>CM053600.1:91777966-91795065 GCA_028646575.1 Pseudocheirus occidentalis
AAAAGTAGCTCACCATATGAATAATAATCTCTAGGGCAAAAGAACAAAGAAAACAAGTGTGGCAGGAAACTGCTTCAGATAGACTGATGTATTTTCCAGTTTAAGTAACAAGATTAAGGTTGAGAATGACACTTTCAAGGAATGAGTGAAGAAACTTGGTAACTAAAAATAAAATAAATTATCTTCTAACCAAGGATCTTTACAAGGAACTGTTCATTTTTTTTAAAAGAATCAATTTGTAGAGACCCTGAATTCACATTGTAGAGGCAGTTTTTGGCTCAACAAAAGGAAAACATGTCCTAACAATTGGAAACATCCAAAATATTCTCTGGGCTTCTCTGAAAAATAGTGAGTTTTCCAACAGAGAACACTTTTAAGGGGAGGACGAAAGACCATTAGTTGAGAATGTAGTAATAATAAATATTAGTAGCTAGCATGTATGTAGCACCTATCATGTTCTAAGAACTGTGATGAGATTAAAAATTTTATATCATTTGATCCTTATAACAATTCTGGGAGGTAAATGCTACTTTACTCTCATTTTGTAATTGAGGAAACTGAGGCAGACAGATGTAAAGTGACTTCTAGGATGCATCTTAGGCTGGTACTGAGGTCTTCCTGACTCTAGGCCTAGGGCTCTATCCACTGTGCCATTTATATGGAATTGATGGTTTGGAGACAGGTTAGACTATATAACTAGACTACATAACTCCTTCTATATGCTTTTGGGCAATATGGTACAGTGAGAAGAATCCTGGATTTGGAGACAGAAGACCAAGGAGTCTTTTTTTTTTTAAAAACTAATTTATACTCTCTGGGATTTTTAGGACAGTATTATTCATGCAATGAAAAATAAATAGTACTTGAAGCAGTTGCAAAAGGTACAGAATATATGGGAAATGTTACCTTCCTTCATCTTCTAGAACTTCTCTTTCAAACGGTTTCTTTTGTGACTTTACAATTTGGTATAATGCCCAGAGGATACTGGGGCTACCAACTCTTAGCTGTCTAGTGTATTGTAGTATTTTGCAAGCTAAATTTTGGTTGGTTTCTTTTCAGTTCGTTTCATGGTGTATTCAGATGGAAGAAAGACAAGGTGGGCATGGGAAAAATATGAAATAATGATGGCTTATTATTGGTAAGCATAGATATGCATATACACATACATGTAATATATGTGCAAATATATGCATATACCTATGCATATACACATGAATATAGCATAAATTCTCTGTGAATGTATGTGTATTGTGAGGAATTTGCTCACAAAGGAATAGGACCTTAACTGATGAAAACAAAATAATAGACACATAATCACCAGACCAGGGAGCACCAATATTTGAGTTCACAAAATCCAGGGGGCCCTTAACAATGGCTACCCAGAATCTTACCTGGCCAAATCACAAAGACCTCAGGGGAACATTCTTCCCATGAGTGAGCCCCAAAGCAAAATACCAACCTCTGAGAATATATATGTATGTATAGTTTTCTCCAATAGGCTCAGAGCCAAAAGGCATCACAACCCATGTGACTCAGTGCTTAATTGGCTCAGTGCCAAAAGGTGTGAAAGCTTTCCTGAAAGCAAGCCTCCCCATAAGTAAGCTTCCTCCTAAGCAAGTTCCAAGGCAATATAAATATCCCTGATGGGCTCTGTGTGACTCAGGATGTGTCCCAGGTGGAGCTCAAAGCAGCAGGACATCTTTGATTGAAATACCTGCGTACCTTTAGACATGGAAACATGACCCCTGTTCCAAGGGGAAAAGGGAACACGTGATCACATGGGCCTAGTAATGTACAGGAAAGATCTTATATTACATTAACCCTACAACTTACTAAATGCTGGCATTTAGTAGGTGCATAACAGTGTAAATCTTCTTACTTTAAGTTCATTTCCTTATCTATAAACTGGATAAGAACATTTACATTCGTCTCCACAACACCATTATAAAATAGATTGGGCCAATATGTCTATCACTACTTCAGTGGATCTTGTTGTGTGACTGAATCTAGACTGATAAAACTTATCCCTTCTGACTTCAACCAAATCCAGCCAAGTATACAAATGTGAAAGCACAGAGAGGGCAGCTCTGGTTATCACAGATTCATCATACTCATATGGCTTTTTGTGGGAAGAATGTAGGAACTAACTTGTAGGGTACTATTCTATAACAAAGCAACGCTATGCAGATTGTGAGATTCTTGTAACTAAAATGAATCATCACTAAGAAACAAGTCAATTGGCAAAATGGAAAAAAAATGTCTGAGAGGAGGTCAGGTAAAAATGACTAGATTAGAAAGAATAAACATTGATGGAAATGTACCTCCAAATTCTTTTAAGTCACTTATCACATTTCATTCACTATTATATGTTCATCTGTTATTCTCACATCCCTGCTTAGTTCATGTAAAAACACATGGGAAGCCTGATTTAATTTCTTACATAAAATCACCAATGTATCAATCAATCTGACCTACTAAGGGCTTGGTAGGTCAGCTAGTCAAGTTAGTCTCTCCAGTAACCCCACCAAACAGAATTTGTCCATAAATCAAGAAACTACTAATTGCCCAGCACCGTGCTGCTTGTTTTGAGAAATGGAACAGAATAAAACATGTCCTTTGCCCATAAGGACCTTATAATTTATTCAGAAAAACAAGCCATACATAGAGAACAATAAAGTAAGAAATAACAGCATCATATATAATTAAATTTGCTTTTTCTCCCCCTTTCATTGACTTTCCCTCTTCTTGCCTCCTAATTTGTGAATGTTCCTCGAGGTTTATTCCCCAGTTCTTTGTTCTGTCCTCTTTAGACTTTTTCCCCTTTTGAGAATTCAGTTACTCTCACAGCTCCAGCTATCACTGCTGTGTGAATCATTTCCAAATCCACCCTCCTGATCCTTGTCTTTCATTCTTCACTCCAATCTTTTAACTTTCCACTTGACATTTCCACTTGCATATCCTGCTGTCCCTTCAAACTAGGCATTTCTAAAACAGAACTGATCATCTTCCCACCATAGGCGCTCCTTTGTTTGTTGTGCATCATTGTTCCTGCACCTTGACTTGAAACTTCAGAATCATCTTTGACTCTTCCCTATTATCCAATTAGTTCCCTAGTCCTGTTGAGGTTGTGATACAATGAAAAGAGTAGTCAGTTTGGAATTGGAAGGAAAGAAAATGGTTTTAGTTTCTGAATGGGGCAGTTATTTGCCTATTCAGCCGGTGAAATGGTGGTGACAGGTGGGCATGGTGTCAAGAAGACACAAATTCAAATCCAGCTTCAGATACTTATTACATATGTGATTGTGGGCAAGTCACTTAACTTTCGATTGCCTCAATTCCTTCAGCTACTAAACGAGGTTAGTAATAATACCTGGGCAGCTAGGTGGTGCGGTGGATAGCATACCTGTTCTGAAATCAGGAAGACTCATCTTTGTGAATTCACATCTGGCTGCAGACATTTCCTAGCTGTATGACCATGGGGAAGTCACTTAGCCCTATTTGCCTCCATTTCCTCATCTGTAAAATGAGCTGGAGAAGTAAATGGCAATTAGTTTATGTGCCAAGAAAACTCCAAATAGGCTTCTGAAGAGTCAGAGGATCAAAATGACTCAACAATCACAAGAACTATAACCAATAGTACCTACTTCATAGGGTTGTTGTGATAATATTTGTAAAAGATAACATTTGTAAAAGAATGAATCATAGGGCGTGGTGCATAGAAATACACTATGGAAATGCTCCCCTCCCAGAATTCATCTAACTTTTCTGGTTCTCACCTTTGATATCTGTGAAATCAGGGAACTGTACTAGATGATCTCCTGTGGTCCATTCTAACTCTAAAACTATCATCAAATGCATCTGTTTCTCCCCCCCCCCCCCGTGTGTTTCATTCAATCCTTCATTTCCACTTCCATGCCCTAGTCTAGGTCTTTATTGTTTCCCACCTCCATCATTGTGATAACCTCCTAACTAGTCTACTTGCCTTTGAATTTTTCCCCCATCTAATTAGTCCTCCATACCATGGAGAGACTAATCTTCCTAAAGCACTGCTTTTATCTGCCCCCATCTAAATATCTTCAGGATTTTCCCATGACATATATGCTAAAATTCAAACTCATCTTAACATTAAAAGTCTTCTATAATCTGGTCTGTACCTGCCTTTCCAGATTTTCATCCACAATCCCTCCAAAGCTTGTCCATTTCAGAATGACCAACAGTCTCTCCCTAGAACACGTCTTTCTTAATTTTGCTTTTCCACTTTTCATAAGAGTGTCTTCCTATGCCTGCAGTGTGATATAGTAGAAAGCACACAGAATTTTCCATCAGAGGACCTGGGTTCAGAGGTTAACCCTCCTATTTACTGCATATGTCAATTTGGACAAGACTTTTAATGTCCTTGAGCATCAGTTTCCTCATTTGTAAAATTGGAGGCTGTCCCAGAAGGTCTCTGAGGTCTCCTTCCAGCTCCAGCCCTGTGATCCTGGAGGGCAGAGAACAAGCATTTAGTAAGCATCTACCCTATCCCAAGCACTGCACCAAGAAATGTACAAATATTATCTTATCTGATCCTCATAACAGTTACGGGAGACAGATGTTACTGTGACCCCCATTGAAGAAACTGAGACAGACAGTGGTTAAGTGACTTGTACAGATTAGAATTCAGGTCCTCTTAACTCCAGACCCAGTGTTCTATCCATTCTGTCAACTGGGTGCCAGGTATGACCTTCCTCTGCAGTCTTTTACAAATGGTTTATCCTCCCTCCCCCACCCCCCATCCCAACTGGTATTGCTCTATTTTATAATGAAATCAGGCATTAATTGGCTATGGCAGTTTCTGGGTTATTTTGACCTTCCTATCGCAACATTGGCTATATGCTTACTACTGGTTAAATTTCTTGAAATTGGTGGCAATCAGAATTGATGTATTTCTTTTATCCATTCCCCATTTTCTAATACATTTGTTATCTTATCCTACAAGCAGTATCATATGAAAGTAAGAGAGTATCAATGGCCAGTGGCCAGTAAATTTTGACTTGGTTTGAAGAATCTTGTTGATTTCATCAGAAACTTCTCTATTGTTTCATACTTTGCAACAGCTGTTACCTTTTTCGCAGTCATTTTGCATTTTCCTGGCATAACCATCGTTACCCAGGGTTCTTTACTGCTAGGTGATACACTAGAGTAGAACATCTTTATACAGACCCCATGGATTTCTATCAATATTCTGAAACACTTAATTTCATTATACACAATTCTTGCAATTTTAGGAAAGCAAGATCCAGGATTCAATAAGCCAGATAAGGCAAGAATACCAAATGTAGGATAAGAGGCTAGAAGTCAAATAGTCAGGGGTAGGACCACATACTAAATTTGCTGCACACAGGAGTCATTAAACATGTCAATTATTGATCTTTAGCAACCCTATGTATGCATCTTTTTTTCTCAGCTATATAAGGATACATTTTTTTGCAGTTAACATTCTACTCACTGGAACAGGATGCACTAGTACCTAAAATAAGACACATTACAGTAGCCATATTGAATTAAAAAAACACAACTTGTTTTGGAATATATTTTGTATTAATCAGTTTTGAGACTGAGAACTTAAGAAGATTAAAAAATTGTTCAGGAAAAAATATATTTGTTTCCTTTTTGTCAACTGTTCCTCATTACCAGGTTTATGTGGGTTGCTATGTGCCATTATGAGAACGTTGGGTTACTAAATTTCCACAACATATTACAAAACTTTTCACCTCCTATATCCAGTATCCAGTTTATGAATTTTCAGTTTAGCTAATTTTATGTATATTCAGTAGATGTAATTTTGTGTAGATTTGGTTTCCAATGAAATTCTCAATTCCCTTCTCTTTAAAATGAAAGTGTTTTGTAATGGGAATTATTTGGGGAACCTATGATCAATGTGAGGGGTTCCCTACTTCCTATCACCAACCCATGATGAGGTTATTAGGACATGGACCATTGTTGGGAGGCCTTCTTTCACAACGATACACACATGCTACATCTCCTTTCTGTGAGGACACAGGGAATTCCTATCCATTCATTGCCTCTCTTTTGTAAAACCGTGGTTGAAGATGTTGTTTAACATGTCAGATTTCTGCTTACTCTTTGTTCCAGGAACAGTTTTATTCCTGAACGTGATCTGGATGTTGCCTTTTGTCAGAAAATGAAAACAATGCCTCTGTGTGTATTTTCACTTTTATCAGGAAGATCATTTAGAAAATTGATGACAAGCATTCTCTGAATCATGAACATCCAACTTTTCAATGTCTATACATATAAGTGGCCAGCATGGGGAAGGAAGAAAGCTCCCTTTACCTCACAGGAGTGAGGAAAATACCTTAATTGGCTTTATTCTCTTCTTTGTCAACCAGAAACCTCAGTGGACTAGGAGGAAGCAATGGAAGTAGTCTTTTTTTTTTTTTAATAGGATAGCAAGTACACACTTCAGCCATAACATGTAAGGGTCTCTGAGGAGAGAAGTTTTTCATATGGCAATAAGTATTTTGGCAACCTTTAGGGTCCACTGTTTCTGACATGTTAGATTCTTCTTCAGAATAGTGAGTGTCCCAAAAGTCTTAGTACAGTCGAGTAAAGTTTTAATAGTTTAAAACTGCACTAAGACTTTTGAGACACTGATTATTTTCTCAAAGAAACACTACATGGAGGTTGTATTATTAGGTTTGTGCACAAAAAACTAAATTTCAGGTTAGGTGAAGTTGTACCATCCTATGTTTCAATTACATAAATTCCTTGAAGGCGAAAAATCATATCTTTGCCCATATACACACACACATGCACACACATGAACACATACACACACAATTGAATCATAAATTAAAGAATATTTTGTGAGCTAAGCCAGAAATCTAATCACCATTTATAAGTGCTTCTGATTCCAAAGCACCAGTTCACTAATGGAGTGTAGAACCCAACCCATTTGTAAGCTGGAGACTGACCATAATGAGAGTCTAGTGAAAGCTAATAATGATAATAGCTAGCATTTATATAGCTCTTCAAAGGTTTGATCTTCACCATAACCCTGAGAGGTAGGTGTTATAATTATCTCCCTTTTGCAGATAAGGAAACTGAAGTAGACCAAATTTGAATGACTTGGCCAGAGCACCACAGTGAGTAAATGACTATCTAAGGCCAGGTTTGGACTCAGGACTTCAAGACTCCAGATCCAGTGCTCTACCCATTGAACCATCTATCTGCCTATTAATTTGATTGCTTTATGAACATAGTCAATCTTAAAATATATGTATAACAGAGTCAAAGTAATTAAAAGAAAATGGAAAATACCTTTGAATTTCCTTATCTTGGATTTCAGAGCAGGTACCCAATCCCCATCAGCACTTTCAGCTGTTAGTATCTGAAATAAAAGCACAGGGCTGAACTTTAATTCAGAGATGATGACCCTTCTAGTACTGAAGAACTGTAAACAAAATTCTTGTTTACAGATGGGATAATTCTTCATCCTCCTGGGATATTTGCCACTGTTATTTCCTTAATGATATCATGGTGAGACCCAAGATGACAAACTGTCAGACGAGTCACCGAAGAACTACAGGAATGGCCGATAGCAATTGTTTGAAAGAAATACCCGTCCCAAAGCACTAAATTTTTAGACTTATCATAGGTCATCATAGATGCTTTTTTCATGATGAAGGTGATAACTAGGAATGCCCTCTTTTCTTTTCCTTGCTTGATATTGACAAGTGGTCCAGAATGTGCAATATGTCCACATTTAGCATCATTTAGGACAAAGGGCCTGGTTACAGGAAGGCCTCAGGTGCTGTTACCTATGAGGAACAGTTGGAATTGGCTTTCTGTCCTGCTAACGGGGCAAGTTGAACCTGCATAAGGGATGCACAGCGGCAGGTGTCCTGAACCCCATGCCATCTCACATGCTGCTGACACTTATGTTTTGAGCTGCTTTGCACAAACACAAACCAAACGATAAAACCCACATTGAGTTAGGCTATCTGGTGTTTTCCTTCCGTCCTCCTTGTAATCAAGCATGATTGAAAAACCACTAGGTAGCAGGTGGCTACACAGTACCCACAGCTGTGCATGCTGTGTACTTCTTTCCCAAAGTAAACATCAATAAAAATTTGCTGAAAATTGTTTTTAAAAAAGTCTCTTATCTGTCCCTCTAAGTTGTGATCGTATTAATTTCATTTGTGTACTCCATTTGCACTGCAAATATGCTAGTAGAAGGGTCCAGGAAGCAATCACTTTTTTTTTCTTATGGCAAATACAGTACTGTTTCACCTCTTCTAATCAAACATTATGCTTTGCCTTGATAAAGGGGAAGTGCACAAATTCAGATGTGAAAATAACAAATGCCTCTCTTACTAGTGCTAAAACAGAGGTCTAACTTTAATATGGGAGCAAACTTCCTTAGATATTTCCCTTTTATCTGGGAGTATATGTTTGGAGAAAATTATTGTGATAGTCGGGAAGGATCTCTCTGCTTTGTACTATGGTGAATAGTAGGATGAGATAGAGGCAGTATCTATGTACGGCTTAGTAAAATGTGATTAGGGTTGATTCATATTGTGTGGTCCAAATAGAAATGGCAGGGATAGTGTGATTGATTATCTCACCCCAGTAATCTATACCTAAGCTCACTGAGATGAGAATAATGACAATTGCAATAGTAGTAATATGATCATATCTCATAACCAAATACTTTCATTTTTTGAAGTAATTACTTTTCTATTACCTCCCTTAATCCTTCCATATGAATTAGGTCACTAAAGTAGGTTTAGGGATAGGATAGAGTACTAGCCCTGGAGTCAGGAGGATCTGAGTTCAAATCCTGTCTCAGAGACTTAGTAGCTGTGAGACCCTGTAATTTCTTCATTTGTAAAATGATTTAAAAAAGGATTGGCAAACCACTCCAATAGATTTTGCCAAGAAAACCCCAAATGGGGACATGAAGATCAGACGTGACTAAAAGACAGAATGACAACAATAAAGTAGGTTACACAAGTATTATTGTTTGATGCAAGTGAAGTAAACAGAAACAGGAGAAAAATTTGCCTTCACCCCAATAATGTAAAAGAAAACAGTGAAACACCATTGAAAACCTTCAGAGCTCTGATCAGCACAGTATCCAGTTAGACTTTGGTAGACTGGATCACACACATATAGAATGTCATGTACATTCTCATTTATGACCACTGTACTGATTTATTTTTCTTGACAGTAACAGGGGAGGGACTATAGGATGTGGAGGCAAGGGGAGTCATTGTGAATTAAGAGTGATTTTATACAAATAAAAGACATTAATAGAAAATTTTTTTAAAAGAGAGAAACACACAGAAGCTATATATACTTAGTACTTGTTCTTGTAAACTGAGAGAAAAGTCTATGGACAATGTACTTGAGCCCTAACCTGCTGGGTAGTAGATGGGGAATCTTGATTTCCTGGGCAGTTTGATGTCAGAATCTATCTTTTTTTAAAAATTATTTTATTTATTTTTTTGTTTACATCATTCATTTCCATGAGATTTTGAGTTACAAATTTTCTCCCCCGTCTTTCCCCTAACCACAACCCCAAAACAGCAATCGCACTGTAAAGCCCCTCCCCCAATCAGCTCTCTCCCATGTCCTCCTCCATCGCCCATCTAACTTTCTGGTAGGGCAGGATGGGTCTCCCTACTCCAGTGCCTGTATATCTTAATTCCCAGTTACATGTAGTTAATAATAATAATAATAATAATTACATACATATATATGTATATGTACATATATATATTTAACATTTGATTGTAGAACTTTAAATTCTAGATTCTTTTGGCTCCGCCCTTGTCATGCACCCCCACTGGAAGCAGAATATATCTTTCTAGCCAAGTAAAGGATATTTCTTAGGCAGCACGGGACTTGAAGGTTGATGCCCTGGGGGCAATCCAAATTACAAGTCTACCTGAGCAGTATGCCTCTTGGAGAGAGAGGATGGTCAGTGTGGTTGGTCCTCCATAGCTGTAGGACTAATAAAGGATTACAACATGGGTTGCAAAGAATTCTCCATTCTCTTGATTATTGCTGTGAGTTATTTGGACAATGCTAGTCTCAGAGGCTATGGGGTTGTTTAATAAGTTTCTCCAAAGTTTATTTGCCTACCAAAAGGTATTCACATCAGAGGGTGGCATTTTGCTGTAGAGAAAAGGATCTCATTGGAAAGTCAATGATGTTTTCCTGATTATAACTGCAAGTTCAGTTCCCTTCAGAGAGTTTATAGGGTCTTTTTTTGAGTGCTTTATATATTTCTTGCATATCTTTATGAATGCTTAGGAGTCATTTGCATTTATTATGGGGTGAAACTGATGATGATACTAATGTTGATGATTCATCATAATTAGTACTTTGGTGGTAAAGAAGCAGAGGTGCAGGTCATGGCAGTATCCTTTATCTATGGCTGTGGGTTTTGCACATGCTGCTATTAACTTCTATTACCTCCCCCCTCCTATCAGGTTCTCCAATTTAAATGATACATTCATGAAATTCTGTTGTTTTTAGATTTGCCAAACATAAAATGGCTCATAGAATCATAGGATTTAGGTCTCAGTGGGGTTTCAGAAATCTTCTACCTCTTTATTTTACATATGAGAAAGCTAACCCTCAAGAGGTAAAGTGACTTAGCAAAAGTTATATAGTTATTTAGTTGTAGAGTTTGGATTTTATTCCAGGTCTCTAAATTTAAATCCAGTGCTCTTTTGACTCTAAATAAAAAACAATGCCTACCCCCGCCCCCCTTTCTCACTCATTCCTATAGACTAGACAAATCAGGTGGCTAGGGAAGAATGTATTATTTATATGCATGCCAAGAATAAGTCTGTAGATTACTTCAGTACTGATCTAATCTCAAAGTATGCTTGCCCTGGCTGTGAATATATGATCGGAAAGAATGAGCAGTAATACCTTCCTGAGCTTCAATCATTTCCTTATTCATGGGAACAAAATACCTGTGACTGCAGTACCTTGCAAAGAAAAGAATTTAAGCCAACTTTGTGGCTATTTTCTTTTTTGCTTTTTTTTTGGAGGGCAGTTGGGGTTAAGTGACTTGCCCAAGGTCACACAGCTAGTTTTTGTGTTAAGTGTCGTGGCTATTTTCTTAAAAGGCTAACAGAAGCAGAGCATTTTGGGTGATCACAATATAACCCTTACAGTGGCTAATTTTGGTTAGGCCTGATAAATGGAAGGAGAGAATGTGCAGCAGCTAAAGAAGTTGGGTTCTTGGTGACCTCTCTTGGTCATGTTCTCATTAGGCCCCTTTTGGGTTTGTATATTTAGTCATTCTTTGTTCCATTTGTGGTGCTGGGAGGTGGCTGGGGGATGGTTGTTCTTACCCTGGAGACCAGATGACCCATATACCCTTGGAAAGCGTGCAGTAAAGTGCAATTAAAGTCATCTTGAATGCTTTTAAAATTTACTTTCCAAAAGTGGTATTTCCCTCATAGGCCTAATACTATTAGTCTTGTCTCCCTTAACAATCAGGGAGGATCACACATGAAAGGGATCGATATTTTTGTCTGGGTTTTTTCTTTTTTTCATTTCTTTAGAATTGGGCTACTTGAACTTTATCATCATGTGGTTGCAAGGAGGAGAAATCATTAAAATGGACTCAAAGCGAGGTAAACCTTATGCTGAACAAAAACTGAAGAAAATAATTGCGCAAATATATGGGTTCCCTTGCCCTCAAATATCTCTCCTACTGGCCAGTTCCAGAGAATTGGAATTCCAGTGTTATGTATTCATCTATTTTGATCAAAACAGCACGTCCCCAGATGTCCCCTGTTGAATGATGGAAATCCATCTTCTTCTTCAGTGACTAGTAAACTGTATTCATAATAATGAGAAGAAGAAGAAGAGTTTAAAATCTGAAGAGTAGGGTTTTTTTTTGTTTGAATTCTCAGTGTGCACACTACCTTGTATCTATTAGGAACTTAATAAATATTTCATGAATCTTAGTGTTAATTGGAAAAGAGGAAGGAAAGGAAGAAGAAGAGTAAGAAGAAGCAAGTGTGATCAGAAGGCGTGGTTTGTGAGTTGCTTCAACGTAGATAGAGCTCCCATAATGGGGTGAAATCACAACTCCTCCAAATGATAATAATGATAATAGCTAACAGTCCTACAGGGTTCCCCCCCAGCAAAATTCTTAATTATCAAAAGCTTGTTTTTAGCCCCCTCTTTTTGCCTCTCTCTGGGGCTCCCTTTTCTCTTTGGTGTCTTCATCTTCCCTATTGCAGACACTCTATGCCTATGATTAGTCCCATCAAAGTGCTAATGGCTTGAAACCTATTTCATTAGGTTCTTGTGAGGAAAGTGCTCTCAATATTATCAATTTATGATGTCTAAAGAGTCACATAGATCTAGTATGACTGCTGACCTATTCTACTCCCTATAATAATCCTTGCTATCTGCATTATAGGATTTAAAATTACCTAAAAAATCACCTGGTCCAACACTTTCATTTTACAAGGAAGGAAACACAGAGTAAAGACTGGAACCCAAGTACTATGATTTCTAATCTGGCATTCTTTCCTCAGTATCATGCTGGCTATCATTCTCTAAATCTTAGGAGAATTAATTAAACTTATTTGGAAATAATCCATATCTAGTTAAAAAAAAGTCCTCATTTTTGCTACATGGCTGTAAGAAAGTGTGAGGATTTCTAGCTTTAATGTGTTTTAAAAATCTGTGTGTTTCTTAAAGTTACCATGTCAGAGTAGGTGGAGTACTTATCTTGGTGTTAGGACTATATGAGTTTGAATCTCTTCTATGAAGCTTTCTAACTCTACTGCCATTGGTAAGTCACTTTATCTCTCTGAGCTTCTCTTCTATAAAATGAGGATGATAATATTGGTGGATGGTTTTTACCTCCCAGGGTTGTTGTGAGGCTCAAATGAGAAAATGTGTATAAAGTGCTACATAAGTCAGTTATTACTAGCTTAAAGCACTGGCTATTATCATGCAGAGCTCACAGAGGGGGTCCCTTAAATCAAGAATGAATTAAATGGAACACTTGTGTACATATAAGAAAATAACTAAGAAGTCATTGTACAAGATTATCTCTCAAGTCCTGAACCCATTACTTCATCTAGAATCAATGTCTTACTTCTATTCTGGAATGATTGCCTGAATATAAACATGCAGGCAAGCATATATGCATGCATGAATGAATTAACTTATATTAACTATATGCCAAACATTGTGCATATTAAGGATATATTTATAAAATATGTACTATAAACATGCAAACATATTAATAATATGAAAACATATTATTAATTAATATTAAACATATTGCTAATGAACATTAAACATATTATTAATATGTAACACACAATACTATGCAAACATATTAATAACATGTAAACATATTATAAATTAATATTAAACGTATTGTTAACATTAAACATATTAATAATATGTATACATATTATTAATTAATATTAAACATATTGTTAATTAACACTAAACATATTATTAATATGTAAACATATTAAATATAAGTATATGTGAAATTTATATTTATAAAAATAAAGATAGTATCTACCCCCAAGGAGTCTACATTTTAACATGGGAGGAAACCCATACAGAGTATCTTTCCACTGAGACTGATATTTTAATGCAGTTTCAAACTCTGGTAGTTTAAAACTCCACTAAGACTTCGAGGATGCCATCTCTAAGGGAGTGATGACTAGAGAAGGCTATCTTCATTGCAAAAATTTATAGAGAGCCCTTAGCTTTCTTGATCAAGAGGTAGCTGTTCGTCTCATCTAAGCAAACACTCTGCCTGCCCACCTGCTCTTGCAGGGAGCAGAGAAAACTTTTCTACTTTCCTCTCCTTTTCCCCATAGTTATTATCACCATCACAACAAACACCCATGGGAATCTGAGTCCTACCAGAGCCTCAACATTCCCAGTTTGTAGACACTGTCTCCACTGTTAGCCTCTGGCTCTTTGCAAAATGCAAATCATGTTTCCATTACTCCATCCAGAGTGATTCATCCAATGACCTCCATCACTGCTCTCAATTCATGCAAAAAACAGGTTTGGGGATGTAATTCTGCTGTGTAAATATATTTGTGTCTTATACATAATGTTGTTATTCAGTTTTTTCAGCCATGTCCAATTCTTTGTGACCTTATTTGGGATTTTCTTGGCAAAAATACTGTCGTGGTTTGCCATTTACTTCTCCAGCTCAGGTTTTACAGATGAGGAAACTGAGTCAAACAGGGTTAAGTGACTTGCCCAGGGTCACACAGCTAGTAAGTATCTGAGGCTAGATTTGAACTCAAGTCTTCTTGACTCTAGACCTGACACTCTATCCACTGTACCATCTAGTTGCCCATACATAACACACAAGTGGTTTAATAAATATTTGTTAGATTTAGTTGCTGAATTGTTCTGCTGCATAGTAATTATGTCAATCACAGAACAGTAGATCTTGGATTTAATTCTCATGTTGTAGGTCTCTTTGGTGTAGGTTGTTATGGATACTGATTTTCTATTTGCTTAATTGTCCAGGTCTCAAATATCATTGGTTATAATTTGCATTAAACTTTCTGCTTTTTAACCTACAATCTAAATAAAAATAATTGAATAAAACCTCTGTAGAAAGATATGTTTTTAGAAGAAAATTCCATTATTCCCACATTCAGTCATGGCTCTCCTAACTCTTAAGAGTGTAAGGCTGAACCTGAGGTACACAAAGGCTATATTCAGTTCTGTTCATAATAGAAATATCCCAACCATATTAATATTCTAATGCTTAGGCAACGATCTTCTTTGTACGGAGATGGAAGGTACAGTGCTATAGTAACATTAACATTCCCTCCTCTTCTCCTTTTCTACCAATGCTTCTGCAGAAGGAAGTGAGTGCTTAACAGTATAGAAAAAGTACAAACCTTTGATAAGGAATAGTTCTTTCCTGAGACTAGTAGGGAATAGTTCTTTCTTGAGATTAGTAGCAAATGTTTCATTTCCAGTTTTGGCTTGTGTTGACACTAACTCTCCATGGTGAGAGAAAGGGAACAGAAAGTAGCTATGACAATAATTGCCCTCTCTTGCTCTCCTGGCTTCTTCAGGCTTTACTCTCCTTATAGCAGCAAACTATGGGAAAGGTCATTGTAAATTCATCCTTTCAAAACTTATGTCAATAGATTGAACACATCTATCATGGGCAAAATCGAGGAAATGTACAATGGCCCTGGAACTGAAGCCACATGTATAAAATAGTCAAAGGGGCAAAGAATCAGAATAACACCATGGCTCCTCTTTCATGTTAGTCAACTACTCTGGGGTTGTATTTGTTTACTGATAACATAAAAACAAATAATTCTGAAGAGGAAATAGAAATCTTTAAAGAGACTAATGTGAATGTCTAGAGAACTTATTGACTAAAATAGATTATTTTACTCTTTTATTTTTATTTCCAGATCTTTTTTAAATTACCACAAAAAGTGCTGGTATAAATAATTTGATATATATGAGGTCTTTCTTTTTGTCTTTGATCTCCTTGGAGCATAAACCAAGTAGTGATATTCAAACAGCTTAGTAATCTTTTCCCTTCATAATTCCAAATTGCTTTTGAGAATAGTTATACAATTCACAATTCCACGTAACACTGTGCTAATTTGCCTTTCTTCTAACATCCTCTCCAATATTTTTTTATTTTTTATTTCTATTCTATACTTATAATTCTATTTCTGTCTTTTCCACTCTATGAGGTATGAGATGAGACATCACAGTTATTTTTGTATTTCTCTTTTCATTGGTAAGTTAAACTGATTTTTGATAAAGTTGTTGGTAGTAATTATTTTGAAATCTTTTGCTCTTGAATATTTATCTATTAGGGAATGGTTCTTGTTATTGTTCAGTTTTTTCAGCCATGTCCAATTCTTTGTGACCTTATTTGGGATTTTCTTGGCAAAAACACTGTCATGGTTTGCCATTTCCTATATTATTGAATTCTGTACATATCAAGAGTATCAGCTTCAGGGGGGCAGAGCCAAGATGGCGGCATAGAAACAGCAAAGTTCCACAGCTCCCACACAGCCGCCCTAAATACCCATAAAATACGACTAAACAACTTCTAGGGCTCTCACACTCACAAAAATACAGAAAACACATCTCTTGCTGAAGGCAGCTAGGCAGGAGGGACTCATCACGGCAGGCTGGGAGCCAAGGCCAGCCCAGCCTGAAAACAAAACCAAGGCCAGGCCCCAGGGTAGTTGGGAGGAGCCGAGCCTCCCAAGCTGCAACGTGAGTCTACTTCAGAGAAGATCTACAGCACCTGGACCAATCTTCACATCTGTCAAGCCAGGATTAGAGAAGGTCAGTGAAAGTGAAGCTTTCAAGCTAAACTTGGGGGAGGAAAAACAGTTTGGCCAATCTGCCCCAAGGGCAAGGAAGCAGTGGGGAAAGGGCAGGAACTGCTGTAACCGGTGGCTGCCCCCACTGGGCTGCTTCAGAGCCCCTGGCCTGTGGACCCTGCAGGGGGGATGAGTCGATTGATCAGGGCCAAGTACGGCCTGGATCTGGATCGTGGTCTTGGGTGGTGGGCCTGGAGTGTGCTTTCAGCAAGCCAAAGCTGGTGGGGGCTGCAACACCCCCGTAATAGCTCCAGCAACTTGGAAAACCCCAGCAATTTGGAACAGAGCTTTCCCCCGTGGAAGCACAGTTCCACAAAGCTAAAAAAACCAACCATTAATTGGCTGGCCAACATGAGGAAAAAGGAGCAAAATAAGAACAGCAATAAAACTCTAGAATTCTTTTTTGTGGACAAAAAGGATCAAAGCATGGAATGGGAGGAAGACAACACAGTCAGAACTCCCACACCAAATGCTTCCAAGACACTGGAAGAATGCCTAGAATCTATAAATCAACTGAAAAAGGACTTTGAAAAACAAATAAGAGAAGTGGAGGAAAAATTGGGAAGAGAAATGAGAATGATGCCAGAAAATCATGAAAAGAGAGTCAACAACTTGATTGAAGAAAACAACACTTTAAAAAATAGATTAACTCAAATGTCAAAAGAGGCCCAGAAAGCCAATGAGGAGAAG
>CM053600.1:91795565-91817478 GCA_028646575.1 Pseudocheirus occidentalis
GAGAGGACTAGAATGAGAGGAGACAGGGAGAGACAAAATGGGGTTAATCATCCCATAGAGAAGAGGCAAGGGATAGTTGTTACAACTTTACTTTCAATTACTCTCATTGAATTTCTCTTAGGGAAGAAATGGCATAAACTCTGAACTGGGCATCATGCCACACAGGAGAGTAGTGGGCATGGGGATGAGAGGGGGGATGATGGAGGGGA
Organism: Pseudocheirus occidentalis; assembly: GCA_028646575.1. Taxonomy (NCBI): domain Eukaryota; kingdom Metazoa; phylum Chordata; class Mammalia; order Diprotodontia; family Pseudocheiridae; genus Pseudocheirus; species Pseudocheirus occidentalis. The sequence goes on from CM053600.1 coordinate 91,795,775, forward strand.
GGGCAGGGTCTTGGGGAGGGATGCTGGAAGCACACACTTCAATAAAGGGACAGGGACAGGGTAGAGAACAGAACAAGTTGGGGAGGGATAGGAAGGAGAGACATATGATCACTGTCACAATATGTCCACTCTGAAGATGTCCTGTATAATTACACATCCTCAGCCTGTATTGAATTGCTTGTCTTTCTAGTGGGGGTGGGTGACAAGGGAAGAACCAAAAGAATCTAGAATTTAAAGCTCTGCACTACATGCAACTAGAAATTAAGATATACAGGGGATGGTATAGGGAGAACCTCCCTGCCCTACCAGAAAGTTAGAGAGCAGATCAGGGAAGGGGCTTTACAGTGGGATCACTGTTTTGGGGTTGGGTTAGGGGAAAGATGGGGAGAAAATTTGTAATTCAAAAAATCTCATGAAAATGAATGATGCAAACAAGAAAACAAATTAAAAAATTATTAAAAACAAAGAGTATCAGCTTCTTATTTGAGATGTTTAATGTATTTTTTCTATTCAACCATTTCTCAAATTTTTTATTGCATCGGTTTTGTTCATGTAAAACTTTCCCAAATATTATATGATTGAAATAACCCAATTCATCTTTTATAATTCCACTGATCTTTTTTTTAAAGCAATACCAAATCTTTTAGTGATTACAGTTTTATGAAATTCTTTGGGATCTGGGAATACTGTACCTTCTTAATTTCTGTTTTTTTTTTAAATTTTTTCCTCAAGATTCCAGATATTTTGTTCCTCCAATAAATGTTGTTATTTTTTCAAGTTTTAGAACATATTCCCCTCATAGGTTGATGGGTATAGAACTAAATTTGCAAATTAGTTTAGGTAGTGTAGCATAATAATTGCAATAGCTAACATTTATATACAGCTTTAAGTTTTACAAAAGCACTTTACAGATATTATTTTATTTCATCCTCATAACAACCCTGTGAGTTGGATACTATTATTGTTATTTCTGTTTTATAGATAAGTAAATTAAAACTGAGAATATTTAAGTGACTTTCCCGAGGTCACACAGATGTGTCCAAAGTAGGATTTGAATTCAGATAGTCCTGATTTCAAGTCCATCTCTTTATCTCCCACACCACCTAGCTTCTCCAAGTATAGGCACTATACTGTCACAACCCACAAATACCAGTTTTCTCTACAATTATTTTCTCCTTATTTCTAGAAGGATTGTGAAATGGTCACCTACTACAAGAGGTCACCTACAACAATTATCAGTTAAGCTAATTGCTCATCGGATAGGTAGTGGTTTAGCTAGTGGTTACTCATATAACAGCATCCTCCTAGACAACCAGTGCCTGGGTTCTAAAATGTTTCTAGGTATGATATAGTGATTCTGAAAATGTATACAACATTCAGTATTAATAAATCCTGTGACTTTCTGTCTTGAGAATATATCTTGGTAGGCTAAATTTCAGGTATTTTATATTATTTGTGATTGCCTTAAATGGAATTTTTATTTCTTTATGTTCCTTTTGATTTTTGTTAGTACCTTTTAGGAATGTTGATGATTTGTGGATTTACTTTTCACCTCATTAATTTACTGAAATTATTAATTGTTTTAACTACTTTCTTTGCTAGGTTTTTTAAGTAAGCCATAATGCCATATTAAAGTAGGTATAATATTGTAATTTCTTTGCCAACATTTATATTTTTAATCACTATCATTTACCTTATTACTATTGCTAACACTTTTAAAATTTTGTCAAGTAGTTGCAAGGAGAGCAGTCATCTTTGCTTTGCCCTTGTATTTACTGGTAAAACTTCCAGTGTTTAGATATCACAGAAAATACTAGTTCTTTGTTTTAGATATACACTTTCTGTTATAATAAAGAAGTGCCCTATCAAGCCTATGATTTTTAGGGCTGTTGTTAGTGTTTTTAATTAAATTTTATTCTTTCAATGAATAAACATTTATTTTCTCTCCCTCCCACATTCCATCCTCAATGACAAAAAGGTTAGAAAATCACAAAACATTTGTATTAAATATACATAATAAAAATAAATTTCAACATTAGACAAGTCCAAAAATATGTCTCATTCTGCATAGTATTCTAACACTTTTCTATCCAGAACCACGTAATGTTATTGATCACTAATCTTCTTGAAGCATGCATAAGCACACATACATGCACATATGTAGAGTAGGGGTAGGGCACAGAGAGAGATATTGAAGGAAGTCAGGGGCCAGGAAGTAGAGTTAAGGAGGAAGAGAATTTCTGGAAAGGGGAACAGCCAGTGAAAAATAAAGGAGTTGTGATATGGAGTGCTGTCCATAAGAAATAGCAAGAAGACTGGTGTTACTGGATCATAAATTATGTGGAGGGTAGTAAATTGTATAAGACTCAGAATATAGGAAGGAGGGAGCATATGAAATGTTTAAAATGACAAATGATATTATATTTGGTCATGGAGGTAATAGGGAGCATGTGGAGTTTGCTGAGATGGGGTAACCTAGTCAGACCTCTGCTTTATAAAGATCACTATGATTGTTGCATCAGGGTTGGACTGGAATGGGGTGAGAATCGAGTCAGGGATTCTAAACAGCAGTCTATTACAATATTGTAGCCATTAGGTGATGCTTCCTTGCGACAGTGTGGTAGCAGTTTCAAAGTAAAAAAAAAGCATACATACGTACATGCAAGTATATGTATGTATGTATGTATGTATGAGATGTTGTGAAGTTATGGATATCCAATATCAGAAACTGGATAAAGAGAATGGGGAGTCAATGAGGTTTTGAGCCCAGATGACTGGGAAATGATGTTGCCCTCAGAGTAATACGGAAATTCAGAAGAATGGAGTTTTTAATCTAAAAGATAGTGAGTTCAGTTTTGGATATGTTGAATCTGAGATACCTTTTTGTGTCTGCTTTAAGTAGAGTCTTAATACTAGAATGCAGACAATTGGAGATGTGAGACTGGAGGTCAGGAGAGAGTTTAAGTCTGGGCAAAGAGATCTGAGGTAGATCTGCAGAAAGATGATAATTAAATCCACAGGAGCTGATGTCAAATGAGATAGTACATAGAAGGAAAAGAGACAAGGACAGACTCTTGGGAGATTCATTTGCCCACCTCTCATTAGCCAGCATGATCTATTCTAGATGAGGAATCAGTAAAGGAGACTGAGAAGGAATGGATAGAAAAGTAAGAGGAGGACCAAGGAAGCCTAGAAAGCATCTGGAAGAAAGTATTTGCAGTGTCAAAACCTACAGACAGGTAAAGAAGCCATTAGATTTGGTGATTTAAAGATGATTGATAACTTTGGGCAGAATAACTTCAATTCAATTCTGAGGCTGAAATTCAGTTTGTTGAGAGTGAGAGGAAAGGAAATGGAAACACCAGTTGTAAATATCCTTCTCAAGAGTTTAAATACAAAAAGGAGAGCTGTAGGTCAATAACTAGGAAGGGTAGTTGGACAAAGTGAGAGTTTTTAAGGACATGGCATTGGGGAAGCATCCAGGAGACAAGAAGAGATTGAAGAGTAGTGAAAGAATAGAGATATCAGAGTGGAGATGGGAAGGAAATCTGCTGGAGAATATGAGATGAAATGGGATCAAGGGTGCATGTACAGGGATCAACTTCGGCAAGGAAAAGGTCTACAACTTCATTTGAGACAGGTGAAGAAGAAAGTAGTGAAGGAAGAAATCTGAATATTGTAAGATGAGGAGGAGGGGAGAAGAGAGATTTATTGGTGAATGGATTTAATTTTTTCAGTGATGAATGAGGCAAGGTTTTCAGTGGAGAGAATGAAGGTAAGGGGGTTCTGCGATAAATTTGAAGAGGGATGAAAAGATTTGTAAAAGCTGAAGAGTAGGATAGTGAATCTATTAGGCATGTATAACAGTTTTCTTTACTGCAGTAAGAATGCAGTTGAAATTATATAACATATATAAAACACACACATACATATATGTATGTATAACATAGCATATTTATGACCCAGTAAGGCCAGGATTCATAATTTTTTCCAACTCTATTCATCAGCATGTAAATAGGAATGAAGGCAGGGGATTGTGGGAATAATCCAGTATTTGAGCTTAACAAGGCATGACAGGTCATAGGATAAAAGGACATCTTGTGTAGAGAATAATGTTAGAATTGAACTTGTTCACCAATGGGCTAAAATAGACAAGGGAGGAGAGTATATCCAGTGCATGGATAATGTGATGAGAAAGAATTGGGGGTGGAGAGGTGGTGGGGTGGTGAGGTGGTGGAAGGACTCAAGTTTATGGAGAAAACAAGCAACAGGCTTAGAGGTTTTAAGGCAGAATGAAAGATAAAATGACAAAATATTATGATCAGATATGGAAATTTCAGCATTCACGAATGTGGAAGAGGAACATTTTTGGGTGATGACAAGATCAAGGTCATGTCTGTGTTTAGCAGAGATAGAATAGAGGAGCAGGTCAAGGGAAATATGTCACTTCAGGAATGTGGAAGTGATGATGTTTGAGGGATTATTAGTATTTATGTTGAAGTCTCCTGATATGAGAACAGGAGTTGGGAAGGAGAGAAAGACCAGTCAGACACTGAACTCACAGAAGAAGGAAGATGAGTGTTCTGGAGGACAGCATATAATAGCTAACAGAATTTTTATTGCTTGACATATTTGCACTAAAAGAAACTCAAGGGGGAGCATTTAGTGAATGATGGTGGTAGAGGAAGAGCCTGGAAGTGGTAATGAGGAACAAGGAATATGCCAATTTCCCCACCATAACCAATGAGTCCAGATGTGTGAAGGTGTGACCAGTTCTGGAAAGGTTGGCCAGGGATACCATGTTACTAGGAGGGATCCAGAGGCAGAAGATAGGAGTATGAAAGGAAAAGTTTTAACTTAAAATAAGCATTCTAGAGTATGGAATAAATATTCTAGAGATCACAATGAAAGTGCTGCTTATAGCTGTAGTGGAACACTGAAGAGGAAAGTTTAACAAGGACAGGTACAAGAGAGGGGAAGTGTTTCTCTTTAAAACAAACACATATATTCTTTATTCCAATAGTCTTCTGGTGATGTTGGATAGTCATTTGACTATCATCAAATGGTCTAGTATCTGAAGAATTTGAGTTGAAAATAACAGAAATGACTGTATAGCAGGGTATTAGTAGGGTATAAAATATCACAATTGAAGAATTATATAGCAGAAAAAGTATAAGAATTCAATGAAATACATAACTTAAAAAAAGATTAGTAAGTCTCATGGTGAATGTAAGGAATAACCAATTAGTAGCTTATGCTACTCTTGTAGCAATGCTCCCTTGGCAACCTTTCAAGGTGAAGACGACCTAAGGAAAGCCCCCACATGTTGGGTGGAACCCCTATGATGCACTCACAGTAGTGCACAGATGAGCACTACACAGGATGCACGTAGTAATTTGCATCACATCAATGGTACCACTGATATTCTGAAGTACCAGAGAATTTTGTCAAGGGATTTTTCTGAGTCTGTTTATTTCAACATATATTTTCAGTTATTTTTGTTGCTTTTGTGAGTCATTATGCCAACTGTTTTACTTATATTAAACTATCCTTTTATTCCTGGCACTGAATATTTTTTGGCATTTTCTTTATGGAGATTTTTATTGAAACATTTTTGCATCAACATTCTTGTTAAGATTGTTTTAAAGTTCTCTTTATTTCTTTCTCTTCCTTCTTTAGATACAAGGATACATTTTTCTTCATAGTTTATTGGAATGCCTTTTAAAAAATAAACTTTTGAGAACAATTTTCTTAATATAGGTTTGAATTGCTTTTAAATGATTCATATCATTTGTCTGTAAATATATCTGGATCAGGGCTCCCTCTTGCCCCTCTGTACTCTTCCACCCTCACCTCCTCCCATCTGAGAATTCATTTGTGGCTTGTTCAATACATCCTTCTGAAAAGGGGTTGCTTTAACTTCTTGTTTATCTAATATTTCATATTTTGTTTGTAATCATCTGCTTCCTTTAATTGCTCACCTTTACAAGCACATAATTATGTATAGTTTCTAATAATTATTTTATTTTCTCTCCATTAATTGTGAATTCAACTAATTTGGGCAGGTTGATGGCACAGCAGATAGAGTGACATGCTTGAGGTCAGGAGACTCATCTTGCTGAGTTCAGATCTGGCCTTAGACACTTATTATTTGACCTTGGGAAAGTCATTGTTTCCCTCATCTTCCTCATCTATAAAATGAGCTGGAGAAAGAAATGGAAAAACACTCTAGTATATATGTCAAGAAAACCTCACAAGGGATCATGAAGAGTCAGGCACAAATGAAAAGACTCAGCAACAACAAACAACAAAAAAAGATTTTATTTTCTCTTTTGGTCTAATTAGCTAGAGATTTGTTGATTTTCTCAATTTTTAAAAAGAGTTCTTGCCATTTCTGTAGTCTTTTGCTTTACATTTTACCAAATATTTACTAGGCACTGTGGTAAGTATCCAAATGTGGTAAGTATCCAAAATATCCAAAATGGAGATATTTTTAAAAAGGCAAAAAACAGTTCCTACCCTAAAGGAGTTTATAGTCAAATGGGGGAGATAACATGGAAACACACAAAGAAAGCTATATACAGAATTAAAGGAAATAGTGATCAAAGAAAGCTCTGGAATTAATAGGGGTAAGGAAAGGCTTCTCATAGAAAGTGGGATTTTAGTTGGAATTTAAAGGAATTCAGGGAGGTGAGTAATCAGAAGAGAAGAGGGAGAGCATTCAGGCATGGGAGTCAGCCAGAGAAAATGCCCTGAGCCAAAAAATTGGAATATCTTACTCATGGAACAGCCAGGAGGGCAGTGTTGACGGATCAAAGAATAGTAGGTGTTGGGGAGTAAGGTGTAAGAATGCTGAAAAGACATGAGAGACTAGGATATGAAAGCTCTGAATGCCAAATTGAGCATTTTGTAATTGATCCTGTAGTTTATTCATTGGAGGGCCGGGGAGGCGGGAGCTACTGACATGATCAGACCCGCACTTTAGTGGTTCAATAGAGGAAAGATTGGAGTAGAAGAAACTTGAGGCAGGCAGACAGCAGATTATTGCAATAAGTTGGGTGTGAGGTGTTAAGAACTTGCACTAGAGTGGTGGCAGTGGAGAGAAGGGGGCATATTAGAGAGACATTGCTAAAGTAAAATTGAGAGGCTTTAGCAAGAGATTGGATATGAAGGGTGAAATAGTGAGGAGTCCAGGATTATTCCTATATTGCAAACCTGAGGGATGGGAGCAGAGTGTTGCCTTCTAATAACAGGGAAGGTGCATGTGGGGGTGCAGGGGTAGGGTGGGTAGGAAAGGATTAGAGGAAAAGATAATGAGTTCCATTTTGGGTTGAGTTTAAGATGTCTACTGGACTTAGTTTGAGAAGTCTGAAAGGCATTTAGAGATGTGAAATTGGAGGTCAACAGAGACACTGGGGCAGAATAAGTAGATCTGAGAGTCATATATTGTACATTTGCTAATTTATTGATTTTCTAGTTTTAAAAAAATCCATGTCCAGTTCAATAATCTTCTCTTTTCCCATTTTGATATTAAATGTTTTCAGAGATTTATTTTTAACTATGCTCCCAAAATGTTATGTTGTTTCATCATTCAAGTTGGATTGGAAAAAGACATGGAGGAGGTTATGTCACTAATGCTGAATGCAAAAAGTGACAAAATCTTGTGATAAAAGCTTACAATCTCTAAACCTCATAAGTAGTTTATACTTGTAATGACCACTAAGGATAATAAAAACAAAAAGTTTCTTCCCTGTACTGGGGACAAGAGGACCAAAGAAGGCAACAATGACTATGTGGGAGTGAGTGATGGAATGAACACAGAGGACAGAAAAAAAGGAAGAATTACTTGTCTCTCATTTTGCTTCCATTTTTTCCCTCTCCTTTGAAGAATGGTCTTTAAATGGGGAAGAATAAAGAAAAAAGGTTAACATGGAATTTAAATTATTCCAGACCATTTCCCTATCTCTCCTGCAAAATATCTAATGATGATGATTTCTATTCTAAAATCCCCAAATCTCCGAAGAGCTATCACTGAACTCTTCCATCCCATAAAAAGGTTATACCAGAGCACAAAGCCTTAGAGCCTCCCAGCAGGTTATTGTACAAGAAAATTGGACCTCGACGAGTGTGACCTGGGGTCAGAAGATGTCTCTGGAGACTGAAGCAGCAGATTGTGTGATGAGTAGGTTCTAATAAGGTATAGATCAGTCACCGACAACCAGAAAGATCTGTTTTGAGGCAGTGGAAGGAGATGAGAAACAGCAGGAGAGTGGATAACAAGTCAGCGGGTGAAACTTCGAGCAGTACCTGTAGGACAAGAGAGACAGCAGAAATAGGAGTGATCCGAATACAGGAGAAATTATAAGAAGCCAGAGTAAAGATGTGGATGAATTTCAGCTGAGAGCGATGTCTTTTGAGTTGCTTTTCTGGAACCTTGCTGATTGAAAGAGAAGCATCTCTTTTGCTGATTGGCTAGAGAAAGGCTGGGGCAGCTCCTGGGAACTCATGAAAGGCTGAAAGTTGAATTTTCCTACTTACCCAGAAACTCCACCTGCAGCTGAGAGGCAAAAGCTCTCAGTACTGCCTGTCTTACCCTCTTCTGCCCTTTCACATTTGAAAGGATCAAATAGACAGGCTTTGCATCTTTCACCCCTGGGCTGCGCATGGCTGTGGAATAAAACTTGGAAATGATTGGATGAAGTGGAATTCCTGGGTATTTACAGACCTGAGGAGCTTGGCAGTCCAGGCTAAGGGAATTGATTGTTATGCAAAAGGAATAACACTTTTTTTCCTTCCATGAAAACTCTATATTGGTGGGAGAGCATGACCCAGTTTTATAGATAGACTGCTATATTATAACTGCTTCTTCCATTATCTTCTATTGGGAAAAATGGTATGATTACTCCTGCGCTTGCCTTCTAATATCTAAATGTTATTATTATTATTGCTTTTGTCTTATTGTTTAGTAAATGCTTCATGTATAAGAGCATGGTGTCATGGGGACTGATTTTGAATAAATGGGTAACACTGATAGAGGCCCAAGAACTACTATAAAGAGTCATAAGAATATATCTCCCCATACCAAGTATATTTCTAGAACCCTAAAGGATAAAGAGATATAGTCACTTGACTGCATGATATACCCTGCTCTTGGAAACCAGAAATTCCATTATTATTACATTTGGGGGCAAGTGAGCCATCTCAGAGAAAAAGAGGGGGCTTTGTCACCATGTCCAGGCTATAATAGAGATACAACATGCCAAGATTTAAGCAAAGCAAACAAAAAAATGTTATTTCATCCCTGTGGTCAAGATAGAGAAATTTTAATCGGAAGACAGTATAATTAGGTGGATTTAAAACCAGTTAAATGACTGGGCCCAAAGAGCTAATAAATTGATGTAGCTAATGGATTGATGTCAACATATAGGAAGATTTCTAGTGGAAAGCCCTAAGGATATGTCATTCGTTATGCTGTGGTCAACATTTTTATTAACCTGTGAAAGCAATAGTAGAATGCTTATTTACAATCACATTTGTTGATGATAAAAAGAGAGAAGTGATAGCTAATTTATTAGGTGGTGAGTAAAAATGCAAAAAAAAAGTTTTACAGGTCACATCTAATGAAGTGAAATTTAATAGAAAAAAGGGTAAAGTCCTCCATTTGTGTTAACAAAGGTCAATTATGCAATTGGAAGTTACAGAAAGTATGATGAGATTACATTTCATGTTAAAAATACTTGGAAATTTCAGAAGACTACAAACTCAAAATTAATCAACAATGTGTCATGGTATCCATAAAAGCTAATACAGTCTTAGTATGCATAATTAGAAGTAAACTTACAGGAATGAAGATTATTGTCCTATTTTATTAGGGCCTGGTCTGACATAGGATCATACACTAATAGCTGGAAGGGACCTTGCCAGCCATTTACTCTACTCCAGCCACCTCATTTTGGAGATGAGGAACTGAGGCCCAGAGAAATCAAATAAATTGACCAAAGACTAAGAGGTAGTAGAACCAGAGGTAGGGTGAGAATCCAGGTCCTCCGTCTGCACATCCAGCATGCTTTCCACTATATCTCAGTGTCATTGTCAATCCTCGGTGCTCTTCAGGAAAGATATGGACAATCTCTGGAATATACTCAAAAGAAAGAGATCAAGATATTGAAAAAACTTCCTATCATCCATGTAATAATATGAGTATGAGTTGTTAAGGATGGTAACACTAACTAATTTAGAGGAACCTGAGAAGAAATGAGGATTAAAAATCTTTTTTTCGAGGCAATGGGGTTAAGTGACTTGCTCAGGGTAACACAACTAGTAAGTGTGTGAGGCCAAATTTGAACTCAGGTCCTCCTGACTCCAGGACTGGTAGAAAAATATTTTTCCTATAGTTAAGGATTGGTTTAAGGTCCTACAGTGCTTTGTCTGGGGCAGAAAACACCTGTGAACATGATAGCTATGTTCAAGTATTTGAAATACCAAGATAAAAGAATAACTACATTATTCTTCTTGGCTTGGGGCCAGAACTAGAAGTAAGAGGTGGAAGTTTGGAAAACACACATTTTTATTCAATATAAAAATATATTCCATATATTTTCAACATGAGAAAAAAATCTCAAATTGAACTGAACTAGCTCTGAAGATAGCAATCACCTCATGCCATCAAATTAAAAAACAAGATAATTATGCAACAAAGATAAAACAACTTCAGCTATCTCTGTGGTCTAGGACAACAAGAATCCAAAAGAATGTAAAAAGCTCCATGAACTAACAACCCACCCTGAGGTCACTCAGCATCCTCAGCCCAATGCCTTCCATGCTATCAGCGTGAGGTTGCACTAGCTAACTTGACTCACGTGCTTATAAGAAACATAATCTGACACCTTGGTTACTTCTTCTTTCTAGTGCCTTAGAAATCTGAGCTGCAGTCTACCAAATTTTGCTTTGGCCTTAATAGACAACCAGTGCCTCAGAGGCAACATTCTCTGTTGCAAAAGATCTCTTCAGGAGAATGAAGGAACAGAGGGACAGGGACAGAACACATGTATGGAATTGAAATAGAGCTCAACCCCATACTCTACTCCCTCATCTTCCCAGAGCCTCAGATACCCAATTTACATAAAACAATCCCATAGTACCAGAGTGGCAGAAAGCTACTGGTGCTAGGCCAAAACACTGAAGAAAAAAGGGAGAGAATAATTGTGTGTGTGTGTTTGTTTGTGTGTGTGTGTACTGTGTGACATTCCAGTAAACCTGAGAGAAAGAGCCAAGTATCCAGATGGAGCTAGATTTGTCCCTTTCCTCCCCCCACCCAAGTCCCTTGAGACAGAGCCCTAAGGTGGTGAACCCTAAATTTCCCAGCATCGGAGAATGCAGAGGTGTTTTGCGATCTAACCTCTAGGGAAATCACCACAGGGGAAGGAGTCAGGGAAGGAGTCAGAAAATGAGCAATAGGAGAAAATAAGAAGAGAAAAGACTGAAATTACTAAAGATCTCAGGAGGAAGAAAACCTAGAGACCATGAACATAAGCCCATAAATCAATAGGAAAAGTATTAACAGCAGGAGGAAATATGGTTCCCAGATCCAGTAAATGGCTTTAGGTCTTCGTGAATAAATACTGCAAAAGGAAAGAAAATGACCTAACATATTATGATGCAGAGGACCTTGTGGAAAATGAGGAGAATATGGAACCACAAGATACTATTCCTGAGTGGTTTAAATGAGAATTACGACAGCAGAGTTTATGATCTACACATTAGAAATAATGGTAGAATAGAAAAACCTGAATTTGTTATGGCAAGTCTCACAGTAAAACCAAAACTAAACAAAACAAAAAACAAAGGCCAAACAATTAATTGGGAATGCAAATATATAGGAGTGAGAGACAATCTGGAAGAAAAGAAGCAAAAGCAAAAATACTAAAAGAAAATATGCTATCATTTCAAGAAAAACATTGATCTTGAAGACATAATGCATAGAGAAAACCTAAAGATTGATTATAGATCTTACAAAAGACAAGCAAAAAAAGACCGAACACCATAACACAAGAAATTACATAAGAAAGTTGTCCAGAAATTCTAAATTCAGAAGTGGAAATAACAGTTAAAAGATGCACAGATCACCTCCAAGAAAAAATACCCAAAAAGACAAAGCTGCAAACTCTAGGACAAATAGTGTTTAAATTTAACAATTCAATTCTAAAACACCAAATTCTGGAAGAGACTAGGAGAAAAACCTTTAAATATAAAAGAAAAGAAATTTTAATAACACAGGAATATTCTTCAGTCTATAAAATGCAAGAGGGAATGCAATAATGTCTTCTGAAGAGCTATGGAGCTCAGGATGACCTACCCTGGAAAATTTGAGATTAAACATAAATGGGGAAAAAAGGTTGTTCATTAATAAAGAAGCATTCAAAATATTCTTAGAAAGAAAATCAGACCAGAAGAGATTATTATCTTATCAACACTGTTATCTCATGATTCTTCTAAAATAGAACAAGAGAAAGAAGGCCAGAAATATGTTGCTGCTGCTCTTTTCTACTCATGGTAGTCAACTTATATAAAGTATAAGAACAGTAAGGAGAAGAACTCCTACTTAGTCTATATTAAAGATGATTCATACTGGGCAAGAGTTAGGGAGTTGGTATATCTCCAGCCTGAATACTCTGGCTATCCTCCTTTTTGCTCTAATTTATCGTTTTCTCCCAAAGAGATGTCTAGTATGAAGTGGATATGGCAGCATATTTTTACAACACAGAAAGCAATGATAGGCATAAGAAAATTGTAGTATGTATTAACAGAATGATTTAAACAGAATTCAGTATCTTATTTTATTAATGCAAGTATAATCAGCTGAATTATTCAAACCTAATATTCAAACCTTCTTGGGACGGAAGGCAGTTTTTTCAAGACTGCTGATTAGTCATGCTACATTTAACCTCTTTTGGCATTGTATGGTCAAATGTTCAAACTTGAATTTTCTGGTGGCCTATCTCCAATGCCAATCCTTTCCTTGGCACCAGCCCACTCCTGCCCATCTTGAGCAGTCTATCCCCTGCTGCTTCTTGAGTGTTGGTAAAGTTAAAGGAATCAATTGCCATTGTTCTTTGCCATTGGTCTTCCAATGATCACAAGATTAATGCAAAGAAAATAAATATATATTAGAAACAAGAGCTGCCAGCAGTTCCAATAAAAGACTAACTAGATGAGTCTCCTTTGCCATTATAGATAGATAAGGGCTGTCTTTCACTTCTTGCTAAAACAATATTTTGTCATCTGGAGGCTTGTCTCCAAGTGGGAAACTAGCCAGAAACTGCCTCCTCTTCTACCAGGTGTGGCATCTAGCTTCACCATTTCTTCCAGCTCAGCAGCCAAGTCTGGAAACAAACCTTTAAATTTCTTCAGGGCTGACCAAAATGTCAGCAGCATATCTGTATAGATTTCAGGGGAAAAGGACCCTGTTACACTGATACATATACAGACACATGTATGTGTATGGAGGCAGCTAGGGGTCTCAGTGGATATAGTGCTGGGCCTGGGGGAAACCAGAACTGAATTTAAATCTGTCCTCAGACACTTACTAGCTATATGACCCTGAGTAGGTCACTTAACTTAACCCTGTCTGCCTTAATCCACTGGAGAAGGCAATGGCAAACCACTCTATTATCTTTGCCCTTTGGATAGTACTATGGTCTGTGGGGCCATAGTCAATCATGAATGAACAATAACAGCAACATGTATGTATATGTTACATATATGTTACACATGAAGGTATACATGTACATAAGGGTGTAATGTTAATGGAATCAGAAGATCTTCCATGCCCCTTTCTATTGGCACCTAGTAAAGGCACTTAGCACCTTACTTCAAGTTAAGCACTTAGTAAACAGGCACTTAGCACCTCACTTCAAGTTAACTCCTTGGGAGTAGTTAACACCTTAACAGGAAGGGGCAGAACAGGGAGGAGTTATACTGTATATAAGGAAGAGAAACAACAGGACCTTCAGATTTTCTCTCAGTCATCACCTGGAGACTGCACCTTTTTGCTGAGATCCTCCTTCTGCAACTTTTACCTAGAACTTCCAAGAACCAGGCTAAGGAGCTATCATGAGTGAGAGAGGGGGATCCCAGCTTGAGGGAACCTGTTCTATTGTGAAGGCTTGGGAATGTGGGTGTTCACTGCATTAACCATGTGTATCAACTTTGTGACCACTATAATGACTTTGGCTTTCTGGTTCTGGGACTTGTCCTTCTGGTTCTGGGACTCAGTTTTCTGGTGTCTGAATAAAGACTTTGGTTCTGCCTTTCATGTGGAGAGTTTGCTACATTTTGTGATTTACAACTATACCAGCATATTCATAACCACTGTGGGTGTTGTGAATATTGCACTATTGATACAAAGGGTGAGATTATTAAATGTATGGGAATATGTGCATCTATATTTGTGCATACATATATACATGCATTTTGTATATATACATGTGTGTATATATCATATGTCTGTGTTGGGGGCTGGAGAGTGAATATATCACCACAGTGATGGAGGAAGCTCTAGGGTGAGGAAAATTCTCTCCATGAATGTGAATCAACCACTGCTATGTAATTTACAGTCTTAGACTTATCTGGGGCAATGAAAACTTGATTGTGGTGAGAGATCCAATATGTGCTAAAGTCTAGACATATGCCATTTGTATTGAACCCAGCTGACTATCAACTCTCCCTCTCTTTTTCTCTCTCATTTTTTTCTCTCTTCATCTGTATGTGTATGTGTGGTACAGCTAGAGATAGATAGATGGATACAGATCTAAAATGTGTATGTATGTATGTATGTATGTGTATTTATCTATATGTATGTGTTCTATTACATAACTTTCTTTCTTGGCCTTCTACATCTCCCATCGCCCCTAACTTCATTAAAATCAGTATATAACATCTGCTTACAAAACATCCATTCAGAATTGTTATTCCTTCTCTTAGCCTTCCCCTCCCTTCCCCCAAGGAAACCTTCACACAGAGATTCCCATGAAAACCAAGTCAAAGATGAATAGAAAGGAGAAGCCAAATTAATTAAACTAATTTTAGGTCTGCCACCTCAATCTCATTAGACTCTCTGAGGGCACTTGGCAAGTCAGGCTTTGCCTGGCTGTTCAGAAAACTCCTGTGCCCAGTACTGAGTGCCTTATGCTGTAGCTACAGAGACCAAGCCTTTGCTGAGACACACAGCTCTGAGACTGCATTGCAGCCCAAACGAGTTCAGGGTTTTGCCTGAGATTGCTCAGCAAGTCAATAGTAGAATTCTTAAGTCACAAAATCAGCAGTCCAGTGCTCTCTGCACAGGAGTGGTTGGCATAATGCGGGTTTTCTTCCCTGTTTCCTTCCTGAGCTAAGAATCCTAGCACTCTTTTTGGGAGCTGAAATATGACTTGGCTGTCAAATAAAATTGGTTGATTTTATGGTTCTATTAAAGGTCATCTCAAAAGGTGAAATGATTTCACTAGTGAGAGAGTACCCTGTAAATTCTAGGTACTTGCGGCTTTTTTTTTTTAGTCTCTTTCATCTATGCCCAGCTCCAGAGAATTCAGCAGCCTCTTGCATTTGATGTGCCTTCAGGAGGCAATTCTTCCTTAGCACCAGGGAGGTTCAAACACTTGAGGACAACAAGGAATTTTGGTCAAATTAGAATTCTTTTGTCAATTGGTCCCAGAGGGAAAACGACAGGACGGAAGGATTAAATTATTGAACTGAATTGGTGAGTATTTGGAGGGAAAAAAGGATTCTTTTTCAGCTTGAAACTTCTAATCATCAGTTTCCTCAGCGTGAAAAACCAGCAGAACACCAAATCCTGAAAATAAGGGTGGGCAGTTATGTAACTAGAAACTACACTACTATTTCCCAACCTGCTTCATGCAACAGGTTTGTGTATTATGAAGACTTTTGGGGTGTATATTACTAGTCCAACTTTTCTGACTCCTCTTTCCCAGTCTTTGGCTGAAGGCTTTATAAGTCATGCTGTACCACATGGTAGGAAAGACAGAGAGAAAACCAGCAGCTTTATGTTGACAATAATAGCTATTATGATGTTTTAAGGTTCACCAAGTATATAATATAAATCATCTCACTTGATCCTCACCATGAAAAAAGAAACAAATCCTATGGAATAGATATGTATTATCCCCATTTTATAGATAAGGAAACAAGCTGAGAGAGGTTTGGTCACAAAAGTAGGGAGTATTGAGGGCAGTTTTCACGTAATTACAAATCCATCACTTTTGCCATGTTGTTGCTTCTTTCTCCAATGTGTAAATATGGTACTGTAAATAGTAGGGATGGATAGATAATGGATTCAACTTAGGGAAATGAATTTCTATGGCAAGAATATCTATGGAGAGTGATTCTTTGCCATTATCTGGTTTACAAAGTCCTTCCCTCACAAAGTCTGTGAGATAATATACTAGTATCATCCTCAATTTAAGAGTGAATCTAAGGGAGGATAAGTAGCTTGCCTCATAGACACTCCAACATGCCAAATAGCACGCATATCTTCACCAACAATGGAGACAGTAGCCTTGTTACACTTGTCTCACCTATGCAGCACTCATCCTTTCTGACTGTGAGATGACCGCAGTGTACCTTAGACAACCATAGAGCTGCAGCTGGAAGGGATCTCAGAGTTCTACTAGTCCAATCTTCTCATTTTACATATGAAAAAGGTAAATTAAATGCCATGCCTAGGGTCACTCGGTGAATAAGCAGGCAGAATCTGAACACAAGTCCTCTGTCTCCAGAGGTATCCTGATCTGATATCACCAGGATACCAGTGGAGTACAGATAGGCTATCCATTGGTTCTCTTTTTTGGTGTCATGTTGCTAATTATAAATACAATTTATTCCTTCAGTTATATTTTTCTTTAATGATATACTTTATATACCAGCCAAGGTCACTCATCTCATATATGTTGGAGCTGGTATTCATGCCAAAGTCTCCTTTCTTTTATCACTTTCTGCTATGATGCCTCACATGAAATATAATATGTAAATAAGAAGTAGTGTGGCATAGTGTACAGAAATACCCTCAGAACTGAGAAGATCTGAGTTATAATTCTGCCTCTGTCATATACTGAGGCTAGGCAAGGACTTTAACCTCTTAACATACCAGGCAGTTCTCCAAGATGATCAGGTTCCGACCTGAATTGGCAGAAACAGTGTCCTCACTAGGAATTCCTCATACAAATGAAATCACAAGTCTGGTCTAATAAAGAAAGAGTATAAATGAAGTGTGGTGATGGGTATAAATTATAGCTAAAAAAAACAAAGGGCTGGAAAGTGCTTATCTTTTGCAAGAAGGAGGGTGAATATGATTACTGGCCTTTTCCATTAAATCGAAAAAATATTATCAATTGTGGGTAAAGGCCCTTTCTACTGAGGAAAATAGTGCTGACTGACCATAACATGGAGGAAAGATGGAAGTAAAATAGAATCAGAACAATGAATTTGGCCAGGAGAAATAGGGGAAACTAATGCTAATAGCAGATAAGGAAACATTAAATAGAGATAAATGTAAAGTCTAACTCAGGTTTAAAAAAATCAATGTTATAATGCAAAATGGGGCATGTGTGGCTAGAAAAACTTAAACAACAAAAATATGGGTTTTTTTAGTGGATTACAAACTCAATACAAGTCCATACTTTTATAATGTCGGGGACCAGGGCCAGGAAACTTCAAACTGTACTGGGTGGATTAGTGGCACAAGAGGCATCCACAACCAGGCATGGGCTATGACCCTCAGGGTCAGGCATATGTAGCCCATCCCATTGACCTGAAGGTTTGGTATCAACATCATACCTCTCTCCTTCCCTTCATCTGAGGGGCTTTGCTTCTGGGGCTTCCAGATAAGCAAAAGGAGATTGGTTCCTTGGAATTTTTTGAGATATATTTTCTTTCTCCTTAAATGTTTTAAGATACGGTATTTACTGAGAAATCATAGCAAAAACAGTTGGTAAAAAAAATAACACACACACACACACAAACACACACACACACCCCAACCCTCAATCCAGAATGTACTTTCCTACAATTATACACAGAATTTATGGAGAGAGTAGTGAGCCACATATGTAGAGAACACATGTGACAAAACATGGCTCCCAACTTTTGACTAAAGAAATCGTGTTCTCCCTTTATGGAGTCCTGAGATCTTCAGAGATCTCTTAAGGGAAGGTAGGGAGCTATCCTGTAGGACAAGTTCCCAAAGCCTTTATCTGTTTTATGGTTCAGCTTGTGGTCCAGCTATGTTGTGTTTCCTTTCTACTCCTCCTACTCCAACATTTAAAGTGAATTCAATACATTAAATTTACTTTTCTTGACTTTGATTTGATTTTCTGTTGAAAAATTTGATGTTTACATAGGAATTATATAGTTGAAAATATATAATAATTTGGTCATTGCCTAGCAGCAGCTAGATGGTAGATAGAGCACTGGGTCTGGTGTCAGGAATTTGTTGTTTTTGGGTTGTTTCAGTCATGTCTGCCTCGTTGTGACCCCATTTGGGATCATTTTCTTGGCAAAGGTACTGGAGTAGTTTGCCATCTGCTCCTCTGGTTTATGTTATAGATGAGAAATTGAGGCAAAAAGGATTAAGTGATTTGCCTGGGGTCACACAGCTACTAAGTGTCTGAGGCTGGATTTGAATTCATGACAACAAGTCCTTCCAGTTCCAAGCCCAGTGCTCTATACACTGCATCACCCAGCTGCCACTGTCAGGAATACCTGAGTTTAGCTCTACCCTCAGACACTGAACTAGCTGTGTGATCCTGGGCAAATTACTTAACCTCTGTTTGCCTCAGTTTCCTTAAATGTAAAGTTTGAGGCAATAACAGCACCCATCATGCATGATTGTTGTGAAGATGCTGGGTAAAGCACTCAGCTTAGCGCCTGCCACATAGTAAGTGATGAAATGTTCATTACATTCCCTCTTTCTCATTGCTTTATTCTCTCCATCTTCCCTGTTAGGGTCTTGTGCCCCAAGGGAATGACTCATAGTTTAGAAATATCCCCTAGATATTTCCATTAGCTTAATTTACAACACTCACTACCCCTCCCCTCCAAAAAACTAGCATGTTTATCTTTAGTGTCTTGAAGACTTTAAGTCAAGGATTCTTAACGTTTTTTATGTCATGGACCCTGCTGGCATTCTGGTGAAACCTAGAGCCCCCTTTTCAGAATGTTGCATTGCCTACATTAATCATCAAAGGAAATGCTAAATTTCAATTATAGGTTAGTGAAAATAAAGTGGTTTTTTTCCTGCTGAAGTTCTCAGACCCCCCTGAAATTTATCCATGAAGCCCAAGATAAGAAATCCTTGTGTGGATGACCCTGGGGAGTTTCAGAAAAGGTAAGAGACATCATAACAAGCATAATCTCCTGTCACAGTAGTCCTTGGAAAGGTTATTAGAACCTAAACCTTCAGATGCCTAATGCACTTAGTTGGTTGTAGTTAGGATGTGGTCATGTCATAAGTAACAAAAGGCCAGATGTTGTTTTATAGAAATTGGATTTCTTTCTGGAGATGTGCTAAATTGGAGCCATCTCCCCTGGATTAAAGTCATGAAATCTGATATGCCATTTTGAATTCCACACTGGAGCTCAGCATCAAACAATGTGGCAAAGGGCAGACTGTTAGAAAGTAACAGCCCAGACAGACTGGCCTGGTAAGCTGCTATCAGAAGGTGGGGGTTGGGCCTGGGGACTCATTTTGAACAGAGGCGCCAGGAAGACTATGAGGCAGAGATTCTAAGAGTAGAGGCCCCCAGACTCAGATGGAAGGGCAGGCTGAGTGTTAAAAAAAAGTCTATCATTCATTTCACTGGATTAGAGAAATTACTTTCACATACAGATGGTTAATCACTACCTTGTTGCTGTTCAAGCATTTCAATTGTGCCTGACTCTTTGTCAGACTATTTTGGGTTTTCTTGGCTAAGATACTGGAGTAGTTTTTGTCATTTCCTTCTCCAAATTATTCTGCAGATAAGAAAACTGAGGCAAACAGAGTTAAGTGACTTACTTAGGGTCACACAGCTGGTAAGTGTCTGAGGCCATATTTGAGCTCATGAAGATGAGTTTTACTGACTTCAGGCCTAGGATTCTATCCACTGTGCCAATTAGCTGACCAATCACCACCCACAGCCACTTTAATTGATGATAATAGTTTCATTGTAGGTACTTGATAAATGCTTCTTTAATGATGAATTGATCCCTTCGCACAAGTAATAGTCATTAAGTACTGACTTGTGCAAGGACTGTATTAGATGGTATACATGTGGGGCATGTGGTGAGACATAATGATTGGATAATACATGATCTTTGCACTCCTAATAACGATGGTTGGCACAGTGACTGGCAAATAGTGCTGAATAAACATTTGTTGACTGACAAATATGGACTCGGATGTTTACAAAGGACTTTACACACTCATCTGAACTTCACAATGACCCTTGCAAATAGGTACTTCAGGTATTATTGTCTCCATGTCACAGATGAGAAAATTGAGGTTCTTGAAGTTTAAGTGATTTGTCCTTGGTCTTACTATCTAAAAACTATCAGAGGTAGAAGTCAAATGGAGCTCTTTCCTGTCTCCATTTATTGTGCTCTTTCCACAATGTCATCCAGCCTCTTAATTTGTAGAGCTTGTTGTTGTTCAGTTGTGTCCAACTTTTCATGACCCCATTTGGGGTTTTCTTGGCAGAGATACTGGTGTGGTCTACCATTTCCTTCTACAGCTAATTTTGCAGATGAGGGAAATGAGGTGAGCAGGTTTAAATGACTTGCCCAGAGTAACATAGTTAGTAAGTGTCTGAGTCCAGATTTGAACTCAGGAGTTGAACTCAGATTTGAACTGAGTCTCCCTGACTCCTAGTCTTCCTGACTCCAGGTCCAGCTCTTTAACCATAATTTACAGAGTTAGAGGTCCAGTAATGTGTAGATACACAGTTCTTAAATCTTTACTTAAAGCAATCTTGTTAGATCAATAGTGTGAGATTCTCCACAACAAACTTTTGAAGTTGGTGCTAATATTGTCCTCGTGCTACAGATAAGAAAAGGGAGGCTTAGAAATATTAAGTAACTTTTCCTCAGTCATATAGTTTATGAAGAAAATACTTACTTTAAAACCAGGTCTCCTGTGTCAAATTTCAGGGCATTTTCCACTATTCTAGGTGTCAAAAAAACAACAAAAATGAAGAAAACATCTTTTACTGTCCATGAATCTACTTGTCTTAACCAGAGTGCATTTGCTTCCCCAAAGAACTGAAAATCCTGAAAGGGTTTGTTTATGTAAAGATTTTCTAAATAATTTTCTCACCATCTGGTTGAATTAGTTTGGAGAAATTTCAGTTTCAAATATCAAAATACTGATGTCCAGGGATGGACCAACTCCCTTTAGTTTAACACCTGATATAACCACCCACCTACATGTTTATCCCAAATACTGTACTACTCCCACCACCCAGACCCTAGCTTCCCACCCCCTGACACTCTCTGGCCACTTAATTTGAGATAGTAACATTGCATAGGAATATTGGAACTGGATGGTCAAGGAAGAGGAGCACCATGCAAACACGAGGCACTGTTATTTAGCCCCCATTGATTGTTAAAAGACCAATCTTTGCCTCTTAAGGTTGTGGTGAAATTAGTATATTTATGAT
>CM053600.1:91817978-91829545 GCA_028646575.1 Pseudocheirus occidentalis
TCCTTCCTTCCTCCTTCCTTCCTTCCTTCCTTCCTTCCTTCCTTCCTTCCTTCCTTCCTTCCTTCCTTCCTTTTGCATGGGCAGGGAAATTTTCCTTTCAAATCATGGGAATTCCTCTGATTTGAAAAGGAGCAAGGCTGGGAGAGGAAGTGGCAATATCCTGGAAAGAGCCTTGTAGTTGGAGTCAGGATGGCCAGGTTTCAATAGGGATTCTGACACTTGATGATCATATGACTAGAGACAAGCCACTTCATGCCTTGTGTACATCTAAGTTTCCTTATCTGTAATTCTGTAACTGATGGATTGGGGATGGAGGGGGAGGGGAATGGGAGGCAATAATACCTGTATTCCTTAAGGCAAGATTGTAAAGAAAACAATTTAAACTCCTGAAGTACTCTATTAATGTGCATGGTTAGGGACAGTATTAATGGAGAGGACATATACTTTAAATAGCATCCTCTTATGAGTCAAAAAGACCTGTCTCCTAGTTCTGGTCACCTGGCTTTCTAGTTCTAGCCCTGAGCAAATCCCTCAACATTCCTGGGGCCTCACAATTTCTTCTTCTGTGAGAGAATCAAATTAATTGGCATCTAAAGTCTCACCAAGTTCTAATATCAACTGATTCTATAAAATTGAAACATGGCCTTTGAAAGAGAGCAATGTATCATCCTTCCAGTTATAATAATAACTGACATTTATATGGCGCATTAAGGTTTGCAAAGTGCTTTGTGCACATTATCTCATTTAAGCCTTACAATGGTCTGGTGAAGCAGGTCATATTGGTTATGGTTGACAAATGAGGGAACTGAGATTCACAGGGCATTAAGTGATTAATTTCTGGTCATGCAGTTAGGGTGATGGGATCTAATCCCAAAGCTTTTTTTTTTTTCCTGCCAAGCCCTGCATTCAATCCATTACTGCATGATTCCTCTTTGTTGTCCACAAGAGGAATAGTTTTCGATGACTAATTATGGTTACATAATCTTTACAATGTCTTAATTTCTTCATGTATGCAGAGTGATGCTGCATTCCATGTAATTTGGGGGCATAACAAGAGAACTGAAAACTGAGATTGGGGTTAATTGGGTTGATGATTTCCTGAGCTAGCCTTGTCAAGATTATGGACAACTTAATTGTATTCCCCCAGAGCTCCCTGAAACTCAGATTCTGAGTCTTTTAGTCCTGACTTTAATACTTAAAGGCTTTATAGGCACAGAAGTTGTTACAACTCTCATTCTCAGTTTTCTCACTTGTAAATTGAGGGACTGAGACTCAACAATATTTAGTCTTTTAAAGTCCCAAGATTCCAGGATAATATTATTTTCCCTCCTATCACCATGTTTGATCTTATAGCAAGAAAGTATTTACTATTACGTCCAAATCAGTGTATATAACAGGAGATTAGTAAAGTAAATTCCTTCTGAAATCTGGTGGAAAACATTTCATCCATCATACTTAATTTTTCCATCTATGGAATGGAGACAGTTGTCCCTACCCACAGAGGATTAATTAACTTGTAAGATGATATTAAAAAAAATAAAGAGCATAGCCATTTGTGGAATTCCTTAGTCTTATTATTAAGCATACAAAGAGTTAAAACAAAATAAAAAATCAGAAATGCTATATCTGTCTCAATTGCTACATGAACTAGGGCTGCTTTAAATATGATAGGCAAATATTCTAAATGTATAGTAAATAAGTCAACTTAGAGAAAAAAATTTTTGGAGAAAAATGAAACAAGTAGAAGAGATTACTTCTCAAGAGAGTTTTTTTTTAAAAAAAGAACTATCCCTCTACTATTTAACTCTTCCCGTGGGAATTTCAATGTTATTGGTTTCTACCTCTTAGACCCGCTTTCTTTTGTAAGTCATAAATTGATTTCTCTGTGCTTGGTCTAGAAAGATAATGGAGACATTTCTGGGCAAAAGGTCTTTCATAAAAGGGAATTCTTTAATTGAGAGGCAGGTCTGACAGTGATTCAATTGACCTGTCTCGTTATACACAAAGGTGCTATCCTCTTGTAGCACTCTGATTAAAAAAAAGTATGGTTTATTGTATTCTTTTGCTCAAGTGATCTCAGTTTTGGGGCTTCAGGGACTAATGCTTCTTCACTTGTCTACAAGCCTGATTGCTTTGGGCTCTTATTGTACTTAATATGTGGCAGGTGCATGATCCATTACTATAATATGCAAAAATGCAGTGAGTCAGTCATCCAGGGCCCTTGTAATTTTTGACTAGGCAACAAGGTTTATGCATATCCTTACTGTTTCTTCTTATCCTACCCATGCTACTAGGAGTAGAGCCCCAAAGAGAAAACCAGAGAAAAAAAATCTATCTCTATGGAGTTGTTCTATGTTTTTCCCCCATCTACATCCTCCCACCTCTACCAGCAGCAAACGCTGCAGCTTGAGAATAACTGAGAACAAAGAAATCAGATGTTGGCATTATTGCTGCCACATATATTTATGCCTTTTCCCCAACAAATATCATACTGTGATAAACCTAGATGGGACCTCAGAGATAAATCAACTTAGAACAATGCCTTCATTTTTCAGATGAGAAAACTGTGGCCCAGAGTGGTGAAAATGTTCGCCCAAGGTCACAGAATTAATTAGTAAAACTATAAAGTGAGAGGATGATTGGAGTGTTCAGGTACTGATCCCCAGTTTGCCTTCTACAATACTTAATATTTGAAGTAGGTTAGAGATGGTTCCAATTAATGATGAAATCTTCAAGGTAATTGTTAGGTTTAGACTTCCTACAGCCCTAGGGTCTACCTTCTTATGATTTCACCCAACTTATGTAGCCTAGATGGAGAACAGAGTGTAAATGGGGTCTGGTACATATTCAGACCCCACTGGCTTGCCTAAATGATGCAAATTCTCCATTTGGAGGATGCTAAGGAGCTTGCTTTCAAGAGAACAATAATGATGTGTAAGTAAAAACGTTGGAGAAATTATGGAGCATTTATAGAGATTCTATAACTGGTGCTGACTGGGTAACCAAGTGGTTAAGAGGAGGCATTTTAATTGGTCTCAGAGGTATTAAAAAGGGCCTATCAGAATCAATCACTCCCTCTTTGCTTCTTCTATGCCTGGGGGAGGGAAAAGGAAAAAAGGAAAAGAAATAAGCATTTATTAAGGAACTGTTATGTTTAGTGTTTTACAAATATTCCATTTGATCTTCACAACTGTAGGATACAGGTGCTATTATTATCTC
Source organism: Pseudocheirus occidentalis (assembly GCA_028646575.1). Lineage (NCBI taxonomy): Eukaryota > Metazoa > Chordata > Mammalia > Diprotodontia > Pseudocheiridae > Pseudocheirus > Pseudocheirus occidentalis. The sequence goes on from CM053600.1 coordinate 91,821,198, forward strand.
CATTTTACAGCTGAGGAAACTGAGGCAGATAGAGATTAAGTGACTTGCCCAGGGTCATGCAGCAAGGAACTATTTGAGTCTAGATTTAAATTCATTATACAGTTGTTCTGATCATTTAGGTCAGTCTGTTGTGTACATGTACTTCATAGACACTAAACCACTGATCAAACTTAAGACCTCTTCCTCCTTTTGGGAGGTAGTTAGTAACTTCATATAGATGTCCTCTGGAATTTCAGTGCCTTCAAATTGGCTAACTTGCCTTTGTTAGCATATGAGAAATGTAGTCTTAGTATGTCTTGCTAATTTTGCAGAAATCAGACTTGATGGCTCTAGAAACAAAGCATCTTCTCAAATTACACTTATAAAGAAAATCATCAGGCCTTGCATTACATTTTTTTTCTTGCTATGGATAGTTCTCACTTTATGTAAGCGAACTGTTCCATGGATCTCCATGCAAAGAGATTTTTACATAATATGAATTTATCCCTACCCACTCAATTCACTTTGTAGCCTATATAACAAAGCATACACAAAACAATACTTTTACACAAATAGTAAAATGTACTAAATTACAGACATGTTAAATACCATACCATGATAATAAATAGATTTATGAAATGAAAGGTAACATTAATAACAAAGTATGAACAGTACTATACAATACAGTTAACATAGATGTGTGGTATGCTGTGCCTTCCCTACTCTATGCACCTAGACTTTATCCCTGGAAGTTGGCTGTGCAACTTTTTTCTTTTTTTAAATTAAAAACCTCGAGAGACATTTGGAGAATGGCTCTTTGTTTCTTGCTATGTCTGACAACTGCAAGCAATATTATTCTCAACTAGTCTTTGGTTTTTTTTTCCATTTCACTTTTATTTGCACTCTAATGTCATATTTACTCCCTTGCCATAAGCTTCAGTTTCTTCTGGGATGTCTTTTTCTTTTGAGCAACCTCCTCTTCTGGTTTAGGAACAATTTGTTCCTTTTCAATAAGAATCATCTCAATATGGCAAGGAGAACTTATGTATGACTTGATTTGACCATGAGCCCTGTAAGTACATGGTTGCATTTTGGGAGCCTTGTTAACCTGGATATGCTCAATGACAAGAGAATCCACATCCAAACCCTTTAGTTCTGTGTTACTCTGCATTTTTAAGCATATGCAGCAAGAATTCAGGGCTCTTTTTAGACTACCGACCCTGTGTCCAACCCCATTGCTTAGCCTGGGCACACCTGCCAACTCCACCATTATATCGACAGAAGGGAACACATTGTTTCTTCAATGTGACATCTTTCAAATATTTGGTAACTTTTCGGATATGCATGCCCTTGATAGCCTGGGCTCTTTCACGGTTCTTGAAGTGGACTCAGAGATTTGACTTGCATGATTTTGTGGGGTTCTCTGGATCAAGAGAGTACCTCACCATTTTAAATGATTGCCTAGGACGGCTCAAGGGAAGAGGAAGAGCAAAGGCTTTTGGGAGACTTGATGATCTCAACTAGTCTTTGAATTGTAAAAAATCTTGAAGTATTTGGACTCTTCAACTCTTCAATAGAAGGGGAAAAAATAACTTGAATGATGAAACGCTTCTGTCAACTGATTTGTTGTGAACCTTTTTGGTCTGAACTTAGGTTCCAAAGCTTCCCTTTCTCCTTCACAATCTTTGCAGCTGGCAGCTCAGTCAGATTCTCACTGGACAGTTCTCCGTGAGAACTCAACTCCACATCATTCTCATCCACTTTTACCTCTAATTCTTGCACTAATCTTACAATCTTATTACACAGTTTTTGGAATATTTCATTGTTGTCAAATCGACAAAAGTCAGGAATGAATTATGGGCATATTTCCCCCACAAAAGTCTCTTCATGTTTACTCTATCTTCTCATGCCTTTCAGAATTCTTTGTGTAAAGTCAAATTTGTGTAATGCAAATTTATGTACATCAAGAATTGTATTAATTTTTCCCAATGGTAAGTGCTTAAAATTACTCTTTCATTCATATATTCATTCACTTCAGCTTTATTACATAAAGAATATTGAAGGCAAGTACCCTGAGACCAGCTAGTAATCACCCATGTTTCTTTGCATCAGTCTCTTGCTACTGTTGCATCATACCTATGGTTTTTTCTAGCCAGGTATCAAGTGGTTTCTCTTAAGGTAAGCAACTATCCCTCCCCCCTCCTCATCCTGACAAAAAGGTAACTCTTTAGAAGAGTCCTTTTCGGGGCTTTATGGATTGAGAGCCTGCACCATGGACCCGGTGGTAGGCAGGTGAATGCTTAACAGCTGACTCTCCAAATACACACACACACACACACACACACACACACACACACACATGCGCACATCTCACAGGGCACATTTTAAAGTTTAATCTGCCTTATCAACATTTTCCCATCATTTTCTTGAGTCTAGACAATAAACGAATAAAATCTAGTCCTGATTTTGTGGCATATGCCACTTTCCAAGGTGTAAATGTTCACAATGAAAATTTAATAATTGCCTCTAATGAACCAATTAGACCTGGCTTTGGCATATCCCTTTATGGACCTAACTCATACCTCTGTTGGATTAGTCCACTGGCTGAAAAAGAAGATGTATATCCTTAGCAGTACTTGTCAACAATTCATATTGTTTTCCCTGTTATAGAATAGAGGGTTTAATAACAAATTTCCAAGTATCCCAACTTCCACATGTTGTTTTGGGAAGACTTCAGAGTTTCAGGCAGCTCCTATAAGGCAATAGGTACATTTTCCTTTCCAAATTCCTTTCCAAATCCAACTGCAGAATGCAAAATCCTTTTTATGATGTCCTCATGGCTCACGTTCTTCCTGAATTAACAGGTCTCAGTGAGGATCCATGTTCATTATTATGCAGCAGAGTTTTGATAATTGGGCTGTTAATGGTGCCTCTTACTGCAAATACTCAACTGTATAATACTCCTTACTCTAATGCCTGTCTTGGTGTTTGTAGGACCTGAATTAACCAATACACAGTTAGCGTATTATCTAGGCAGGCTATGTTCTGCTTTTCCCCTCCAAAAACAGAAAAACAACCTGTTGCATGGACAAACCTCTACCCTTTTGTGCATCCTAGACCACTCTCCTCTGACAGATGGTCTGGGTTCAACCCCGAGGGCTTCCCCTTGAAAATATTTTTGTGTTTGCCCCATGGATGATGCTAAGTACTGTGGAACAGAATTAAACATTTTCTTCCCACATGAAGTACCCTTTTAGATCGAGGAAACAGAGGGACAGAGTTTGTACTTAACTTTCTTCTCCATTGATGACAACAGGAGGAACAAAAATGATTGTATTTTAAAAAGGGTCTCCACCATCTTGGAGAATTATGACCAACACAGAATATTCTGATACAATTAACCATGGAGAAATGCATTTTCCTGCAGAACAAATCTGACCTTTAACATCTCCTATGACCCCAAAGTTTACATATTTCCCCTATTTCTATTCTGTTGCTGACTGGCTATATAATCTAAGAAAGCCTAAAAAACATCTAATCTGTATACTAAGATAACAGAAGCTTCTGAAGAGAGCAATCTTCCTCACTGAATTAGTAAATTTCTTTTCCCTTCATTCTGCCTATTTGATGCCCAGTTTTGCAGACTTTCCTGGGTGGGGGTTGAGGGTGGGGCAGAAAGGAAGGGAATAATAAGATTGTCCCTTGGCTCTCAAGGAACTCGGGCTAGGAAATTTCCATAATAGTCCTATTCATGGTCACGGTCCTGGGTGCACTGGATTTGGCCTTATTTCCTAAAAAAAAAACCCAAGAAATTCAAAAATTTGAACAGAGTATATAGGTATTATAATACAACAAAAGAATAACAATGGGGAGGTGGTGTGATATAATGTGTTATCTCAGAGTTAAGATGGTTTTCTTTCAAGTTCCAACTCTGACATATATTTCCTGTGCAACCTTGGGAAAATTACTGATCCTCAGTGCTCCCCAAGCAACTGCCCGAGGTGGTATGTTAGAGTATAATTATAAATTTGCACTAGAAGAGGGAGTTCCCTACATCAATGAAATTGCAAGTCCAACCAACTTCCCTTCCCCCTCATACTGCTTATCTGTGTATTTCCACCCCAGATGGTCAGTCCCTTTCTCTATGGGAACAAGCTCAAAATACCAAAATGCTCAGCCCCAGCAGAATAATTAATGTTGTGTGTTTCCTTACAGGTCCTCATCATATCCTTCTTTATTTGAGATCTGTTCTCCCTTTGCTCTGTAATCTATTCATTGCCGTTATCCGGCCACCTTCCTCTCCTGTCCACTCCTGCTGAAGTCTTTCAATATTGTCCTTTTACTCTAAAAAATGATAATGACCACAAGCTTTGTAAACTCTAATAGCCCCTCCTCTAGTTGTTGGTGAGTAGAAGGAAAATTCAGTGTTTGGTATGAATCTGAATGAGCTATTTCCCAAATCCAGACTATTGGCCCTTCCAGGTCCCTTGACCCCATTTTGCAACCTACAGTGTGAAACTCATAGATATGGTGTCCACTTTCTTATAGCTTTTGATTTGGCTTAGAATTTCCTCTCTGTTCACTTCACAGCTTCAGGTTCCATCAGCCCCTGTTCACATTGTTGCCATTCAGGAATCCCTTTCTTCCTCCCCATGCATTAGTTGCCAGGGTAAAGAAGAGAACTCAAAATACCCAGTATGATTGGATTAGGCTTAGCAGTTTTGTCTCTACAATTCTTTGTTAATACAGATAAAAAAAAATTATAGAGAAACTTAGACTGCCCTAGCATGGGACAAAAACAGAGACTAATGTTTTAGAACTGGAATGTCATGTATAGTTAGTGACATTGGTTAATTAAGGGCTGACCAGTGCAGCTTTGAGTTCCAGAGAAGAGAGAAGCCAGGACTCAAAACCAGAATTGGAGAGAAGAAATACAGTAGTTAGAGCCTGGTCAAGGGTCAAATCATAAAGAGGAAAGAGAGGAGGCATCTCTACTCCTACACTACAGAAAATTAGAAGCTATGAGATGTAGTGAAATACACAGGGTTTGGAGGAAACCAAGAAGGCTGGACTGTGACAGCCCTGCTTACATCAGACAAAAGGCAGCAGTAAGACAAGGTAAGACAGGCTACATGCAAAATGACATTTTGACCGGTGCAGCTTTGGCTACTTGGCTCAGTTTTGCTGCCTGTTTTCTCTGCTGTTCCTTGGAAGGGCAGCCCTGTTAGATGCCAAGACTTGGACAAAAAAGGGCTAAGACAAATGGGAGAAGTAGTGAAAGGGTAGAATGATGAATGTTATAAAGGCAGTATAGATGATTTTTTTAATTGGGAAAAAGGACTCCATGCTCTTTCAATGCTTTGAATAATGGAATATAGCTATGTCATAGCTGTGGAAGAACTGTAGGGGCCATTTAAGGTAAGATGATCACATTTTCTTGATTAAGGGAAGAAAAACTGTATATTTTCTCTTTATTTTGTCACAAAGGGACATGATATTTGACATCTATCTAATGATTTTGTAATATGATAGTGTGAGCTATATTTGTATCTCATTATCCTATAACCAATTAACACAAATTTTTAAGTGTTAGGAGCCAAACACTGTGCTATATACATAGGGAATACAAAGGCAAAAATGAAACTGTCCCTGCTCTCCAAGAGTTTATATTCTATTAAGGGCAGAAAAAACATACAAATACTTATATATAAAAATACATAAAAATAAATTCTAAATCATTTTTGAGAGAGTATGAGGGCACTAGCATCTGGGAAATGCATGAGAAAAGGCCTAACACAGAAGACAGACTCCAAATCACCAGAAATTATCTTTTCTAAACTTTATTTCTTCCCAAGTGCCTGCTATAGCACTTTGCAGATAGGTACGTGTTTAATAAATAGTGGTTGAGTTTTCTTTTCCAATGCTCCAAGATGTTTTGTAGATTGACAATAGAGACAGTAGCTATAGCATAGCTGAAAAAACACTAGAATTTGGATTTATAAGACCTGGGTTCAAGTTCTAGAAATGAAGATGATTATTTGTAATCTAGGTGTGCCAGGCTTACAGTGGAAAGAGCACCTGACCTGGAATCAGAAAGACCTGAATTCCAATCTAAGCTCAGCCACTTTGTTGGCTATGTGACCCTGGGTAAGTCACTTAACCTTATTTGCCTCCTTTTCCTAATTTTAAAAATGAGCTGGAGAATGAAATGACAAACCACTTCAGTATCTTTGCCAAGAAAACTCCAAATCAAGTCCCACAACTGGAAACAACACAACAGCAACAACAACAACAAAATGGTTTTTAACAATAGGACCTACTTTGCAGGTCCTATGAAAATAAAATAATATTCATAAATATTTGTCAACATTAAAGTGCTATATAAGTGTTAGCTATTTGTGTAACCTAGGGCAAGCAGCTTTCCCTGCGTGTTTCAATTTCCTTTTCTATAAAATGAAGGGGCTGGACTAGAAAACCTGTAAACTCCTTTAAAACTCTCAATCCTCTGAAAAGTATGTCATCTTTTTCTAAGTATGGGAACAGGAATAATAAATGTCTAATTCTGTCACCAGGAAATCTTCTAGTTTTGCTCAAACTAGGTCTCTGCTCGTTGGCTGATGGAGCTGTCAAAGTAGATGCTGGTCATTGACTGATGCTATCTTTAAAAATCAAGAGAGTCTAAACAGGAGGCAAAATGAGGACTGGATGGTCCTGAACCAAAGTACATTCTCCCCCTTGAGCTATACTTATGAACAAAGAAAATAAATCACCTGGTTTTATATTGTCAATTTTTACTCAACGTTTTGTACTTTCCAAACTGCTCTCTTTTCTACTCACAATTGAGGAGATAAGAGAGGTCTAGAGTATTAAAAAAAATCTGATCAATTAAAAAAATTGTCCTAAAAATAAGACGTGTACTATCTTTTTGCTGATAGTAATGAAAAAGATTGTCTCCATTTATACTATAGTCACTTTAGTCTAAGCTTTCATTTCTTTTTTTTCATGCAATTGAAAAAAAAATCTTGTTCATGGGTAGACTAAGCCAGAGCCAAAGCTTCACAGTAATTATTCCATGTTTATTTGTTTTGTTGTCCTGTATTTCCCCCTCAGACCCTCAACCATGAAACATACATCCTGCTTATGGGGGGGGGTCTGTTTATCACATCTACTTACTTCAGGGTGACTAAACTGTAGCAAAAGGTAGTTTGTAAGTATGAATGAATAAAAACATATTAAAGGCTAACTCTGTGGTGAAGAATTGTGCTAAGCATGCAGTGGAACAGAAATGGAAAAACAAGATGGTTTCTACTCTCAAGGAATAAGCATCTAATGGGGAGACAATATATATGGTAGGATTCTACTTCTAGTCCTATGGAAAGACTGAGTAGTCCTTAGGCCACAGCAGTAAAACAGATGATAATACATCTTCCTTTATGCCATTTTCATTGTTGAAACCGTATCAGTTTCAAATGCTGAATTATTTGACTGTATAAAGGAATTTGGTATTGAGCACTTTAAAAAAATGGCCATCATGAGGGACCCCTGCAAAGGTGAAAAGGAGGCAAAGACTATCCCCTATGTTCTCCTGCTAACTCTTTCTCTGAGGCAATGGAAAAACCCAACAGTAAAGCTAGTTTATAAATGGTAGAATGGTGAGGTATGGGAATGTGGGAATTCTGATCTGTTTTTCCTATCTTCTTATCAACCTTTTCCTCTAAGCAGAACTCTCTTTCCCCAAAAGACTGATCTTATCTAGGTATTTAAAGGAAAATATTTTGATTAGATGATGAAATTAATTTGCATTAAGGTATAAGTGACCTATAGGCAATTCTCCCAGAAATGAAACTTGCATTTGAAAAGAAGAGCCTGTCAAATCAAATTATGTACTAATAGGTGAAACTGTGTGTGTGTATGGTGGTTGTTGTTGTTTTGGTGGGATGGAGCCGCTTGCCAATTCCAAGATATGGGGAAGGAAGATAAAGAGAAAGACACACAGAGACACATGCATGTGCAGAATATATATTTACCTATGGTGCATAGCAAGAGAGACTGTAAGATAGATACACGGATTGATATCTCTCAGGCAATGTGTTGAGTTGGGTAAATAAATATAAGCATAAAAGATAGTTTCAACCCCAACGAGTTTATATCTTATCTGGGAAGGACAACACATAAAAATGGCTAGGAAGCAGGATTCAGGGAGTAATGAAGACAGGCAGGAATAGTAGCCAGCTAAGGAAGAGTTGGAGAAGTTCAGAAAAGTGAGGAATAGAGCATGGCCTGAGTAACTCATAAAATGGTGAGCTAGGCCAGGGACTTAGCAATCTGAAGAAAGAGTCATAAAGCATGGACATCTCTAGGGTGAGAAG
>CM053600.1:91834828-91849335 GCA_028646575.1 Pseudocheirus occidentalis
GAGAGGGAGAGGGAGAGGGAGAGGGAGAGGGAGATTCTTCCAGCATCTGGAAGCTGAGAACTGAGTTGGAGTTTTCTTGAGACCAGAATCTGGTGAAGCCCAGGTGGCTGTTGCTGCCACCTGGAAGGCCAGTGTTACTACGGCTGCTGCCTGGAAAGCTGAGTTTTCTACTGGGTCCTAGGGCCAGCTGAATTGCTGGAGGACTAAAGAAGCATGACCAGGATAAGACTTTGTTCATGGCCCAGCTGATCCTTGAGTTCCCAACAACAGAAGTGGTGAAGGGTTTGAGATGTGCTGCACCCTGTGACCTTCAGTGTGTGCCAGGGACTGCCCTGAGGACTGGACAAGGACCTGGGAGCTGTCTGCATCTGAATGTTTGGTGAATTCAGGTAGGAGCTGGGACCATGGAAGAGGATCCAGGGAATCAGAGAGACCACCCAGAGTCAAGATGAAAAAAAAGGCCTCCCGTTGGATGAAATTGAGGTTTTCTGGACACCAAGGGGTGGAGTGTTTCTGTGGCTTTCTAATGACTGTACTTTTTTTTTTCTTTTTGGAGGGCAGTTGGGGTTAAGTAACTTGCCCAAGGTCACATGGCTAGTTTTTTGTGTTAAGTGTCTGAGGCCAGATTTGAACTCAGGTACTCCTGACTCCAGGGCCGGTGCTCTATTCACTGCGCCACCTAGTCTCCCCGACTGTACTTGTGATTAATGATATTTAGTATTTGTGAATCTAGATTAGTGACTGATTGAGTTAATGGTTGACCCATGAGTGGAAGATTGATTATTGTATTGTGAATTGGTTGAATGGTTAAGTAAGGAGGATTTCCCCTTTAGGGAATCCAGATGATTATTCTTTTGTTCTTTGTTCTAGATATTGTGGCCACTGCAGTGAAAGCTGTGTGGCCATTCCAATGTTAAGCCGTTATGAACATTATGTTGTGATTTTCTGTGATAAGATGTAATGTTGTGAATATTATACTGTGAATGTTTGCCTTGATTTGTAGTGGAATAAAAAGAGTGTTCACTATTACTGTGTAATCTGAACCTTAAAAGCTGTTCACAGTAGCATTCTTTTGGGAATCTGCTGGTCTACATGGTGTTACAGCAGGTTTGTTGTGAGGATAGAATGAGATAACAATGAGCTAACATAACAAGGTCATACAAGGCATATGGTAAATGTTTAGTAAGTGTGTGTTTCCTTTCTATAAAAAAATAATACCTGGGGAGTGACATGTTCTAGGGCAATTTCTATCTGAACTTCATTGAAAAATATCAGAAGAGATGAATAACAATGATAATATGGTATGGCCGGAATTATACATCAGAAGCTTACTATCCTACATGAACTAGCAGAAGGCAAATCCTAATATTATCATTACAGACTCCAAAATATCTTTGAGAATTCAACAAATGAGCAATACTAGAACTGACACATTCTCATAGATAGAATGATCCCGCAACTGCTTGGATGTAACAGTAATTTAAGAGCTGTTTTAAAGTAGATGTAGATCTAATTTAAATAGATTTAGGTAGATATTTCATGTCCATAATCTCTGAGTTAAATGGAATAAAAGACTTTGAAAATATAGAGATAGCAGAATCAAAACTCTATGGTAGAACACGATCGTCTTGTCTTCTACTGGAGCAGTTCCAAGGATGATTTTGGTGAACTACAGAAGCTGATTTTATATTTTAATACTTGCATTCAATTAAAAAAAATTCATTATCCATCTGAACGTTCCTTGCAGAATACTAAAAATAAAGAAATAACAAAAGGAAAGTAATTTGTTTCAGGGAATGTTTGTGTCTGAATTCCATTAAAATATTAAATAAGATTAAATAATCAATTTATCAATAAGGATTTACTAAGTCCTTACTGTGTGACAAACACTGAACTAGGTGATACAAGGAATGAAATAGGAATTTAAATGAATATGTAAACACATCCAACAGATATAACATTTAATACAAATACATACAAAGTAGTTAAGTACAAGTGAATTTAGAAGGAAAGGTATTAGCAATTAGGGGGATTAGGAAAGCACGGAACTTCCAGATGGTACTTGAGTTGTGACTTATGGGAAGTAGTATATTCCAAGAATGGGGTATGGCTAGTACAAAGGCATGAAGATAAGAGTATTTTGTGTAAGGAACATAGCAATGACCAGTTTTACTGAATCATATAATGTAGGATGGGGAGTGATAACCAATGAAGGTTAGAAGATAGACTGGGGCTATGTTATGTAGAGTTTTAAAAGTAAAATGTAGAAATGTATCTTTTCTCACAGAGGCAATGAAAAGCCATTGGAATTGATTGGATAGAAGATTAAAATGGTCAGATCTACACTTAGGGAAAATTGCTTCATTAGCAATGTGTAGACTGGACTGGAGTGGTGAAAGACTTGAGACAAGGAGACCAATTAAGAGACTGTTGTTGTAATTTGAAGGGAGAGAAGGGTCTGGGGGAGAGATGGTCTGAAGGTAAAAACAAGATTTTGCAACAGAGTGGATGTATAGGGGAAGAGAAAAGGAAGAGTTGAAGATGCCAATAAGGTTTTAGGCCTAGGGGATTATGGTAGCCTTAGCAATAATAGGGATGTTCAAAAGGTAGAGAGGGTTGGAGACAAAAATCTATTTCTGTTTGGATAAATTGAATTTGAGATGCATATGGGAAATCTTGTTTGAGATACCCAAAAGGGAGTTGGAAATGTATGACTGTAGCTTAACAGAGAGATTAAAGCAGGGTATGTAGATATAGGAATCAAGTGTTTAGAGATGATAATTTAACTCACAAGAGCTGATCAGTTCACCAAGTGAGAAAGGATAGGATGAAAAGAGAAGGGGGGGCAGAGTGGTGTCTTGAGGGATATCCATAATTAGATATATCCATGACATGGAGGAAGAATTGGGTAATGAAACCCAGGAGCAGACAGAGAGATAAGAGTAAACCCAGCAGGAGCAATATCATGAAACTCTAGAAGGAGAGAGATTGACAGTGTGAAACACTGCAGAGGTTTTCTCATCCCCCTTAGATTTGCTTATGAGGTCAGGAAGGAGGGGGACTGAAGCATAGGAGGTTTCAGGTATCTGTGTGTCAGAAAAATGAACATCCCTCTCTCTCAGGACACAGGGTTGACATTCCTAACTCTTGCTTTCTATATTTCCCAAGATGAATCTTGGGAAGTAGGTGCAGCTTCTGGAATTTTGAGATCCTTGTCCAGAATTTATAAACTTGGGGAAAACTTGATGCAGGTTGAGCATCTCAAGTAGAATTCTCATGAGATGCTTAGGAAGAGGTTCTAGGGTCAGGTCTGCAAGAACCAAGGAGATAAGAAGTTGGTATAGTAAATACATTTATTCTATACATACTTGCTACTAGGAATAGCTTGAGCAGGGCATTGGGACACCTCAAGAACCAGGAATTGATGCTTTCAATCAAGCAATAAACATTTATTAAGTACTTCCTGTAGGCCACACATTGTGCTAAGTGCTGGGAATAAAATAATAGTAATAATAACAGAAGATAGTCCCTGCCCTCTGGGAGCTTACAATCTAATGGGGGATGTCAGAGAAGTCCCAAAATATTACAGCCATGTGAGAAATGGTATGATTTTCTGAGTTGTGTTCTCCTTAAGTGGAGATTTTGGAATTCATGGCTCTACCCTCTGATCAGAGGGACAGAGGGAGCTGACGAGGTAGAGGGCTAAGTCCAGGGGTGGGGAAGCTGTGGCCTCAAAGTCACATGTGGTCTTCTAGGTCCTCAAATGTGGCCCTTTGACTGAAACCAAACTTCACAGACTAAATCGCCTTAAAAAAGGATCTTTTCCCATAAAACACTGGCTCAGTCGAAAGGTTATCCCAGAGGACCTAGAAGGCCACAACGTGGAAGGTTTCCCACCCTTGACCAAAGCTGACAGCACCTTGCAGGATGATGAGATTTGCCCACTAATGAGCTTCCTGGGGACATGATGAGAAAATCAGAGAACTCTCAAAGTAGTGTAGCCTAGCAAGAAAAGAGGAGATGTTTTCCTCAGTGAAGAGAAGTACCAGTGATTGGCCATAGGAGCCAAGGACTTATACACATTAAGATAGACCTCTCTTTTCCCAACCCTTAGTCAGAGGGTTAGTGATTACTGGGGTTTCATAGCCAATGAGCCTCTTCTTTGAACATGAATCCATTGGCACAAAATGTGCTCACATTAGTATAGTATCCTGCTGAATTTGTTCCATTTCATTTTCCAAGAGTTTAGGGTCTTTTGTTTCGAACTTTCATTTAGTTCTTCATTTGGAAAATGCGAGTAGATTCTATTGGGTCTTTTACAGTTTTCTCAAAGAGGCAGGTGTATATGCATAGCACAAGCAACATAGTAAAAAGGATTTACTATATCTTTTACAAACAAGCTCTTCTTCCTGGGTACCCGTTGCTTGATGATGAGTGCCTGTGACTCATGTGTAAGATCCTAAAATAAGTGGGGAGAGAATAAAAGTGACTTATCTTTGCTGAGCTTCAGTCACCAGACCCAGAAAAACCTGATTTTTGGGTACAGAAAGAATTTTCAGATGTAACTGCTGAGCCAGCTGTGGGATTGTCAAAAATGAGAGTGGTATTGTGTTAACTAAACTCAGTTTTGAAGATGTTACTGACAGATATAGAGGAACAGAAAGGAAGAAGAGCTTGTTTGTAAAAGATATAGTAAAGTCCTTTTACTATGTTGTTTGTGCTATGCATATACACCTGCCTCTTTGAGAAAATTGTAAAAGACCCAATAGAATCTACTCACATTTTCCAAATGAAGAATTAAAGGAAAATTCTAAACAAAAGACCCTAAACTCTTGGAAAATGAAATGGAACAAATTCAGCAGGATACTATACTAATGTGAGCACATTTTGTGCCAATGGATTCATGTTCAAAGAAGAGGATCCAGATTCCTCTTTCAAGGGGTTTGCCCTCAAGAACTAAAAGTCAGTGCCAACCCGCCATGATTTACAAAGACTAGGGCAGTGCAGCAGCTACAGATTGGCGAATGAGTACTTCAGGCAGATGGATGTGGGCCAACCAGGTCTATCCAGGTTACCAAGATCACTCTGAATTGTATTCCTAAGAGCAAATGGGAAAGCATTTCAAAGCTTAGAGAATCAATGGGACTGGGAAGAGGCTTAAATGGTTTGTTATTACCTCATAAATTACATTCCATAAATACAGTGACTCAAATGCTGCCTTTAGTTATAGGGACAAAGCCAACCTAAGTTAAGCGAGGGAGTTAAAGGTAGAAATGATGGATTCATTATTTTTAATCTTCAAAAGGTGCTTTTATAGTTAATCATTATACCTGCCAAGTATATTTATGTTTACCTGGGCTTTTAAAAAGACCCCTGATACTAATGGGAAAACTTTATTACAATGATACTGTTTTGGAGTGTTTTTGGTGGGCAAAGGGGAAAGGAGGGAAGGAAGCAAAGAAATCATTTAATGCAGAAGTGACCAATGTGGATGAACTTTTATAAGTCCCACTTCATTTTCCATGCTATGTTTTCTATTCAGCTGTTGAACATAAAACAAATGCAATTAAGTAGGAGCTGAAGCAATTAAGCAGATCCTGCCCCTGGAGCTGGGAGGGAGCCCATTTCTGGTTTTCTGGGCTTTCTCCACTTACCTTGAATTTCTGATTCCTTTCAATAAGAAAGTCTGTGTGATTTATTAGGTGGCAGTCCTGGTTTTATGCAGTCAATGTGGCAGGAGCCAGCTCAGTAAGGTAAGGTAAATGAAGGCTAGAATTTCCTTCTAACATAGAGCTTAAGTCACAGAACTTCCTCCAGAGTGAGCAATTTAAGTTTGTTCTTTCGCTTGGACTAATCTCATTACTGAGATCTATCCCTAAGACTATACACATACACCACATACACACACATATATACACACACACATATATACATGTACACACAAACATATGTATGTGCATATAATATACACATGTATATAAAAGATATGAACATATTACAGATATATTAATGTGTACATTTGCATGTATACATGCATGCATATGCATATATTAATATACACACATAAGATGGATTTAGAATTGTACTAAGACTTTTGGAATATTCTCTATGCAGATACATACATGCAGATTCATATACACGTTTAAATTTTGAGATTATGTTTTCAGGAAAAAATTTAATTACTTTTCAGCATAAAGAAAGGTAGAGAAAAAAGGATTTGAAGTGTGGACACAAATTTTTTGTTGAAAACTGAGTCAAACAGTATGTTAAGAGTTGGTGAACAAGTCTGGTCCAAAAGAAGAGACATAAGAATGAATTTCCTTCCACATTCCATGTCCCTTCTTTGCAGTGGTGAGGGACAATAGGTGTAGAATGGTGAATATTACATCAGTGCTCCTCCTCTCTTGCTCTTTTTTAAAAAAAATTTGGTTATATTTGTTGATTTTTTTTTCTCTTTTCTATCCCTTATAAGAGCTGGTTCTTTGTGAGACTGAGGGGGAAGGAAAAATTGGGAAATGTTGGTAATATGTTAAAAAAAACAAACAACCTAACAAAATTTTATTTAAAGAAAAAGAGGTGGTGAAGTCATCGGTTAAAAGTATAAAAATATAAAGTATATTTTAGACTCTAGTTAATATGGATTGTTTTAAAAATGACAATGACAATTCATACATAAAGCACCCTGAAATCCATGTATGTAATTAGTCTCCCAGTTCGCTGTATCCTGAACACAGGGAGCACCAGAATAGAAAGCTTGGAAAATGAGTCTTGAAAAGAGTTATCCTCCTGGGAGTCTAGGCTTGTTCCTGTTTTGTTCTATACCTCTGAATCTTGGAGGAGCTGCCATACCCAGGTCATGTCTGTATGTGTGCAGCAGACACAGACAAGTCTGAAAGATTCATTTGTTCTAATTCACCACAACCCATTTACATGGTCCCATGGGTCATGGGGACCTAGAAATACTGGTCCTGCATCCTCCCAGGATCAATTTAATGAGCTACAATGAATTGTAATGATTGAATCTTTCAGGCAAGTTATTCCAGTTTAGCCACAGTTTAAACTGGGAAGTCTTTGATGCTGTATAGGACATTTGGAAATTGATCAACTTTTGGGCAATGTTATAATGAGATGGATGTGGTTAGTCAAATGCTTGGGTTCTTTGATTCTTTGTCTTTTGGAGGTGTGAATTTGGACTCCAGGGAGACAGGATTCTGATTTTTTTTTTGTTAGTGTGGAGGAAATTCAGCAGGTCCTATCCAACCACTTTTCATTCTCCAGCTGGAGGATCACCAGGAATTAATAAAAAGTCTGTGGTCTACCTGAGCAGGTAGGTCTACTCTAGGGAAGCCCAAGGAATCTGGGGTGGTCTGGGCCTCTGTTTTTTTATTGGGCACATCTTTAAACAATGAAGCTAGTTCTGGAATCATTCTGGCCTTTCCTGTATGAGAAAAAATTACATGGGGCCTGGTCAGATCATTTGGGGTCTGGTCAGATACCCTGGGGTCTGTTTAGGCCAGGGTGATTGATGCCTTATATCCCCTGGGAACTGAATATTGGGAAGTATGGGCATTATTTATTATCTGGGTGTTTGTCTGAGAGCATTTGTACTAGGTTAAAAAAGTCTGCCAACCTCATATGAACTTTACTTTCTGAAACACTTCCCACAGTGGTTAAGTGAATAATGCCAAGGACTTGGAGCCCAGAAGACCCAAATTCTAAGAAGTTCTCCCAAAACTGTGCTATCTCAAAGTAGAAAGTGGATTTGGGCTATTGAGAGTAGTTTTTCAAGTTGATTAGGACAGATTTGTCTTTTTAGGGAAAATTTATTTTGCTTTTGCTCCACAGAGTCCCAAGAATCAACAATATCTTTTTTTTAAATTAAAATTAACTTTTTACCTGTAAAAGAGAAGAAGTCTCAGTAGGAATAATTTAGAAAGGTAGTTGACATTTCTTGGCAAGTCACTGAACTGAATTCATGCCAGGTGAGCAGTAAATATTGTAAATCTCATTCTTAATCATGATGGGAACCTATTAAGGGGTGAAGAAGTAGGGGTAGGGGTGATGGTGAGCATAGCAGGTTGATTGATTTTAATGTGTTGGTAAAATTCTTGGTGGTGGATTATGAAGTTCTAACAATTTCAAAAATGTAAGACACTTCACATGCTGTTGTGCAGAACTGAGAGACAAAGTGGGAGATGTCCTATTTTGACAGATGGAGAAACACAGGTGATTTTGTTCCTTGTGAACCTGTGTGTGATATGGCAGTCATTCAGCTTGGATTGATATCCTCATTTTATGTCAGTGAGGACAAGCCTACAAAAGTGATTATGAGTACAAAAGAGGATGTTCTGTGCAGGGTCTAAATAGAAAAAGCAATTCCCCGTTAATAGCAAGTTTCTTGAAATGTTCCCATTCTCAGATGACACACTGCTAATTGCACACTTCTGTGGCATCCATGGCCATTCAAAAGAGATTATCCTAGCCATTTTCACTGAAGAAAAGCAAAGTGGATAAAAGTGCACATTGGATAGATTAAGGCATGTAGCTGGATAAGCAAACCCAATGAGTATATTTGCTAATATACACATAAGTATATATGTACAAATATAAGCTTATGTGTTTGTATGTTGCACATTTAAATACCTGCACATGTACATGTATATACTCATACATACATATATATATATATATATACATATACACATTGTAACACATATGTATATACAAAGGGCAGTTTGGTTGTGCAGTGGATAGAATGCTGGACCTGGAGTTAGGGAGACCTGAGTTCAAATCTGAACTCAGAAATTTACTAATCTTATGACTCTGGGCAAGTTGCTTAATCCTGTTTGCCTCAGTTTTCTCATCTGTAAAATGAGCTGGAGAAAGAAATGGATACCACTCCAATATCTTTACCCTCCCCTCAAAAATCCCCAAATGGGGTCACTGAAGAGTCTGACACTATCGAAAACTGCTGAACAGCAACAAATAAACAGATTAAACAGCTAAGTGGTTGAATGAATAGTGCCAAGGACTTGGAGCCCAGAAGACCCAAGTTCAAATCCTGCCCCAGAAACTTAATAGACAATAGGCAAGCCATTTTACCTCTGTCTGCCTCAGTTTCCTCATCTGTCATGTGGGGATTGAAATAGCGACTATATCACAGGACTATCACAAGGTTCAAATGAGAAAACATATGAAGTACTTTGCAAATCTTAAAAATGCTAGCTTTTATTATTTTGGATAATGCAGATGAATAATGAGATGAGCCCAGAAGTAAGGAAATTTGTCCCAATTTTGTTTAAGAAATTGTGCAACAATTTCAATGGTCCTAAGCTGCTCTCTCCCACAAAAGTCTATCTATTCAACACTTATCTTCTTCAGATGATGATGAATGACTTCTGACTGACCTTGTCCCATCTCTTCCCTGACTTGCTATTTTTTATTGAGGTCTAGTCACATGACTTGGCCTAATGGAGCTACCTTCTAACAGGAACATCTAGGACATGCTTAATTGCATACAATATTTTACTCTTGGCACAAAATTTAAGAAAATAATAAATAGAATATATAATGAAAAACTATTTGGCTGTGTTCCCATAGATTTTTCTTAGATATGGGTACCACTCAGACAGTATTCTCCCCCAAATCCAAGACTTCAAAGAAAGATGCAGGTTGGCTTATTTAGAGCCCTAAAGCAGTTCCTCATGCAACCAGGTAAAGGAGTACAGAAGGTAGAACACAATTGCAAACTCATGTAATCCAGCAAGGCCAATTTCAAGGTGAAGACTCAGGAATTGCATACCTGGTCCTTGGCTCTTCCCCCTCATAGCATGGGGAAAGGACTTGGGACCCAGTGCCTTTCTGCTTGATGTTGTCATTGGTAGGTGCCTCAGCAAACTCTTAGCATGACTGATTCATTATTCACGGAACAGGGAGAAAGGATTCACCTGTAGACCCTAGCAAGGAGAAATCTGTGGACACTCTTCTAACCTGGTATCTCTTTTCTTAAGTCCTTCCATTCAAGTTTCTGTTGACCAAGAGGTTTGTTCCATACCCCTCAGACCTTGATCTTTTGCCACAATGTCTCTCCTTTGAATATCTCATCTCATCAATTCCACTTGCATACTCTTCCCTTCCAAAGTCAACTACCAAAGTCAAAGTCCAACTACTCCATGCAAAGGGTAGATAGGAGCTAAAGAATAAAACACTTGGGAAATGGAAAGGACCAGAGAAAGGCCTTTGTTCTGTTGGGCAGATTTTCTTGGATAGACACCCAAAAATGGATAAGAAAAGCATAATTGAGGAGATATGGCTGGGCCATAACTTACTCTTGTAGAAAGTGTTACTCACAGCAATATGATCATGCCCCCACTGAAACACTGAGGTATTGTGGACAACTTCCTATGATGGAGAGGATGGTTAGACATTATCTTTATTATTAAGGAAGCCTGTTCTGTGACTAATGATCCTATAGCATAGACTTGGTAGGTAAAAAATATCTATCTACCTTTCTGGTTAGCCTACTTGACTACTGAACAGAAAGTTACATTGTTCATAATGAACCCATCATCTATTCCACATGGTAGATATTATATGATATAGGAGACTCATGTCTGAGAATGTTATTTTCTTTTCTGTATGATGATACTTTAAATACTTATCTCAAGTATATAATTTATTTTTGTTTACTAATGAAATATTTTCTTGGCATATATTTTTTAACATATGCTAATATGTATGTGTTGGGGCAGCTGGGTGGCACAAGGGATCAAGTGTCAGACCTGGGGTCAAGAAGACTTATTTTCCTGAGTTAAAATCTAGTCTCAGACACTTACTTGCTTTGTGATACTGTGCAATCACTTAACTCTGCCTCAATTCCTTGTCTGTAAAATGAGCTGGGGGAGGAAATGGCAAACCATTCTAGTATCTTTGCCAAGAAAACCCCAAATGGGCTTATGAAGAGTTGGATATAACTGAAACAACAGAACAAATATGCATGCATACATATATACACACTATACATATATACCTACTACATACATACATATATAGTATCTATATTCTCATAACAGTGTACATGTATATATACACACATGCATATAAATAGGCATATATACACACACATACACACATATATATCCATGTATATTAAATACCTGTCAAGGCTGAATGTATAACCTTTTTCTTTTCCTCCCCTGTATTTTACACCCACACAATTCGCTGACAAAGCACAAAGATCTAAGATAAATAGCAGAGAACTAGGCGTCTTGACTGCAGCTCAGTGAAGTTTTCATCAAATCTTAGGCACTAAACCTATTGTACACAATGTCCCCAACAAAACTAACTCTCACTCTGATCCTTTGTGGACATTTTCAACTTGCATTCCTGCGGTTTGCATTTGGGATGATAATTACTATTTAGGAAACACGGTGTATTTATCACATTTCATAAAAAAATCCATCTGCTTAGAATACAATGGTTTATGCCCTAGCATGAGAGGTTTAGAAGTCTTATTTAGAAGATTGTAACAATTTAGATTTACGTAATGTTCTAGAATTTACAAGTTTTTCCTGCACTGACACTGAAAAAGGATTTTTATGCCAATTTGATAGATGAAGTAACTTAAGTGACTTGAACTACGTAGGTTCTAACTGCCTGGAATGTGATTAGAACCTAGTTTTCCTGATTCCAAGTCTAGCAGTCGACCAATATAACTTATGTTCATTTTACTCATAATATATAGATTCCCTTTTCTCATTCCCTACTCTCATGTCTCATCATGGTAGAAAGGTTGCCCTCAATTCTCCAAGGCTACACCAGCAGAACACATACTCTGTCAGGTCCTACCAAACTGGGACAGACTTTGAGTAACAGGCCCAGTAACATTCAGGAGATGCCTATATCAATCTAGATGTCTGAAGCAATCTAGTGCATTTCAAGGAGATTCTCCACTTAAGGAGGAATAAATTAGGAATAATTTTAGCTATATCAGCTCCTGAAGATTGTTTATGAAGAAGTTCAGGAATTGTGAGCTACTGTGGTGATGGGATTTCCAGTGCCTGTAAAATCATAGGACTTTTGAAATTTGGAAGTATATAGGCTTCATCACTTCTATGATGCTATTTCTTATATCTGTGTGCATAATGCATTCTTATCATTCATCTTTAGGGCATATTTATCCTAATGTCACAAATGAGGTCACTGACTCCTCCGGAGATGTCTTCCTCAGGAAAAAGAAGAAATTATCTCCAAAGTTAAGACATACATAAATCACATTTCATTATAGTCAAGGTTTACAAACCTAGTACAAGTATTATTATTCCTATTTTACAGAAGGAGAAATTAAGGGTCATGTAGATGAAACAACTTTGTCTATGGTCAAACAGGTAAAAGAATTACAAGTCCAACCAGGCTCCCTCTCTTTATGTCCAGTGCATTTTATCTTATGCCATGCATTTTTTTTCAACATCATGTAAGGGTTTCCCAGGTCCTTCATTAATCATTTGATTCACAAAGCCTTAATCTATTAATGACATTAAGCTTTAAAGAGTATCAATCAGCTTCTAGTGACCTGGGATGAAAGCCCAGCTTCACTATTTGCTTTTTTGTGTCAATCTTGCACAAACCATGTCCTCCTTTTGGCCATATTCATACTGGTGAAGTGATCATCTGTCCCCTCTTTGGCTTCAGAAGTAACGGACCATGGGATTATATATAATTCTAGAGCTTGAATGAACCTCAGAGGTACCTGGTCTAATCTCCTAATGAACTTTCATTTTTACATCTGTAAAATGAGGTGGTTAGACTAAGATCCCTCCTTAAGATCTCTTACCTTTACGGTCCCTTCAACTCTTATTCCTAGGATCATAAAATCATAGGTCTAGAGTTAAATGAAACCTTAAATACCTTCTAACCCAACTCCTTTTTTTAAAATGTGTTTATTTTGTTTTGAACTTAAGAAATAAAGCATTTCTATAACACAGTACAACAGAAAAAGGTGATTGTATATGAAACTGTAAATCTATTATGTACAACTTGCTATTACTTTGAAATGTATAATAAAGTTATCATGTAACTTTCTTTTTTCTCCTTCCTTCCCTGCCTAGGGATGGCTATCATTAGATATAAATATGTGTGTATACATATATATGTAAATTATTCTATATATGTCTTTATCTCTCTATATGCAAAATCATTCTATACATCTGTTTATCAGTTCTTTCTCTAGGGTCTTCCTTCATATGTTCTTCATAATTGATTAACCCAATTCTTTTATTTTGCAGGTATATTTGCAGGTGACAAAATTCAAGTCTAGGGAGGGTGATTCGTACTAGATCACACAGGAACTAAGCTTCAAAGGTAGAAGCTGAACCTATCTTTTGATTTCTTAGCCAATGTTGTGTTACCAGCAAATTATTCCTTAAAATGTGATTTTTTTTCATACCAATGTGGAACCACAAGCTCAAAACCATGTTCCCAATTCGTTCTGTTTACTGACCGTACAGCACTCAGCCTGATGCCAGGTCGTTCACTCATTTCTTACTCTTCCTACCCTTTTAACCTGGGCACAACTGTCAACACTGTCTTTTCCCCACCTCCATCATTTTGCTCTTAATGCAGATTTTATGCCTATTACAAACCCAGCCTCTATAAAAAAAATTCCCTGCCATTGTATGTAAAAACAATTTTTAACATTTGGATTTTTTGAGGGGTAAGTTTTGAGTTCCACATTCTGTCTTCTCTCTCTTCCCTCCCCTCTTCCTGAGATGGAAAGCAATCTGATATAGGTTATACATGTGCAGTCATATATCATATGTATGCGTGTGCATATATCATATATAAGTGCAATCATATCAGTTGTTTTGTACAAGAAGACTTGAAGAAAGGAAAGAAGAAAGGAAGTAAGGGGGGAAGAAAGGAAGGAAAGAAGGGAAGGAGGAAGAAAGGAAGGAAGGAAACAAGGAAGAGTAAAAGAAAGAAAAAGAAAGAGAATGAAAAATAGTCTGCTTCAGTTTGTATTCAGACAACATCAGTTCTTTCTCTGGAAGTGGATAGAATTTTTTATCATGAATCCTTTGGGATTGTTCTGGAGCATTGTATGGCTGAGAACAGCAAAGTCATTCAGAGTTCTTCATTGTACCATATTACTGCTACTGTGTCCAATGTTCTTATGGTTCTGCTTCCTTCACTTTGCATCAGTTCATGTAAGTCTTTCCAGATTTATCTGAAATCATTCTGCCTGTCATTTCTTATAGCACAATAATCTAAATGCTTCTTAT
Organism: Pseudocheirus occidentalis; assembly: GCA_028646575.1. NCBI lineage: Eukaryota > Metazoa > Chordata > Mammalia > Diprotodontia > Pseudocheiridae > Pseudocheirus > Pseudocheirus occidentalis. Next base: position 91,849,108 of record CM053600.1, read on the forward strand.
CTGGTTGACAACTTATTTCTCTTTATTTTCAAATATGGCATTACTTCCCTTCTCTCCACCCCCAGACTTCAGGATCTTCTTTGTACTCTGAATTGACCAAGTCTTATTCTTTACAAAACAGACACAAGAGATGTAGCATCATATTTATTTTCACTTTGCTATTTCAATATAATCCTTTGCTATGCTTCCAAAGTATCTTAAAGTCCATCATTTATATGCTTTTATTTG
>CM053600.1:91849835-91876133 GCA_028646575.1 Pseudocheirus occidentalis
ATGCTTCTTATCTGGTTGACAACTTATTTCTCTTTATTTTCAAATATGGCATTACTTCCCTTCTCTCCACCCCCAGACTTCAGGATCTTCTTTGTACTCTGAATTGACCAAGTCTTATTCTTTACAAAACAGACACAAGAGATGTAGCATCATATTTATTTTCACTTTGCTATTTCAATATAATCCTTTGCTATGCTCCCAAAGTATCTTAAAGTCCATCATTTATATGCTTTTATTTGTTAAATGCCTTTTATTTCCCATATGGGCTGTCTCTTCTATAGGGGCATATGTTTAACAGGAGGTCTTGGGGATTTACAGTGCTCAATAGATCTTATAACAAATGAGAGACATTGATTGCTAATGACCATTTAATTTTCAAGCAGAGGAAAACATGCAAAGTATGGTTATTTCTTGATTCTATACAATGGAACTCATCATTCAAAATGTTATTTTTAGTCATTTCTGCTAACTGGGATAATAACCACATGCTACCAGACTTGAAGTATACTTCCTCAGGCTCTGTCAAGTTCAGAGGAAATGATGACAGGAACAAAGGAAAGGGGAAGGGAATCATATACACAAACGTATACATAATTTGAAATTAGATTAAACCTTTGTTTAATTAAATTTAGGAATTTCCTTTTTCACCAATCAAAAAGACTTTAATAACTTTCCTTCCGGGATATAAGGTTTGGACTATATAAAGCAAGTGAACGGAGCGTACTTTTTGGTATCATTAAATTTTTTTTTATCATATTTCATGTAGCTTCTTTATATAACAGAATGTTTCTCTTTCAATAAAATGTACTTGCTCCCTATTACTTACAAAGGAGTAAATATAAACTCAGTTTTAGTCCATCAATATCCCTTAAAAATCAGGGTTTGCTATGTGCCAGTCACTGTGCTAAGTAATGGGGATATAGAGAAGCAAAAACAGTCCCCACCTTCCTGAAGTTCACAAGGAGACAATGTGCGACCAACTCCATGTGTATTTTCTATTCAATATAAGTGGGAAGCATGGGACACTTGAGGATCTTTATAACCTGCCCCCAACCCACCTTTCCAGCTTTATTATACATGAATTCCCTTCACACACTGTAGTACAGCTAAACTGGTATTCTTGCTTTTCCTCACACACAATACTCCATCTGTCACCTATGTGCCTTTGTCCCAGCTGCTCTTCTCCTTGAATACTCTTCCTCTTTACTTTCACCTCCTGCAATTTCTGGTTTCCTTCAAGACCCTGCCACCTTCTGCGTGAAGATTTTCTTGGTTTCCCCTTTCTTGTCAAGCATATCGTTTATCTTCTGTGTAAAGTGTTTTGTTTATACCTGCATGTTGATGTCTTGTTCCTTCCCTCCACCCCCAGCTTCTCCAGGGCAGAGACTTTCACTTTCATCTTTGTCTCTCTAGCACCTAGTATGGTGCCTGGCGTATGGTGCCATGGTTTCTTAATTAATGCTTGTTGACTGATTGATTGGAGTGAAAGAGCTCACTGTTTATTTTCCTCTATCAATCTCTCTCTTCCCTGCTTTCATCTGTCTCTACCTGCCTCCTCCCTAATTCGCACTCCACTGCATTTTCTCCTCTGAATTTTTGTCTCTGAATTTCCTGTTTGCTTTCACCATCTCTATCTTTTCCAATTCTTCTGTTACCAGATGACATTCAGAATCTTGCTCTTGCCTCTAATCTTCCTGTTCTACTTTTCAGATCCCTCTTGTTCGTGGTCTACGTATCTTTTTTTTTTTCTATCTTCTGTTTACCATCTGCTACTGCTGGCCATGACATAGAGTTGCAAGCATTTTAACACGGAAATTGCATAATCAAAAATAAGAATAGTATTAGCACCAAGAAAAATCACATGGAGTATCAACTTCTGTAACTCCTTAAAAATTCCTCAGTGAGGAATAGAATTAGTCCTTTTGGTCTCTTGATTGTCCAGATAGTTCCAGAGCTGCATAAAGCTCTCTTTGAATACATCCTTTTCCCCTTATAGTACTCCTTATTAAGTATTCATATTAATTAGCTTCATCCATCATGGTCAATATCTCCTATCTATAACACAGTATCTTTTACATAGTAGGTGCTTAATTTTTTTAAATGTTGGATTGAATTAAAAAAAACTCTGCAAAATTATTTAAACTGAAGTTTTAGTAATACAATAAAAAATTAAATACACATGTGGGACATTATTTTTAGAACGTTGTTGTTCAGTTGTGTCCAATTCTTCATTGTCCCATTTCGGGTTTTCTTGGCAAAAATATGGGAGTGGTTTAGCATTTATTTCTCCAGGCTCATTTTACAGATGATGAAATGGAGGCAAATAGAGGTTAATTGGTTTTCCCAGTGATTTTGTACACATCTAGTGATTGTCTGAGGTCTGATTTGAACTCAGATTTTCCTGACACCAGGTCCAGCACTCTATTCACTGATAGGCACCTGGGAGCCTCAGTTTTTAGAATAAACCTTGGGAAACTGTTCCAGTCTGAGATTATAAATTAGCCACTTAACAAACCACTACCAAGGCATTGATTCGAGTTCAAAGCTCACCACTCATATAGTCTTTAGGATTTTTTTCATCATGCCCCCAGGAACCTCACCATCTGGAACCTCATTAGCCTGCAAGATCATCAATCTTTGCACTCAGACCTCTGATTGGAGGGCAAAGAACTCATCAAAACTCCATTTAAAGAGAACATCTAGGCAGGCCATCTCTTTATTTCCCAATGACAAACTGCCAGTTTCTGAGGTTTAAATGATCACACTGAAATTTTACAATCAGCTCCCCATTTGAACTATTTTCAGCACACTCCTATTTCTTCCCCTCTGGAGCAATAGTAGATTCAATATTGTTCTTAAATGTTTGTTGGGGCAGAAGGTAGGATTAAAAATGATCCTACTCCTTACCATTTCCTTGTTATTTATTTTCCTACTATGCTTCTGAAATGTTTTACTATTTGACTTGTGGTTCCTCCATAATTTGTTGGCAGGTCTGCAATGGATGAAGGCTAGAGCCACATTTTTCTTTAACATTGAAACTCAGTAACACAGGTATTCAGAATCGAGGAAAAGATCTATCATGAGCAAAAACGTGAATAGAATTTTTTTTCTTGGGTGGCACAAAATCTTTTATTTCGTCAAATATTTATGCCAATGAGAATTCATTAGCTCTATAAAGTCACCATTCAAAATGAATATAAGAGGGCGGCTAGGTGGCGCAGTGAGTAGAGCACCGGCCCTGGAGTCAGGAGGACCTGAGTTCAAATCCGACCTCAGACACTTAACACAACAACTAGCCGTGTGACTTTGGGCAAGTCACTTAACCCCAATTTACCTCCAAAAAGCAAAAAAAAAAAAAAATGAATATAAGAATTGCCTCATTCAGGAAGCATCAGGGACATGAATTTGTTAATCAATAAACATACATTAGGGGGCAGTTAGGTGGCCCAGTGAGTAGAGCACCGGCCCTGGAGTCAAGAGTACCTGAGTTCAAATCCGGCCTCAGGCACTTAACACAAAAAAAAGCTAGCCGTGTGACCTTGGGCAAGTCACTTAACCCCAACTGCCCTCCAAAAAAAATTAATAAACATACATTAAATATCTCATACTCTGTACAGTTCTGTTCTGTGTCTTGTGGCAGATATAGACAAAGTATAAGACATTTTTGGCTCTCAGGGAACTTGCAATCTAATTGTGTGAAATAGGATTAGCACAAATGAAGCGAACAAATAAAGAATAGTTCCAGTTAAGAGTAAAAAAGCATATTTATTTTGACTGCAGCTAAAATCCCACCTTCTATAGGAAGCCTTTTCCAGTCTTCTTTGACTCTCCTTTCTCTTGAATATCTCCGTCTTATCCTTTCTTACTTTTTTTGTACATGGTTATTTGCATATCATCTCCTCCATTAGAGTGACGAAAGATTGCCTTTTGTCTTTCTATATATTTCAATTACTTAGAACTGTACTTGGCACATAGGGGATGCTTATTAAATGCTTATTGACTGGTTGACAATGACCTTCTAAGGTGAGGAATGCAGGTGTGAATTATCTCTGTTTTTACAGATGACAGAAACAGGTTCAGATATGCCCAAGATCACAGAGCTAATAAGTGGGCAGAAGCTGTCCAGGAACGCAGGTCTTGTGGCTACAAGCCTAGTCGTCCTTGTCTTACACCAAATTGCCTCTGATAGGAGAGGAACATGGAAGTTAATATGATTGAGTAGGAATCTCTCTGTTGAACTGAGATTTTATAAAGGAAATATAAATATATAAAATATAATCATAATCATAATAGATATAAAATATTATCAGAATGAGCACAGATGAGTGGTACAAAATTGTAAGTTGAATGGCAGGACTATATAAAATTAAAAAAATGTGTAAACAAATAACGGGGTGTATCAAGAAAAATAAGAGAGGGACACAGAAATGGCTCCCTATTGCCTCCAGGATGACACAAATTGCTCAGCTTAGTGTTTAAAGTCCTTCACAATTTGCTTTTAACTTCCCTTTCTATAGACTTAATTCACATCATTCTCTTTCATGCATTTTGTAAGCAGTTAATTTCAAATGAGCTTTTCTATTAATATTAAACGATATGCAACACAATGTACTTAATACATAAACAAAGAAATGCACAGCATGCATAAATATACAGCAGATTAAAAAATACACACTTCCTTGGGTATTCCAACTCTAGCTTCTCCTTTTTTTTCTGTCTCTTTTTTCTCTATCGATGTATTCCTCTCTGTCACCGTTCATTGTCCCTTTTTAAAATTTGTTTTGTAAATTAAACTTCTCTCTTTCCCAATTTACTGAGTCATATTACTGTCTAATGGGAAGTGGGGGTGGGTAGAAACCAAAGAATTCAAAATATGAAATACTGGAAGGCAGTATGGCATATATAATAGGAGGAGATGATTGCTTTGGGTTCAAATCTCAGTTCCATTGCTTTCTGGTGGTGTGACTGGAGCAATTTCTCCAGGCCTCATCTATACAATGAAAGGATTGAACTAAGTGATTTCCCAGATCCTTTCCAGCTCTGATCACAAGTTTACCAAGCTTTGATGCCTGCCACTTGCTGAACTATGCATGGCGTTTCATCCCAGACTTTAGTCTTTTCAAACACATCTGCTTTCCATATGCCCCCAGAGCAAACAACAACAACTCTACTATATAGTAGCTAATAGCTGCCTTTTCTTCTTCTTCTATTTTTTTTTCCTGGGGAGTGACTCATGTCAAAAAAAAAAAAACTATCTGGGAGGATGTGAGTCACTCACTCTATGCTCTGAGGGAGTTTACACTAAAGATTGGTACAATTATCTCTCTCCCTGACATGACAAGAACCTCAAGGATTGTGTGCCTTGTTAAATGATCCTATGGAATGAAAGGGAGAAGAGATATGCTATGTGAGTGTGTGAGTGTGTGAGTGTGTGTGTGTGTGTGTGTGTGTGCCTGTAAATTGTAGTGGGCACAGCTGTTCCAACCAAATTATAGGCATCACACATTTACATTGTAAGTTGAAATGAGAGAAATCACATGATGCTTTTAGTGGGTTATGGGCCAGGCATGTCAATGATGAAATTCTGGCACAAAGTACCTCCAAACAGACTTTTTTGGGGAAAAGCAAGAACAACTTGTTTCAGGGTATTTTTCTATTTTGATAGAGGTTTTATCATAGATCTAGAGTTGGAATGGCTTTAGATATCATCTAGTCTATCCTCTTCATTTTGCAGATGAGGAAACTGAGGCAATCAGGGTTAAGTGGCTTGCCCAGGGTCACATATCTAGTATGGGTCCAAGGCCAGATTTGAATTTAGGAAGATGAGTCCTCCTTACTCCAGTCACAGCTCTCTATTCACTGAACCTCTTAGTTTCACGAGGAAATTGAAGCCCAGAAATTTAAGTGATTTGACTAAGGTCACACAGGTAGTGAGTAGTCAAGCTGGGAACTGAACCCAGGGACAAAGTTGGATCTTATAGATCAACTGAATAGCTCTGAAGATCAGCTGTTGATGGGACTTTTCAGTCACTGATTAGGTCTAGGCTGGGTCTCTGCCAATCACACTGTGATTAGGCAGCCTATAACATTCTGATCAAAGTAAAGCATGGTATTACAGATATGGTAGGGTTGGCATATAGAAACACTATGTCACCAAGATCAAAAGATAGAAAGAATCTGACCTCTCTTATCCACAACTATTGGAAGTTCTGTCTTTATAACAGGACAGAAGTAAAGGAAGGAAGAAAGGAAGGAAGGAAGGGTGGAAAGAAGGAAGGAGGGAAGGAAGTGAGGAAGGAAGGAAGGAAGGAAGGAAGGAAGGGAGGGAGGAAGGAAGGAAGGACGGGAGGGAAGAAGGAAGGAAGGAAGGGAGGAAGGAAGAAAGGGAGGGAGGAAGGAAGCAAAGGAGGAAGGAAGGGAGGAAGGAAGAAGGAAGGGAGGAAGGAAGCAAGGAAGGAAGGAAAGAAGCAAGGAAGGGAGGGAGGAAGGAAGGAAGAAAGGGAGGAAGGAAGGAAGGGAGGAAGGAAGGAAGAAAAGAAGGAAGGAAGGAAGGAAGGAAGGAAAGAAGGAAGGAAACAAGGAACAAGGATAAAGGAAGAAAGAGAGAGAAGAAGAAAAAGAAAAGAAAGGAACAAGGAAAAGAGAAAGACAAAGAAGAAGAAAAAGCATCTCTTTTAAGTATTATTCCTGTCAAATATTGCCAAAAAGAGATGGTTACATTTGAAATTTTTCAGAAGTCAAACCAAGAAGAAAATTTTAGGAAAGATAAACATTATGTCATGTTTCTGAAACCTCCTGATTATTCTAAAAGCAAACCATCTGCCTCTGATGATGGAACTCAGTGGATTAGGCCTTGAGGAATGTCGCTCTTTGTATAAATTCTGAAACACTAGACTTGTCCACAGTATTCCAACTCTATAGCAAATCTGTTACCAAGAAGTAATTTTAGAAGTGCTAGAGCTCTTGGCTCCCTCAAACAAGAATTCTAATTTAGAAAAGGGTATTTTAAACACAAAATAGGAAGGACGATACAAAACCTGGTATACTGCAAGCAAAATGCAATGAAGAAGAAGAAAGAGCATGAGGATACAAAGGGAGGAAGATGGATTTGATATCAATTTCTTTATGGAGAGCAAAGTTCCAAGGCCAGTTTACTTTGCCTAGAAGAGGAATATTGTGATGACAAAGAAAATAAAACTTCAGATTATTATACAAATTAATTCTCATAAAATGATACTAATTTGAATAATCTTTCTAACTTTTTCCAGGTCCTTTCTGAAATGTTAACAGGCATTAGTACTAGCCCAGGCTTAGAATCCCCCAAAGATGTTTGTGAAAATCTGTCCAGATATTAAAGATCTCTACCACATGGTATCAAGGAGAAAGAAAAACAAACAAACAATTAATCAGAAAAGAAACAAAGCAAATAAGACTGAGAGGATAAGGACTTAGCACATACTTTCCATTGGCCCTGAAGAAGATACTCATATGTGCTGATCCTTCTAACTAGGACGTGAAGTCTTTGAGAGAAGGAACCATCTCTCTCTTTTTCTATTTGAGTCTTCAGTGCTAACATGTACTAGGCACTTAGAAGCTTTTTCATTCATTCATTAATACAAGGAATGAGCTTGGGTAAAATTAAGAAAGGTGCCAAGAAAGGGATATTTGAATATTTAATACAAATATAAAAGGTAAAATGGTATGATGGATAGCAAGTCAACCTAGGACTGAAGAAGACATGCAAGCTGTGGGATCGTGGCTAAGTCATTTAACCCCTAAGAGGCCCAGCAATACCCCAAGATTATAAGTTGAGGAATGGTTGATGGTTTGCATTGGGAGAGTTATTGTTCTTACAGAGATGAAATTCACAGGTCCAGACACCTCAAAAATATAAAGCAAGAGAATTTCCTTAAAACATTAAGTAGAACAATAATGAGTGGAATCCATTTAAAGTATAAAAAAAGAGAAAACCGTGAGGTTGATGGCCGCTCCCCTTGAGGAAACAATTAAACCAGAAGAGAAAAATAGGACATACTGATCCCAAAAATATGAAACCTGTGAGCAGTTTCCTTTGTGCCAAGCCACTGTCATAGCTCCTTATTGCTCTGATGGTCCTAACTGAGAGACCAAGCAATTCTCTCAACTGGATCTCTCCCAAATGACACTTCTCAGTAGAATGTAGGAACTTGTTCAGTATAGGGCTGGCACAAAACAACATTCTTTCCTGTCTTTTTTTGAAGCTGTGAGCAGATAGGTATCTATGACCCATGAGAAATAGAAGACAGTGCAAGTGAAGAGAACTGTGTGTTGTAATCAAACAAAACCTGTGATAAAATCAACCTGACATATGAACGGCACACCTAATAGTAAATTGTAGTAATGCTGACAATCTTTCCTGGTAGTCTTCTATTTAATTCCAACACCTACACTCACTGAAAATAAAGGTCTTCTTCCCTCACTCTTGTCCCCTTGGAAAGGAGAGCTAAAAGATCCCATAATCCCACACAGCAAAAAAGAATCTGGAGACCCAAGCTGCACTCCTTCACAGTATTGTCAGTGGTCGTGCATTTACTTTTAACTGTGAAAGGAGAAATAATTCTGTGAGCAAGGTATTTTTTTATAACATCCCCTTTCTCAAACACATTTCCACAGCTTAGCAGAAGACTGTCATGAAACAACCTTTGTAAGCATAGTCCCATGATGCCCATTATTACGTCCTATTCAATTCATAAGATCATTCATCTCTGATCCATTCATTTCACAGATGAGGATACAGGAACCTAGAAAGCCTCTTTCATGGTCACATGTCAAAGCTAGGGTAGAACTTGGATTTCCTAACTGTGGGGCAAATGTTTTTTCTACCACACCTTTGTTCCTTTCCCTTGTTTTACTTCATCTATATGAAATAATAGATTACAAGATCATAGATTTAAAGCTATTACATACCATCTAGTCCAACCCCCTCATTTTGAAGATGAAGAAACTGATAATGGTATGCTGGTAAATGTTTAACAATCAGCACTCTGGGGGAAAAAGTACAGAATGCACAGTTTATGTTTAATCTGCATTATTGCTATTTTCTCCCTTACTTTTTAAAGTCTAGACAATCAATGAAATGATAACACCAAGCCTTGATGTATCACATTTGCTGATTTCTGGGGTGTAAATGCCCACATTAAAAATTTACCAACCTACTAACGATATGCAAACTGTGCTAAGCACTAGGATACAAATGAAAAAAATAAGACACAAAGAGCAGAGAGAAAATATATAATGAAGACTTTGCAATGTTATATCATATCTACTTCATGTCATGTCTGTCACACAATGTTATGTCATCTCCATGTCATGTCAATGGCATGTTTATGTTAGGTGGACGACATGGCCGTGAATGACATGCCTACATCATGTTATGTTATGTCCACCATGCAATGCCACATCTATTTCATGTCAATGATGTGTCTATGTCATGTGAGTGGCACACCCATGACATTCTATACAATATCTGCCATGCAATGTCATGGCAACATCCTGTCTGTGTCATGTGAATGACATGCCTATGTCATATTATATGGTATCTGGCATGCAATGACACACCATATGTATTTCATGTCAATGAAATGTCTGTGTCATGCAATGTTATGTAATATACATGTCATGTGAACATATTGTGCCGTATCTACAACATGTCAGTGGCATGTGTCATGGTAATGACATGACATTGCCATGTGAACAACACATTGTGTCATGCCTGTCGTGCCATATCTATGTAAAATTTTAGTAAAATATTTGACAAAATCAAATGCTGCAAATTTTTAGCATTGTAGGGGAAAAAAGTCCTTAATCATTAGACATGGTTGAATGTACAATCATTTATGTTCATAGATAGTCACCTCCCTGTTCCTATAAATCCTACCAGTAAGAGATTCCTATTGAGAAAATGATTGGACCAGGTAACCTATGAGATTTAGAGCCATAACTAGGAATTCTGCCACTTACAGCAAGCAACACAAAATAGACCTCGGAAACCTCTAGGAGAGAACTTTGACCTTGTAATATAAAGTCCAATGGGGAAAGAGACCTAAGACTAATGTCCTATACAAAGAAGTCACAAATTCCTTATGGGTTTGAGACTCTACTGGAGAAAAGAAAAAAATAGAATCAAAATGATAAGGAACTCATTGAAGATATGGTCACAGTCAGTCCTCAAATGATCAAATCTCAAAGCTTTTTTAACCTACTCTCCTTTCTTTGAAATTTACTCATGTTTACTCACAGATTTTCTAAAAGCAGATCACAGAAGTGAACACAGTGTTCTAGATATGATCTGACTGGGCCATAATACAGTAGAACTGTTACCATATTTGTTCTGAACATCATGCTTTATTTATACAAAATGAGATTACATTGTATTTTTTTGGCTGTCATATTAATATTATAACACAAAGAATGAAATATTTCTAACCAAGAGAGTCTAGGTTTGAAACTACCTCTGACAGTTACTTGCTAAATAACTATGAACAAGTCACTTAAATTCTGAACCATACTTTCCTAATATCTAAAATGGGTAAAATAGTTTCTGTAGTACATCTCTTAAAAGGATTAGATGCAGTGAGGATTGGATGAGATAATGTCTGTGAAGCACTTGGTAAATCTCAAGACATTATGAAAATGATAGCCATTATCATTGTGATCCTGCTCTCTCAACTTAACTAGCTTGCTTTTAGGACACTAGACAGGTAGTTTGTTGCAAGACTCTTACTCAAAGCTTTTCCTACTTGGTGGAATTAGTTAAGAGTTTATGCTCAGTTGTCATGGCCCAGAGTCACATCTGGATAAGGACATGGCATCGGAATAAAACTTTAATGGAAAATAGCCAGACTAATGTTTAAAGGGGAAAAAAAACATTATCATCTCTCTTCAAAAATCTTTAATAACTCCCCAGTGAAATAAAGACAAAATTCTTCATCCTGTTAATGAATCATTCAAATGAACCTCACTTGTCCATCCATAAAGGAAAGACCAATAAGATGAACAATAGCTATTGCCCAAATTTCAACATTCATCAGAGTAGACACCTCATAGACCTTGTCCAACAGTGTGTACATAGAGCCATACATACACGTACATATATGTGTATACATTTACACATGCATGACCAAAAGTACATATGGGCAACGAACTGGACCCATAGTTGAAAAGGAGAAGAGCATGCTGGTTAACTTTCACGAAATTACAAATCACACTTATTAAACCTAAGCTTTCCATAACAGTGAAGACCAATGTTTTCAATACATGTATTTTTAATGATATTGCTATGTGTCACAGAAATCTGGAACTCTATTGCCTCTGAAGAACTAAAAATAAGAAGGGAAGACACAGAGGGAAGTGAAAAGGGGCATAGTACGCATGAGTAAGCTCAGCCAATGAGAAGTTCCAAAGAACAATAATAAGGGGTGTCATTAAAAATTGTATGATAGATTGAAAGGATGGACTTGTCATGTGGTAAGAGTGGGAAGTTGAGGGGAAGACTGGAGAGCTCCATTGGTACCCTTGCTATATTAGGAGAAAAATAAGAAGGCTTCCAACATATTGGATGGACTCTGTGGTATACTTTTCGGACACCATGGATAAGAATTGCAAGGAAATGAGAAGTCACAGATGAATTGTGACATGCAGAACTGGAGGGACACCTGAATCAATGAGATCATAGATCTATTTGAGTGTCAATCAAAGCCCTCCACACTCTGGTTCTACTAATCCATCCTATTGCCTTGTGACATAGATCTTCTACTTTGCTTAGGCCATTCTCATTGCCACCTGAACATATTTTCCAGATCTTTGTTCATAAAACGCAATAGCATGTTCCCCATAATTAGAATGCTTCCCCCCATTCTTCTCAAATACACATCTTACCTATCTTTAATCCCCTCTCCATGAAGACTTTCTTGACTATACCTGTCCACGTCAACTTATCCTTGTGATCTCTTATAATTATCATTGCTATGTGCTGTTCCTTAAATGCAAAGTTTAGGGTCTGATCACATACTCTTATGCTTTTTTCCCACTAAATGTTCTATGTGATGTAGTGCATACTGATCGTGATGAGCTGTCCCAGGGGATACGAAAAATGTCTCATACACCTCCTCGGTACCTAACACAAAAGGTCGTTTATCTTTGACCTTTAAGCATGAAATACTCTCCAATGAGGTTTCATCAATATGGATGTTTACTAAATACCAAACACTAAACTACACACCAGAAGTACTAAAAATGGCAAAAACAAAGTCCCTGCCCTCACGATACTCACATTCTAATGGAATAGACAATCCACAAATAACTATGTACATACATATTATTGCATATGCAGCAATAATGGTCACAACATAGTAATATAGCAAAATATAGTAATATCAAATAATAAATAAATAGTAACAGTAAACTAAAACTTTCATATAGTGCTTTAAAGGTTCAAAAGCTCGTTATACATATTTATCCCATATCTCCTCATGGCAACCCTGGGACATAGACACTATTATTAGCCTCATTTTACATGGGAAGAAACTGAGTCAGACACAGGTTAAGTGACTTATCCAGAATCATACAGCTAGTAAGGGCGTAAGACCAGATTTGAATTCTGGTCTTCTTGACTCCAGGGCCAGCACTCAGGTCCAGACTTCAGATCCAGGGAAAGGCTTCTTGCAAACAGTGGAATTTGAGCTGAGTCTTGAGGGAGACAAAGGAAGTCAGGAGATAAAGATGTGTGTGCAGAGCATTTCAGGTATGGGGAATACACAGACTTGAAATATGGACTGCTATGATCAAGGAACAACAAAAAGACAATGGCCATCTTTGGCTTTAAATTCAAGAAGAGGTTTTTTTGTTATTTGCTCCTTCAAATTTCACAGAAACTCTAGAAGGAAGGCAACAGCAAAGGGAGCTATTATGGATGCATCTTAATAATTCATAATATCTAAAGCCAGAAGAGAAAGAAGGAAAGAAGGAAGGAAGGAAGGATGGATGGAAGGAAGGAAGGAAGGAAGGAAGGAAGAAAAGAAGGAAGGAAGGGATGGAAGGAAGGATGGAAGGAAGGAAGGAAGAAAGGAAGGAAGGAAGGAAGGATGGAAGGAAGGAAGAAAGGAAGAAAGGAAGGAAGAAAAGAAGGAAGAATGGAAGGAAGGAAGGAAGAAAGGAAGGAATGATGGAAGGAAGGAAGGAAGGAAGAAAGGAAGGAAGAAAGGAAGGAAGGGAGGATGGAAGGAAGGAAGGAAAGAAGGAAGGAAGGAAGAATGAATCGAAGGAAAGAAGGAAGGAAGGAAGGAAGGATAGATCGAAGGAAGGAAGGAAGTAAGGATGGAAGGAAAGAAGGAAGGATGGAAGGAAGAAAGGATGGAAGGAAGGAAGAAAGGAAGGAAGGATGGAAGGAAGAAAGGAAGGAAGGAAGAAAGGAAGGAAGGATGGAAGGAAGAAAGGAAGGAAGGAAGGGTGGAAGGAAGGAAGGAAGGAAGGAAGGAAGAGTGGAAGGATGGAAGGAAGGAAGTTCAGCAACAAGTCACATGGAAAGGCCGTTTTCTTAGGATACTGTAGCAAAGCAAATGGTAATGTTTCTTATTTAGTGACATTTTTACTGATAAAAATCATATCAGTTTCTGTTGTCTAACCATTTTACAATGCCAAGGAGTTTGGTAGCGAGAACTTTCTCCTCTGAGTTTTCAGTAGTTGTAGTTGTAGAATTTGCAGGAGCCAAGTCCTAACTAACTCTGCTATTTGCCATCTGTGACCAAAGGCAAGTCACTTTACATCTCAAGAAGGGGTTGGGCAAGATGAATTTCCAAAGTCCCTGCCATATCTGAATCTGTGATTTGTGACCCTTTTGTTTGACTGGTAAATTGTCTTTTCTGAAGATTTTCCAGGATCCTTCTCTACACCACCTCTCAGATGAGACTGTGAGCCAGTCTAGTTGGTGCTTATTAGAAGTGTTTATTAGAAGGTTCTTATTACAACGAATCATATTTCTTGGACTGGATACAGTGGATCAGGAAATTTTCTTTGACAAGGCAACCTCTTCACTGCTTTCCAAAAAGACTTCTTCAAAATGTCTGACAGCAGTGTTGATTTTCATCCACCAATGCACCACAACAAGTTTAGGCTCCTTCTTTAGCTCCTATTAAAAGTTAAAATTTAAACTAAAAGTGAAAGGGGGAAAAATCCATTGATGAAGAAGTTTATGTACATAGAGGTATCATGCCAGAGTGGAAAGGGTGATGGATTTGGAGTCCAAAAGACCTGGAAACATATTCTGCCTCTATCACTAAGTATGTGATCTTGCTTGAGTCACTCAACCCCTTTATACCAGATAATTCTAAAATTTATCTAAAAAGTTAGGAATCTCCAAATTTACAAAACCACAGATCCTGCAATATTGACATTACATCTCTCTCTTGACATTACATCTCATGACATTACATCATCACCCACTGGAAAGAAGGTGAGTTACTGGAAGGTTGAGATGGTGGTTTTTCTTGTCTTGGGGGAGGTAAAAGTAAAGCTATCAAGTGTGGTTTCTTTAAGAGTTAAATCACAAGCAGCAGAAACTAGTTGCTTTTCTTTTTATAGAATATAGTGTGTCTTGATTATTAAATGAAATGCCATACTTTTGATTATCCCTGAGGAACATGAAATCTCTTATCCCAGAGGAGCTCCCTGAGCCAGCAAGCCTAGTGTTCTGGTCCTAGAACAGACAGAGACCTAACACTTCAGAAGAAAGGGGAAATATTCCATAATGAACCTAAGCAATTCTGCTCAGCTCCACAGTATAGGGACAGACATTTCTCCCTGACATTTATTTGTTTTTATTTTTTGCTTTTTGGAGGGCAGTTGGGGTTAAGTGACTTGCCCAAGGTCACACGGCTAGTTTTTTGTGTTAAGTGTCTGAGGTCGGATTTGAACTCAGGTACTCCTGATTCCAGGGCCGGTGCTCTATTCACTGCGCCACCTAGCTGCCCCTCTCCCTGACATTTATGATGACTGTTTTTTGTTTTTGTCTCTCTTGTTTTGCTGCCATTGTTGGTGGTTTGGGTCATAAAATGCATTATATTCTTCTGAAATTATTTTTAATATGCTGTGCTTTTGTAATTGTTTCTGATCAATATCTACATCAAAGCTTGCTGACTTTTTTTTGTTCCCTTACTCTCAGTGAGTACCTACAAAGGCCTTAGCCTAAAAGGACCAGGGCCTCCCATTGCATCCTGGGTCATGTGCAATTATCCTGATGAATATCCGGTAACTGGATCCCGATGGCTCTGGAGGAAACAGTGAGGCCGGTGACCTTGCACAGCACTCTGTCACTCAAATCAAAGTCAATTGCAAGTCATGTTATCATTTCTTTGATGCCATGTCCTCTTCAAAAATGAAGGACAAACATAACAACAAAATTTATGGATTCCCTTTCTGAATAACACTTTTAAATGTATAAAATAAAACACACAGAATTATAAAGGAAAACAATTCTATTGAAATTAAGTTATTAGAATATTTTTAAAAATTCGTTTATAGACGCCAGGTTAAGAACTCCTGATCTATATCCCCCACCTCCATTTTTCTTATTATTACTGATGATGATTGTGATAGTTAGAATTAATATGGAACTTTAGGATTTGGAAAGTATTTTATGTATATTATACTTTGATCTAGGTGCTATTATTATTCTCATTTTGTAGATGAAGAAACTGAGGCAGACTGAGTGGAGGTGACTATGCCAGAGACACACAACCAATAAGTGTTTGAGTCCAGATTTGAAGTAAGGTCTTCTTGTCTCCATCCATTTGAATTCTATCCTCTGTGCCCCCTGGAAGCCATTCATTCCTTCAGTATCTTTTCTTATCTAGTCTTGTTGTACCTTGAGCATACTTTGCAATATTTAAAAAATAATTAACAATTTTGGGGCAATCATATGCTCTAGTTCTTCTTGTACCAGAATATGTAATTTCATCCTGATTAAACTGATTGAGGGCAGCTAGCTGCTCCATTAGTATCTCCCTACTTGAGTGTCAACTCCCTTATTAGCCATTTTTTTTTGTTCTTTTCTGCCCATCCACAAACCATGCTCATTGGCTGAGAAAACAAAAAGGTTGAGTACTTCTGCATTCTTTCTGTTTCATATTATTAACATTTCATACAATATGTCCCTAAGCATTCCCCACATCTCCACCAAATGGCCACCTAATCTCTCCTTGAACAATTATAGATACGAGCAACTCATCATCTTCTGAAACAGCCTATTCCATTTTTGATTAGTTCTAATTTTTTTTACAAGTAGAATTTTATTTTTATTTATTTATTTTTGCTTTTTTGGAGGGCAATTGGGGTTAAGTGACTTGCCAAAAGTCACATGGCTAGTAAGTGTTAAGTGTCTGAGGTTGGATTTGAACTCAGGTCCTCCTGATTCCAGGGCCAATGCTCTATTCACTGTACCACCTAGCTTCCCCAATTAGTTCTAATTTTTATGTAGCTTCCTCTCACATGGCTTTAACTAGTTCTGTTCTCTGGTACTGACCAGAAGAAATCTACTCCTTATTCACTATGATAGCTATGATTTCTCACCTTATTTTTCTCTTCTCCAGGCTTAAACATCATTTGCACAGAATTCTATATTTGTTTTTATAAATTTCTTATTAAATTAATACTCTGATACAATTGAGATTTTTCTAGATTTAAATTCTATGACTCCATGTATTAGCTCTCCTTCCCATTTTTGTATCATTCAAAAATTTGATAATCATTCCATCCAAGTCATCTTAGTCACTGAAAAAAAGTTTTGAGGAGAATAGAAGTAAGAAAAGATTACTGAGTTACTTTACTTAAGACTAGGCTTCATAATAACATTGATTAGAAATAGATCGATGGTTACTTTATTTTTATTCTTAACCTATTCTTATTCATTGGTCTTTGAGTCTGGCCATTCAACCTTTCTGAATGGACTACATCCCCTCTCATGTCTGAGTGAATTTCATTCGACCATGGACTATAATTCCATCTCCTGTCACATTTTCTTGCCCAAATTGATATTGTGAGAAACTTTGTCAAAGACCTTTCTAAAACCCAGGCATAGTATGTACATGTTATTGTTATGGTAGTCCCTTATCTTTAACTTTGTAAATCTATCAATAAAGAAAATGAGTTTATACTTATACAGCTTCTTCTTGAAGAATCCGTGCAGGCTGTTAATCATCATCATGTTCTTTTCCAAAGAAGTTCTATTTTATTGTCCTCGTCTTTCAGTGCCAGCTTCAGCTTTATCTGGGCTTCAAAATTCCTGGAAAGGGGTAATGTGTGACAAAGGATACAGAATGTATCACCAACACACCTTCAAAGCAAAAACAACAAAAAATACATTTCAAGGAATGATAGAATGGCAAGTATCTGAGTAAATAATTGAATGAAAAAGCACTTAATAAACAGTTATTATGCACTAAACACTGATATACACATAAATCAGTTCTTGCCCTCAAGGAGGTTACATCCTAATAAGGGAAACTATATACAGAGGGGAGTATTGGCTATGGAGGTGCAGTTTTACTGGGAAAGTGCATGGCGATATACAAAAGTAGATTGGTATGCCCCATCCAGGAACAACAGAATACTTGATTTGCTTGAGGAGCATGGCATTGAGGCAGTTGGTAAAGAGGCTATGAAGAAGCTAGTTGGAGAAAAGGGAGTCGAGTGAAGCATGTCTGGGACATTCTTAATATAATTAGTATTACAGGAAAGGCAGTCAACAACAAGGAGGGAGGGGCCCCAGGGTTGAAATTCTTCCAGGACATGGTCTCTAGTTCTGGCCAGAGACAGGCTGGGAGGAGACTGCAGAGGAGGTGGCAGGAGGTGTTTAGCCAGAAAAGATCCTTGCGGATACCACCACTGGTGGCCATCCAAGTGAGATCACATTTCTAAGTATAATTCCTGAACTAACATGGCTTCTATCAGGATCCCACACCACCCCTCTCTTTACTCCTCTCTTTCTTCTATTAGGAGACACTCTGTTTTCCAGAGCTAAGACCTAACAAATGAGCTGTGCCCTGAGCTTGGCATAACAACAATACTTTGCTCTTGTCCTCTAGATGAACACTGCTGCAACTAGAACACACAACCTGAGCTTGAGTAAGCACAAACAGGCCCAGAAAATAAGTCTTGCTAGGAATGGTCTTTTTGTCACTAGACAACCTCGCTTCACTGTTGCTGTTATGGTCCATCACTGCTGCTACACTACACTGTTTGATTATTTTATCTAGCTACAAATATATAAATTAAGGTTTATCCCCACTGCCTTTAGTCCCCTACTGGAGGAGTCCTCAACACATGTGTCTAATTTCCCTCTCTCAATAGAATAAAAGAAGTTTTTTGCTTATAACTTGTGTGAGTTCTTTGGTATTTCTGGAGTTAATGATGGTTGCAACACCTCTGTGATTCTTTGATCATTTGTTACTAGGACTGACACTTCCTGTGGGTAAATATGGTATTCCAAAGTGGTTCTAGACATAAGCAGTAACCTAGGAGACACAATCAGTTACCCCATCCAAACTCAATAACTTTTTGGGGGGGATGGGGTAGGGCAGAGAAGGTGAATTAAAAAGTCTAAATATCACCTGAATGGCAAGTATGGTTTGTATGGCCTTCTTATGTAGCCAACCTTATTTTAAAGAATGCCACATAATACTTGGACATTACTTGCTGATTTAATAAATCAAGGATGTCTTTCTACTACACCCCTTAGGGAATACAAAACATTTTTCAGCATGTTAGGATGAGCAAGTTAAGTACCATCTGACAATTGAGAGGCTGTTTGGAAAGGAGGTGAAAATAGAGAGAAGTCCTCTTAACTAAAAGCCTTTAAGTAGACTAGACAGTGAGGGAGGGGAATCTGGACTGTGGCAGTCAAGTAAAGTCTATGGAAGAAATTTAAATATACCAACTGAGACTTACTTGGAGTAAGTCAATGATTTGGCATCATGCTTACAAGGCCAAAGTCTAAGAAAACCTATTTATAGCATTTTGGACTTCCTGAATGGGAAAAAATATTGGGCCTAAGGAAAAGGGTAAGAACAAAGCTTCAAGAGTGAAGACTAGAAATTAAAAAGACCTGTTATAACTAAAGATTAAAATTTTATATTGCTTTTAAAATTCAAAGAAAGGAATATGGAAGCAGAATATATCTTGTATATCTGGAATGTGTTTATGCAAGGAAATTATTTTTATAAATGAATAACACAGAGAATAAAAGCCACTAGAAAGTTTAAAGAATTGCTGATATACAGAGATACATCCAAACTTTCTCCAAAACCCTCTGTGAACAAAGCAGGGCTGTTTGTGCTTTTTAGCTAAAAAAAATCTCAATAGGCACGATTCCAGTCATGTGAAATGGATTTTTGGTGCTTTTTAAT
Source organism: Pseudocheirus occidentalis (assembly GCA_028646575.1). NCBI lineage: Eukaryota > Metazoa > Chordata > Mammalia > Diprotodontia > Pseudocheiridae > Pseudocheirus > Pseudocheirus occidentalis. The sequence continues at coordinate 91,869,272 of CM053600.1, forward strand.
TTTTTGTCACTCTATGAGAAGTTTGGCCATTTCAGCAGAATTTGTAACGTATCCGTAGAGAAAAAAAATAGTTATCTTAGTAGTTTCCTGGTGAATCAGATAAATTTATAAATGAAGATATAGTGACTTAGGCCAAGAATATAGGAAGAAAAATTTACTTTGCTTCTATTTTGAGAGCTAAAGATACTTGTCTCACCCTGTTAAAATTGGCTAAATTACTTACCACTTGGGTACTGGCTTCATTTGAGCCATGATGTTTCAGGGATTTTTGCCCCAGTAATATAATGAAGAGCACAGACATCTATACACAAGTTGGGAAATTGATACTGGACATTCTGGCCTTATCTACATGTTTATATGCTACTTAGGATTCTTACATTGTAAGATATCTGTATCTATATCTATATCTATATCTATATCTATATCTATATCTATATACATAGATGTATCTGTGTACATACTTTTTTTTTTACTTTTTGGAGGGCAGTTGGGGTTAAGTGACTTGCCCAAGGTCACACGGCTAGGTTTTTTTGTGTGTGTGTGTGTTAAGTGTCTGAGGCCAGATTTGAACTCAGGTACTCCTGACTCCAGGGCCGGCGCTCTATTCACTGTGCCACCTAGCTGCCCCCTGTGTACATACTTAATATAATTTCAGCCACTTTCCCTCATGTTCTTGGAACAGTCAGGGTCTAGGTCCCCAGGATTGCTACGTTTTTTAACATGTTCTGATCCTGAGTTGGCTGACTGCCCAGAAAAATACCAGGCAATTTCAATTTGGTAGTTTGCTCTATAGCAGTGGTTCTCAACCTTCCTAATACCACAACCCTTTAATACTCATATGTGGGCATATCTGCATGCGGGCAGACCCGCCTGGAGATGGATAGAGCAGTGTCTCAGTTCCTAAGATCTTTGGAAATATGTGTTTTCTGATGGTCATAGGTGACCCCATTCAACCCCCAAAGGAGTTGTGACCTACAGGTTGCAACCCACATAACTGCAGCTCTATAGCTTTCTTAGGGGTTGTAATGGGAATGGGAATTTGAAGATCTTCCCTGTCCCTTAATAGGCCAAATGTAATCACATGGAGCCTGTGGTGGGAGGAGCTTGCTGAATGGATGGAGCAGAGCTCAGAGGAAGCTAAGAGTCTAAGCAGTTAGTGTGGGGGTGGGAAGAGGAAGAGAGAGGACACAGACAAGGAGACAGCTAGGCTTGTGAGTGTTTGTGGGAAGCCTTTGGAATGATATTGTTCTGCAATGATAAGGTATATTAACTTCTTTGTTGCTATCATGGACTTGGCTTTCTGGTGTTGGGATTCGGTTTTCTAGTGCCTGAACAAATGTTTTGCTTGTTTCTTCTAGATTGAGATTCTGTCATATTTTATGATTTAGAACTATGCTGGCATATTCATAGTTGCTGTCAGTGCTGTGAATATTGCCTTGATGATAAAGGTATTTAGAACTCCAGGACCCAACATCCCTGGGGTTATCTGAATCTTGACTATCTATAAGTTGTCTTAAGCTCTCTGAGTCTCTATGTCTTCATTAATCAATCAATATACATATGAGACGCTTTTAAAAGCACTTAGTATGGGCCAGGCACTGTATTAACAACTGGATAAAAGACCAATATACTTCTTGTCCTAAAGGAGTTTTCATTCTATGAGACAGAAAAATGTGTACATATAAAAATAAATAAATAAGCAGTTGGGGAACCAGGAAAGACCTCCTTGAAGCAAGAGGCACTTTAACATGACTTCAAAAAAAGGTGGAGATTTTATTAGGTAGAGGTAAAGAGTGAATGCATTCTGAGTATAGGGGGACAAGACTGTGCTAAAGCTGAGACAGAAGATGGAACACCTTGCGTAAAGAAGTAGGACACAAGTTGTATGGCAGTATGTGAAGGAGCAGTGTGTGGAGTACTATGTAATTTTTTAGAAACTGATTAACTCTGTAATTGATTGGATATGGGGGATGAAAGAGAAGGAGATAAATTATGAGGTTACATACCATTCACTTGATTGGAAGGATGATGGTGCCCCAGACAGAAATAAGGAAGTTTAGAAGAAGGCTAATTTTAAGAGTAAAATTAAGGTCTGCTACAGACATAATGTCTTTGAGATAACTATGAGATATCTAATTCAAAATGCTCAATAGGCAGTTTCTGATGCAGGACTAGTTCTTAGAGAAATGGGGGTGGATACATACATATATACATACATGCGTGCATACATACATACACATATATTGCATACACATATATATTTCTAGAAAATAGTTGCATAGAGATTAATATAATTGAACCTATAAGGTTTGGTGAAATCTCCAAGAGGGCTGTAAGAGAAGAGAAAGGGCCTTGGGGGTACACAAACATTTAGAGATGCCACATGGAACATGACTCAGTGAAAGAGACAAAGAAAGAATGTCAGATAAGAGAAGAACAAAAAAAGCTGGAGTTTTTTGTAAATTTTTTGTTCATTTTAAACTTAAATACAAAGTGAGAAAAGAAAAATTGCATTTCTTTGTACACAGTAGAACATAAGAGATGATTCAATGTAAAACAATAAATTTCCATTTCAAGAAAACCTATATAATAAATACTACACATTATTTTCAAAGCTACCCAGCATTTCATTATTTCCTTTTGGATTTTCTTTTGTTTTTTGCTGTGCACTTTTTACTTCTTTTCCCCTCCTTTCCCTGTCCCTTTTCCTAAGGAAGAATACAATTAAATATACATAGCTATCTATAAACATACACACATATACACTCATATACATATATGTAAAATTGTACTGTGCATATTTTTACTTGTCATCTCTTTCTCTGGATGTGGATAGTATCTTCATTGTTCCAAGTCTTTACGTGTTTTTCTAAATCAAACAGCTCATTACTGCACAACAATATTCCAAAACAATCACATCCTATCTGGGAGATTGTCTATGAAAGTTTCTTCCCAGTTTTCTGCATTCCTTCTATTACTGGCTACGTGAATTTTATTTATACAAGAAATGTTTAATTTAAAATGATAAAAATTATCCATTTTACACTTCAACAATGCTCTCACCTTATAAGGTCTATTCCTGCTAAATCTCCTTCCTTTACAACTTCTGTCCCTTCCTCCCCCACTATCCCTGCTGCCCCTCAGTTTCTTTGAAATTCCTGACCTTTTGTTTTTCCACATGAACTGTTATTATTTTTTCTAACCCAACAAAATAAATTTTTTAGTAATTGTGATTGGTATGGCATTGAATAAATCGATTAGTTATGTAGATTTGTCAAATTTTTATTATATTGGTTTTACCTATCCAAGAACAATAAATATTATTCTAATTCATTAAATATGCCTTTTTTGCATAAAAATGTTTTATGTTTAAGTTCACATGGTTCTGGAATTTGTTTTGGCAGGTATACCTTCAGGCATTTTGTAATGTCTAGTTATTTTAAACATTCTAAATACTGAATAATGTTGGTGACACCATATAGTTTCTCTAATTTTTTCTTTTAATTAAATCTAATTTAGCTTTAATTTTGAGTTCATGATTACTACCCCTGCTTTTTATATATAATAATTTCTGCTCCAGCCCTTTATTTTATCTTTGTGTGTATTTCTCATTTTTGTTATGTTTCCTGAAAGCAACATAATGTTGAATTCAAAATTTTAATTTGCTATCCATTTCCATTTTGTGGGTAAATTCATCCCATTAACATTCTAAGCTATAATTACTTATTGTGTCTTTTCTTCCTTCCTATTTTTACTCACTATCCTTCTCACCCTACTTATCCTATCCCTCCTCTGCTTTTCTTCTACCTGCTACCTTATCCTCCTATTCCATAACCTAACCATTCTGAAAGTCCCTCTCTTATCCTCTCCCCTCGTTCTATCCCTTTACCATCTCATCCCATCTTATTTCTTTCTGAATTTAGAAGACTTTTATGTACAAATACACACACACATACATACATGTTGTTCTTTCTTTAATAATCCATTCCTGATGAGACTCAGGTTCCAGCACTGCTCACCCTTCTTTGCTTCTTCTGTATCAGTTTTCCTTTTCATGCCTCATCTGTATGAAGTAATTATTCCTTTTTATTTTTCCCTACACAGTTTCAATTTTTTTTAGAATCACCCTATCATATACTCCTTAGCCCAAGACTTTCTTTCAAACCACTCAAATAATGATGACTGTCATAAAGTACCGATAACATTTTTACATATTAGAAGTAAATAATTTGACATTATTGACTCCTTTATAATTGGTTTTTAATGTTTAACTTTTATTTCTCCTGGATTTCACATGTCAAATTTTCCACGAGGTTCTGTTGTTTTTGTCACAAATACTTGAAAGTCTTTCATTTCATTAAATATCCATTTTTTTCATTCAGAATTCTACTTACCTTTTCTGGGTAAATTACCTTTGGTGGTAACACCAGCTCTTTTGCTCCTGTGAAATATTTTATCTATGACTTATCGTCCTTCAACATAGTAGTTGCTAGATCTTGTGCAATCCTTAGTGTAGCTCCATAATATTTATATTTTTTTCTTTTTGCTTGCAATATTTTCTCCTTAATCTGAGAGCTTTGAAACTTGGCTCTAATATTCCTATAAATTTTCCTCCGACATCCTTTCAGGTGAGATTTGGCACATTTTTTCTATTTCCACTTTTCCTTCTTGTTCTAGATCTTCTGGTCAATTTTCTTTGATAATTTTTTGTAATAATGTATCAAGATTCTTTTTTTTTTCAACTGGAACTTTCAGGCACTCCAATGATTCTTATATTGTCTCTCTCCTGTCTTCCAGATCAGATAGATGTTTCTTATTCTCTTCTATTTTTTCATTCTTCTGATTTTGTTCCATTATTTCTTCGTATCTTATAACATCATTGGCTACCCCTTGCCCAATTCTAGTTTTCAAGGAAGTATTCTCTTCCTTAAGTTTTTGATTCTCTGCTTCCAGCTGATTGACTTTCTTTTCAGAATTTTCTTGATTTTCTTGGATTGCTCTTATTTTTTCCTCCTGATTTTTCCTCAGTCTCTCTTATTTGATTTAAAAAATCTTTTTAAAGTTCTTCCAAAGACTCTTTTGGGGTTTGGGGCCATTTCAGTGTTCCTCATTAAAAAAGGAATAGCTTTATTTTTTTTTTAAGCTCCATCATCTTCCTCTGAATATGAATCCAGATCTCCATAATAGTTATCTATGATTGGGTTCTTTCTCCTTTGATTACTCATTTTGTTTTATTTTAGCAACTTATTATTACAACTAGTAATAGTCCCAAAGTGTTGAGAGTGATGTCCAGGCCTCAGGTCCTTGTCACTGTGGTTTTATGACTTCTGCCCTGGCGTCCTGAAACTCAGCCTTGGGCACACCTCTCTAATCCTAAGCCACATTTAGGGCCCCTAACCACCTGTCCTTCAAATACACTCACTTCCTGTGGTCCCTTTAGTGACTCCTCTCTGTCCTGGAATTTAAACCAGGAACTCTGCTGTCCTGCAAGTCCCTACAGACAGCAGGGTCCCAGTGCCTCTGCTATAGTACATCCGGCATGTGCTAGGTTTCCCTTCCCTCTGTCCCACTTCCACCAACTAAACACACAGCCCAGACCACATCAGATCAGCACAGCTGTGCTTGTGTTTGGTGTCCCTTGACAGTGAAAGGTCCTTCAATATTCTCCTATTCAGCCATCTGACCTTTACATTGTCCATGAAGTAAAAGTTCCTGAGGCTGAGACTGCTGCCCAATCCAGTTGCCCCTGGGTTTGTTGTTTGTTGATCCTGCAGAGCTGGCCTGGAGGTATTACTCTTCACTCGGGACTCAAGTCTTTCCTGGAGTGTTAGGAGGACAACTGTTTTACTCCAACTCCTGTTTATTCCTATTGCTCTACAACGCCCTGTGAGACAATGTTCTGTATTTTTTTGTGGAAGAAATTTGGAGAGTTGAAGGTTTTCTAACCTGCTCACTATCTTCCCAGAATCCTCTCCTAGAGAGAATTGTGTTACAAAACAAAGTACAAACGAAAAAAACGGGGAAAGGAATTATCCTTGACAAAAGGGTGGTTAACTGTGCTAAATGTTAAAGAGTTTAAAGAAAAAACTGAACCACAGAGAATGACAACTGAAAAAAAGCCATTGGTTTTGATAATTAAAAGATCATTGGTAACTTTGAAGAGAAATGTTTCAGTTGAGTAATGACGTGAGAAAGTAACCAATTAATAAGAAGCAGAGAAATGAGACAGTATAAGGTCGCTGTGATTCTGTCTGACCTTAAATCCATTATTACCACCCTTGAATGGAACTGAATATTCCTTTTAAGTCAAAGGAGAGGAGAAACTGTGTTTTTTTTAACATTTAGTATATTTATTCAAATAAAAGGAGTTTAAATGATACAGATAAAATGTTCAAAAAACACAGATAAAATGTTCAAAAAACGAACATAAATTAGCTTGAACATTTCCAGTTAAGCACTCATTCAACTCTCATTCAGCTTTTTATAAACACATACAGAGGCTTGTGAACCCAGCTACACGAGAACCCAGACACATGCTTAGACACACATACACACACACTCACTAATTATGGCAAAAATCAGGGGAAAATATCTTAAAGTTTTTCAGACTGTGCAAAATAGGTTACAAAACCAATATTCTCCATGAATGTAAAATCTTGGATTTCATTCATGTATGCACAGCTGTTTTTAAAAAGATATAAGTAACATAATACAATGCAATGGCTTTTTCTTTTTTTTAATTTAGTTTTTATTTGTTTTCTTGTTTACATTATTCATTTTCATTACATTTTTTGAATTACACATTTTCTCCCTGTCTTGCTCCTGCCCCAACCCCATAACAGCAATCCCACTGTAAAGCCCC
>CM053600.1:91876633-91903631 GCA_028646575.1 Pseudocheirus occidentalis
AATCGCTGGGGTTTTCCCAACTGCCGGAGCTATTAGGGGGGTGTTGCAAGTCCCCCCAGCTTTGGCTTGCTGAAAATGCACCCCAGGACCACCACCCAAGACCACAATCTGGATCCAGGCCGCTCAATGCAAGAGCACTTGGCCGTGATCCATTGATTCACCCCCCCTGTGATGTCCGCAGGCCAGGGGCTCTGAAGCAGCCTGGTGGGGGCCGCTGGCAGATCCAGCAGTTCCCTTCCCTCACTGCTTCTTTGCCTGGGGGGCAGAATGGCCAAATTGCTTTATCACCCCCAAATTAATTTTCAAAGTTTCAACTTTCACTAACCCTCTCTAACCGAAGCTCCCCTCAGACAGGTGCTTTAGGTTTTCTTTGAACCGCTGCAGCTTGGGAGGCTCCGGCTGCAGTTTTGGGCTGGCTGGTCTCTGCTCTGCTGCCAGCTAGCTGAGACTCTCCCGTCCGAAAAGGCAGATGTGGAGGTGCTTGAACCTCTGGAGACTGGCTGCGCTGCTCGGCTCAGCTCAGCCCGGCTCCTTCCCACCGTCCCAGACTTGACCACGGTCTTGGCTTCAGGCTGTTTCAGTCTCCACTCCCGGCCGCCTCAATGAGCCCCTGCTGCCGAGCTGCCTTCAGCGAGAGATGGGTTCTCTGTATTTTTGTGAGTCTGAGACTCCTAGACTTTCTCTGGGCTCATAATTTAATGGGTTTTTAGGGTTGAGGTGTGGGAGCTGTGGGACTTTGCTGCTTCTATGCCGCCATCTTGGCTTCGCCCCCCTAAAGCCTCTAACCATTTTCTAAATGCCATTACATGACTGTCCACTCTGCTTGGAATGGTCTTCTTCCTCATCTCTGCCTCCTGATTCCCTGTGTTACCTTTAATGAAAGTGAAATGATATCCTATCATCTGTAGGAAGCCTTTTTCAATCTCTCTTAATTTTAGTGCCTTCCCTCTGTTATTTCCTATTTATCTTGAATATAGCTTGCTTATACATACTAAAGGATGAGAAAGAAGAGTATTCTGGGTACAGAAGGGAGAGGTAATAAATTAATATTTATTAAATGGGAAAAAAGTGCGTGGAAATTTTTTATCAACTATAAAGTACTATACAAATAATAGCTGACATATCTTTAGTGTTTTAAATTGTGATGTATAAAAAAATTGAGAGACATAATTTATGAGTAATTAATCATATAATTAATAAAAAAGGTGTAAATGACGCTTTCAAACACTAAAGACCCCCATGGAACTCACTCAACACTTATATGCTCTAACAAGATTGTGTGTTACTGAGGGTGGCAGTCAACTCTGATTAGTTAACAAGTAATGAGAGAGAATGAATATTATAATAAGTGGAGGACCTATATATAATAAGAACCTTTATATACAATAAGAAGAGGAGGTGCTTGGGGGGACATGATTATGGTTGTGTCATTTACTTCCAAATCAGTTCCAACCTTGGGCAGTCCTAAACAAAAGATGTACCCCCTTGCCCAAACCTGGCTGAATGGGAAGATGGGCTAGAATTCACCTTAGATTAAACACTTTGTAAGGTTTCTTTTAGTTGAGTGAGGCAACAACTCCACTTAGATAAGATAGTCTAGTAAATTTTTGGGAAAGGCCAAGGATCCCCCTATTTATTTATAATTTAATAATCATTTTTCTCAAAGTTTTACAAAGTAGTTTCCCCCATAATAACCTCATGTGGCAGATTGTACAGTGATTGTCAACCTGAACATATTGTTATTTCCAATCTAAAGTTTCCCAAAATGTAGATAATTATATTTACATTACCTATGGTAAATCCTAGGGTGTGGTGAAGAAAGTACTTTGTAAATAGCAAAAGGCTATAAAAATGTCAAACTGCAGTACCCATTTTACAAATAAGGAAACTGAAACTGAGAAGTCACTTCAATTTAATGAACATGACATGCCTACTATGGACAGGTACTATGCTATATTATCATATCATCAAATACTCAAATGAATCAGTGATCCCATAGATTCAAAAGTCCCCATCAACAATTTAAATCGTGTTTATCCTTAGTGATGTTTGCCTATGTCTCCTCAAGAGGTTCACTACTCAGTGTTCTGGAGGACTTCCTTGTTTTCTCCTTTCTTCTTTATTTTTCAAGTATATCAGCAAAGCACTCTGTGCACTAATTATCCCTTGCCCCCAACAAGTGACTAGTCTATTTTCTTTTTCTCTCTGTCAGTTCCTTGCTGACATCTTTTACTCTCATTCATCTTTGGAGTTCTTCATTGGCCATATATTACAAGTTTGCTCATATCAACCATGAATTTCTTCCATTGTATTGTGCAATACTGATATTTATTTTTTCATAGACTGTTATATTTCATGTTTTACTGTCATATCAATAGAATTCTGGTATTAAAAAGATGGACCTTTGATTTCATAGGAAGATTGGGTTCATTAAAGGAATGAAGGATTCAGAAGCAGAAATGAAAGAGCTGCTGTCCTCAAGGAACTTGCGTTCTATTTAGAAAAAATCATAATAATTTGTCCAAGGTCTCAAAGCTAGAAAACAACAAATTCAGAGCCCACACCTAGATCTTCTAATTCTTTATCCAGTGTTCTCATTATTACACCATACCACATGCCACTTTTTTTAGTAGAATTTTACTTTTTCCAAGTTACATGTCAAGACAATTTTTAGCATTCATTATTATAAGATTTTTGAGTTCCAAATTTTTCTCCCTCCCTTCCTCTCTACCTAAAATGGTAGGCAAATTGATATAATTTATACATGTGCTATCATGTAGAACATGTTTCCATATTAGTCATAGTTGTGAAAGAAGAAACAGGTCAAAAAAAAAGAAGGAAGTGAAAAAAATCTGCATTCAGAGTTCTTCAGTTCTTGAACTGGATATGGATACCATTTTCTTTCATGTGTCCTTTATATTTGCCTTGGATCATTGCATTGCTGAAAAGAGCTGAGTAATTTTAATTTCATGACTTATCATCCCACAATGTTGCTGATACTGTGTACAATGTTTTCTTGGTTCTGCTCACTTCACTTTGCATCAGTTCATACAAGTTTTTCCAGGTTTTCCTGAAGTCTTCCTGTTCATCATTTCTTATTTCCCAGCAGTATTCCATAATATTCATACACTACAGCTTATTCAACCATTCCTCAATTGATGAACTCATCAATTTCCAATATTATCCCAACACACAAAAAAATAAATATTTTCAAATAAAAAATAAATATTGCTAAAAATATTTTTGCACATGTAGGTTATAGTCCCTTTTTTATGATCTCTTTGGGATAAACACCTAGTAGTGACATTATTTGATCAAAGGGTATGCACAGTTTGTTTGACATTTGGGCATAGTTCCAAATTGCTGTCCAGAATAGTTGGATCAGTTCACAACTCCATTAAAATGCATTAGTGTTCCAATTTTCCCACATCCTCTCTAACATTTATCATTTTTCCTTTTTTGTCATATTAGCCAATTTGATAGGTGTGAGTTGGTACCTCAGATTTGTTTTATTTTGCATTTGTATCATCAAAAATGATTTAAAGAATTTCTTCATATTCCTATAAATAGCTTTGATTTCTCCATCTGAAAATTGCCTGTTCATATCCTTTGATCATTTATCTATTGGGGAACGGCTAGTATACTTACAAATTCAGTTCTCTATATATTTGAGAAATGAGGCCCATATCAGAAACACTTTCTGTAAAGTTTCCCAGCTTTTTGCTTTCCTTCTAATTTTGGTTGCACTGGTTTTATTTGTACTAAAGCTTTTTAATTTAATATAATCAAATTATTAATTTTACATTTAATAATGTTCTCTATCTCTTGTTTGGTTGTGAACCTGTAACTCACTTAATTTCTCCTTTAACAATTTGTATGATATTCTGATTACTACTTATATGCTTGATATTGATATTACTTCATTGTCTATTATACACTTGTATTGTAGCAATGTGTAGTTTACTTCCTTATCTCTTTTAATTAGGTCTACTTTTGCTTTTGCTTTGTCTGAGATCATGATTGCCACCCCTGCTTTTTTTTTTATTACTTCAGCTGAAGCATAATAGATTTGCTCTAGCTATTTACCATTACTCTGTGTGTGTGTGTCTGCTTCAAGGGTGTTTCTTGTAAGCAACATATTATAGGATTCTGGTTTTTGATTCCCCTCTTTTATCTGTTTCCATTTTATGGGAGAGTTCATAACATTTACATTTACAGTTATGATTACTAATTGTGCATTTTGCTCTATCCTATTTTTCCTTCTGTTTGTTCTCTCTTTTCTTTCATCCTTTCCCTCCACACCAGTGTTTTGCTTCTGTCTACCACCTCCCCCACTCTGTTCTCCCTTCTATCAGTCCCTAACCCCTCCCTCTTTACTTAATCTCCTCCTCTCCTGATCCCCTGCCTCTGATACATACTGACCAGGTGACCATGGGAAAGTCATGTAGGTCCTAAATGCCCCCAGCAACTCTCTAAAACCTAAGTTGCAAACTTGGTGCTGATATGAATTGGTAGTGGGAGTTTCCTTCCAGGGATTTCCATTTACCAATGAAATCATGGTCATATCCCAAATATCACTCTATCTATCAACCTATCTATCTGTATCTAGATACTGATATCATCATATGTTACACTATACTATATTCCTCTTCATTGCCTTTTAGGTGACGTATAACTTTATTCTTCATTTAATTCCTTGCTTTACCTAGTCCACCTTATTTCTCATCACACACCCTCCCCCCCCCCACAAGTCTATTCACTCTTGCCTGACCAATAGGCTCAATCTTACCACTATGCCATCATTGTTCATGCTCTTCTTAAAGCTGTCTCCTTCTTCTCTTCCTCTACCCACCCCTCACAGGGTAACTTCTAGTCCTACCTTACACTCTGAAATCTCCCTCACCTCCTCCTGCCCATACTGGTATTTTCCTTCTCAGAATTCCCAGTAAACTTATGCTATAAATTTTTTCTGAACATTATTTTTTCTTCTAAATGAACATGAGTTTGTTTGTTTTTTTTTAGGCAGATACTATGCCTCATACTTCTCATGTTACTTGACCTGATACTGGTATAACAATAGCAACTCGTTGCTAGACCCAAGATCACTTGGATGTTTGATTTCTTCATCAAAAACAAGTCCTTTTTCCAGTCTGGACTCACACATGCAGGTAGATTAGATTCAGTCCCTGAGGAATCTGACCTTCAAATAGAGGAGTAAGTTATTTTTGTCTCATGTTGTCTCTATATCTCCATCCAAGAGCACTGGGTGGAATTACAGTCTCTTGGCATTCTTGGGGGAATGGCAGTCTCTTAAATCCAAGGTATGTTACATTTTACTCCTCCCCCAGGGCCCTCTGGTATCCTTAAGGGAGATTATGCATGTCTGGGGCCTCTGCCATTGATCATTGCCCTCACCGAGTCTGAGGGAGGGGGACATTCCATAATACCGAAAATAGTAATATTTAAACAAAAATTTTGCAAAAGTAAATAAATGGAAATAATTTCTCAGGGAACATATATCAGACTAAAAGAAAAAATTACGATAAAGCTAATTTTTTGCCCACTTCTTTCAGATGTTGAAGTCTAGGGTATCTGAAATGAAAAGCAGAGAATCTCTTCAAGGTTTCTTATGAGTGTGAAGGACCCATTTTTATCCCAAATAAGCTCCTCCTCACCTCTAGAATATAATACTGATAAAAGTAGTCATCACTACCTGATGGTCATAGCCATGCATTTCTCCCCTCCCCAGGATTCTCCTTCCCTTAAGGGGGAGTGGAGGTATCTAGACTCTCTGCTGTTGGCTCTAGCTCCCACGTGCAATGTTCCCCCAACTATCAGAATCCTCCATAACCCAATACCATTTAACCATATAATCAGATTATCTTTTACTAAGGAATATTTACTTCAAAGACGTAGCAAGAATAAACATACAGGGCGGCTAGGTGGCGCAGTGAATAGAGCACTGGCCCTGGAGTCAGGAGTACCTGAGTTCAAATCTGGCCTCAGACACTTAACACAAAAAACTAGCCGTGTGGCCTTGGGCAAGTCACTTAACCCCAACTGCCCTCCAAAAAGCAAAAAAAAAAAAAAAAGAATAAACATACAAATAATTCCCCCAATACAAACGTAAATAATTACCCTCTGTACCATCTCATACTTTGAGGATGAGGAGGGGATTGGGGGAAAGAGAATAAGTTTTTATATAGCAGTTCCTATGTGTCTGATCAATAGCTTTGCCAAGTGCTATTACATTAATATAATTAATTTTTATAAATTTTTTACAAAAATGTACAAAATTATTATTAATATTACAAATATTATCTCATTTCTCTCATTTTGATTAGGTCTACAACAGGCCTTATATAGCACATTCTTGCTGAGCTCCAAGTCCAAATTCCTTGAACCCAAATTTCTTTGGGTTCAAATTCTGGGCACCCAGGCTTCTCAGAACTTCTCTGTAGGACTGACTGGGTGCACATCTTGCATGGAATCCTGGCTCTAAGTCCCCATGCATGGCTCAACCTCCTAAATCCAGTGGGTATTTCCCTACCATAGCCTAGAACAAAGAAGGACAAAGGAAACAGAACAAGCTAAAACAAAGCCCCAGGGCTATTTTGGAAGCCAAGAGATATAAAAGAAGAGATCCAAGGAAGGTAACCTATTCACTACCCCCTCACTAGCTCAGTCTTTGACACCCATGCTATGGTGAACTTGGCACCTTTATCCTCTCCCGACCCATGAGAAAATCTGGTCATTTAAAGAAGCAACCTATTCTAGCCAAAAGAAAAGAGACTCCTCCATGCTGGTAGGGGAACAATTGTTAGGTGATCTGGGCATACGCATTATATATCCATATGTATGTCCATATATACACTTTTACATATATCAGCAGTTCTCAACCTGTGGGTCGTGACCCCTTTGGGGGTCAAATGACCCTTTCACAAGGGTCGCCTAAGACCATCAGAAAACACATATTTCTGATGGTCTTAGGAACTGAGACACCACTCCTCTATCCATCTCCAGGCAGGTCCGCCCACATGCAGATACACCCACATACAAGTATTAAAGGCATTAGGAAGATTGAGAACCACTGACATACATTGATACATATATTATTTATAACATGTTATGTTTTATTTGTCATACATTTCTAGTTACCCCTTGCATATCACAGGGGCTAGAGGTGCAGCACTCCAAAGATTTGGAAAATTTACCAAAAAAAATGCCTTCTCTTTTTACCAGAGAAGTCTCAATTATGATGGTATTAAAAGATAAAAGATGTTGATGTTATACAATACTATACATATATTTTATGCACTTCTGAGTTTCTAGACTTTTTCTGTGTTATCTGCTGGCCTTAATGTGTTGTCTGTGGTTTCCATAAAACTACCAAAAAAATTCTCATTTAATTTCTTATTTTGACACATGATATGTTGAAATGTTGTATCAGAATGCTATTGTCCAACTCTTTGTGATCCTATTTGGGGTTTTCTTGGCAAAGATACTAAAGTGGTTTTCCATTTCCTTTTCCAGTTCCTTTTACCAGTAAAGAAACTGAGGCAAAGAGGGTTAAGTGACTTTCCCAGGGTCACACAGCTAGTAAATGTCAGAGATCAAATTTGAACTGAGGCCGTCCTGCCTCTAGAGGCAGCACTCTATGGACACGCTGCGTCACCTAGCTGTCCGCTGAATTATGCCACTCATTAGTGTGTCGGTTAGTTTTGTCAACATACTTTCTTAAATTTTCTTTGTTATTGCAAACTTAAAGAATTTAATGATCATTAACAAACATGATATACAAAAACGAGCAAAAAAGTATTATATGTGAAACTGTGAATTTCTGTTACATATCATTTATTTTAAAGTATATATACATTTTGAATTTAACAAAATAACAAAATGATTTTTTCCTTTTAACCTTTTTTTCATTAATAATAGTTAACATTTATATAATGCCTACCATGTACCACACTTTACAAATGCTATGTCCTTTGATCATCACAACAACCTTGGCAGGTCAGAGCTATTATTATCCCCATTATACAATGAAACTGAGACAAACAGAAGTTAAGTGACTTCCCCAGGGTCACACAGCAAGTAATTATATTAGACCACGATATGATCTCCGATCTTCCTGACTCTGGAACGACAACTCACTATCCATTGTGCCACCTCCTTGTTTTAAGGGATCACTTGCTAGGTAGAGGATGGGGGAGGGTTGTGATTTTTTTTAAAAATGAAGTTGGTACAATGAAAGATAACAATCAAATTAAAAATTAAAATACATTTATCTGCCTATTTTAAAAGATATTACTTAGTCATCATACCTTTCAATTAAAGGCTTCCTGGGAAAGGCAGTATTTAGGAGTTCAAAGACTGGAATGATAAAACTAGGTCAGTGAGGAGTTTTTAAGGCAGAGGATGCACCTTTGCAGAGTTTCCTTTCCTAAGGACTCACGTCCACTGTTACAGTATTCATTTTGTGGCTTCCTTTAAATACTATTAGAATGCCCTTAAATAGCTAGACATCACTATTGAGAAAGCCTTCCTTGCACCAATTGTCCTATTTCTTGGTTCGACTAAATAAATAAGTCCTGCTGGGGCTGATTTACTAGCCAGCCTGCCAAAGCCCTGGGTCATATTTCCCTGCCACTGATTTTGCAACTGAAAACACTTTGGTTGGTTGCCAGGGCTGAGCAGCTACTCTGATTGGGGGCCCTCTTTAGTTCTGCTGGACTGCTCTCTACCCCTCCCTTCCCCAGTCAGTGCTCCCTTTTCTACATTATAAATGAGAGCAAAATGCAAAGAGTTAAATTCCCATGCCCTCTCTCTGCCTTAATTATTCCACCCAGTTGATGGGGTGTTTGGGGAAAGGGGTGGCAAGGAGGAGTGGTCAGACACAAAACCTGGGATCTTTGCTGCCCTACAATGACCATTGCTAGGCTACACTGAGACTGAGTGTTTCCCTAATGTGGTTATTTGAGGTCACCTTTTCTGAAGCATCATTAGTTCTCTGCCGGCTAATGGGAGCTTCTGAAGGAGCAGTAAGACAGAAATCCATCTCTTGCTTTGCTGATAGGAAACAGGGCTTGGAAGGCTTCCCACACCAGCAATAATAAATACAACCTGAATTCCCCTTGGAAATAGCTGGAATTTTTTCAGACTATAGAATACCCTCACTTTACCATGAGATTCACTGAAGTTTTGAAATTAAAACATACAGTAAAAAAATAACCCTTTTTGAAGCCATCATAGGGTACCACAGTAATTCACTTCTTACCAGAAGATATTTGAGGTTTCTTTTAATACTGAAACCTTGCAACTTACCCTGAAGCAACAGACAATACTGTATGACCCTACTCCACCAAGCAGCTTATAAAACTGCCTAGTAGAAAACCTGGGCAGGGAAGGATATTAAAGAAAATTGAAGGGAATGTGAAACATTCAGTTAAGTGGAGCTGGGACAAGCTACCTATCCCCTGCTCTGACATACCCCTAATTCCGGTCTCATTCTGGAGCTCAACCCACTTTGCCACCAGATCCAATTGGAACACCTGAGCTAGAGTGGAAATATTTCTACTCTAAAGTAGTCATTCCTGCTGTTGCTAGAAATAGAGCATGCAAAGCAGTACCACTGGGCTGTGCAGTATAGGACTATTTAGCTCAGATTTTTACTTGAATAAGGTACCTTTTATAGTAAAAAAAAAAATGTGGTAATATTCATTTTACCATAGATACTTATATGGGAGTATACTTTTAATGACTAAGGAGGACCCAAATGTAATATAATTAACATGCATTAATGTTTATAGAGAAGTTCATATATATAATCATCAGCTAATCCTGTGAGTTGGAGATAAGTCGAACCATTGTGCTCTCTTATTAGCAAGAACCCTACATGGCCTTGTTTCAAGATTCTGCTTTTTAAAAATTTGGGTTGTAATAAATGAAAAGTTCAAGAGGTTCAATTTCTAGGTAATTAATAATGAATTTATTAATTGTGGCTAGCAAATAATCAATAAAATGAGGTCTGTGGCCTTCTCAGAAGTCAAAAGGCATACTTGGAGGCCCCCAGATACTTAACAACCCTGGAGAAGAGGTTGTCCCTGACAGGTAGGAATCAACTCTGATAGGTTACAATTAATGAGAGAGTGGATATTATGAGAGATTGGCTTATTCAAATGAGGGTCTGGGCAATTGTACTCTGATTAACTCACTTTTGGACAAAAGACTCATCTCAAGCCAGACTAGTTGCCTTGGTCAATTTATATGCACAAGGGATTCACCTCTACCCAGTCAATGAATAATGAACAGTGGTGGGTAAGAATCCCACCTAGATAAGATGATCTGGGTGGGGTGAACTGTTTGGGCAGGGTCAGAAATGCCCTTGAGAGGAAATAGAAAGGGAAAAACCTTGGATTTCCCTATTAGTAATTGGTTATTAATAATCATTTCTCTGATAAGTAGACTAGGTTAAGTCTGGGACCTTATAATAGTAATGGTAATTTGAAGATCTTCTCTGCACCTTAAGACCTTCCCTGATTTGAAGATTTTCCCTGCCCCCTAATAGGCTGAATGTAATCACATGGAGCCTGTGGTGGGAGAAGTTTGCTGAAGGGTGGAACAGAACCCACAGGAAGCTGGGAGTCAGAGCAATTAGAGATGGAGAGAAAAGAGGATTGTGCAAGGTGATCTGTGGAAAGGCTAAAGGATGGTGTGGCTTCAAGCAGTGCTATAGCGTATTAACTTTTTTGCTACTGTGATGGATTTGACTTTCTGTTGTTGGTATTTGGTTTTCTGATGTCTGAATAAATGTTTTACTTCTGTATTATATATGGAAAGTCTGTTATGTTTTGTGCTTGAGAACTATGTCATCATATTTATAGTCACCATAGGCACTGGAGCATTGGAGCTACAGACCTACTCCAAAATCCAACCCAGAAATGCTCATTATCTTTCTAGGGAGGTTAATGTGCCCTTATGAGCCAAGATTCTTAATTTACTTGATCATTAACAAAACAGATTCCTTAAGCACAAGTTACGTCAAATCTACTTCATTTTCTTCTTTACGGTTATTAGATTTTAAACAAGATAGCACAGAATGAAAAAAAATAAAACATGAAACTCTACCCCTTATTTCCAGTATGACCTTGGACAACTCACTTAACCTCTGTTGGTCTGGATTTGTAAAATGAAAGGATTGGCCTAAAAACAATCTCTTGCAATTCTAAGCCCTATAAGCACTTCATACTATGACTAACAAATCTGGGGATATGTAGTGGGCAATATAAATCTCAGGTAGGCGTTTAATAAAGATTTGACAGAACAACGAGGAAATTTGAAATGTGTTGTTGAGCACATTCAAAGAATAGCAATAAATATTCTTTTATTTATTATAAAAAACCAGGAAGGGAGTACCTCCTGGAATGCCTTGAATCTCTGTCCTTGGCCCTGTTTTGTTCAACATTTTATCAAAGGTTTGGATAAAGACAGATGGCAGGTTATCAAATGTGTAAATGACACCAAGCTGGGAGCAGAAGCTAACATGTTGGATAAAAGAGTCAGGATCAGAAAATATTTCAATGAAATGATTGAATCTAATAAGATGAAATTGAATAATAATCTATTTAATTTAAAATTTAATATGAAGTCTTATACTTGGATTAAAAAATAAATTCTACAAAGATAGGATGGAGGCAGTGGGGATAGGAAATTATTCATGTCCAAAAGACCTGTGAATTTAGTGGACTAAACACTCATTAGGTATTGTGGCAGCTAGGTGGCACAGTGAATAGAGCACCGGCCCTAGAGTCAGGAGGACCTGAGTTCAAATCCGACCTCAGACACTTAACACAAAAACTAGCCATGTGACCTTGGGCAAGTCACTTAAGCCCAACTACCCTCCAAAAAAAAAAAAGCAAAAAAAAAACCAACCTCATTAGGTATCACAAAATCTCAGAGTAGGAAAACACCTTAAAGATCATCTAACCAAAATCATACCTGAACAAAGATCCCTTCTGCATTATACCCAGAAAATAGCCAGTCATTCTTTGAAGATTTCCAATGATGGAAAACACACTGCCTCTTGAAGAACCCTATTATGCTTTTAGAAAGAAAGCTTTAATTGTTAAAGGGGTTTTTTTTCTAACATTAAGTCTAAATTTCCCCCTTTTCTATTCATTATTCCAAGTTCTGCCCTTTGGGGTCAAAAAGAAAAAAAGTCTAATCCCTTGCAGTCCTCTAAATATGTGAAAACACCTATTCTGTACAACCATCTCCCCTACTCCAACTCTTCTGTTCCCCAAGCTAGACATTCTCAGTTCCTTCAGCCAATATAAATATGGCCTAGTCTTGAACCTCTTCACCATCCTGGTTAACCATCTTCTGGATGCTTTCCAGCCTATCATTGTCTTTCTTTCCTAAAATACATACCCTGAAACAGAGCATCATATTTCAGGTGTGGTCTCATCAGAGAAGACTGCAACAGAAACATCAGCTCTCAAGTCCTGATTGCTATACTTTTCTTAGAGCATGCTAAGATCATTCTAGCTTTCTAGTATTGATTCATACTGAGCTTGTAGTACATGAAAATTTTCAGATCCTTTTCAGAGGAACTATTATCCATTCACTATCTATGAACTTACCTAGCTTACGTATGATTTATCTATGAACTTTTAACTATTAACATATCTTACCACATCTTGGATTTCTGAAGTTGTTTATTTTTAAGATTCCTGTAAAAATGTACATTTCTCCTTCTTAAATTTTATCATATTAGATTTGGCCAAGTACCCATAATTAAAGGAATCCTAACTCTACCTATCATCTTACTGTTAGCTATCCTGCCAAGCTTTATAATCACTTACAAATGTTATATGTAAATTTTATGCTTTCATCCAAGTGATTAATTTTTTTAATGTTATACATCTCAGCACCAACCCAAATACTTTTAAATTGACCTCGATCCATTAATGACCATGTTGGGGATTCATTTATTTAGCTAGTACAGTTCACCCATCTGAGAATATGTTATATATCCAGCAGTTTATACAAGAAAAGCATGAAGAGAAATAATACATCAAATACTTTCTTAAAATCTAGGTAAATTGCAGTATTTTTCAGATCTACCAGTCTAGAAACGAAGTTAGTTTGAGGTCAAATGCTCTGGATTAAACCTTGCCAGTTGTTTATAATAATGGTTTCCTTTTCTAGATGTTCACTAGACTCAGGAGGTAGTGGGCTCATCTTTCTTAGAGGTCTTGAAGCAAAAAGATTTTTTTGAAGGATATAGGTTGAACTAGATGGCACCCAAGGTGCATTCCAACTCTAAAATTCTTTCATTCTGTGACGAATTATGCCACTAATAAATTCTAGAATTTTCCAAGGAATCATAATAAAGATCGCTGGCATATAGTTTGTAGACTCCATTCTCTTTCTTTATTTGAAAATTCGGGATACCCTCACTCCTCCCCCAATTTTATGATATCTATCCCATTCTCCATTATCTCTCAAAGATCACTGATCATGGCTCAGCAATCACATAGAATTATAGACTTGCATCTGGAAAGAACCTTAAAGGTTATGAAGTCCAACACCTTCATTTTTTAAATGAGAAGACTGAGGCACAGGGATGTGAAGAAATTGGCCAGGGTCACACTGCTAGTAAACATCAGAGAGAAGATTTGAACCAGGGTCCTCCTGATGTTGAGTAGAGTTTTATCCACTAGTCCCCTCTACCTTTCATTTGACTATTTTTTCTGTACCTTGGGGCATAACTTGAACTCATAAAAAGGGATCTAGGTGCTTTCTTGTATAGCTCAAGGCTCAAAGCCCATTTGATAAGTCTCTGCTCATTGCTGAAGATGTATTACTTCTCTTTGCCTATATGAGAGGAAGCATTAGTGAAAGCTTGGGAGAAAAGGCATGCTGACTGGTCTTTTCATTTTTCAGCTTCCAGAGAGAAAATATGGGGTTCTAGATTCTTTTCAGGGAAATGTCCCTGAAGGTAAAAAGAAACTCTGGAAGAAATCTGTGTGATCAAGGTTCCATGTTAGCTTCATCCAGTAGTCTTATATTCCTCTCAGGAACCTCAGCCTGAAGAGAATCTAGAACCCATTGTCTTCTGACTGGAAGCTGGAAGCTGGAAGACCTGGATCTCTTTTTCACAAGCTCTTATTAATTCCACCCATCCCACAGGGGTCAAACACGGATCAATCCCCACCAATGAAGATTGTTTTAAGTAAATGGACTTTGAGCCTCAAGTTACACTTTCTTCTTTCTTATTTTGGTCAGGACCTCTTTATTAACCTCTCTGTGTGTGTCCTATCCTTTCTTGTCAGAACATTGTTCTCTTTTGTAGAGAAAAAGTAAACAGCATCTCTACCTTATCCTTCTTTATGCTCTTTCATGATCACCCCATGCATGCAGAACAGTGGTCTTCTCCCTTCTTTTATCTTAATCTTTTCTCCAATATATAGTTTCTAGACTCCATTCCCATTCTTTATTTGAAAATTCAGGATACTCTTACCCCTCCCCCAATTTTATGACACCTATCCCATTCTCCATTATTTCTCAAAGATCAATGATCCTGACTCAGCAATCACATAGAATTATAGACTTGGATCTGGAAAGAACCCTAGAGGTTCTTTTTAAAAACCTCACTATTTTTGTTACCCTTTGGTTCTCTTATCAGTGTTACTGAATTCTAGAATTATTCTTATAGGACTTTGCCATGTTTTTATATTTATATATATATTTATATTTATACTTTACTATGTGCTCTTATTTTTGTCTTCTATGCATGTGTTTTAAAAATCTAAGTTGGTTAATGAATTTTCTATTCATCTATCCCATCTCTTTGGACATTTCTCCATGTTTCCTCATTTGTATTACTCTTCATTTTTTTTCCTTCTTTGTCCTGAGAGTTCCCCCATCCTTTTAGGACTTGCTTCACAGCTAGAGATTTAGTGAAATGGATCCCATCTACCCATTATCTGAATTATTTGAAATCTGATCTCTCAAAATCTGTACCACCTATGATATGGTCAGAATCTGTACAACTTCTTTCTCCTCTGTCACAAATTCTAAGATGTAATGGTCACTCCTCCACCCCCACAAAAAGTACCCTTATTTACAACCCCACAAATATGGAGCTAATAATGGTGACCTTCAAATATTTGAAGATATATAGAAGAGACATCATAGTCACTCTTTTTGGCTCTGAACAGGAAAAGTAGAGGCACAGTGATTTGGCTGAGACCTAACTTAGCTATGTAAATGCGAGTACATTCAGAAATGAATAGCAAAAGCATAGAAAAAAGATGGGAAATGGAAGATAGTCAATTTTTAATAATCCTTCTTATAAACAATGTTCATTATTTGTGACAATAGAACCACCATATTTGGACCCGAACACCTCAGTTCATGCTATGCCATGTAAGGAAATACTAATGTAAAACAATCTAGAGGAAAACTTCCAAGAAGTTCTTTTATGGGCAATCAGTTGGAAGAAACTAGATAAGAGGCATACCAGATGAATGGTCATGAATTGTTTTGGATTTTTACTGATAGAGGAAATACTCGCATTGATGAGCTAAAAAAATTTTCATTGTAGTATTCACCTTTATATTACACTTCAAGATTTAAGAAGTGATTTATCTATTATGATCTTTTGACATAGGTTGTAGAAGGTATCATCTCTTTTTACAGGTGGTGAATTTTAGTATTATGGTAGTTAATCAATTTGTCTATGACCCCTTAATTACCAAGTGGCAGTGCTAAGAGTCTAATTTCAAATCTGGTGTATATTGTTATATAACAACCATCCCCCGTTAAGAAAAGCTTAGCTAACAGAACTGTACAAAAGCAACCTCGGGTCAGGATTTCTTCATCACTAGAAGTCCTCAAGTAGACACTGGATCATCATTTGTTGGGGATGTTGACAAGATTCAAGACTGGGTAGGCAATACACTGGTCTATAATCCTGTATCTATTAAAAATACAAAAATTTGGCCCAAGACACATCACTACAAGCCCTGGGGATGGTCCCTGATATCAGACTGTACATAATTAGTAGCTTTGGGCTAAAATAAACTGAGGCAGGTCCAGATATCCAAGATCACTTTCAATGTGATAAGATTTCTCAGACTTCTTAGAGTTTAGCCAGAACTGGCCCAGCCTCACAAATGGAACTCTGAGGTAAGAGACCATTTAGCCAAAGTGACAAAATCCTGGAATTGACTCCTCTCCTTTCCAACAGATTTCTGAGAAGAGACAACCAAGTGTCCTACATGGGTATTATTTCCTGCCAGAAGCCAAGAAGCTAGACAGGATGACCTTTTAAGATCATAGTGTGTCTATGATTCTAAGACCAACTATGTTCAGCTTTCTGTGGCACACCTTTACTATATCCAGACAACTGATTCATTGAAATCAAGCACAATTTATTGATTTTTAAGCACTGTAGTCTCTGACTATCTCCCTTCACACTCCAGTTTAATCCAGAGTGCACCCACAGGGATGGTGGGTTCTGAAGTCAAGTGAGGATCAGACAGGTGTCTTATTAGTTGACCTTCAGGCTATAACATAAACCTGAAATTTTTCTCCTGACCTATCTTTCTCGATAATCTTCTTAAGAGTGGAAAGGTAGGGATTTGTTCTTTTATTTATCTAAAATTGGCACATATACCCAAAGGCATGCAGAAAATGAGAACAATTTCTAAAACTAAGAAATTATAAATGAAAGCCCTAAGCACTGCGGCATTGCTGGAAATTCTATTCTCATTTTAGGATTCTACCATCGACAGGAAAGCTAAGCGGGATCCGCCTCCCTGAGACTCCCAGGTTAGAACAAAATGAGGTCTCAGATGCCAAGTCAGGATGCAGATGAATTAGTTTGGATTGAGGTAAGTGCTCTCAAATTAAGCATTCTACTAGGTAAAGAGATCCTGTAGCTGCTTGGAAACATAAATAGACTTGACCTATTTGGCTAAGAGGGAAAAAAGTCTCTTGTCCTATTCAGGAGTGCTAAATTTTATGAATGCTAAAGTACTAGGAAAAGATTCAAGAAATTGCTGTGATTGTTCATGTATTTAATATTCACAATAGACAACCATTCTTGAAGGTACGCACATGCACATCCCTTTCAGACTTGTTTTCTTGGTACCCCCAACACCTGCTGGATTTTGATCTTGCTTTTTGTACTTAAAATACAATATGTGTACACACACACACAAACACACACACATACACACATACACACTCACAAACACACGAATTTTAAAGCAAGTACCTCTTTAGTAGGCCTTAGAGTACTTACAGAAAAAATAAGAATACCTTCATTCAGAAATTTGGAAAAGATTCAATAACCATTTCAAAAAGGATCTGTACCAGTGAAGTATATGGCCAGGTGTGAATTTGCATCCATATGTCAGCCTATGAAAGGATGACTTGCAGAGCCAGTTGTACTCACAAGGGTGGTAGATAATATGGACACAAATTTATGCCTGCAGAAAGTAGAGGCTCAGAGTATTAAAGTAAGATATCCTTAGAACTCCTAGAAGCTGTTCCTGAAGCAGTGAGGGACAGCCTTTTGATATGTAAACTAGTCATTGATGGAACCAGAATTGAAAGGGCAGTTTGGAGTATTTTGCAAGTTAGATCTTTGTAAAGAAACATAATATGTCTAGGTTCCAGCACATAGGAACACCTGGGAGGAAAAATGTTTGATCTTGCTTCTCATGTCATATGCTTACCATGAAGTCTTTAGGTTTTTGTTTTGATTCACTCAGATTAAAGAGAAATAAGAGTGAATAGCACTAGTTTTGAGATCAGAACCTTCTGGACCATCATGAAGACAATACTTTCTATACCCTGTCCCTATGCAATGTTTAAGTTTTGGATACTACCTATATTAACTATATTAACAAGCTTTTGATATAGGTGTTACTATTATGGCCATTTTACAGATGAGAAAACT
Organism: Pseudocheirus occidentalis; assembly: GCA_028646575.1. Classification (NCBI taxonomy): domain Eukaryota; kingdom Metazoa; phylum Chordata; class Mammalia; order Diprotodontia; family Pseudocheiridae; genus Pseudocheirus; species Pseudocheirus occidentalis. Next base: position 91,894,611 of record CM053600.1, read on the forward strand.
GAAGCTGGAGAAGGTAGGAGGTTAAATGATTTGCTCAGGATTATATAACTTGTTGTTCCATCGTTCAATCATGTCTGACTCTTTGTGACCCAATGCACGATAGCACACTAGGCCCTTCTATCCTCCACTATCTCTTAAAGTCTAAATTTCTGCTCATTGTTTTCATGATTTCCATGATTCTATCTATCCATCTCATAACCTTCCATCCACTTTGCCTTCAGTTTTTCCCATCAGAATCTTTTCCAATGAGTCCCATCTTCTCATTATTTTGCAAAATATTTGAGTTTCAGCTTTAGTACTTGACCTTCCAATGACTAGCCCAAACTAATTTTTTTTAAGCATTGACTGATTAGATTTCCTTGCTATCCAAGGGATTCTCAAAAGTCTTCTCAACAATCTGAAAGCATCAGTTTTGCAGTGCTCAGCTTTCCTTATAGTCCAGCTCTTACAGCCATACGTTGCTAATAGAAAAACCATAGCTTTGACCAGAGAGATCTTTATTGGTAAAGTGATGCCTTGCTTTTTAATATGCTGTGTAGATTTGACATAGTTTTCCTTCCAAGGAGCAAGTGTCTTTTAATTCACAGCTGTTCTCACTGTCTACAGTGATCTTTGACCCCAAGAATATAAAATCTGATGGAACCTACTTCCATTTTATTTTGTTTGTTTTTTGTGGTGAGGCAGTTGGGGTTAAGTGACTTGCCCAGGGTCACACAGCTCAGCTAGTAAGTGTCAGGTGTCTGAGGCTGAATATTTAAGGTAGAAATTGAATTCAGAACTTCCTAACTCTAAGTCCAGTGCTTCATGTTAACGGGAGAATTCTCCATAATTTTGTGTCTAAGGCTTTCTGAGCTATGACATCAGTACACATGGAAATGGCATCCAGAAAGTATGAGACTGAACTACCAACAACCCCTAACCTTCAGAAAGAGGAAACAATAATGGTACGTGAAGACCAAAATGTAAAAATGCCAGGTCATTGTAAGATCACAATCACCTTAAGCTGTCTGCCATGACTTCAAACAGACTGCTCCAGCTTCAAACACTTACCACTGATAAGTGACTCTGGTCAAATAGCTTGACCTCTGTCTGCCTCAGTTTCTTTAACTATAAATAAGGGGATTGTAAGAGCACCTACATCCCCAGGATTGTTGGGAGAATTGAGTGAGCTGTCTACCTCCAGAGAGATGATGAAGTCTGAGTGCACAGTGAAACATGTTCTTCTCACTTTGTTTTTCTTGCTTTTCTTTCTGCAACGCGGCTAATCTGGAAACATGTTTTGTGTGATTTCACTTGTATCATCTATATCTCATTGCTTGACTTCTCAATGGGTAAGGCAGAGGGGACTAGAAAGGGAGAGAATACGAAGCAAAAAAACATTAAGTAAATGATATAAATAAATAGTAAGTTTATTTTTTAAAAGGAATCAAATGAAATATTTGTAAAACACTGCATAGTGACTGGCACATGGTAAGGTATTTAATAAATGCTTCCTTCTTTTCTTCCTCCTTTCCTCCCTCCTCAAACAAAAGTCATTTGGGAATTCCATAAGGAAAATAGGCAAAGTATGATTACTGCAAAAGTTTAAAATTCCTCAAAACAAATAGATTTGACTTAAAAAAAAAACTTTGGGGCAGCTAGGTGGCACAGTGAATAGAGCACCAACCCTGGAGTCAGGAGGACCTGAGTTCAAATCCGTCCTCAGACACTTGACACAAAAAGCTAGCCATGTGACTTTGGGCAAGTCACAACCCCAATTGCCCTCCAAAAAGCAAAAAACAAAAAACAAACAAAAAAAACCTTCTCAACCATCATTTGACTCTTACCTACCTGCATTTTGAATAAGATACAGTTAATTCTAATATAATGTAGATTATTAAATGACACAAGAGAAAAGCAAACAAAATTCTCATTGACCTCTTGGTAGGTGGGAGGGCAACCTTTGAGAGATGGGATCTCACAATAAAGCAGGGAAGTCCTCATTTTATATAATCAAAGCTTCCAAATCATGAATGATGCTTACTTCACTCATGCCTGAGTATTTCCCTAGTCAACTCCCATTGAAGAATTCTTTACCTTGGGAATTAAGAAAAGTCAGCTTTACATTTATTGTGTTGAAATTATGCTACAATTAAGGCAGCATAAGGAACTGGAGTCTTGGGTTTGTAGTCAGGAGACCTGAATTGGAATCCTAATTCTGACATTCACCAGCTATATGTCCTTGGACGAGTAAAGTATCAGTTTCTTTTAGTATAAAATAAAGATTAATACTTTTTTTCAAATTTTTTTTAGATTTTTTAAAATTTGTTTTCTTGTTTACATCGTTCATTTTCATGACATTTTTGAAGTACAAATTTTCTCCCCTCTTTCCCCTGCCCCAACCCTAAAACAGCAATCCCACTGTAAAGCCCCTCCCCTGCTCTGCTCTCTTACTTTCTGGTAGGGCAGTGAGGGTCTCCCTATCCCGGCCCCTGTATATCTTAATTCCTAGTTGCAGGTCTTGCAGAACTTAAATTCTAGATTCTTTCGATTCCTCCCTTGTCCCCCATCCCCACTGGAAGGACAATCAATTCAATACAGGCTATGGATATGTGATTAATGAAGATTAATACTTGTACTACCTTCCTCACAGGTGATAAAAATAGTTGGTAGACATCACAGTACAGTATTATTTTCTTATAGTAATTATTGAAATGCCTTATGTAAGCATGAAGATTTCAGATCATTCAGATATCCAAGAAACCTAAGTAATATGCTTAAAAGTAGCAGGGCAAAACATTTGAGGGGCCTAGAAACAGACTCATTATTCTTGACCAGTATGAGATAGGCTTTCAGATAAAGTAATAGAGCAACTGTATCCCTGTGGGTCCAAGCTATAAGGCCCTAAGCTATCCCCTCAGGAACCAAGATAAGGGTTATACATCCACTAGTAATGGCACACCTTTTATTCTAGCTGTGAGTCCTTGTTGTATCAAAGGAAAGACACCATGTTTTCCAGTCCTGTGGTGGTGGTTAGCTGAGAAAATCCTTCTACCCATCCTCTCACTCTCTTACGCTTGAGACCTAACTATAATACATCCTTTTCTCTTTTCCTCCATTTCTGTTAAGAAAGAAAGGTGAAATACTGTCCAAACAACCCGAGGATGATTTTTTATTTAAATTGTGTGTCAGGAAATATCTACAGTTTTGGAGAAGGCAAAATGCTCTGAGTAATCTTTTCATGTTTATTCACGACCAGCTGGGTATTAGGCAAAAGATATAAAAGACAGTCTCTATAGCTTCCATGACTTTCTCAAGAATGAGAACACAATGTTTTTGGATATGTTGTTGGAAAGCCTTGTATTATAGGGTAATTAGAAAAAGATTGGATGCTTTATCTGCTGAGAGACCTGTGTCTTGACATCACCTCGCAGACTGTCAGTATACCATCATTGTTTATCACAATGCATATTCAATTATGCTTCACATATACCCCGGATCTAGAAAATCTGCCAGATCTGGTGTTGGACTCCCGTTTTACTGTTTCTTTCAAAGGGAGGTTTTTATTTTGTTTTTTTAAACCTTATTTCCCGGAAGGATGTTTTGATTAGTTCTGATAGGCATCATTTTGATTCACTTGGATAATGCAAAGCAAATGTGTTACTCTTGAGTATCATCTCCAGAATAGTTTTTCAGAAACCATACCCAATCAGGCCTAAGAACACTGGAGAATAAGGTAATGTCCTTTAATTCCCCGTCTTTGGGCTAATCATAACTGGAGCAAGACTGAATTCTAGACTAGAGGGGGCTCTCCTGCCTTGGCTACCCTTCAGTAACTCCTTGCCATGGATCTGTACTGTTGTTTAAAAGACAGCCTCCAGTGTCTGGGAAATGACATACAGTGCACCTGATTTCATGGCTTCTAGAACAATGTCCTTAGCTGGTATATTTCCATTTGGATATTAAGAGAGTTAGACTAGATAAACTGCAAGGATTGAGCTGCAAGCTCAAATTCTATGATTCTGTAAATTCTGTGCTAAGTGATTTGAGAGACAAAAATGCTCTTAAAATATCAAAGCCACTAGAAATACTTGAATATTACAAGCAGATTTCATTGTATATTTAAAAATAACACATTTCTACACCCAAAGTGACTAGAACTGATTCTAATACCTCCTAGCAAACAGTAAACAACCGATCAGCCATTAAGGATTCATTAAGCATCTGTATGTACCATGTACAGGTACTAGGGATAGAAAGATGGAAGTGAAATAGCCCTTGTCTCCAAGCAGCTTACTTGACCATAATTTAATTCCTTCATCACAATATTATGCATTAATAGTTCAAATTTGTCTTAACATTTTATGAACTTTCTCCCAAACAATTCTGAGGTAACTAGTATTGCCAACATTTTACAGGTAAGAAAACTGAAGGTCCTAGCAATAAGGTTAGTTGCCCATGGTCACAAAGCTACCAAGTGTTAGAGCTGGGACTTGAACTCATAACTCTTCTAATTCCAAGTACAGTGATCTTTCCACTGGTCTTACCTGTCAAACAAATTAATGGATTTTTGTTGAAAGCACTGTCTATGCACCCAGTATAAATATATGGGTAGATCATGGGGCATTATGACAGCTATATGCCTGTACTAGAGCATGATGGGACAGTGACAAATATGTTAATTTTATGTGCATTCCTGTGTCTAGAGCATATACTGAGTAGCCTGAAAGGAGGAGTGGGATAAGAAATGTCCATTCAGCATTGTTTGCTGTTAGATTTGGAAAACTAAATCTTCAAGGCTAAGTCGGAGAGCAAAAAAAGAGTCAGTTTAAGCAAAATTGGGGGATGATGGAAGCTATGTAGCCCACATATATTATGACTGCCAGATGGGCAATTGAAAGAAAATGAAGCTATGGTATGATATAGCAGCAATGTCCTAGTTGCCTACCAGATGGGATGCAGGAGGCTACAGGATTGGGTGGGACTACAGTTAAAAAAATGTCTCCTTCCCTTGGAAATGCTGCTCAGTGGCTTGACATCAAAAGAGATTTTGAAGCCTACCTGGGTGCAAGGAGCAACGATGAGGCAATCCACCTATAAATAGCGATATCACCCATCTGCTTTAACCATGAAATATTAAAGTCAGATTTTCTTTTTTTCAAATTCCATTTTTAATCATAACATGATACAATATGATAAGAAACAATGCAACACAATGTAATATCAGATCATACCATGCCATGCCATGCCATACCATATTAAACATTGAGTTTTTATGATGCAACTCCCCATTAAAAAAAATGGACATACTTCAATAGGTGTAAAGTTTCATCCAGCAGAGGGCATCAGAGAACAAAAACTATGGAGTATTTTCTTAGCTAACTTACAAGGGATGTCATGGTAAGCCCTTTTATTGGATGAAGGAGCTCTTCAGAAGAGTTCTATCAATAAATGTTTGTTGCTGTTATAAGTTTAGTTGATGCTTAGTGTTTTACCTGCTTATGATTGTATAAATTCTTAAAGGGTTTTTGTTTGCTTTGTTTGCTTTTGTTTGTTTTTAAGAAGGTGGGGAGGTGTGGGGGGGGCATGTTAAGGAGGGAGTAGAATAGTAAGAGTGAATAGTGATCCAAGTTTAATTAATATGCTGCTTCTAGTTTCTAGTCCTTCATCATGATCCTGTGAGGAAGGGGTGATCAAATATTTTCTCCATTTTACCAAATGGTAAACTGAAACTCAGGCAGAGATTTTGGGGTTACAGTTTCCTGACCAGTAAAAAGAAGACATCTGAAATTGATGGTTTCTCTTTTCTCTTAGAGGTTCAAATCCTAAACTTACCTAGAGTCGTGGAATTACCAAGTGTCAGAGCTGAAACTTGAACCAAGGTTTCTGATTTCAGGACCAGGATTTTTATTATGGAGCCACATGACCTCTTGCTTTATAATTCTATTTTTCATTTGCATTGGTATCTACTAAATGCAGAATAAAATGTTGATTATTCAGTATTAGGATTTTAGAGTAAATTTATTTTTTCATCTTTAAGAAAATGGGAATTGATAGCCTGGAAAGGAGAAGACTAAGAGAGATAAATGCTAGCTTTGAATACTTGAAAGATTGTCTTTTTTTTTAAGTACATCCTGTATTGCTCCAGAGGACAGAATTAGGACCAACTGGTAAAAAGTTACCTGAAACATTACAATACATGTTTATGTAAGAATGAATTGCCTAATAACCAAAGCTAGTTAATAATAGAATGGGACCTGTCAGGGTCAATTATAGGGAGGACTCCTACACTGGGTAGGAAATTGGATGACCTCCTAAGACCCTTCAAATGTTTAACAATTTATGATTCTCAGCCTTAAAATTTCAAAAGAAATCAGTATGTGATATGATAGTTTGGGGGGGGGGGGAAAATAGTTTAATGGGATCCTATAGTCAATGCTAATTAAACAATTGTTCTTCAATCACTGTACTCTACCAGAGGCTCCATAGAGGAAAGAGCAAATAAAAGAAAAATTTTATATGTATATATATATACATATATATATATATACATATATATGTATATATATATATTAAAGGTCCTGATTTGTGCTCTCGAGTGCTTACAAATACGGTATAGAAAGCAAGGCAGTTAAAATAGCTTTTCATCTGTTCAAAATCTTAGCTTTTCAGAACTTCTTCCAAGTCTCATTGGAATTTTCGTGTACAATTTAAAGCAAACTTGGTACTTGAATTATCAGTTGACTGTTTGCATATCAATGTGAGAGAAAACAATAAGAAACAATAAGAAAACAATAGGAGAAAAACCACATTCCCCCTGGAACAAAGGGAAAGAAAAGTAGCACATGTTTTATAGCTGCACCGTGTTATTTTACTTGAATACTTTTAAAAAATATGTTAGATTTGGCATTTTATCCTCTTATAAGGAGACAGCTAGAAATGTGGCATGGTGGGTAGAGCACCTGACTTGGAGTCAGGAAGACCTTAGTGTGAATCCTTCCTCTGGCACATTTTGACTCTAAATCACATAAAACTCTCTGACCCTGGAAAAGTCACTTAAACTCTTCCAGACCAGTTTTCTTATTTGTAAATATGGGCATCATAGTATTTGTCTCACAGGATGGTTGTAAGGATCAAATAAGATATACATGTATGTCTTCTTTAAACATGACTAATGTGAAAATATGCTTAATATGAACGTATATGTAGAGCCTATATCAGATTGCACACTTTCCTGGGAAGCAGAAAGGGAAAGAGGGGAGAAAATGTAAAACTCAAAAACTTGTAGAACTGAATGTTGTAAACTAAAAATAAATAAATAATAAAGAAAAGAATTTTTAAAACGATATACATATATAACTGATTTGCATACCTTAAAGTACTATGTAGATTTTAGCTATTGCTGCTGTTGTTTTTGTTAATTATGAATTTTTTCATAAACTTAATAGGGTTTAGAAAACATTGTCAACTTCACTGCTGCATGATTTGCACACAGAAGAGTTCTAGATTATTGGTGTTGGAATCAGAAGACTTTATTGGAGTCCCAGCTCTGTCTCTTTCTAGCCATCTGATCCTGGACTGGTCTATTCACTTTTCTAAACCTCAGTATTCCCTATAAAATGAAGATGGTAAGGATACTTGAACTTCTTACCTCACATGATAATTGTGAGAAAATCATATATAGACTCTCAGAAGCTACATAAATGGAGGCTTAAGATCATTATGATTATAGAATGGAAGAGCCAGAAGATCAGGAACAGCCACCTCTCCTGATGTTTATTCTTTACCCAAGATCACACCATATATGCTTCTTTCAGCCCACCATGTTCTTCACTTACTAAAATAGAGAAGATAGGTTAAGATGGCAGCATAGAAGCAGGAAAACTCTGTGAGCTCCCCCCATAACCACCTCAAATACCTAGGAAATATGACTCTATACAAATTTTAGAACTCCAGAACCCACAAAGTGACAGAGAAACAAATTTCCTGCTGAAGGAAGCCTGGCAGGTGGACAGAAAGGATTTGTCACAATACACTGCCTTGCACAGCCCTGCATGAGCCTCAGTTTTAGCCCCAGCATGGCCAGCACCAGCAGGGAGTGGAGTATACAGGACAGTAGATCATTGGCACCTGTGATGGTTTCCAGAATTATCAATCCATAAATGCCAAAGACTAAGTAAAAGGTCAGTAGAACCCAGCTGAATTTGGGGGTGACAGAGGAGTGGGTCCAACCCTCTGCCCCCAGAACCAGAAGCAGCAGAAGAGGCAGCAGCTGCCTCCACATGGCTGCTTCAGAACTCCCGGACTACAGATTACAGGGAGGCAAAGTGACCATTCACAGGCTATGTGCTATTGCTTTAACCTGCCTGGATCAGGATTGTGGTCTTGGGTGGTGGTTCTGAGGTGCGTGACCAGTGAGCCAAAGCTGGTAGAGGCTGTAGAGACAGTGGCCCCCTAATAGCAGCTGTGAAAACCCTAGAGATCTGGGGAAACCTCTCCCTTCTGGAAGCAGAGATTTCCTGTGGCAAAGAACTCAGAAGTCAAATTAATTGTCTGTAAACATGAGCAGGCAAAGGAAGCAAAGCAAGAACAGCAATCCAACTTTACATTCCTTTTTTGGGGACAAAAAAAAAAGATTAAAGCATAGAATGGGAAGAAGACAAAAGAGTCAGAACATCTGCACCAAAAACTTCCAAGAAAAATATGTACAGGTTACAGGCCATAGAGGAGCTTAAACAGGATTTTGAAAATCAAGTAAGAGAAGTGGAGGAAAAAAACTGGAAAGAAAAATGAGAATGATGCAAGAAAATCATGAAAAGAGAGTCAACAACCTGACTGAAGAAAATAACACCTTAAAAAGTAGACTAACTCAAATGGCAAAAGAGGCTCAAAAAGCCAATGAGGAGAAGAATGCCTTAAAAAGTTGAATTTGCCAGATGAAAAAAGAATCTCAAAGGCTCACTGAAGAGAATAATTCCTTCAGAATTAGAGTGGAGCAAATGGAAGCAAATGACTTTATGAGAAATCAAGATACTATTAAAC
>CM053600.1:91904131-91925550 GCA_028646575.1 Pseudocheirus occidentalis
ATATATATATATACAAGCACATATGTATATATAGAAGGTTATACATGCATATGAATACAAAAGGGAATGTGTGTATATATGTGTACTTAGAGGGCACAGGTTCAATTGAATAGGAAGGGATGATATTTTAAAAGGTGAAATTGAGAGGTGGGAGAGGAATAGAATGAGAGGAGATAGGGAGAGACAGAATAGGGTCAATCTTTTCATATAGAAGAGGCAAAGGATAACTGTTACAATGGAAGGGAAGAACAGGAGGGCAAAAATGGAATGGGTTAACCTTACTCTTGTTGAATTTGGCTTAGGAAGGGAATGACATACACTCTAAAATGGGTATCTTGCCTGCGGGAGAGTAGGGGGAAAGGGTATGAGAGAGGGGATGATAGAGGGGAGGCCATGTTGGGGAGAGGAGTTGTTAGAAGCATTCACTTCTGTAAAGAGACAGGGACAAAGTAGAGAATAGAACAAGGGGAGGGCGGGATAGAAAGGAGGGAAATATTGTCAGTGTAACACAATATGTCCATTGTGGAGATGTTCTGTGTAACTACACATGTACTGCCTGTATTGAATTGCTTTTCTTTCCAGTACGGTTGGGTGACAAGGAAGAAAGGGAAAGAATCTAGAATTTAAAGTTCTAAAATCATATGTTAAAAAAAAATATATATATATATATGTAAAATTATTATTTACATGCAACTGGGAAATAAGATATACAGGCACTGGGATAGGGAGATTCATCTTGCTCTACCAGAAAGTCAGAGGGGTGATGGGGGAGAATATAGAGGAGAGCAGATTGGGGGAGGGGGTAAACATGGGATTGCTGTTTTGAGAGGGTAGGTGAAAAATTGTAACTCAAAATCTTGTGGAAATCAATGACGTAGACTAAAAATAAACAAAAGTTAATTTTAAAAAATAGTTTTGTGTATTTATAACACAGATGTGAGATTTTCCTTTAAAGGAGTGGGAAAGATTTTGATAAGATAAAATATATCATGTTACTCTTCTGAAGAAGATAGAAAGGAGAATTAGAATATAATTAAATGGATTCACAACTGATTAGATGACTAGATTCAAAGAGTAGCCATTATTGGTTTAATGTCAATATGACAAGAGATCTTCATTAGAGTACCCAAGGGTTCTATTGTTACTTGGGCTTGTGCTGTTTAGCATTTTTATCTACGATTTGAATGAAGTAATAGAGAGTATGCGCATCATATTTATGAATGGTACTAAGTTGTGTGGGATAGCTACAGGCAAAAGGAATAGAGTGAATTTAATAAGTTGTCATTGAACAGGGATAGATACAAAGTCTTACATTTGGGTACCAAGAATCTCTTTCACAAGTACAAAATAGGAAAGATATGGTTAGACAGTAGCTCAGGAAAAGATCTGGTACTTTTACTGGACTATAAGTTCAGTAGGAGTCAGCAGTGTTATGTAGCAACCAAAAAATTCGATCTTGATCTGTATTAAAAGAATAGCATCCAATATTCTGCCCTCATCAGACCTACTCTGAAATAGATTTTGTTCAGTCTTGTATGTCTCCATTTATGAAGGAATTGGTAAGTTGAAAAGAGTACAGAGGTGGGCAATAAGTTTAGGGAAGGGATTTGAGTCCATGTTGTCATGATCAAAATTAAGATAAACTGAGGTACAAAGTTCTGAGTACATTCAATAAGGTTAGAAATGACCAATAAAAGGTGTCTTTAGCTTCTCAGTAAGCCAAAAGACCCCAAATGGAGGGAGACAGATCATTAAAAGGAGGAGCATCCCAAAATTAGAAAGTAGCATTATATATGGGAAAACAATAGGATTGACCACAAAACTTGTAGCATGATAGACGGGAAAACAATGTGATCAGTTACACTGTATGAAGTATCAAAGGCATGAGAAACAATATAATTGTCTGGAAATTAGGAATGAGGGATTAGCAACAACCCCTCCTTCCATTCTGTCCCTAAGAAATGCTCATTGTTTGAGTTCACCTGCAAGAACAGTTTAGCCATAGTGGACCAGACTACCTTGGATAATAGATCAGTATTACCTGTATCCTTCAAGAATAACAGATTTCTTTGATACAGGACTAGAACAGTGACTGGCAGTAGATCTGAATTTCTAAACTTAGCTCAGAGACAATGAGTGATTTGTAAGAAAACTGAATTTCCAAATTCAGCTCTGAGACAAGTGAAAAATTATTTTGGCAGTTGCAAAAATGTCAGCAGTGATAACAGAGTGGAATCAATAACAAATCAGAATCAATTTGATTTTCCCAATTATCAATGCCATGTGAGGAGCAGTTGAAAGAACTTGAGATTTTTTAGTGTATAAAAGAGAAGATGGGGGGAAGAGGAAGACTGGGGGATCATAACAGGCACATTTAAAGCATTTGAAGGGAGGATGGAACCTGAAGCTAAAGTTGGAAGTTACTAAGAGGTAGATTTAGTTTCAATGCCAGGAAAAACTCTCTAACAATTTGAGTGTTCCACAAGTGAAATGGTTTGCCTCAAGGGATATTGCATTCCCCTTCTTCCTTAGAGATCCTTCAGCAAGGGCTATAGATAACTACTTATCATTCAAGTTGGGCTTTCTTCTGGGAATAGGTTGGACTACATGGCCCCCCTAATATCTACTCCAGTTCCTAAATTACTACTACAGGAGTCCGGCAGATGGGAGGCTCTTACAGACTTTCCTGAGGAGGCATCTAGGACTTCAGCTGGGCTCTAAAGGATGAGTAGGATTCTGCAAGGTACAGAGGAGGAGGGCAGACATTCTATGCAAGGGGAATGTCAAGGGAGGAAGCAGGAATGCATATAGTCTATGCAAGTCACAGGGACTAGTTCAGTCTAGAGAGTTTGTGTAGGGAAGTTGTGGGAGTGAAATATGTTGTCCTTGGCATTTTTTATGAGCCTCAGCTTTTTCTGAGCTTTAACCTTGCTGACATTATTCTTAGAGGTCTATGCCTCCCTTTTGTATTTGGCCGTGGTGATATATCCCTCCTTCCAGTTTGCTGTACTTGTCCTTTGAAGATCTGAGCTCAGTGGGGGCCTTGCGGGGCACCACACTGTTCTCTTTGGTTGTTGCTGTCTATTTTTTCCCATTCATGATTTTATTTTTAGAATTTGTTTATGAAAACTTGTCATCCCCCTTGAGCCATCTTTCCTTTTAGAGTCTCAGGCCATGGGATAATGCTGTCATTCCTCTGAATGTTTTGAAATTGGCTTTCTAGGGCTCATGTCCGACTTCTCAGATGATAAGATGTCATGGTCACTTCTCCCCCTGGAAATTTTCCTTCACCAACCAACTCATCTTGGTCAGAACTAGTCCAGACTATCTTGTGTCTTCTGATAAATGAACAAAGCATGTAAAAAGCTAAGGGCTGAGGATCCATAAGGGATGCTTTACTTTTCCTTAGATCACTCAGGAACAGGTTTCAATGAACCTCCTGTTACCTGTGGATACTTCAAAGTTCCAGTGAATTTGAGACCTCATTAATGTGGGTACTACTTCCACTGATGCCAATGGGAATCCCTTCTAGTCTGCCTATCCTGTGTCTTCTATTGATAATAACATTTAGATAGCACTTACTTAGTGAGGTGCTATGCTAAACCCTTTACAGTTATTATTTATTTCATCCTCACAACAACCCTGGGACATGTGCTATTATTATTCCTGTTTTACAGATGAGGACACTGAGGCAAACAGTGGTGTAATGGTAAGGGAATTTGAAGATCTTCCCTGCCCCTTAATGGATTCCAAGTGGAATCCAACAGGAGGGGCTTGATAGGGAGGGGGGGAGGCTTGTTTTCAGGAAGGCCCACACCTTCTGTTACTTCATAATTAAGCAGTGCGTCAAGAAGGTTATTATGTCCTCCAACCCTGAAGAAGCATATATATATACTCTGAGGTGAGGTTTTGCTTTGGGGCTCACTTATGGGAAGAGTTGTATGATTTGGCCAGATGAGACTCTGGGTAGCCATTTGAGCCCCTGGGTGCTGAAAACCCAGATGTTGATGCTTTTCTCTCTGGTAACTAAGTATGCAATGGTCAGACAGCTAGAAGCCCTTTCTGTTAGTCTGTTGAACTGTGTTATTTTCTCTGTCTGCTTGTAATTTCTGTTCGTATTTTATGAAATATATGCATAGTTTAATTAAACATTATTTACCCCTTTAAAGTTGCTTTCCTTGTTCTGGGTCACACAGCTACTTAGTGTCTGAAGCTGGATTTGAATTCAGGTCTTCCTGACTCCAGGCCAGGTACTCCATCCACTGTGCCACCTTGCTGCCCCATAAGTTCATCACAGAAAAACTGCCTAATATCTTGAGTGGCCTTCCTAAAACAAAATAACTGTGACTGTTTCTAATTCCATAGAGGTTAGGATGTTAAGTCTTCTGAAGGTACAGTTCAAAATAGCTGGCTGGGTAATCCTCATAGATAGCCCTCAGTGAATTAAATGAATAACATTTGAATAAATGAACAGTTTGTATCTCTGTAATGTTTCTCATAAAGAAATTAAGTATAATGAGGGCATGGTGGGGAAGGGGAAATAAGACTATTTCCAAATAAATAAAAGAAAAACTACCAGGACTTCTCATAACAAAAAGCAAAATAAAATAATTAAAGATTGGAGAGGTTTGGGCAATTGAAGTTAGTATTTTGGAGAATCCTAAATACTGTACCATTGAAATACCATTATTGGTTTTGAGAAGAGAAAACCTGGACACATAGCATCATGGGAATTCTGACTCCTAGGTTATCTCAATAAGAAGTAGATTGCTGATGCAATTAGAACAACTATTTGGAAAGCACTAGGTCCTGGCTTGCTGCACAACTTGGGATACAAAAAGTTCATGACAACACATGGAGTGGATAGAAAATGATTTGTTAACTGACCAAATCACAAATGTCTCCTTAGAGGACATGTGACACAGTAAAAAGCATGGTTTGGAGTCTGAGGACCTATGTAGAAATTCTAGTTTTGTCATTTATTACCCAAGTGACCTTGAACAAGTTACCTGACCTCCCTGGGCATCAATTTTCTCTTTTATCAAATGAGAGAGTTTGACTAGATAACTTCTGTCCTTTGTGACATCTAGAAACAGCAGTACTTTCAATCCAGTAAAGTACAGAACCTATTGACATTTCCCTACCATCTCCAAACTAGTGATGATCATTTTGCAGTGAAAAAGTTTAGTAATTGAAGTCAGCCCTGGAAGTGTGAATGAAATGGTTCTTCCATAATTGGAAGGAGGGGGGGAGAGAAACAATAGAACAGAAATGATATTATGAAATTCTGCAGTTATTTGTTCCCCCTGAGCATTGAGAAATAGGATAAAAATTCCTGCCAAGTTTTTCTTTCATTTGTTTCCCCTCAGTTGGAATCCACAACAGGGGTATGGCAGATTCACTTAAAATAATTCTCTCCTGTAAATGGTTTCAGTGCCTGGAAGTCATTGAGGATTCATCCTCTGCAGTCTAGTCCTGGCTCTGTCATTTACTTGTCAAATGACTTTGGGAAAATCTGCTGACCTCTTTTGTTCCTCTTTCACCATCTGTAAGTACTTACCATCAACCTCCTTATGGAGATTGGCTTTTTGAAAGAAAAAACCCCTTTGGAATAACAGTTGCTGTGTATAAAGTGACTATATTCCAGTTAGCTAAAGCAGTCTGCAGCCCTTCAATGTCAATAGGCTAGAGATCTGTTGTAGAGGAAAATTCAGAAGAAAAGAAAATTATTTGTCTGCTTCTTTTTCAATGTAGGCTGTAATCACTACTTACCCCTTCTCCCTAAGAGAGTAGACGAACTGTTGGATTTATTGAATCTAAAAAGAGCCTATGTTTGGGGACCAGACTAGTCTTATTTTCAGCAACCTATTCAATATCAATGGACATATGTTGTCTATTATGTGCACAGTACTGTGTTAGGAAAGACGGGATAGGAATAGCAACTGGACCTATGATTACATTACTATGGATGATTCCCAATAAGGAAACTCCTTTTGCCAAAGCGGTTTGGTACCTTCTCTGCCACTTAGTCTTAGGAAGTACCTAGAATATTCGAAGTTTAAGGGACTTATTGTAACCATGCAGTTAGTATATGGGGGTGAGTTACTAGAACTCTAGTCTTCTGGGCTACATGGCTAACTCTATCTATTACATCAGAGATGTCAAACACGAGGCCCAAAGGCCTCCTGTGGCCCATAACACTGCCAAGTTGTGGCTCAAACAGGATTAAAATGTATTTCTTTTTTGACTTTAGTGTATTGGTATATTAATGAAAAAAAGAAATATATAAACATTCATGGTTTTCTAAGTCAACATGCAGCCTGCAAGGATTCTTATGTATGGTTTAGTGGCTCCTTTTACTACTTGAGTTTGACACCACTGAATTACAGGATTTCATATCTCCAGCATGGGAATGAATGAATAAATGAATAAACAAAAAAGCATTTGTTAATGCACTCACTATGCATTGAGCACTGTGCAAAGAGCTATCATATATAAGATATCTTATGAGAGAGTCAGTATGTTGTAGTAGATAGAGACTTGGCCTTGTAATTAGGGAGACTTGGGTTCAAAGCCTCCCTTTGATACATAGAAATTGTATGGCACTTGCCCTCTGTAATGGGAATGGGAGTTTGAAGACCTCCCCTGCTTTAAAGATAAACTCTGCCCTTGATAGGCTGAATGTAATCATATGATGCCTGTGATGGGAGGTGTTTGCTAAAGGGTGGAGCAGAGCCCACAGGAAGCTGGGTGTCAGAGCTAGAGAGATGGAGGGGGAGAGACAATGCTCAGACAAGGAGATAGAGAGGTTTGTGAATAAATATTGATGTTGTATTGGTTTGTGGGAAAGCTAAAGGATGCTGTGGCTCTCTGTGTTGTTATGGCTTATTAATTTCTTTACTACTATGATGGAATCAGCTTACTGGTTTTGGGATTTGGTTTTCTTGATGTCTAAATACATGTTTTGGTTCTGTCCTCTATGAGGAGAGTCTGCTATATTTTGGTGATCGAGCACTATATGGGACCATTTATAGTCATGGTTAGTGTTATAAATATTGCAGTGGCACTTCACCCTCTCAATAAATGCCTTAGATATAACACCAAGACCAGAAGTTATACATAGACAGGTCACTTATCTGTAAAAATGGAGGGAGTTTTTATACCAGGAGTCCTCTTACTTGTCAAAATCATAGGTCTGCTAACCACACACACACACACACACACACACACACACACACTACATATGAAGTTTTCTAACATAAGCAATATGAAGAAAGAGGTTTAATCCAAGTGCCATGTGAGGGCAGAATGAGGAAAGATTATTACTGATCAAGTGTATCAGAGAAAGTCCCATGGAAGAGGCTGCTTTCCAATTGGGTCTTAAAAGATGGGTAGAATTGTGATAAGAACAGATGGTGGTGGTAGGTCTTCCAAGTGTAGCGGTCTAGGGGAGCACAAAAATACAGTCTTGTCCAACTGGAATGGTATGGTATATATAAATAACATAATCCTGGTAAAATGAGCTGGTGCTAGAATGGGGAGGGCCTTCAGTTACAGAAAGAAGTTTGTATTTAAGGTTCATTGTTGTTCATTTGTGTCCTTTGTTCTACTGGTGCCTAAAGAAGCAGTATTAACTCTAGTGAATAGAATGTTGGATTTTGAGTTAGGAAAACTTGGATTTAAAACATGTGGGACATTTACCTGTGTTACATCTTTGTCCTCTCTGAGCCTCAGCCAACTCCCTAAGAGTTATCTCCTAACCTAACTTCTGGAGTAAGGGTGGCTGATGAAGTTATCAAAGTTTTTAACCACATGGAAGACTCTTGGAAGAGCATCTTTAAAAAGCAAGAGGAGTTTATGCTAGTTGTAAAGATACCTTTAAAGAAAAATCAGAGATTGTAATTGACTTCAATGGGAGGAGTTCCCAAACCATTCAAATTACAGATCTTTGATAGACTGACATTTTCTAAGTGCTGAATGTCATACTTCTCACATGGTAGATACTTAATAAATGCTTATTAAATTTTAAAATATATTTTACCTAGCATTTTTCTCCAATTTACATGTTAAAACAATATTTATTAAATTGAATCACATTGGAGCAGTTAGGTGGCACAGTGAATAGAGCTCTGGCCCTGGAGTCAGGATGACCTGAGTTCAAATCTGGCCTCAGACACTTAACACTTACTAGCTGTGTGACCCTGGGCAAGTCACTACCCCAACTGCCCTGCCTTCCCCCCTCCAAAAAGCTAAATAAATAAATTCAATCAAATTTATTTCATAGGCAATAGGAAGCCTCTTAACGAATTTAGAGCAGAGGAATGGCATATGTTTTATATATAATATAGACTACTATGGCAGCTGTAGGGTGGATGGTTTGGAATTGTGGGTTGGTGTAATGAACGTGGGAAGACTGGCTAGTGTGCTACAGAAACATTTCTGGATGTTCACTACTAGTTCCTGTACTAGGGTAGTAATGGGAATAAAGAAGAGGTGATAGATATGACTGTGATTTCAGAATTAGAAACAATTAGGTAATCAGATATAAAATGATAGGTGAGACTAAAAGTTAAGGATAATGCCAAACTTTCCAGTGGAATATGTTCCTTGGAGACTCGCTTTTATTTTGTCTTTGTATCATTCAGTACCAATATCCTTCTTATGGTATATGACTGTGAGTCAAGGAATATTGCATCTCTAGAAAACTAAAGTTTAGTGCCATTTAAAGGGCATTAGAGAAGTGTAGGGTAAATGTGAATAGGTTGCAACACATAAAAAATAAGGAACTGTGAACAAGAAGTGGTCTAAAGCAGTGACGCCAAACTCAAATAATCTGTACATAAAAATTCTTGTAGGCATCATACTGACTTAATTTTAAAATGTAACATTACATTTTATCTTATTTTATTGTATTTTCATTTATTTTGTTAAATATTTCCCAATTACATTTTAATCTGGTTCTGCCCTCATGGGATTATTGTGGGCCATATACAGCCCAGGCTATGTATTAGACATCTCTTGTGTAAAGAATATCATCAAATAAATGAATGACTTAAAATAGAAGATGGACCAGTCACATAGGAAGAGCAATGGTCAACCAAAAGACCACTTGCCTACTCTTTTGATGTCCTTGCAATGTCAAGAGAAATAAAGGAGCTCTCTCACACTTAATAGAAGGGTTTAGATAAGGGTTACATAAGATGGACAGACATGTATTGATTTAGACCTGCCTTTTTGGATGGACAATCCACATGAATATATCAATATCCGAGTATTCCTAGAACAGTGTCTTGCACTTAGGAAATTGTTAGTAAATGACAAATTGAATGGAAATATAAGTGCCTAGATAAAGTTGTTCCATTAATGAGTACAAAAAAGTTAGGAGGGGCAATCTTTCTAGAAAAAAAATAGTATTTTTTCTATAGTAAAATTTTTCTAAAATAAAAATTTTCTTAAAATTTTTTTGTGTGTTTTGTTTTTGCTTTCTGGAGGGGGAGAAGGCAAGGCAATTGGGGTTAAGTGACTTGCCCAAGGTCACATACTAGTAACTGTTGAGTGTCTGAGGCCAGATATGAACTCAGGTCCTCCTGATTCCAGGGTCAGTGCCCTATTCACTGCACCACCTAGCTGTCCTTAAAATAAAAATTTTCTAATAGTCCATAACCATTTTCTACATTTGTTTGATGGCATGAAGTATACCCACTACCCTATCAATGTCCTCATTTTCATTGTTGTTGTTGTTGTTTTTTTGGGGGGGGTGTTGTTTGTTTTTCTACCATCAAATCTAGGTCTTAATTCACAATCTCTTTTGAGAATCAAGGTTCCCCTTCTTTTTGCTTACCAGAGTCCTCAACCTCCGGCATGAAGGAGACTAGAGAGTTTCTGTCATCTCACATCTTCAACTGTTATCTGATAACGCTTCATCAACTTCTTAGGCAACTAAAGATGATTAATTATAAAACTGTACAGAAGAGTCCCCAGTGGGGGACAGAAGTAGGGGAAAGACAAATGCCTGAGGAGATGCTAACAGTTCATGAATGTAGAAAAAGCCCTGAAGATCTGGTTCTGAATTCCAGCTCTGGTGGATTTAATGTGTCTGCGTCGCTGTTGGCGAGTCACCTGACCTTTCCAGTTTCTTCATTTATAAAATTACAGGGCCAATTAGAAGATTTCCAAGGCCCCTTTCATCTTTAAATCTTATGATCCAATTACTTAACCTTTCCTAGGCTCAGTTTCCTTATCTGTAAATGGAGAATAATAATAGTATGTGCCTCCCAAGTGTGTTGTGAGATAATGAGATAATCCAAGCTATGAAAGGTACCTTGTGTCTAATTCAGCTGTATTTCAGCCCCGTCTGACTCTTCATGACCCTATTTTGTTGGTAAAGATACTGGAGTAGTTTGCCATTTCCTTCTCCAGTTCATTTTACAGATGAGGAAACTGAGGCAAACAGTGTTAAGTGACTTGCCCAGGGTCACACAGCTATTAAGTGTCTGAGGCCGGAGTTTTGTAGCTAAATGGCTTTTTAAATGTTGCATCTTACTGTTATGGTATCAATAAGATACAGGATATTTGCCTGTTATCTTTAGCACCCTCTCTTCTAAAACTTCTTATCAGACTGAGTCTTGATATTAACTTCTATTGATAGTAACTGGTTCTAGTGTCATGATTATTAAATTGACTGTCAGGAGTTTCCCTTTTCAATTTTTCAGAATCTCCTTTCCTACCCCTTAGTATGGCATATATTAAACTAGACCCAAATGGCTGTTTTTCTTCTGCTTTTTTCTTCTCAGCTGAATCATTTTGGCAACCCATTGGTAAAAGCTTGGAAAAAACCTGTCTTACTCCTCTCTCCTCCCACTCACCCCGCCCCCCTTACTTGGACTCCAAATAAGTCCAAGCAAAAATTACTCTTTCCTATTGTCCTTCAAAGCTACCACCTTTCAAGTTTAGGACTTCTGCCATCTGATCTTTCTCTGCAGTATTGAAAATTTTGACCCATACCTCTGTGGTAACCTGTCCCCTGAAATACATTCTGCAATCTTCTGCCCAGTTCAGCCTTGGCAGATCAACCAACCTGTTACCTTTATCATTTATTATTTGCAGAAGCCTTTGTGGGCTGGCTAGGGCTAGAGCCCTCAAGTTCTGATTCTCCATGTGTGCTTCCCCAGGTTGATTTGCCTTTTATTATAAACCTGTGTTCCCAGGTGGCCTGGTCTTATTGGTCAAGCTAAGGTGATAGACACAACTGAGAACCAGGAAGAAGCAAACAATTTTCTCTTGCTCTCATTTGGGGACCTATTAGCTGCTAATCCTA
The DNA here is from genome assembly GCA_028646575.1 of Pseudocheirus occidentalis. Lineage (NCBI taxonomy): Eukaryota > Metazoa > Chordata > Mammalia > Diprotodontia > Pseudocheiridae > Pseudocheirus > Pseudocheirus occidentalis. Next base: position 91,915,449 of record CM053600.1, read on the forward strand.
GGAACACAAACCATCAGCTCCATTTGGACACTCAACAAGCAGACCCCCACAAACTGTACATTGTTACTATAAGGTCTAATAGAAACCCATGCCATCTAAATTTCTATATATTCTCACCATTTACCCTTATACCTCCAACATCTGAACAGGGTCATTTCATCAAAGGCATCTAGTCCATAATTGTTCCTACATTTTTTTCAAAGTTTTAATATTATTTTGCAAACAAGCAAAGAATAGATTAAAATTCTCCTTGAACCATAGAGAGGCAGTCCCATATTCCCTTGTTTTCTTTCTCTGCTACTTACTATCTTCATGACTGGATGAGTAATTTTGTCTATTTGCCCTTGAATTTCTTTCATTATGAAAATATTGGGCTAGGTGATCAATCAGTTCTCTTTCCTATGGTCTTTTTCCTTTTTGAATACTAGAAGGTTAAGGAGCCCTTGTATCCAAACTGGCCTAGCCTTTACATAGCTGCCTTTGAAGTTTCCTACTAAGAAGTATATGCTTTGAATAGATTTTTAATATAGATCTGAAACCTAGATTGATATCATAAAGTGCAGAGCATCTGGCTTTAGAATCATAAAGGAAAACAACATCCTTTTTAAAAAATAAATTGTCTTGATATATTTTGATATTAACTACATTTCCTATTTTCTCTCCTTTTGACTCCTCCCATCATTGTTGTACAGTTGTTTCAGTTGAGTTCAACTCCTCATGATCCCATTTGGGATTTTCTTGGCAGAGATACTAGTGTGGTTTGTCATTTTCTTCTCCAGCTCATTTTACAGATGAGGAAACTGAGGCAAACAGGGTCAAGTGACTTGCCCAGGGTCACACAGCTAGGACATATATGAGGCCAGAGTTGAACTTAGGAAGATTAATTTTCCTGACTTCAGGCCCAGTACTTTGTTTACTGTGCCACCATGTCTTATAATAAAAACTTTAAACAGAGGAGGGTGAAAAAGTTCAGCAATACTAACCAACTTGTCAAAAGACTCTCTAATTATATTAAGTCCCAATTAATGTGAAATGGTCCCATTAGGCCAATTCACACTATCTGAGCCATAATTATATGTAAAATATGATAATCAGTTCTAGCTCAGTGAAAAAATATAGTCTGAATTTGAGCAATGTGACCACTTCCCTGGGATTCATTATTCACACTAACCTAGCTGTAGTCAGTGTTATAAACCCATGGCCCCTACCACCTCTGCAGAGAAGGATCTTGTGTGGTCAGTCTTCTTCATTATTATTTCAAAGCACTATATTTGAATTGTTTCATTCTTGATGCTGTTCTTTCCGTTGCTGCAGCCCTTGTGTGTGTACACACACACACACACACACACACACACATATACATAGACATACGTATACATATACATACACACACATACACATATACACATGCACACATGCATGCATGCATGCATACATACACACATAGTTTTCCCTTTTGCCTTACTTCCCTTCACATCAGTTCATATAGACAATCACTTCATAAATGACATTTCCAAGAAGACTTTCTTTCCTCTCTTCTTTGCAGAACAAGGGTATGTGCACATACTCTCAAACTTAGTTGATATGTTGATTGGTTTTGCTGAAATGCTTTTTTCCTTCTTTCAATTTTATTTATTCATTTATCTATATGTTTATGTATATTTATTGCAAAGGATGACCCTCTGAGTAGGGCAGGAATGAAATATTTATCTGGAAATGAAGATGACAGAAACATTTTAAAAATTAAAAGAAGCCTTTTTAGGTCTCCTAGTTGTGATTAATGAATGGAAACATAAATACTACATGTCATTAAATATGACATTTTCTATCTAGGAATTTCCAATCACTTAACCTTTTTCAGCCTTAGTTTCCTTATCCATAAACTTGGGGTAAAAATAATAATATCTAGACTGTAATAATAATAACAATAAACTCCTTGGTTTGTTTTTAAAATAAAACGAGATCATATACTTAATGTGCTTTGTAAATATTAGAGCACTGAGTGACTCACTAGTCCATATTTTTTAGGGAGAGAGGAAGTAGCAGATCACCTTGTTCAAGATATCTAACAGCTACTGATAAAAATTAAATAGGAGCAAGTTTTCATCAGATTCCAAATCCATGCTTTTATTTGTCTATAGTCCCTGCTTTAATAACCAAATTACGTGCAGTGAGACATGCTGTGAAATCAGGGCAGAAAAAATACTTCAGAAGAAACACCAGCATTTCCACATATTCTAGGCTTGCATGTTTCAGAGGGAATGGAGGGGAAGTGGCTTGGATGGCTCACAATACCTCATTTAGAGGGTTCTTAAAGGGCCACCTTTTAACTCCCAGCCCAGCACAATATCCACTCACTCTCTATGGCAACCATGGAAAGTGGAACATCTTCAGTAAACAGAGCATAGCCCAAACCACAGTAACGTTCAAATCCACATTTTTAGAAGTGAAACAATGAGGTTTTACAAGACACTGGCTTTGAAAAATTAAGGCAAAATGACTTGAAAATTTAGAAAATAGACCCTGAATTCAGTAGGAGCTCCCCAAAACTTGAATTTCCTGATGATATATTCTCATTCATAAGTTGAATGTAGACATTCTCTTCAAGTCAGTAGCAACCCTGACCACATAGCAAGAAATCAGTGTTGGAAAAATTACACATACACACACACTATATACATATATAGAAGATATATATACATATATCCACACACATACATACACATGTGTGTACACATACACGTGTATGTATTTATACGTATGTGACACACATGCGTATAATATATAATATATGTGTATATAATGTATAATATATGTATATATTTACAAAATCTATTATTTCATTGGCATAGGGAATTCTTGGTCAGAAAAATTTCTCTATCAGAATACAGGATGGGGTATGAAAAGGTTAAGTGACTTGTTTAAGATTATATCATTATAATCAACAAGAATGTGTTAATTGCCTTCAATTTGCTGTACTGGAGATAAAAAAAATAAAACATCCCTGTCCCTGCCCTCAAGAAGCTTCCATTCTAACAGAGAAGACAATATATACCTTAATTGACTTATATTAAATATTTACAAACTAAGCATGACCTGATTTCTGCAGTGAGGATAGTAGGAGCTTAAGGAATTAGGAATAGTTTCTCCTCTAATAGGGAAGGAAGGAAATGTTTTTTTGGAAATGAAGATGATATAAAAACAAAAAAATACAGTAGGACTTGGTAGACATTCTTGTATATAGCAATGAGAGAAAATGGTAGTAATCATAACACTGAGTTATGCCACAGGGCTAAACATGAATTTAAAAGTTGATTTAGAAAACATTTTTATATTTTAATTTGTAATAGTTTCCACAGCAGGTTAAATAACCTTATATCATACACAATAAGAACTTTAGGATATTGGAGTTGTCAGTGTGTTTTTTTTAAATAAGACTTGTGATTTCATTCCTTTAGGGCACTCCAGGTAAGGAACTTCCTTCACCAATCCAAATTGGCATGTTGTCTGCAGCTTAGGCCATAAGAGTTGTTAAGTATTTTGAAAGTTTTAAAATCCTTTATAAATGCTGGCTACAATTTTTGTTTTTATTTTTGTTGTTGAAGTTCTGAGTTCTATTGAAGTTCGTATATATATATACACATACATACATATGTATGTATGTATATGTATATTCTAGGTTGTACTTGAACCTAGAACTTTCTGAGCCCGTGACCAGCATTCTTTAACACTGCATGGCCTCTTATCAAATTTGACATCCTCATCTTACAGATGAGAGAAACAAAATTTGAGAGGTGAAGCAGCTCTCAAAGTTCACATAGCTAAGTTGGTATTAGTTAGGACTTGAATCCAGGCCTTTTGACTGAATACTCTGCTCTATGCTACATCATATCTCTAATCTATGTCTTTGTTTGGTGTATATTTGGAAACAACTACTTTGCAAAGTTGAATGTTTCAGAAAATTCACAACTTGTTATGGAAAAAAAGGTGATGTGTACATTCCACCTTAGGGAGGTGGTAGATAGCAGATATGGAATGAAATGTGTTTTCAGACATTCCTAATGGGTTGATTTGTTTTTTCTTGATTGTACATATTTATTCCAAGGGGATGTGGGAGTCGTTGGGAGGTGACAGTAATTTAAAAAAAGAAAGAAAAGGGCATAAATAAAACATTAAAAACAGCAAAAATCATTTTTCCTTCAACCAATCTTAGGTCACATAGCACTCCATCTTTTGGGTAATTCTTTCAATCATTTAATGAACTTTCATAATAACTAATTATACTGTTTTCTAATGGATGAGTTTGACCCCCTGTATAGTTAATCCCAATGGATGGCCTGCTTATTCTAGTTGATTCTTATATTTTGCCTTTCCTAAAAGCAAAGAAGATAAATGGACTGGGGTAAAAAAATCATTTGAAGTGTTTTATGTCCTCAACAACTGGAAAGAAGTCCAAAGAGATGTCTGTAGGAGGCTTTCAACAGAAAGGAGACACAATGCTAGTCTTTCTTTTTGAGCTTATACAAAGACTTTCACTGACCTAAGTACTTTCCCAGGAAATATGCCTAAGGCTGAATGCTGGAGAAGACCCTCATATAGACAGTAAACTCCTTGAGGGACCTAGTCTGTTCTTTAGAATCTACCTTGAATGCCTCCTGTGTAAGGATGTAGCCTGTGGAGGGGGCGTTAACAAGCCGTTGGCTAAACTGACTTCCTGCTCTCCCCCCCACATCCTAAAATATGGTGTTGAATTCCTCCCTTCATTTTCCCTACAATGAACTATTTAGGTCCACTTATTTTAAATTCTATTCAAGTACAATGCACCTTGTGTAATTCACTTACTACCTTTTGCTAATTTGTTACTAGAATAAATATAAGGCTGGTAAAAAAAATATGTAGAAATAAGATATATGAATTTTCTTGTCATTCGGTATCCAACAGCGGCTGGAAAATATGTATTATATATACACACACATTTTGAATTCCACACCTGTGGTTTTCATTCATATTTGAAGTTCCTATGGAGGAAACTCTCTCCACCCTTGTAAATAGGCACCTATTTTTTCAAATTTTTTTTTCTTTACAATTTATAGACCAGAGAGTTGTCTAAGATATGGAGAAGTTAAATTACTAGCTGAAGTTCCACTGGACTCTGTTAAGGATGGAAGTAAAATAGTCCCATTGAAACTCAAGATAAGTGAGAAGATAGTAAGAGAACAGCCCAATGAATCCTAGACAAGTCTGGAGACATCTGGGACAGAAAGATCATCTTCTAAGTTATTGATAGAACTTGTCCATGATGACTTTTGGGATTTATGGGATATGGCCTTACAGTTTTAGTTAGCTAAGGGCAGCAGAGAAAACTCTAAGCCATCTCTGCCTTTGGTCTTCAGGCATTGGTGGCAGTTGATGGTCTATTGCAAAAGGGATTCTAAGCCATCTCATGCAGACGCCAGTAATTAGCCTTTCATGGAATTGGGGGGTGGGGGAGGCGGAAGGAGGTATACTCTAATGGTAGGAGGAAGTAGTCTAAGTATCTCTTTGCTGTAGCACATTTCCCCTTCCCCCAAAACTATCACCCCTGTCATCTTGGGATGATGCTTTGGGATGGGTGGGAAGTATGACTTCAGCCCAGCCCCCAGGAATCCTCCAAGGATCCAATCATTACTGTATCCTTCCTTGGCAACCAAAGTCAGAGGCAAGGGTTTTTGGAACATAGAGCCATCCTAGCTAAATAGTGATCTCAACTTTAAATCTTTCTTTACTGATCAACAAGGGTAGGAATTCTCTCAGGAATCTTTGTCTTACTTCAAGTCATCAAGTTCATGTAACTCCCTGTTTAATTTTCTAATGGCTAAACTCCACCTAATCAGAATCTCTTTTGAGGTTACGCTTCTCTCAAAGTGCCAAAGGCCTTTGGGGTCCAAAGTTCTCCAGTTTCTTGATTGCCAAATCCTTTCGTGTTCTCCCATGCAAATAAGTTGGGGAGTAGAAGAAGACCCAGGAGCAAAACCAAGCCTGGTGGCAGGGCCTAACAAATCCAGCTTCAGACACTTATGGGCTGTGTGACCCTGGGCAAGTCATTTAACCCTGTATGCCTCAGTTTTCTTATTCATAGAATGAGCTAGAGAAGGAAATGGCAAACCACTCTGGCATCTTTGCTAAGAAATCCCCAGATGGGTCACAGAGTCAGGTGTGACTGAAACAACTGAACGACAATATAATCCTTTGTTTTCCTACATATCTACAAGCATACATATCATTTTTCAGATCAACTACTATGTAGCAATTACTCTGCATTCATTTTGCATTTCTGAAGTTCGGTTCCATAAGTATATATTAAGAGCTTACTGTGTGCACTGTTCTGGATGGGGCAGCTTGGTGGCACAATGGATAGAGTCCTGGGCTTGGAGTCAGGAATCTGGCCTCAGAAGCTTACTAGCTGTGATCTTGTGAAAGTCACTTAGTCCTGCTTCCCTCAGTTTCCTCATCTATAAAATGAGCTGGAGAGGGAAATGGCAAACTACTCCAGTAATTTTGTCAAGAAATCCCCAAACAGGGTTATGAAAAATTCAGACATACCCGAAAAACTTTAATACCAACAAGATATACCAGATATTCTGCAAAGTGCATACACACAACTGTGCATATTGGGAGAGGAAGGGGAAGGAAGAAGTGTTTATTTTAACTCAAGTATAATTTGAACTCAAAAAGATGAATCTTCCTGACTCCAGGCCTATGCTCTATGTACTGTGCCACTTAGCTGCCAGGCTGGTATATAGTAAATGTTAATAAATGCTTGGTGATTCAATAAATCCCTTGGGCATTCCACTACAGACCTGCTTCCAAAGTGACAAACAATAATTCATGACTATCGTTTGGGTCTGGCAATATAACCACTCCATAATGCATCTAATTGTCCTGTGATTTAGCTTCTCTCTTTTTCTCCATCTCTTTCTCTCCCACATGAATAAGATGAAATATTTTATGGAATGATTTCCTAAACTCCAAATCAACTATACCTACATCACCCCCTTGATCTACCAATCAAGCAGCCCCAAAACAAACAAACAAAACCCCAGGAAATGAGATGAATGTGTCATGACCTTTTCTTGATGAAATCATCTTAGCTCTTTGTGATCAAAGCTGCCTTTTAAAGATGTTCAGTAGCCATCCCTTTAATGATGCATTTTGAAATTTTGCCAGGAATCTCAGTTAAGCTTGCTGTTCTATGGATTGCACACTCCATTCTCTTTCCTTTTTTGAAAACAGGGACGTTTGCCCTTCTCTGGCCCTGAAGGAGGCAATAACTGAAATTTATTGAGCCAGTAAGAGAACTCTCTGATCTATGTCAAAACACAAGGAGCAAATGATTATCATACACAGTAATGATATGGAAAACTGCAACAGTGACTTCCTATCATGAGCTATAGAAGAATTCACCGAAGATGGAGGAACTGGAAAAAAAAATGATTGATTTGGCAATAAAATTCTCAGTATAAAGTTTCCTGTGGGAAGAATAAGCAAATATTTAAAGCATTACAAAGATAATGCCATGGGGAATTTCAAACTCTTCTTAAATACAGCGTATCTTGGCAGAAAACCAAGAAGAGATTTAAAGTTTTTAGTGCTCTGTAGCCAAACTTAACTGATACACAGGATAATCCCCCAGCCCCCAAATGCTGATGATCAAGCCAGGAAGGAACCAGAGTGATAACTTTATTGATGACAAGTCTATTAAAAAGTCTTAGCGAGTTAAATGTGGTAAATACTCCTCTTCCTTGGGAGGGATAGAGGAAAAGAGAAAGGAGTTGAGAAATAAAAGTTGTTCCTTTCTGACCTGTGTAAATATTGATAACTACTGTTGTTGTTGTTCAATCATTTTCAGACGTGTCCAATTCTTTATGACTCCATTTGGGGTTTTCTTGGCAAAGATACTGCAGTGATTTGCCATTTCCTTCTCCAGCTTATTTTACAGATGAGGAAACTGAGGCCAAGAAGGTTAAATGACTTGCCCAGGGTCACACAGCTAGTAAAGTGTCAAAGACTAGATCTGAGATCAAGAAGATGAGTCTTCCTAACTTCAGGCTGCTGTTCTATTTGCTGTTCCACTTAGCTGCCCTGTTGATGACTACTAGAATATGACCCTTATAAAGGGTCCCTTGAACCTGGAGGTTAGTCAGTCAACAAACATCTATTAAATACTTACAATATGCCAGTCATTGTGTGCAGTAATGGGGGTACAACTAATAGCAAAAACACTTGCCCTTTAAGAGCTCACATTCTAATGAAGGGTCTCTGTGAATAGATTATTTAGGAAATTTCAAAGACTAGAGAAGAGATAGGAAAAAAGATCAGAAGGAATTACAGACAAGCTGAACAGTTCTGAAAGCAACATTTTGAACGTATTTATACTTTAAAGGGATTATATACTTAAAACTCTTCATTAGAGATTTACAATTTCACATGCAACTTTCTCTTTGCCTTCTACTGTGTATATAGAAGCGACCCTTCTTGTTGGTTTATAAAGGTCAACATTCTGAAAAAAATGAGAGGAAAAAACCCCATAATTCCAAAAACTGATCTATGAGACCAAATTTGGTATGACCCACAAGAACCCTGACCCTGCTAGAGCTGCAAAAAAAATGCCCTGGTGGCTGCTGTGGCTTTTTGTCACATTGCTGTGTCTGGGAAACTCTAGCTTTCACCCTCTTGCTATGCAGGCCTTTGTGACTGGTGAGGAGGTAGAGGTGATGGGAGGCTATGGATTGGGAAAGGGAAATTAGCTGATTTCTCAGGGATAGGTTTCAGGATCAAAGTCTTTGCTTTGGCCCCTCAAACTACAGAAAACCTTCCAGGGAGATAGGAGTAGTAAGTTTTACAATGGATCTGAAGGATCTTGTGATGAATCAGACCTTCTTTTATTATGCTTGGAAAGAGTTTGTTATTATTGTAGGTTTAAAGTACTAGGGTATTACAGACATGCCATATAGAATTCTGGGAAAGGGGGAGCCAACCTGGAAATGACCCATAGACCACACTCAAGGGTGATCAGTGGGAATCAACTAGGAAATGATCATTTCTGTGAGACTTGTGTGAAGGGGTACAGTCAGCAACTGGGTTTAGAAGCTAGACCTCAGAAAGACAAATCAGCAGATTTGGACTCTACATAAGGAAAAACTTCCCAACAACTAGAAATACCCAGGGGTAGAATGAACCACCTTAGGAGGGAGTGGCTTCCTCATCACTAGAGATACTCAAGTGGAGGCTGGATAACTATTTTTTGAGGTTGTAGAAGGGGTTCTAATTCAGGGATGGCATAGGCTGAAACTTCTGAAATATTTTGCAAATCTTAGATTAATTCTGTGATGCTTTATGGGGGATTCCAATTTAGTTACAGGTTAGATCAGATGACTTCTGGATTCCCTTCCAACTTAGAGAATCAGTGAGCAAGTTAATTAGTCTCTACTGGGATTCAGTCTTACTTGAACTTCTAATAGGCCAGATATAAGGTCTTCAGGAAGCTCTGGTGGAAGTTAGAGGAAAGATTCAGGAGTAATAATGTTGATCTCAGAAGAGAGGAGAACTCTGATTTGAGCTTTGGGGAGAGAACCATACTAAGGCCTGGTTCCCAGTCTTGGAAAGATGCTAGGCTACTGACCCACACATAGAAATGTATCAAGGGCAGACATGGGATTCTAGAAATAGTATCACAAACAAGTTCATAGATTTTTTAGTTTGATGGGGCCTTAGAAGTTATAGAATCCAACCCAATCATTGTACTGGAGGAAGCTGAGGCCAAGAGAGGTTGGGCATTTGAAACTGAGAAGGGCAAATGACACAACAGGAAAAGCAAAAACAAAAACAAAAAACTCCAGCAGGCCCATTTCTCAGAGCTGAGGTAAGAGAGAAGGAGAGAGAGGGGAAGGAAGTCCTTCCCTTCTCACTGGTTCATTTCATGGTGGTACCCTTACTGTGGATGAACTGTGATCTTCACCCTCTGGACATAGCAAGAAAGAGCACTTTTAAGCCAAAAAGCATTGCAGAAAGAGACATTTCAATTTCATCAGTATTTTCCCCCTTCCTTCCTTCCTTCCTTCCT
>CM053600.1:91926050-91946342 GCA_028646575.1 Pseudocheirus occidentalis
ATCTAATCTATCTATCTATCTATCTATCTATCTATCTATCTATCTATCTATCTGTCTGTCTGTCTGTCTGTCTGTCTGTCTGTCTGTCTGTCTGCCTGTCTGTCTATCTATCTATCTATCCATTTATCTATCTTTCTATGTATCTTTATCTTTTTATGTCTAATGATAACCATCTCTGGGGTAGGGAAGAAAAAAAGAAATTTACATGATAAGTTTGCATATTTGAAAGGAAAAGCTAGTTATACATAGTAGATTTACAGTTTCACATGCAATTATCATTTTTGTGGTATTATTTATAGAAATGCTTTTTTTATTCCATAAATTAAAAATAAAATTTAAAAAAATGTGCTGGAGGAAGAATGTTTTCCATTTTGTGGATGGAAACTGTGAACCTGTCCCTTTTATCTACTACATTGAGTCCCCTGTGTACTGTTGCCTTGATTGTCCTGGAGGAATAGAAAGACAAGGGTGTGCCACAGGACCGAGTTCTGCTTCCACAAGTTAGAACTCTAGCCACTGGCAAACTGCCAGGTTAGTCTTTGTCCCTGGCAGACTTAGCTTGGCAGCACCAGAAAATGCAGGTAAGGTGGACAGAGACCAAAGGAAGGCTTTTCTCTCCCACATGCCTATGGGAGAACATAGCATCCTCTCAGCTTTGAAGCAAGGTGGCAAAGCCCATTCTTTTGAGCACTGAGTTATATAATTAAATGAAGATGAAGATGATTCAGCTCTGCCACAAGTGGAAAAACACACCTAAATATAATTTTACAAGTGGCTCCACTCAGTGGTGTTGCACAACTGAATTAGCTCTTTTCAAAACACCCACTTGAAAGTACAACAGATGGTCAGTACTTATGCTCCAGAACATAAAAGTTCTACTTTGGGGGTAGATGAGGCTGAGATAAACAGGATGGAATGAAGCTTGACTTCTAAGGGAATCATTTTTTTACTCTACCCTACCTCATGGCACGGCCTTATTCTGACAACTTCAGAGATTAAAGTCCTGATATAATTTTATATGCTAAATTTTCAGCTTTCATATTACTATTCATTCTCACAGCATGGAAAATACACATAATTTCCCACAAAGAAAAAGGGAGGATGGATAATGACTAATAAGAGACAGTGTGTACAGTTAGTGAAAAGCCTGCCTCTGGAATTGCAGAAATCTCCATTGTATTTCAGAAAGATTGATTTCTCCCCAGAGAAGCTGTCTTGGAGAGGCAGATTCTAACAGTGGAGAGTATTGAAGCTAGAAGTTCTCAGAAGAATTGGCCAAGTGGGGGTTGGGGGTGGGGGTGGAGAGAAAGAGAGGATGGGGGAAAGAGAGAGAGAGATAGAGAGACACAGACACAGAGACAGAAACAAAGACAGAGATAAAGAGACAGAAACCTAGAGAAAGGGACAGAAATAGAAACGGACGTAAACAGAGACACAGAGAGACAGACACAGGGGTTGACGCTGTTACCCTGCCAAGTAGCTTTTGGAAACCTGTGCTTTTTTATTTAACATTTTTTTTGGCCTTGGCAATTCATCACAATCTTTGACTAAGGTGTGGTGAACTTGAGAAATGTGTGGGTGAATGGAGCACCCACCCTAAGCAATCTTTCATGGAGTTTTTGAGTACTCTGGAGGCTAAAGTACTAAAAGGAAAAATGTAGGGGAAAAAATGATGTGAAAAACAGAGAAAGAAAAAATGAGAGATCCAGACAACTGGTGCTGTGACCTCACCAAGAGGAAGAGCTGCCCCACAGAGCTTACTGTGGATGCTAATGCCTTCATTTTTCAGCATTGCATCTTTGGGAACGTATTTTAAGATGCTTTGCCAACCAGCAAATGTTCTGAGAAGCTTTTGTTTCTGTATTTTCACAGACAAGGAGCTAAGCTAATTGAGAGAGTGACCCAAATTTGTGACTATCACACGGCAACACAATTGGCTGCTACTTCTGCAACCTCCACACGACTGTCTGCTCATGGCCCATTTCTCAGCTTCTCCTTAGATCCATGCAGAGACTTCCCCAACATCCTCATAATCAGTAAAAAATCATATTCTCTGCTTTAAGTGGCCTAGGGCAAAATAGTTCTATGAAGAGGAATTTCAAGGGGTTAAAATGTTATTAGAGGTTATCTACTAATAAAAACATGGTTTAGCCATGCAGTTATGATCCCCCCAGATCAAGACATGAGATTTTCTATGGTAGCATTTCTACATTTGGAATATTGCAGGGTTCCACAACTAGTCTGCCTTAGATGTACACTTAGTAAAGATTAAAAGTTCACATTAGGCCCAGCAAATCCTGAAATGCTTCTCTGTCCCCTTTCTAAGGTTAAGATTTTAGTAGAAAATGTTTCAAATCATCATCAAGATTCATCATGTGGGAAATCCCAACCCCTCCACACAGATGCAGATACATGAAAGAGGGAGGGGCAATTAAGATGAATGATAATGGTACTGAACTTGACAATGGGGGGCATGAGGGAGGACTGTCAGGGAAATGCCATCTCAAAAGGGCATTTTTTTTCTATTTAAGCTGCATGGCTTTTCTTGATCAGAACTTTCAATCTCCTTCATGATGAATAGATAGCCAGAAAACTTCCTATCTTCTCACTGGGAATTATGTTTATAGGAAAAAGTAATTTGTGCAAGAAAGCAAGTTGTTATGAGGGAGGGCAACCAAGAACAGAGGCACATGGAAAAGAACTGGGGGTGCTACAGTGCATACTGTGAGTAGGTGACCTGCCAAACACAGCTGTTGCCATGGACAGAAGGCTTCAGACAGGCAAGCTGATGATAGGGGAAATCAGGGGACAGCTGGCTGCAAATCTACAATCAGGTATTCCCCAATTTCCCCCCATCATCAGCTTGCTTATCTGTCACCTGGGTTCAGTATGACTTTCCACCCATGTTCAGGCTGACTTTTCCAGACAGCCCTGGATTTACTGCTTTCTGTAATTCAATCTTTAGGGTGAAAGGTGATTACCAGTAAATATACCTTTCCATCATAGGTGGGTCTTTTCATTATGCACAATTCACTATGAGTGTCTCTTGTTGGTGTGTTCTACTGTCGTGGAACAGTGAGGGAGACTCATAAAGCATCACTGAAGGGAGGGTTGGAGTGGAAAGATAAAGAGAAGAGTATGAAATTAAATAAAACATGGACCATTTAGAAAATTCAAAGGAGGAATAGGGCTAGGCTTCTATTGGAAGCTTTCAAGAATAGAAACAGGGCTATACGGTGTACCATTGCAGGCTAATTTTTATTTTTTTCAAATGCAGCCAGCTGCTCATTTGTATTGATCAGTGAATGAGACATTTCAACATGGAAAGATTCTCCAAGAAAAAAATAAAATAACATGTTGAGCCAGTAACCAAGAATAGACATATTTTGTTGTTGTTGAGTCATGCCTGACTCTTTGTGACCCCATATGGGATTTTCTTGGCAAAGGTACTAGACTGGTTTGCCATTTCCTTTGCCAGTGGATTAAGGCAAACAGGTTAAATGACTTGCCCAGGGTTGCACAGCTAGTGAGTGTGAGGCCAGATTTGAACTCAGGTCTTCCTGACTCGAGACCCAGCACTCTATCCACAGCCAGTCACCTGGCTGCTTCCAAGAATAGACACTACTCTGATTTTAATAAGCGAGGGGCACTTCCCAGGTTTTTATATTTAACTCTGGTAGGTCACGACACTGTCGCTGAACAGTGAGGGAGTGTCTTAAAGTAACATTAAATATAGTTGGAAAAAAAGACAAAGAAAGGGGAACTAAAAGAAAAAAATATCTGGCCTATTTGGGAAATTCAGAGCATGAATAGGCACCAATGGAAACTCACAAGAATGGATTTGGTGCCACCAGATGAACTGGTGCTCTTCTGCTTTTGAAATGTTTAATTTTTCCAACATAACAAAAGACTCATTTGTATTGGAATGGGGGAAAAATCTTGGCAAAATTATAGAAAAAGTCTGACTTTCTTCAACCACAATCTGTGAATCCTCACTTTAGTTGCCTCTGACACATGTGTAGTTGCCTATTCATCTGCTGTGTCTTAAAGCTCAAATATTTAAATCTGTACTATGTGCCAGTCTTTATTGCAGGCACTGGTGATGGTCAAAGACAAAAATAAAACAGCACCTGCCATCAGTGTGTTTACATTCTTGGACTGGGGGGGTGGCCTGGGGACAAAGGAACAATATGCACTTAGATAAGTATATGCAAAGTGTGTACAAAATTGATGCAACATCATTTTTGGTGGGTAGGCACCTGTAACTGGGAATTTATCACGAGGAAGGTAGCACTTGAATAAAGTTTTGCATTCAATTGAGGAGACAATATGCATATAAAGAATAAAACAAACATGAGGCAATTTTTGGAGGGGAAATCTAAAAATGTATGCAAAGTAAGTACAAAGTAATTTCAGGGAAAGGTGGTATGAAGTGTTAACAACAGGGAGACTTCCTAAGGGAGGTGTTCATTTACTCCAACTTTTTGGAAGATGAGGACTTTTGTAGGAATCAAGTACTTATTAAGTATTTTTTTCATTATGATGGCTATAATTAAACTTTTTTGGGAGTAGGAAATATCCTACTCTATATGCCATTGAGGGGCAGTTAGGTGGTACAGTGGATAGAGCTCTGGGTCTGGAGTGAGGAAGACTCATCTTTCTGAGTTCAAATCCAGCCTCAGACACTTACTAGCTGTGTAACCCTGGGCAAGTTACTTAATCCTGTGTGCCTCAGTTTCCGGCTATCTATTCATCATGAAGGAGATTGAAAGTTCTGATCAAGAAAAGCCATGCAGCTTAAGTAGAAAAAAAAATGAGAATTTCCTTCTCCAGCTATCTGGAAAACTACTCCTGTATCTTTGCCAAGAAAACGTCAAATAGCATCATGGAGATTTGGACCAGGCCAAAAAATGGCTGAACAAAAACAAAATGCTTTTGCATTATGTCTTCCTTTCCCAGAACCTTCCATCCTCATCTAGTCCCTTTCAAAGCTCAAAACCCCATACTGCCAAATACCTCCTAACACCCCAGGTTCTAGTGCCTGTCTTTTAAAAATGACCTCATTTATATTTTGTACGTACTTTTACGTTTCTGTGTTGTCTTCCCCAATGGAATATAAGGTCCATGAAGACAAGGACTCATCCATTTTTGTCTTACCCATCATAGGTGCTTAATAAATATTGGGTGAGTAATTCATTGCATTTTGGGGTCTGTGATTTCTTTATAAATATTATTTCCAAGAGAAATCAGGGTGATGCATTTTAACTTCACTATTGACTAATGGCCAACATAGATATGTTGTATCAGAGGCAGGAAATGAGATGGTTTTTCAGTGATGGGTCTGGAGTGAGGAAGACTCATCTTTCAGCGATGAGGTTTTTTTTACTGTCACGAGTCACCAAGGCAAACATTGATGGAGTTTGCCCTCTGACCTTTCTGATGCCCATGGTGCTTCATGATTGCCTCTAAGCTATACAGAGTCACAGGTTTCACGTCCTGCTTAGGCCTGTCTGTCCCTCCCTATCCAATCCCATTTCTATCAACTCCTTTTGAAAAGACATTTTCTCTTAATAATCTATTATTAAATATCTAGACTACTATTAAGAATTTCGGAGTTCCCTAAGGCTATAGAGTCTAGGTAGTCTTGGCTGGAGTCATTATTCATCACTAGCAGTCATCCTAAACTTCTAACCAATTCAGGCCAGCTCCTTTACTGTCTTTTTTCTTCCTGCCACTTGTGGATAGACACAGATTGGTTGTCCTTTCTCTCTTGATCAAGTGTCTGCTTTCCTGGGAAGAGAAGGACGACATGTCCTTTGTGCCAGTCTTGGAGGATATGAAGCAGAGGCATGCATCTATCTACTTCTACATTTACATCCCTGTCTCTCTATATGTCTCTCTCTGTCCCTCTGTCTCTGAGTATATAATTGCTTGTCAGACACTTATACCTCATTGTGAATTATAGAAATCAGATTATCAGGATACTTTCCTCAAAATAACTGACTGAGAGAAGCCAGCTGAGGAAATGTTAGAGAAGAAAGGCAGGGGAAGGAGAAGTAATTTCAAAATTATCAGCAATTCTAGTTTGTGCCAGCAGACAAGGAAATATCGCAAGATTGTTCATTTATGACTAAGAGAAAGCTTAAAGTTCATCTAGTCCT
The DNA here is from genome assembly GCA_028646575.1 of Pseudocheirus occidentalis. Classification (NCBI taxonomy): domain Eukaryota; kingdom Metazoa; phylum Chordata; class Mammalia; order Diprotodontia; family Pseudocheiridae; genus Pseudocheirus; species Pseudocheirus occidentalis. The sequence goes on from CM053600.1 coordinate 91,932,212, forward strand.
ATGCTATCATTTTACATCAGGGGAAACTGAGGCCCAGAGAATATAAGCAACTCACCCAAGGTCACCTAGTTAGTAAATGGCATACACATACACATGATACATACACATATATACACATAACCTATCTAAATCTACTAATATAGTATATCAGTACATATCTATGTATATAAACATGTATATGAACATATTTATATATGTGCGTATTGTGGATGCATATATGTGTATGTGCTCCTGTATGTGTGCCTTGCGCTACTCTATATTTGTATATATATGTGAGTATACATACATATGTATATATATTCATGTTGTAGTTTTCTATTTTTCAATTTTGTCTGACTCTTCCTGACCCCATTTGAGGTTTCTTGGGCAAAGATAACTGGAGTGATTTGCCGTTTCCTTCCCCAGTTCATTTTACAGATGGGGAAACTGAGACAGAATTAAATGACTTTTCTAGGGTCACCCAGCTAGTAAGTGTCTGAGACAAGATTTGAACTCATGAAGAGGAGTCAAAGGGTCAATTGAGAAAGGATCAGACTATCATTGATTTAGGGCACAAAAGCTAGAAGGCATCTCACATCATTTAGTCCAAACCGCTTATTTTACAGTTGAAGAAATGAAAGTCTAGAAAAGTCAGCTAGTTTCACCTGGGGTCAGAAAGATGATAAAGGGGAGAATCAAGACACTGCAGAGATTGGAGGCATCCATGTGCCGTCATAGGACACGACCTCTTAATGGAAGGTATTGTATGAGGATGGTGGCAGTGATATTATACTGAATTGTTACACTATAATAACTTTTTCCAGATAAACTGAGAATAGTAATCAGATTACCAGCATTAGAAGAACACAAAATCTTGGTTTAAAAAATGTATATATATATGCACATAGACACGCATGCATGTCTGTATGTACATGCATACACATATGAACACATACATGCACATGTGTATATTATATTATATGTATGTATACATATATGTGTATATATGTATCTATATACATACACATATACACCTAATTTCAACAGGTTATTAGTTATTAATTAGTTATTAGCTCATTAGAATAGCAAGGTCCTCCATACAACTGCTCTCCATATGCTTTGTACACATGTCTTTGCTCCCTCTCCACTGGGAGGGATAGCTCCATTGACCAACATCTCCCTAGTTTAGTGACTTCAAGTATTACTTCCTGACTTGTGCTGCTTGTGTTCAGGAGTATGGTAATATTTTGGACTTGCTCAGAAGATGAAGTCTAAGAGAAAGAGGACCACAGGCCAGGAGTTTGCTATTTACTATTTATGGGACCTTAGGTGAGTTATTTATTTTCTCTGGGCCTCAGTTTTCTCATATATAGAATTTACATGTGCAACTCTTATTGACCCCATTTGGGATTTTCTTGGTAAAGATACTGGAGTGGATTGCCATTTCCTTCTCTAGCTCATTTTACTGATGAGGAAACTGAGGCAAATAGGGTTAAGTGACAGTCCAAGGTCACAAATTAGTAAGAGTCTGAGGCCAGATTTGAACTCATGAAGAAGAGTCTTGGATTTAAGCTTTCTTTTAGTCCTAAATCAATAATCTTATGATAATTCCTTGCCTGCTGGCAGAAACTAGAGCTGCTGATAACTTCGAAATTACCTCTCCTTCCCTTCCCTTTTTCTTCCAACATTTCCTCAATTGGCTTTTCTCAGTCAGCTATTTTGAGGTAAGTAACCTGATTATCTGATTTATGTAATTCACAGACCTAGCTCTCTCAGGGGATATTTTTATTTTAAACTTAAAGCTTATTCACCCACATGAATATTTAATTGGTATAATGTCCAGAAAATATATTTTTGATGAAGGGGACTTTTTCCATGCCCCTTGCCTATTGGTTCACTATCCCTCAGGCTAGAACAACATGGGCCAAGAACTTGGTGGCACCCATTTATGACAGGCTGCAGAGCTTTGGTTTAATGTGATGCTTTGTAATATGATGAACTTGTGAATATTTTTGTTCATTTCTCTTCCCTCTATTCAGAGGCCAGAGAAAAATAAATATATAGATTTAAATAAGGAGAGACTGGAATCAGAGCCAGGGGCAGTAGAGGAGGAAGGAAGCTGGGGCAGGGACGAGGATCAATTAGGTGTAACACATAAAAAAAGTCTCACAAAGAAAAAAAAGAAATAGAGCTAGAGAAAAAGTCAACAACAACACAAATGGAAGTTGTCATGGTAACAACCGTTGGAAGCAGGCAATTGGATTTTGGAAACTGAAACTGGGGCCAGACTTGATGGTAAGAAAGAGACTAAGGGGATGAAGCCACAGAATGAAATCAGAGACCTAAGAATGAGTATAAGCACCCTGCTTTAGCTGTGCAGTGTTGGCCTTGAAAAGTATTTATAATATGTGCTTGCATGCATGTGTGTGTGTATATGTGTGTGTGTGTGTGTGTGTATGTGTCTGTATGGAAAGTATATCACGTTTTTGTTAAAGATCCAGGCTTAAAAGACCTGAAATGCAGATCTGTGCAGCCAGGAGGTCTATGAGTAAGTGTGTTAGTATCTTTCTTTTGTAGCATTACAGTGTTCATGACTCATGCTGCATAACAATGTGTTAGGTGGGTGTAATCCCTTTTAAAATATTTCAAAGAAGAAAAGCTAGAGCATCTTCGTGCATAGAAAGATATGTTTCCACGCAAAAGAATATTCATGTATATTTGTGCAAAAATGCACACACACATACATGCATGGGTGAATTGTTGCTGTGCCTAACTAGTAACAGTAGGATAGTTTGTCATGATTTTTCTTATCATGATATCCTATTCTGAGCTGACTGCGGGTAGCACAATATATGGAAGCAATCTAGTCTCAAATTTCTCTGCTTTCTGACAAAGAGAAAAATCTTACAATTAAATGATTACACAGCTATACTGTACTTCACATGCTGCCCTTGAAAGAGAGTTGTTATGATGGTTTTGCAGATGGAAAAAGCTGAGACCCAGAGGAAGAAAAGTAATTACTCACAATCACATACAAACCTAAATGACTTGATTCAGAAACACAGGTTAGCTCTCTGCTCATCACCCTGCAGGATCTTATCAGCCTTGGTTGCTGGTCTTCAGTCCTGTCTAACTCTCTGTGACCCCACTGGGGTTTTCTTGGTGAAGAATTGCCAGTGGTTTGCCACTTCCTTCTCTACTTCATTTTACAAATGAGGAAACTGACATAAATAGGGTTTAAGTGACTTCCCTGCATCACACAGCTAGTAGGTGTCTGAGGCTAAATTTGAACTTGGATCTTCCTGACTTCAGGTCCAGCACTCTATGCATTGAGCCACCTAACTGCACTGTCAGCTTTGCTACTCTGTAATACATTCAAACATGTAGAAATACATATGTGCGCGCACACACACACACACACATACACACACACTCAACCACATACACTAGTCCTATCTAAATCACCCATCACCAACCTCTGTCCCTCTGTTTGGGATCATGAAGTTCAAAAAGGAGGGAGCTCAGCTCAGCTCAGCTCAGCTCAGAATATCTCATTTCTCACCTGGCTTCATTGTTTTGGGACTTCTCTCACCCTTCTCCCCATCCAGCTCACTCTCCTTCCTCTCCTTTCCATGTCTCCCCTTCCTTTTCCCTCTCTTCCTCTTTGTTGTCTTCCCCCATTAGGCATCTCGAGTGTTAGCACAGTGTCTAGAATATAGTAAGTTTTTAATAAATGTTTATTTACTGACTAAGTAAGTTAGGATACCATAATTTAACCCAACCCTAAGGAAACTGAGGTCCACAAGACTATGCCCTATATTTAAAAGAATCAAGCTTATGATATAAAACTGAAGAAAAAGGGTTTTGAGAAAGTTATGTAAAAAGTTAAAAGCGCTGAAATGATTTCAACAGAAAAAAAATGTCTTGTTTTGTGTTTTTATTGGTAGAGTCACCATGATGCTGTGGTAAGACTTCAGAATTAGAAAGCCTGGATTTGAATCTTGACCCTGTGACTGACGCCCTGATCTTGAAGGAAGTCATTTCATCTTTCTAGGCTCTAATTTTTCCATCTGTAAGATGAGGGAGATGATCCCAAAGGTCCTTTTAAGCTGTAACATTGAATGAAGAATAACATAAAGTAAAGGCTTGATTTTCGTATCTAGGTTAAAAACTATTACAGCAAATTAAATTAGCACGAACTTAAAATGGCAAATGGTACTCCTTCCCTCCCAATCAAAACCTTTCTGAAACTTTTTTTTTCATCATAAGAAGAAGGATTTTCAAACTAGAAACTGTAGGACTAACATTAGCAAAAGAGAATCACTGTTTAAGCTAGGAGAGAAGAGATTGAGGTCATAACTACTTGAAGTGTGTTCAAATTTTTGGTCCCAGGCAAATTTTATCCCAGGATATTGAAGGAGCTTATAGATGTGATGACTAAGTCAATAGCTGTAATCTTTAAGAAAGTGAAAACAAAGAGAACGCCCAGAAGAATGAAAATTACTACAGTTTGTCTTAATTTTCAAAATGGGGAAACTGGTAGCATGAAGAAATAATAGATAAGTAAATTTGATGTCAGGCATTGCCAAAATTCCAGAATAGATTGCTGAATTGACTTGAATATAGATTGTGTGTAGAAATAATATATCACTTTAAAATATGATTTCTTTGAGAGGGTAAAATGTCTATGCATGTATATAGCAATTCTCCATTTCAATTACATGTATGCACAACATTAGTATATATGGTTGAGTGTGTGTATATGCATATGTATATCTACATGTGTTAATGTATTACTAAATAATATGTTTATGCACATGCATGTGTATATATGTAAATGTATATTCAAATTTCTGCTCCTATAAAATTATAGAAGGAACTTTACATGCATGGTCACATATTATAGTCATAATCTTTAAGAAATCATGGAGAACATGGAGAAAACCTCAATATAAACATGTACTTAAAATATATGTACATTTTTCTTCCTATAAACTGAGGCAATAGAGCATATCCAGAGAGATGTTATATATTTAGACAAATAGAGGAATCTTTTCTGGAATTAACACTAAATTTACCTCCATGCACTCATTCATAAACATACATACAGGTAATGAAAAACAACTCCAATTATTTTGTAGGTCATATTCAATTATTATGCAAGTCAATTTTTTGGAAAAAAGTACCACCCATATTCTGGCCAATGCAGTATTTCATGATTTTTTTTTTTTTTGTGGTGAGCAAATTTAAAAGAATTGGTGGTAACTAAATGTCAATATGGGTTCAATAAAATGGACTCATATTAAACTAACTCCATTTGTCTTTTTAAAAATAGGATTATTCAGTTGGTAGATAAGAGGAATGTCATAAACAGTAGATTGTGAGTTCCTTGAGAGCAGGACTGTGTTCTGCCTTTTGTATGTGTGTGTGTGTGTGGGGGGGTATCCCCAGCACTCAGCACAGTGCTTGGCACATAGTAGATACTTATACATTTTTGCTGATTTGACAGTGAATAATTTTTAATAAGATATTTTACAGTCATTCATGATATCTTGGAGCACAAGAAAGTGAAATGTATACTGGATGTAGGACTGATTGTTTAATTTGCAGCTAGTTGAAAAACTGTACCCATAGAATAATGATTAAAGATTAAAGTCAGATTGAAGTGAAGTTTCTAGTGAAGAATCAGAGGATTCTGCCCTTGGCATCATGTTTTTTTTATAATAATCTTTTATCACTGGGAGGAATTTCAGCAAGATGGTTGAATAAAAGATTTTGCTTAAGTCCACATCCCCCTTCTTACTTCAAATCAGTCCCAAGTAAAACACAAGCAGAGCAACTAAATGTGTGGATAGGAATAAAATGCTCACAAGTAAATCCCCAAGGAAAGTCAGCAGACTAAAGAAATGACTAGTAGCTGAGAAAAAGTTCTAGATATAGTGAAAAAATTCTATGGAGTAAATGAGTATAAAGTAGAAATCCCCAAAAGCAAAGAATAATTTTCCAGTGAGTACAGTTAGAACTCCCGAAAAAAAGAATAGAATTACACAAGAATCCTGAGGATAAACAGGAAGTCTAATAAAAATGGAAGGACTAGATAAGGAATGAAATTAAAACTCAATGAAAAATTAAAAATGATAATTACTGACTTACAGAACATTCTGGAAAGAGTCATTAAGCTGTGAACATTTGTTATAAAAGAATAGAGGAAATTTAGTTAGAATATAGTGAAATCACACGGATTTTTGAACTAAAGGCAAAAGAACTGGAAGAACCTAAGACTTTTCTTTTAAAATAAATTAACCCGAAGAAGCCACGTGATGCAGTAGATAGAGCACTACCTCTGGAATTAAGGGGACTGAATTCAAATTTGACCTCAGAAACTTCACACTTACTAACTCTGTGACCCTGGGCAAGTCACTTAGCCCCGACTGACTAAAAAAAAAAGTATAATGACTTAACCTTAAGAACAATATCAAAGAGAGAATTGGGGGGTGGCATCATTGGCTTAACAAAGAAACAAAAGAGAGTAAAGGGGGAAATCATTAAAAATATCTGGAGTTTTGGAACCAGAGGGTAAAATGCACATATATTTTTTAATTGATTCTCAGGATGCCACCAAAGAGAAAACCCATATTTAAATCACAAATAATGTGGTTGAAATGTTCCACAATGCTGAGGTCAAACAGAAAACATTTCAAGTAACTAGAAAGAGAAAAATTGCATATCAAAGAACTTCAATCAGACTGATCCAAGACTACTTACTATTATTAAGAAAGAAAAAGAAAAGCTAAAATATGATTTTCTTAAGTATCAAGGAAGAGATAAATAAAATGAAAAATAAAAATATTATTCAACTTACATATAAAAAGGTGACTATTTTAAAAGACCAATGCAATATAAAACACTATTAAATCATTTGATTAGAAAAGAAGAGAAGAAATTCAAGTTACCAAGTTTGAAAATGACAAGTGGAAATACTCAATGGATGGAGAGGAAATAAAGAAGTCTAACAGAAACTAATTTGTATGATAATATACAAGCAGGTACAAAAATGAAATAGATAATTATTTTAAAAAATAAAATACCTAGATTTACAAAATGAAAAATAAGTAGAATAAACAAATTGATTTTGAAAAGATAAAAACCAAAAAAAAATTGTATTTAAGTTGATAGTCCTGTTGTACCCTGCTTTCATCAAACATCACCTGGTATATTTTGTTTGGTTCTGGACACCATGTTTTAGGAAAGACATCAATAACCTGGAATATTCAGAGAAGGGCAACCAGTATGGTGAATGACTTTGAATCCATGAAATATGAGGATCTGTTGAAGTAATTGGGCAAATCCGGCATAGATAAAAAGAAGATTCCATGAGGACATACTAGTTATCTTCATGTCTTTGAAAGGCTGTCATGTGGAGGTGGGATTGGACTTTTTATGTTTGATTCCAGATGGCAGAACTTGGAGGAATGGGTGGAAGTTGCAAAGAGGCCAATTTAAGCTTGATTTCGGGGGGAGGGGAACCCATACTCACTGACATTTTGGGATGTTCAGAAGTGGAACATGTTGCTTTGAGAAGTGATGGTTCCCCTCTTTGCCCCCCTACCACCCTGACCTTAGAGATCTTCAAGAAAATGCTAACTGATCATGTGTCAGGTGTGGGGGTGGGGATTCCTTTGTTGTATGGGTCGGCTGATGAAACATCATCAAATTTTCCAATTCTGTGATTTAGTAATTGAATAAGTCTTAAATGAATTTCCAAAGAAATTTCTGATTTGGATGAATTTACAAGTGAATTCCTTCAAACATTTAACGAGCAAATAACTCCAATGATGCATAAACTGCAAAAATGAAAAAAATTAGTTATCTTTTCAAATTGCTTCTATGAAACAAATGGGGTCTTGATACTTAAACTAAGGAAAGATAAAACAGAAGAAAAAATAAAAATAATACTTCTAATGAATAGGCCTATAAAATACTAGCAAATGGACTACAGAAACATAGTGCATATATAAAACATATATGCATATTTATATATGCATATAAAAGCATAATATATATATATGAATAATAAAATAACATTAACTAACATTTATGTAGTACCTACTATATTCCAGGCACTATATGAAATGCTTTACAATTAGTATCTCATTTGAGCCTTACAACAACCCTGGGAGGTAGATATTATTATTTTTCCTATTTTACAGATGAGGAAACTAAGGCAGTGGTTAAATGACTTAATGCTAAATCACATAGCTGGTAAATGTTTGAAACTGGATTTGAACTCAGGTCTTTCTTACTCTAGGCCTGGTGTTCTCTGTGGTGTCATTTGTTTCATTCTGGGCACTATGTATCAATATGATATATGGATTTATGTGATATGTAAATGAATATATATTATTGTGTATGTGCATATGTATGTATTTATACGGTGAGAGAAAGAAAGACAGAGACAGAGAGAGAAAAAGAGGATGAGAGTTTTGAAAATCAGGACAAACTTCATCCATTCCCATTCTTCTGGGCCTGCTAATTTTTTCTAAAAGATCATGATTCAGTTATCATATGTTGTGATAAAACGTGCCTGGGACTAGAATATACACACAGACACACACAAAATATATTGATACAAAACCATCAGATCATAAAGGTGTGACTTAAATAATATCCCTTATAAATATAAAGTGGAGGTGATGAATAGATTTAAATATTACATCTGACAGGTAGAGTGCCTGAGAAACTATAGAAAGAGGTTCACAACATTGTACAGGAGACAGCAACAAAAACCATTCAAAAGAAAAAGAACAGCATGAAAGCAAAATGGTTGTGTGGCGAGGCTTTACCGAGGAAAGAAGGAAAGAGAAAGGTAAAGGAGAAAGAGAGATATACTCAATGGAATTCACAGTTGCAGAGACTAGTAAGGAGAGATAAGAAGTTTTTTTTCTTTTTTAATGAGCAATGCAAAGAAATAGAAGAAAAATGATAGAATGGGAAAACCAGTTATCTTTGAGAAAATTATAGATATCAAGGGAAAGTTTCATGCAAAAATGGGAATGGTAAAAAAACAAAAATGGTAGAGATTTAATAGAAGCAGAAGAGATTAAGAAGAGGTGACAAAAATACACAAAAGAACCATAAAAGAAGGATCTTAACATCACCAATAGCCACGGTGGTGTGAGCACTGATCTAGGACCAGACATCCTAGAGAATGAAATTAAGTGAACCTTAGGAAACTTTGCTAACAATAAGGCTATTGGAGGTAACAAAATTCTGCCTGAGCTATTTAAAATCCTAAAAGGTGATGCCATTAAAGTGTTGCACTCAATATGTCAGCAAATTTGGAAAACTCAACAGCCATTAAATTGGAAAAGATCAGTTTACATCCCAGTCTTTAAAAAGTACAATTCCAAGGAATGTTCCAATTGTCAAACAATTGTGCTCATTTCACATAACAGCAAGGTTATGCTTAAAATTTTGCAAGCTAGGCTTCAGCAAAATGTGAACAGAGAATTATCAGAGATACAGATTGGTTTTCAAAGAGGTAGAGACACAAATTGCCAACATTTGTTGGATTATGGAAAACACAAGGGAGTTCAAGAAAAAAAACCCCAAAATATTTACTTCCACTTCATTGACTAAAGCTTTTGACTGTGTAGGTTACAACAAAAAGTGATAAGTTCTTAAAGAGATGGGAATACCAGATCATCTTAATTGTCTCTTGAGGAACGTGTATACAGGCCAAGAAGCAACAGTTAGAACCAAACAGGGAAAAACTTTTGGGTCTGATTAGAAAAGGAACACAACCAGGTTGTATATTCTCACCTTACTTATTTAATTTCTATGCAGAGTATGTGTCATCTCTATTAGTAAAAGGCCATGCTGGATGAATAAAAAACTGAAATTAAGGTTGCTGGAATCTCAGATATTCAGACAATACCACCAGGATGGCAGAAAGTAAGCAATTAAGAAACTTCTTTATAAGGGTGAAAGAGGAGAGTGTAAAACCTGACTTTGAAACTTAACATAAAAAACTAAGTTCTAAGGAGTGGCTAGGTGGCACAGTGAATAGAGCAGTAGCCCTGGCGTCAAGAGGACTTGAGTTCAAATGCAGCCTTAGACACGTAACACCAAAAAAACTAGCCATGTGACCTTGGGCAAATCACTTACCCCGAATTGCCCTATTTTCCCCCCTCCAAAAAAAAGGCAAAAAAACCCCCTACAACTGTTCTTGGCAACTGGTCTCATCACTTCCCAGCAAACAGAGGGAGAAGAAATGGAAGCAGGGTCAGATTTCGTATTCTAGGCCTGAAAGATCATTGTAGACGGTGACTACAGCCATGAAATTAAAAGATACTTGCTCCTTGGAGGGAAAGTTATGGCAAATCTGGACTGGATACGTTTTAGTATCCTGCTTTTTTTTTTTAGTATTTCTGCTTTTTAGCAGAGATTTCACTTTGCTGACAAAGGTCATATAGTAAAAACTATGTTGTTGTTGTTTTTCCGATAGCTATGTATTACCGCGAGAGTTGGGCTACTCTATCCTTTTATCTCAGCTATAGGCTGTACATGGCCGCTCATACTATTTGAATAAGTAAGGGGTTACCAACTACCACCCTTCTGGTAACATGGAGAGCCATGGAGCCTTATCACATGCTTTGCCTTAGTGTTTTTATGTTCATCACCTCTTAGCACCTATCTTTCCACTATGACATTTTAGTCTCAGTTTCTCAAATTGTAAAAAGAGAGGTTTGGACTAAATTATCTGTTTCCTTGCATTCCAACTATCTATGTATATCAGGACTTCCAAGGATCTCTCCTAATTTTGAGAATAACACAGTGCTTTGAAGATGGGACTGGCCTCATGTTTTCCTTTGTATAGGGAACTCTATAGTCTCTAAAGATTGTGCCAGGATTGTGCCTGACCCAGCATGGCCATGGCCTGACTTCCAGGTATGTGGAATCAACTAGGGAGGGTGGGAAGAATCATATCATCTCATTCTCCCTGAAAAGCCAATCCTGGGGCTTTTCAATACAACCACACCTACCCTTATCACCAAGTGCTCCTCTCCATGGTACATACCAACATTCCCATTTCTGAGCCAAGCATTATAACTAAACTATTCCCAGACATTCACAACAATGGATGTTCAAGTGCCATTGGGTTAATTTTATCACTACTATCCCCACATACACATACATACAAGACCAATGAGCATGCCTATCCACTCCCATTCATGTTACCTTATAGCTATGGTAGATACACGTCAGAGCAGGGGCCTTATGTCTCATCAGAATGACCAATTCATAAGTGCTCCACTTCTTCCCTTTTTCTTTTGGGAGGGACAAACTGAGCCACACAGGAAAAACAGGTGAAGATGGGTTATAACAAATTTCAAATCTCATTACATTATCTTTCCCTAAACCTACACTGTTTCCAGACTTCCTGATTTTTGTCAAGGGCCTTTGTCAGAGTCTTGGAGCTATTTTTAGCTCTTCACTATCACTTACCCACAGATCCAATGAATTGCAAAACCTTCCTGATTCTACCACCACATCCCTTCCATCTTGTCCTTTTCTGTCTGCTAACAGCCAGTACCCTAGATCAAAACCTTGTTACCTTTCATCTGGACTAATGCAATAGCCACCTAATTGGTCTCCCTACCTCAAGTTCTCCCCTCTTCAGTATTAATGGATTAAGAAAAAGATTTGAACCCAGGTCTCCCTAGTCCAGCTCTCCAAAACATCACACAGTCTCTTGAGCAAGTATTACTGCCTTCATTTCATTGACAAGGACAGAGAAGTTCACGGTGGTTTGAGATTTGTCTTAACACCGGCACACAGCTACTGTCAGAGCCAGAATTTTAACCCTGGGGTCTTCTCTCTGAGTACAGAGTGCTTTCAATTATACTCGGTTGCCTCTCTATGCAATAACATTTTAGCATTTCTATAAACGGCGTGTTCAATGCTTCTGTATCCATCTGCCTTGAGTTCTATGGGATGAATCCCATCATTTCCTGGACATTTTCCTCTATGCCATTTAACATCTGTACTCCCTTTATTCCATATCACCCAGTCAAATCTAATAAACATTTATTGATAAATTATTGATTTATAATAATATAATAAAAATCAATTTATTGACTAATAAATATTATGAGTAAGGATCTGTACCAGGCTTGCAAAAATAAACAAAACAGTTCCTGTCCTTGAGAAAGATATATTCTAATCTGGGGGAGAGAATATAACATGTAGATAGATAAATTTATACATGTTTATTTGAAATTGGAGAAAATATTGTCAATCAGGGACTAGGAAAGAAAAAGAAGTTGCTCATGTGCATTGAAAAAAGCTTGTAATTTTAAGAGGTAAATATAAGAATGGTATGCCTTCCAGGAAAGTGTGGATAATCTGGGTAAAGATACAGAAGCAGGATGTTGAGGTAGAGAAAAGACAAGTGTGTCCTTACAGTTTAAATTTTCAGAATATTTCTTTGATCAAAATTTCCAATGCAGAAAGTCAGTCCCAATGAATTGTTGCATTGTATGTAAAGGTATGTTTGTATGAAAAGACACTGAAACTGGTTGTGTAAAAATTATAGTTCTAATACGCAATTTAATTTATGTGAGCAACTACAGGGAAATATTAGTGGAGGAAGCAGCAGTTACAAAGTGACTTTCTCAGCTTAGCTGAGCAAAAGGAAAGTAATAATGCACTAAACTAAAAACAATGTTTTCTATTGATTGAAGAATTTAAACCAACAACAATGATGAAAATACAACCATGTGAATCAGTGAAATGCTATGACTTAGACTTATAACTTCTTGGCTGGCAGGGCAATCAGGAAGGAGAATATGAATGGCTTTTAAAGCAAATGAGATCTTGGGAGAAGGAAAACAAGGAAAGCTAATATAAAGAAACAGCAGCAAGTATGAAAGGGAACATGCTCAAAGATTTCTAAAGTTCCCAACCCAGTGCACAAGGCAAGGAATGGCTATTTCCACCCTTATATCTCAGGATACTCTGCGTTCTTCCTACAATTCAAAAGTGAGACCATTTGTTTCAAAAGGGAGGCAAGAAGGCAGTAAAGACACTGATCTTTCTACCATTCTGAGAATGTCTATGTGCAGCAGATAAAATCAGGGAAAGCGTGGACTTCTGAACGAATGTTGTACTGCTTCTTTGTACCATAACAAGTGAGCTATCTGTTTTGTAACATAGAAGAGTGAAAAGACCTTTATTTGGATTAGTGTAGCTCTAGAGTATCTAGTTAAGTGGGTAAATTTCTACATGTCTGTGTTTGTGTTTTGTGCTATGCGTCTCCAGGGAAAAATCTTGTGTTTTAGGCTGTACTTTAAATTACTTGAGGTCTCAAAGAATTAATGAAGGAAATGAATGAAGGAAGGAAGGGAAAAGCATTTATTAAACAATTATTGCATACAAGGCTGTAATTATTAAGTATTAAAGATACAAACAGCAAAATGACAGTCTCTTCTCTCAAGGAGTTCATGTTCTAATGAACAAGACAGTGGTATTTCTATGTAAGCTAGGTGGTACCATAGATAGCATCATGCCTGGCATCAGGAAGACCCATATTTGTGAATTCAAATTCTACTGACTAGCAGTGTGACCCTGAGTGAATCACTTGACTCTGTTTGCCTCAGTTTGCTCATCTATAAAATGGGCTGGAGAAAGAAATGGCAATCCACTCCAGTATTTTTGCCAAGCAGACACAAAAATGTGGTCATGAAGAATAAGACAAGACAGAAAAATGACTGAACAAAATATCTATGCTAAAAAGTCATTGACAGCTATATTTTTCACAACACCTTTTGTGGCCTTCCTAATTCTTTTGGGTATGCCTATGTTAGAAGTCCTGATAGTCTTGTAGGTGGACAGTCATCACTTAGATACAGAATGAAATTGTTTTTTTCTTTTGCATGACCAAAGGGTCTCTAGGAATTAGGAAAGTCTTTTTTTAAAAATTATTTTATTTTCTTGTTTACATCATTCATTTCCATGAGATTTTGAGTTACAAATTTTCTCCCTGTCTTTCCCCTACCCACAACCCCCAAACAGCATTCCCACTGTAAAACCCCTCCCCCAATCTGCTCTCTCCTATGTCCTCCTCCATTGCACCTCTAACTTTCTGGTA
>CM053600.1:91946842-91983573 GCA_028646575.1 Pseudocheirus occidentalis
GGGTTGGGGCAGAGGCAAGATGGGGAGAAAATGTGTAATTCAAAAATGTAATGAAAATGAATAATGTAAACAAGAAAACAAATAAAAACTAAATTTAAAAAAAAAGAAAATGGTTAGAGTCAAAGGATAGGGTCTTATTCCGAGAACAGCTGGGGGTCAGTGTCAATAAAATAAAGAGTACGTAGTAGTGGTGGGAGATAATACTGTGTACAAAGACTGGAAATTTAAGAAGGGCATGTTAACGAGGGACCTTGAACACCAAACAGAGGCTTCTATATTTAAACCTCAAGGCAATAGGGAGCCACTGGAATGGGGGAGGAGGGATGACATGGTTGGATCTGCACTTTAGGAAAAATCACTTTGGCAAATGATTGGTGAAGGGACTAGTGCGTCTAGAGCAGTAGTTCTCAACCTTCCTAATGCTGTGACCCTTTAATACTCGTATGTGGGCATATTTGCATGTAAACAGACCTGCCTGGAGACGGAGAGAGGAGCTGTGTCTCAGTTCCTCAGACCATCGGTAATACTGTTTTTCAATTGTCTTAGGTGACTCCTGTGACCCCTGTGAAAGGGTCATTAGACCCCCAAAGGGATCACAACCCACAGGTTGAGAAACATTGGTCTAGAGTGATTTGAAGAAACAAGCAATAGTATTTGATTCCATATTAGCTATAGAGGATGAAGGAGGAAGAAGTCAGTGACGACCGTAAGGTTTTTGTGGTAGAGAATATTAGCTTACCTAAGAGAAAGTTGAGTTTAGTTGGGGCTAAGGGTATGAAAATTGGTAGAGGTTAGGAAGAGGGTTTATGACTTTGTTTAAGGAATGTTAATTATAGGACTGAAGAATTTAGAGATGGGAGGGGTTATTAATCATCTGGTCAATCCTCTCCTTTTACAACTAAGAAACTGAGAAAGTTTGGCTGAGGCCCTCTTACTTGTGAAGTAGCATCAGACAAACACTGATGTTCTATAAGCCTTCAAAAAAGGATCTAGAAAACATGGGAAGTCAGACCTGGAGATACAGATTTGAGATTCATCTACCTAGAATAGTTTAAACCATATAAATAGGTGGGAATGAGTTATGGAAGGCAGATGAGAAGGGAAGGTGATGCATTAAATTTAAGAAATGAGCTGAGAGGGAGAAGAACCTTTGTGGAATACCCAGAGTTAAAGGCAGAAGAATGAAGGAGAAATATGAGGGATAGGGGTTGGGGATTTTATTGCTCTGCGGAATTCCCAGATGAAGAAACTCCCTCTGTTAATGCATATAAACATCTTCTTTGCAATTTATAGTCTTAGAAAAATGCCTGGAGCAATAAGAAGTTAAATTATGTGATCATGGTCACTCACCCAGGATGTATCAGAGACAAGACTTGGTCTTCCTGGCTCCTAGACCACCTCTTTATGCTGTCTCTTTATAATCATGACCTTACTAAGAGTACATTGTCTTTGGAACATAATGTAATTCTTTCATTTTTCAATTTCTTATGTTTATGTGTCCTTATATTACCTTGCTGGCAGTTACAATGCTACTTGTATATGGAATACAAGTTTCCTATGGGAAGGTTTTCTTCTCTTTCATTCCAAAATTGCTGAGAGCTGATTGAAAGTGTTTCAGGGAACTTGCCTGCATCACAAGGATACTAAGCCAGATAGCATTACCTACAATGGAAATACAATCCTTTCAGCAGCCAAGCTCCAAGTGAGAACTCTGGCTTACTTAAACACATATCCTGAGAATGCATGCAAGCATGCATGTGCGCGCGCACACACACACATACACACACATGCATAGATACACATAGATTGTTTTAGGGACTAGCTCCCAGTAACTGCCTGCTGACTGATCTCAAAGACATAGGGCACATCTCAATATGTGGTTCAACAAAAAGCCCTGTTAACTTGTTTATTTTACCTGTAGTGTACTTAAGATTAGGCAGACTAATTCAAGAGTGGAGTGAAATCAGAAAATCATTCCAGTGACAAAATCTGCCACCTTTGTTCTTTGTCTTACAATGCACATCATTTTGAACTCATGACCAATTGTAGAGTGATGTGGGCTCTAGGTAAGTTTCTCAAGGTCCAGTCAAGGTCATGAGAGCAAGTCCCTTTTTCTATAAGAATAAGTCAAATAAATCTGTCAAATCTGCCTTGGGACAAGTCAGACTCTCCTCCCACCACTTTCTTTTCTCTCTCCTTTTTTTTTTGCCCCCTTGACAAATTAATTATAATTTGTAAAGATACCAAATTATAAATTTTGAAGTGAAGGTAACAGATAACCTCTTGTTTTTCCATGAATCATTTCCTTAGAATCCCAGGGAACTGAGAAACTGGAGTCACCATGGATACATGTCTGAAAAAGGGACCACAATGTATAAAAGGGGAAAATGGGTATACATCTTTGTAGCTACTACCCCACAAAGTTGATCCTGGGCAGTGCTGAACTACAGATATAGCATTCCCTTTTATCATTCCTGAGTCCATGATCAGCTGTCTAGAAAACCTTGAACAAATCCCATTTGTATGCCTAAGTGTAGCATGCCCGCACCCTTTCCTACTATGAATGCTTACTGCTTTCCCCTCTAAGTTCTCTCCTATCTACTATGTATGTACTTACACTTTCATGTGTGTGCATGTGTGTATATATGTATATGTATGCATATATACATACATATGTGCATATTTGTATATGTGTGTATTATCTCTTTCATTAGAATGTAAGCTTTTTGAGGGTAGAAACAAATATTTTCTTTGTATTCTCACACAATGTCACAAAGTATGTGCTTAATAATTACTTGATGGTTAATTGATGTTGGTGGCTGTATAGTTGTTCGGTAGTTTCTGACTCTTCACGACCCCATTTGGGGTTTTCTTGGCAGAAATACTGGAATGGTTTGCCATTTCTTTCTCTAGCTCATTCTACAGATGAAGATCTAGGGAAAGAAGACTTCAAATGACTTGCCCAGGGTCACACAGCTAGTTAGTGTCTGAGATTGGACCTGAACTCAGGAAGATGAGTCTACCTAACTCTGGGCCCAGTACTTTGTTTATTGGACCTAATCACAAAAATCACTCATTTGGAAAGGAATTTATACCTAAATGTAGAAATTAAAGTAGGTAGGAGAATCTCACCATTTCTCCTTTACAGTTCAAGAAGAAAAATCCAATAGACTCAGAAAATAGCACTCATTTGGGGACAGAGAAAGGGAAAGCTTTTCATCTTCTTCTTCTTCACTTATCTGGCATTCCTCTGCAGGTTATAGGAATAGGAAGAAATCTCCTAGCATTCCCCCTGCTGTTGCCATATGACAGATGGTATAGATACACTGGGTAATGTCTGGAGGAGGGACCTAGGCAAAGGACCCACAGGATTGCCTTCCCCCACCTTCTCTCACTAACATGAAGTCAGAAATGATTTAACTTCTTAGATTCCTAACCATTACTATGCACTCTCTCCTCTCTGCAACTTTATGGCCCCAGAGCTGCTAGGGTGCATGTAAATGCGTATGAATGTGATTCCACAGACTGCAAACATGCCCTCAAGCTCCTGTGGCGGGGAAGCCTGGACTTCTGTTCTTACTAAAGGCTGAGTGACCCGGGTTATGCCAAGCACCAGAAGGGCAGGTGTTTCTGGGCCAACTGACAGCGGTAGCTTTGCCTCACAATGATTCTTCAGCTCTTCCGCTCTGCTAACAAAGCCAGAGAAACAGATGGGAGGAGGCCCCTGAATCACAGTATTCACATATAAGTCACAAACATGAATCAAATTGGTCAGGGGGAGGTTTTTTGGTAGGTGAATCAGGGACTGAGAGTCTCAGACCTTGGTTATTCTGACCTTGTTAAAAATAAAACCTTTTTCTTAAGGTGGAAACTTATATAGCTCACTGTTCATACATATACATATGCACAACTACTGTCAGGTGGTGTTCTTGAACAGTGCTGTCTGGAAAGTAACAGTGCTGCTGTAACCTCTGAGGCCCAGGTTTTCTTATCAGCATTACCCTTACTTTCTATATTTAACCTTATGTTATTTTTTTCTTTCCCAGACTTAAGTAACTATAATGGTTCACACACACACTCACTCAAAGGAATATGGTATACTTAGAATTGGCAATCTAAAAATGGAAAAGTAGGTAGGTACAAAAATTATGTAGAGCTAAAATAAAGCCCATTTTACTCTGTTCCCCATCACTACCCACAATATCCTATTTTATATCCATTGCATTATGCCCCATATCCCATGTTCTTTTTTCTATACTGTTTCAGCACAAAGAATACACATGCACACTACTCTCATAAGTGCTGCAATGTATGTTTGCATTTGAAAGCCTGTGAACATTTAGAAGCCTGATTGATTGCATTTAACTATTCCCTGATACCCTTCTCTAGCTTGACAAGCTTTCACTGATTCATAAATAAGCTTAGACAGACAGACAGACACACATATAGACAGATAGATAGATAGATAGATATAGATAGATAAACAGACTGACAAGCAAAACATTTGCATATTTATAAAAAACTTATCTAGTGTACAAGGTCTGTGTTGAGCATTGGCAATATAAATACAAACCAGTAAGACAGTCTGCCCTCAAGAAACTTACATTCTAATGGGAGAAAACAACACATAAAAGGAGCTTATAAAAAGGGATAACAAATGGAGGATAAGAAGAGATTAGGAGGTCTAGTTTGGGCTGGGACAAAGCCAAAACTCACCTACCAGAGCCCCAGGTTCCTGCCCATGGGGAAGGTGATGATTATGGCCAGAGGTCAGGCAGAGCCTGGTATAGAAATGGCCTGGAAGACAATAATAACAAAAATGGCCGTGATCATCATTGTTTCTCATTTTAATAAGACACTTTAAATCTAATATTCTTTGATATCTTGTTTCTATGCCACTTTTATTTCTGAATATATCCTTGCTATCCTTTATCTGTTGAATTTCTCCTTGTAACAAAGATGAAAAAAAAAGACTACTGTTTGCCTTTTCTTCAGAAGCATTCTGTTTTTGTATTTAAATAACCATGAACCCTGCAGTCCTGGGTGAGTCTAGCCCACAGCTAAGCTATTAGATATTCTGGTTTTATCACCTTTTGGACTTCTTTTATCCTGTGTTCTTTTCAAAAACCATCATCTCATTCTAGTCCCCTCCTCCTTTACCTCCCCCAACAGTGGTAGCATTATAAGTTTAAATTCAGTAGCACTTATTTCCCATAAATCCTACTCTCAGAAAACCTCTAAAACATCCCACATCCCAATCCATCATTTGTGGTTTGTGGTTATTTTTAATATATGTCTCTTAACACTGGTATCAATCAGCAAATTTACCTGGCATATTGTGGATCCTTACCATGACAGCATTATGGGCCTGGAAGGGACCTCAAGAGATCATCTGGTTCAACCCCCTGCCAGGAGCATGATGAATTTATAATCTTAACAAGAAGTGACTAAGAAAATCTAGCCCCATTTTGTTAACAGATGAAACTTGGGAGTAATTAGGTCTGGGCCAGAAGCCAATTTTAAGATCACTCCTTTCTAAACACAGCTCAGCGTTCAATGGTATAGCTAAGTCTACATGCTGCCAAAATATCCAGACAAAGTCAGTCAATTTTATTCAAAACTTCAATCAATCATTTATTGTTTGCCAAAGACATAAGTACATATATCTATATCCAAATCTATACCTCTCTGTGTATTTTAAAATTGAGTTAACCAGATGTTTTGGTACCAGACAGACATGCACCATATGTGATGATCAGTACTCTCACCTGCAGCCTCTTTATAAACTCAAATGTGGTCTTAATGAGATCTGAAATATACTGAATAAGCTCCCCAAATCCAACATTTGAATGATAGAAATAAATATCTGTTAAGAAAGAGGGAACCTAAATAATAGAATGTCAGGAAGCCACAGAGTAGGGAAAACCTGAGTTTAAGGCCCCACCTCAGATACCTACTGGGTGTGTAGTTGCATAAATTACATCTAAGTCTCAGCATTACCACCACCCCCTCCAGCAACTTCCTACAACTATTTGTTTTAAAGTAACTAACTACCTATGAGCATTGTCAGAGGGAGTTTCCCCATTGGCAATTCACTATATCAATGTGATCACAGGTCCATTAAAAAAAGCAGTAGAGTGGGAGACTGAGAGATAGCAACAATCCTTCACTAAACAATGTGTTTAGTGAGTTTCCCCTCAGTTTTAACTTCTGTGAATTAGATGATCCTTGATATTTTTTTACCCCAATATGGCAAGATCTCATGCAATCTTACATGTGTAGTTCAAAAAATCACAATTATCTGCAAATATAAAGATCATGTAAATTCAGCAAAGAACATGTCACAGTTTTCCAAAGATTACTGCTTGCTTAAAACTCAATGCACAAAATGGCCTTTTCCAACCCAAAGACAAGAAAGACAAGAACAAAGACAAAGAATATTGGCTTCCTATCTAAGAAGGAACTCTGGTCTCTACAGAACTTGACAGATTACATAGAGTTCTCACCAAATGTCTTTAGTACCTGAGGTTGATTGAGAGTCATGTTCCCACACCCTCTCCTCCCTAAGCTAAATGTCTTTCAAGTCTGGTCTTGTCACCAAGAGCTCCCATGGCTCTCTCATCTCCAGAAGCAAATACAAAATGGTCTATTTGACATTCAAAGCCCTTCATAATTTAGCACCCCACTCCTACCTTTCCAATCTTCTTATCTCTTAACTCCTGCCATGTAACTTCAATTCAGTGACACTGGCCTCCTATCTCTTCTGTATATAGCTAGCTTTGTATATATTTCTTTGCATGTTGTCCTCAGTTAGATTGTAAACTCCTTGAAGGCAGGAATTGTTATTTGCGTATCCCCAGTATTTAGCACAGTGCATAGCACATAGTAGATATTTAATAAATGGTTATTTGTTGATTATACAAAAATCCATCTATGATTCTCTGAGACTATAAGGATGGATGCATTTGCCCCCACCCCTCTGCAGCAACTTCCTAAGACTATTTGTTTTAGAACAACGACCTATAAGCATTATCAAAGGGAGTTCACCATATTAAAGTGATCACAGGTTCATTAAAAAAGCAGTATTTTTTTCTCCACAGGAGGACACAGCAAAATGTCCAGAGTAGAAGTCTCTGTACCATGGATGATCCACTTTGCTGGTTGGTTTTTGTTTTTGGCAACCTTTCCTCATAATTCTTATTTTTCAAATGTTCTAAGTTATTTGAGTAACTCCTCTTTGACTTATTTTCAATAATTATTTATTAACAATTAAATGATAAATAAATAATTTGTATTAAATAATTATTTAATGATGTTTAATATTTAATAATATAATATATTATAATATATAATAGAAAATATTTAACTTCATAATGTATTTAATTTATATATTTATTAATAATTTTCATTTCTCTGAAAATCACCCTCTTCTTAAGGTCTGTACATGATATGGAGGTGAACATGGGTTCCAGAGGTCTAGATTTAGTACTAAGAATAATTAAGGTGGAAAGGACTCAAGCACAAAGCTGGGAGCTGGAGTCTGCTTGCATGCTGAGGCCCGTGGTCCCTGTGTTCTCTGTTTGCTGGGACTACACGGAAGCACGTGGCAGTTCGTTCTGGCTGCTGCCTGTTTTCCTGCCCATGTTGGGTTTTGTGAGGGGTCTTGGTGATGATAGTGCCTTTTCCTTTGCTTAGGCACCTGTGGGGTGCCTGCATTGGCCCCTACCTGTTTGCCCTGAGACTATGCTGAAGCATGGGTGGTAGCTGCTGGGGCTGTCTGTTCAGTGCTAAGCTGAAGCACGGGGCAGTTCTGGTTCTTCATTCTCAGTTCTATACAGTGATGCAAGGGTAGGAAGGCATGGAGAGGGGGTTCTGGTGTTGGTATTTGCCTCCACCACATTGGGGCTCAGGGCCTCTCCCTGGTTTGCTTCCTATTATGCTTCTGATTATTTAGTTTTTGAATTCTTCTGTGAAGGGGAACCCACTGTACTGTGCCTCTTAACTGTTTTTAGCTACTAGGAGGTATTTTCCTAACAAGTCTAAACCAGCTTGTTTGCCACTTCGATCCATTGTCCCCACTGCTGAACTCTGGGGTCGAGGAAAATAAATTTTATACATCTTTTTAGTAACAACAGATCATTGTCAAACCCTTCTCAAATCTCTGTTTTTTAGAGTCAACATCCTCAATTACATAGATTTACCTCAAGGACCCTCAACCATCCCCCATCAGCTTCTTCTATATGATCTTCGATAATTTGCAATTCCTTTCCTGAAACATGACCCTCAAGACTTTATAAAGCACTGGAGATGCTGTCTGACTTGGGGGAGAGTGTTTGTCTTTCGTTTTTGAAAAGGACCAATGATATCACTGGTAACATTTTTAAAAAATAAATTATTTTATTTATTTTCTTGTTTACATCACTCATTTCCACGAGATTCTCAGTTACACATTTTCTCCCCATCTTTCCCCTACCCGACATCTCAAAACAGCCATCCCACTTTATACCCCTTCCTGTAATCTGCTCTCTCCTATGTCCTCCCCCATCACCCCTCTGACTTCCAGTAGGGCAGGATGGATATGCCTACCCCTGTGCCTGTATATCTTAATTCTCACTGGTAACATCTTGACTTGTGCCTGAATTGGATTAAAATGAGACAGAGCTGCACAAAGTCTTGGGCCTCACTCTCTTTTCCTGAGTCATTGAAATCCTGTGGCAGTAAATTCTGAGTCAAGACAATTGGTGGTGGCCCAGGATGCAGTGGATGGCCTTGGTGTCTTCCATACCTGACCAGGCTGTAAGTGCTCCACGATCTTCAGCCATTTTCATGGCCATTGGAAGAAATTTTTCTTGTCTCTTCCTTGGGGGAAAGTCATCACATGCCTGGGATAGACACCCCCCCAAGTCCCCAACAAGTTTAAGGTCTGTCAGTTATCCTTTAGCCCATCAGCTAAGACAGTTTGTCAGGTTGTTGATTGCTTCATGTGATACAACTTATTGGAGCCACAGGACACCAAAGGTGGATGAGCAGCCCCTCTTACCAGAGGGTCTTGGCCTCCTGAACACCTCCTACACCCTAGCAGGGAGAGTAGAAAGAGGCTATCATCCCCTTATTTTGTGGACACTCTTAATTTGGGTTAGTATTTTATTTGTTCGTGTTTTTTTGGTTTCCATTTCAAAATATTGGTTCACATGAACCCTTCAAACAAGTACCCTGCCCCTCATCTTTTTAAAAGATGCTAATTTCTGTGTACCACTCCTCCTCCATCTTGTCAATTGGTGAAGTTTACAATTATTTTAAAAATATAGTAATTAAAAATAACAAAGGAGGAACTGCACATCCCATTTGTATATTAAAAGTGAACACTTGAGGCCAGCAAGACAAATCATGACTCCAGATAATCACTGAAATGAGATTATGAAGGGAGTTAAACATCTTTGGTAATGGAGAAGCAGAAGGGAACTTTAATGGCCACAACAGAGCTTCTATTCACTACTTTACCCTTAATCGCTTTTATTTTTTTGGCTAAAGTAGAAGTTTTGACATAGTACAACATGGTAAATCCTCTTAGTTCCCTGGCCAGAATTGGTATTGAACTGAGAAATACACAGCTTCCTTTTCTTGTTTCAGATTGAGAAAACCATTAGGAGAAATATGTGTGTATACACATATAGTGTATGCACATATAATATTTATTTTATGGTACACATGCACATATGGAATATACATATGTAAATATATTTATTTATCATATTCTGATATGACAATAATTGCTGACACAATTAGGAAAACTTAGTGGACAGACCAGGCTATCTTCTGTATTTCCAAGTGAGCAAGAACCATGATGAAAACTTATTGTCTTGCCTATCTAGAAACAAAGGGTCATTCTAGGTAGCAATGTGAGGGAGAGAGGTGAAATGAGACCAACAGAGTCTGAAAGCTAAAACCATACAAGGCTTAATGGTAGATTAAAAAAAGAAAGAAAAGTGGGGGAAAAAAAGAAATGCCTGCCAAGAACTGTAAAAGGCATTTTAAGTGGAGTAGATTGTGGGAGAATGCATAAGACCTATAGTACTCTCCTCTAGGAGACCTGCTCCTTAAGTGATTTGATTTCACAACTGAACTGTTTATTCATGAGATAAGTGTTCAATTAAGGGAATCATTTGGCAGCGGCTAACCTTCAGGTTTTCTGCTGTCATGGAAAGAAAAAGAAGGAATCCAGAATCAAGTATTCAAATTGTTAGTATGATCCTCATTTTCCCTCTAGCTAATTAATGGCCATTTTCTGTGTTCTCAGATCTTCATCCTGTATGCATTTCTCCCAACCTTCCTTGAAGATGATTATCTGGAGACCAGGAGGGCTCGCTTTACAGACCAATGTAAATGGAACCAGAGCATTTATTTGTTAAAGGTGGAGCCCTCTACCAAGGAGAATCAAAGGGCAAGCCGTCTTGAGTGCCACTTGACTGGCTGGCAGCACTCCAACAAGGGCTCAGTTTTAGACCACGGAGTACTCCATGGAATACTCCTGGTCCCTGGCTGTTCGTCCCAAGGAGAGACCTTTGGAAATCAGGGTCACCTTTAATAGTGCATTATCACTGTGTATAGAGTAGGACTGGGGGTGGGGGAGAGGGTGGTATGCTGAGGAAAGGAGGGAGAACTACTAGATGAGGTCAGCAATTATTTAGACACCCTTAGTGTCTACCTTACTTTTTCTGTTGAGTGTCAAGTATGAAATCTCACCAGTAATTACAAACATACTGCTAGATGGGCTTACATTTAAATGTGGATGTTCAAAATTGCATTGGTGTCTAAGGAGTAGCTATAAGTTAGGAATCAGACAGTGACCAAAAAGATGATACTGAGGCATGGGTTTTCCTTATGTGACTTTCTGTGCTTTTATTAAAATTTTTTTTTAATTTTTAGAATAAAACAAGCATCTTTCCATAACACAGTACAATTTAAGAAAGATAATTGTACATAAAAGTGCAAATTTACTATGCATAACTGCAGAAAGTGTTTGAGGAAGGATTTGAATTTTCCTGACTCCATTGTCCTGTCACATATGCCATTTGCTAAAGTTCATTCTGGTAGTAATTAGCAGGTTCAAATTTGAACCCAAGTATTTTGACCCTAAACAATAATATAATATTTTAAGACTTTCAAGATGCTTTACCTCTTTATCTCATTAGCATCTAAGGAGTCTTTACAAGTAAGTTGGAACCGGAAAGGAAATCCACTGAAGTGGTACCCAATTGACACGACATTTTCCACACTGCTCCAAGAAAATTTGTGCCAAGGACTGGATAGCTTCATGGGACATCTGAGAACCATGATGAAATGTAGTTTTTGAATGCACTTTGGGAATGGGTTACTGTAATAGTAATGAAATTTGAAGATCCCTTTGTATTAAAAAGCAAAAAGGTACTTAGCACCTAGTTTCAAATTAAGCTTCTGTTAAAGAAACGGAGGGCATGAATCCCTGTTGCTGATGTAACAGGAAGGGGATGAACAGGGAACCCCTATTGCTGACAGATCAGGAAGGGGCCAAACAGGGAGGAGATATAGCATATATAAGGTATATAAGGAAGAGCAGAAGCTGGGAAAGTCAGAACTTCTTGGGACAAGCATCTGAAGGCTGGGCTGCTACTGCTGGACTGGAACTTCCATGGAGAAAGTGATTTTGATTTTGAGAATGGAGTTTATGCTGCTGAAGGTTTCAGAGGGCCAGCTAGAGCTACTAAGGACTTCCAAGGGCCAGCTAGAGCTCCCAAAGACTGAGGAGGCATAACTATGGTGCTGGAACGGAGACTGTGAAGGATTTGAGATGGACTGGACACTGTGAGCTTCAACATAAAACAGGAACTGCACAGAAAGCTGGACAAGGTACTTGGTGGCTATCTGCCTTTGAAATCGTGTGGCGGCTGGTTAGATTTGAGTGGGAGCTGGGACCATGGAAGAGGGATTATGGAAGCTGAAAGCCTGCCCGAGTCAAACTGAAAAGGCCTCTTTGTGGGTACTGAGTAGTGACTGATGAACTTGTCTGAGTAGTGACTGACCCTGATGTGAAGTTTTGCTTTGGGACTCACTTTGGAAAGAGTTGTGTAATTTGGCCAGATGAGACTTTGGGCAGCCGTTGAGCCTTCCGGCTTTGAAAACCCAGATTTTGGTGCTTCCCTACCATAACTAGGTATGGATGTAATGGTCAGACAGTTGGAAACCCTGTATGCTGAATTGTGTTATTTTCTGTTATAACTTCTGCTTGTATTCTCTGAATTTCAGGGTGCTGATTTTTCCCCCTAAACTAGGTAAATTATATATATTTGATTGATTAAAATGATTGTTGAAGTTGTAACTTAATTGTACTACATGGGTGGGGGACTTTGACTATTGTACTTTGTGACTGAATCAAGGACTCTTTGAGTGATTAAATGACTGTGCTTTGTTTAGATTGGAAAATAATCTCCAGTTGAGACTACCCAGGGGTGGAGTACTTTGACTTTTGTATTTTGTGTCCCTTAAGGAGGCAAGAAGGATGATAGAATGTTGAATTACTACATGATTGAGTTACTAAATGATTCTACTTTGGTGAAAACTATATGGCCATTTTAGTGATAAGTTGTTGATTTGTAGCATGTTGAATGCTGTATTTTGATTTTCTGTGATAAGTTATAATATCGTGAATGCTGTACCTGGATTTTCTGTGAATGTTTTGCCCTGATTTTTTATTTAATAAATAGAGAGTTTGTTATACTATGTAATCAGAATCTTGAAAGCTGTTCATAGCACCCATCCTCTGGAAAGCTGCTTGTGCATGGCTTTACAGTTATTGAAGTGCAAGGAGACTTAATATTTGTTAGTGATGATATTCATTATTGTACTGCTTTGGCTTTTTGTTTCTCTGTATCTGTACACTAAATTCTCTTGGTCATCTTGGTGTTATATGAAATTACTCTTTGGATTAGTCCCTGATTTTAGACAGTCTTGCTATGGCTTGTATTATGATTGGTCAATGATTCTGGTCCAGCGTTGTGGTTGGAATTCTTCCATATTACCCCAATATGTTGTAAATTGTCCAAGCCCCATTTCTTTGTCTCTGACTTTAGCTCAGAAATTCTGGTTCCTCTGAGGCCCATGTTCATTGGTTCTGGTCATCCTTTTAGGATTAAATCTCCTGTTAGCTTTCTGTCTGTTAACCTTTATCTTTATTGAATGTCTCTTTACTCTTGCCTCCTGATACTCTTCCTTGGTGGCATCCAAGATAATTTATTACTAGGTGTAGTTATCAGGGTGCCCAGAGGCTGCCTTGATCAGAATGGGAGGGGGGAGGGGGTTATTACCCTGAAGCCAACTATGTGCTTTAGTTACCCTATTTTCGAGAAACAACTGGACCCAGATATGCAAGAGGCCCTGAGCAAGTCAGGGATGATGTTCCCCTCTGAGCTGACATAATTTGTAATTTGCACCTTTAGCTGCACTCTGAGTGTGTCCTTGAGGAGTAGAACCAGCTACAAGACAGACACCAATCAGTCTGCATCAAACTGATAAATTGTTTATGCATCTGGGACCCTTGCAAATAAGCATGCCATTGTATCTTCATAGTCTAGCAGTAAAGAATGCTGCTTTAGCTATCTTATACTACCCTTCCCTTTCTGCTCCCTTTCTTCTCCCATGCCACTCCCACTTGGGAGGGGATTACCCTCCACACCTCTCATGAGACTTCCCCCTTTTCATAAATCATAAATATTCAAGTTTCTGTCTCTAGACAGAATCCATTGTGAACTCCTTTATACTTGGTATAGCAATTCCACATGCGTGTTCATTTCTCTTATAACAAATGCAGTTTCAATGCATGTCTCCTGGACTTGTGTTTTGTTGTTGTTGTTGTTGTTAACCCCCACAATGATTCTGTGAAGTAGAATTTATTATTATCCTTATTTAATAGATGAGGCAATTGAATCTTGGTGAGGTTAAGTGAAATGCTCAGGGTCACATAGTTAAGTAAGTGTTTGAGGCAGGATTTGAAGGCATGTCTTTCTGATTATAAGTCTATCAACAGCACCACTTTAGTTTTCACAGCTTTTACTCTAACAAAGGAATTTTTAAAATTGCAGATAATCATAGGAGTTTGGAAAGAATTCATTTATCCATTCATCTATCCAACAATTTCCTCCCAACAAATTCCTTCATGAAACAAATTTTTATTGAGTGAGTGTGTGTGTATGTGTATACTAGATGTTATAGGGACTAGAAAGGTGTGTAAGAAATAGATCCTGATCTAATAGTCTTACTAAAGAACATATGTTCATGAATAACCTCAATACAAGAAGTGTTACAAAGTTCTGTGGTGGTAGCAAGAAGAAAGAGATCACTTCTTGGTTGAAGGGATCAAGAAAGGTTTTGTGAAGAAAGTTGTATGTAAGCTGGGCTTTGTAGGATGGGTAATAGTTTGACAGCAAAAATGGGGACAGAGCAAGCCAGACTGAAAGAATGGCATGGACAAAGGTACAGAAGGTGGAAAAGGAAAGGAGGGTTTGGGGAATAGTGAACTACTCAGTTGGAACTTCTTGTATATATAAGCAAATAATCAATCAATTAGTAAATCAATTAATAAATATTAAGGATCTACTATGTGATGGGACATTGTACTAAGCATTGAGAATACAAAAGGAGACAAAAGACAATCCCTGCCCTTAAGGAGCTTACAATCGAATGGAGGAGCCAATATGCAAAGAAATACATACAAAGCAAGCTCTATACGCAATACATAGGAAATAATTAACAGAAGGAAGGTACTGGAATTAAGAGGAATGGAAGAAGAAAATAGTAAGAGAAAATCTCAAGGGAAACAAGATTAACACCATGAATACTGGCAAGACCACAGCCAGTGATAATGACATCTCAATGTCCTGGTAATCGACAGACTACCATAAGAATGAAATCCATTCCCATGGAGCAGCTTATCGGTGAGGTCACTTAGGTAGAGCCACTAGTGAGAAAGTTTCATCTATCCTCTAAGCTTGAAAGACAAACACATACCCATAGGACACCAGCAGATGGGTCAAAACTGTTTCTGGTTGTCTCTATGTGAGCTGGCACCTCGGTGCAGTTTCTCAAATCATGACTGTGGGTCTTGAAAAACTTAAGGTTTGGATAAGGTTTGGGTAAGTTAAGAAGAGTGGAGAGAGCATCATATGAGGAGAAAATAGAATGCGGAAAAGTTCTGAAGGGACTTTAGGTCTGTCAAGTTGAAGAGACTGTCTGTGTTGTCCCCATCTTGAAAAAGATCTTCACTTCATCCACTCATTTGTTTCCAATATCCAATAGTGATCACCCAATACCTCTGTCTCTGTGCCTTAACGCCTTAAAAAAAGTTCATCTACTATCTTTCTTCTTACTCTCTTCTTAACTCTTTGCCTTCTGACTTCTAATCTCATCATTCAGTCAAAATTACTCTCTCCAAAGTTACCACTGATCTAATAATTGCCAAATCTAATGACTTTTTCTTCATTCTCAATCTTTTCAACCTCTCTACAGTTTTTGACATTGGTGATCAGTCTCTTCTCTTTAATATTCCCTTTCTTCTTGGTTTTCCTGACACTACGTTATCCTTGTTCCCTTCTTGCCTGCCTGAGTCTTTCTCCCTATTCTCCTTTGAAAGAACTTTATCCAGGTGATGCCTGATAACCATTTGAATCCCATAAGACTCTGTCCTGGCCCTTTGTCTCTTCTACTTCTATCCTATTTTACTTGGTGATTTCATTCAGCTTCCATGATTTCAATGATCATCTTTATGCAGATGACTTGATATTAGTGGTTTTTTTGTTAGTTTGTTTAATGTAGGGGGGAGGGAAGAGGAATGGAAAGGGCAGATTATAAATGTATGTAAAAATAAATGTATACACTTAAAAAAAAAGAATCCAAGAATTTCATCACACTATGATGAAGTATCAGGGTAGAGCATTAATGGAACAATATTAAAGACAACAAAAAGGACTTTTAAAAGTCATGTTGGAGACAAAAATAAGATAATAGAAATATTAAGATGACTGTTCAGGTGGAGAAGGTAGGAAATAAGGTAGAGGATGAAAATAAGGTAGGACTCTTCAATCTTTCTTTTCCTTCTTTTTGTTTTCTTTTCAAAATGTGATTTATTAATTTTTAAACATTATATTGGTTTTGTTTCCCTCTCCTTCCACTTCCTTCTCCCTTCTACAAGAGAAGAATCTTTAGACTGGGAAGAACGTAACAAAAATTATCAACAGATTATTGGAAAAAAGATATTAAAAGGACAACCAGTGGTTCTTATAGACTGAAAGAATCATAGTGGTTGCTATGAGACTATCAATGATCTCTGAAAAATCATTGCAAATGGGAGAATGGTTTTAATTACTGCTTTTAGGGGTTCTTTTTGGTCATTTTGAGTCGTGTTAGGTGAAAACTCAGTTGTTTAAATTTGCATCTCTCTGACTACTAGTAAGATTTGACATTATGTGATTCACCTTTTTAATATTATTCATATCCTTTGACCACTTATTCAATGTGAACTAGGAATTATCCTCACACATTTTATAATTTAGATGCAAAGTGTTCATCTGTCATATTTGCTACAACTATTTCCCCAATCTGTTGTTTTCCCTTTTATTATATTGTACTTTTAAATAGGATCTTTTATTTTAACATAGCCAAACATATCTATTTTACCCCTGATAATGCTTTATATTGTTTAATATAAAGTTATATTACCTCTATAACTGAGATACATTTATTAGTTATATTATTCCATTTCTTTCAGTTAGTTAGTTTTTAAAAAATTAAATTTGCCATCCAACTAGACTTTACTGGGGTATATGGTATATAGATGTGTATCTAAACCCATTTTACATGAACTGTTAACCAATTTTTCTAAGTATATTAGTTAAATAATGGGCTACTCCCCAAAGTTTTCTTTTCTACAAGTTTGTCAAATGCAAAATATTTTGTGTATATTTGCTTGAATGCCATATCTAATCTGTTCCATTGACCTATCTCTTTATTTTTCTCTAGTGTCAAAGAGCCCTGATTATAAACACTACTCAAAATTCTCAAATTTAAGAATACAAGATGATCTTTATCTTCTAGACTAACAGTAAAAGAGGTTCTCTGGAAGACTCAGAAGTCCAATTATGTCATCAGTAGGTAATTGCTGTAAGTCCACTTCACATGTCAGCAGGTTGTTGCAATCTCCTTGGAGTCACACAAACAGGAGCTCAGAAGATAACACAGGCAGAGAGGCATTTTTTCTGCTTCAGTGGAGGCTTCATCAATTCATCACATACTCACATTGGTTATCACTTGGATGGTTTAATATCTATGGGCTAGTATTCTCAATCATTTTGGTTCTTTTCTTTGAACCAGGTACTAGTTATCACCAACTGAAACTTGGGGCACACATATACATATGCATATATACATATATGCACACATACACATATGCATATATACATATATACACACACATACATATATACATGCATACATGTATATGTATAGTTGCCATCCATGAAGAATTCCATCTTCAAGGATTCACTCTAATACTGTAGCCAGGACTCTGTTGAACTTCATGCCCTTAATGTCAATGTCCTTCCCTTCAAAGAGGTCACCAGATAGGATGCTGACCATTGCAGGCAACTAGAAACATGCGCTGTCCTGGCAGAACAGCTAATATACTGTGGAGAGTCTAACAAGACCTGGACTAGTAGAATAGAATGACCACCTATTCTTTTTTAAAATTATATTTTATTTTAATTTTTTGCCTTTTGGAGGGGGGAAGGTAGGACAGTTGGAGTTAAGTGACTTGCCCAAGGTCACACAGTTAGTTTTGTGTTAAGTGTCTGAGACCAGATTTGAACTCAGCTCCTCCTGATTCCAGGACTGGTGCTCTATTCATTGCGCCACCCAGCCGCCTCTTGCCCGCCTATTTTACTATTGACAAACTATCCTTAAAATTAAAACTGTACCCTTAATCTTGACATTATTTTTTGTATACTTTATATTTACTTATATGTGTCTACATTGTTTCCCTAAAATAGAATATAAGCTCTTTGGAGGACAGGATTTTTCATTTTGCCCTCGTATCCCTAGCTCTTACCATACTGTCTGGCATGGCATAAGTTTTTAATAAATGCAGATTGAATTAAATTGAATTTTATCCAGTTCCCTAAAGAAACCTCTTGGTATTTTGGTTGGTCTGTCACTATATATGTGTGTGTGTGTGTGTGTGTGTGTGTGTGTGTACCCATATACACATTTGTATATATGTTATTATGTACTATGTTATTATATATTATATACACATATATAACACATATTATTATATATTATAACATAGGTGTGTTATTACTAAATATATACATATACATATATGTGTGTATATACATATATATGTACACACACACATATATATTAGCTTGGCATGGATTGTTGTTTTGACTATATTAACTCAACCTTTCCTTCAATATTGAGTGTCCCTCCCATTATTTAACTCCTCTTTTCATTGTCATTATAGTTTGATAGTTACCCTTACAAAGTTATGCTATATCTTTACTTGTATAGTTCTAGTATTGGCTAATTCTGAAATAGTTAATTTTTGTTTTTATTGTTTCTACAAATAATGTTTCTTTTTTCTTATTATTTCTTGAATGTTATTTACTAGCAATTTAAAATATAAATGATTTTATGAATTATTCTTAAATCTTGTGAATTTGTGTAACTCGCTTATTATGTCCACTAAATTTGTTGTTTGGAGAGATGAACTGTGTATGTGTGTGTGCATGTGTGTGTGTGTATGTGTAACATGTCATCTACCTAAAGTAATATTTTGAATCTTTCTTTTCTAATGTTAGTCTTTAGAATATCATTGCTTTTAAATTTTCCTATATGGAGTCAAATACAAATCATTAAAGTAAATCCTCTTGCTTGGCATTTTTTTGTAGTGAGCATGTTTCAGTGTTTCAACATTGCATATTATCTCAGCTCTGGGGTTATAAAAGATAGTTTTATTGAGTTGAGGGGGAAAAATGCTTCTGTAGCTTTTCTTTTTAATGCTTTTACCCTGAATGATAGTTGTGCCATATGAAAGACTTTCTTAGCATCTATTGATAGGACCTTTAAAATATATATATTTCATTTGTTTACTTCCATTTGGTATTATGTTGAAGATTTTTCTGATGTTGAAAAAGCCAAGGATGTATGATCTTAATCCTTTTTGGTTGTGATGAATATTTTAATACATTTTGTATTCTTTTAGCTAATATTTCATGTAGTGCTTATGCATCTATATTTGTAATATAATGGAGAAAGTGTTTGATTTGGTATGAGAAAGACCTACATTCCAATCCCATGTCCAGTATTTACTGGCTGTATAACCACAGGGCAATTAATTGAACCTTTCCAAGTTTGTTTCAGTTGTGGTGGGGTTTAAATGATGTGTTGAAAAATTCTTTGAAGACTTTAAAGTGTTCTTGATTTTGTTAGGAAAATGAGTCTAAACTTTGGTGCTCTCTTTTAAGATCAGTATCATATTTGCCCATTAAATATGTTGGATATTGTTATATCCTTATATTTATAAACAAACTATAATAAAGAAATTATGAGTTATTATAAAGTTAAAAAGAATTAAGTTATTCATCTTGTCTCTCATGAGATTTCTATGCAATATATGTTTTTGTTCTCTCCTAGTAACATTGCTATGCCCCTGTTGGATAGGATAGTGATGGACTTAAAGAACATGTTGTATGGAAACAGATTAAAGGTTCTCTCTGTTTGCCTCAGTGTCCTCACATGTAAAATGGACACAATAATAACCCCTATCTCCCGGGGTTGTTCTCATCATAGCATAAAAGACAAGTAATACTGGCACAAATTTAAAAATTTACATAAAATAGACTAAAAACTTACAGAACAAAAAAAGATCTTCTGGAAGAAACATGTTGACTTGTTTCTAGATCAGTGATTCTCAAGCTTCCTAATGCTGCGACCCTTTAATACAGTTCCTCACATTGTGGTGACTTCCAACCATAAAATTATTTTTGTTGCTACTTAATAATTGTAATTTTGCTACTATTATCAATTGTAATATAAATATCTGATATGCAGGATGTATTTTCATTGTTACAAATTGAATATAACCCACAGGTTGAGAACCGCTGCTCTAGATGGAGTCTGTGAAAAAGATAAGATCAAAGAGTGGAATCAACAGGCCCTCCATGGGCTACAGTCCCATGAACTCAAGTAAAAATATGTAAATGAAGAAGCTTCAACAATGACTGCAATTTAGATTCTTTTTATAGAAACAGAAAAATTTATTGTAGCAATATGAAACAAGGCCAAGGCCACCAAAAATGACAGAAGAGTCACCTTTAAGTTCCTAATACCTTTTGATAGAAGTAGATTTTGAAAGGGATTGGCTATAACTGGTTACATAGGAATAATGGTTGCAAAAATTTAACACCCACCAAAATCACATAAAGACATGATAGAGTGACCAGAATTCTACATAGGATGTTTATAATCTTTCATAAACGAACACAACAAATCTCTATACTACAAATACAAACTCTAAATATCCTTGAGAATTCAACAAATAAACTCTATTCGAACAGAAACATCATCATAAACAAAGTTTTTGCCAACAGATGCCCCAACATAGCATTGACCCATAAAAATAGAAGAGTAATGTTTTATATTGTTATTGCCATAGCTAATACTTGACCTTTGGGCTACATGGAAGGAAAAGATTCTAAACTATAGGAATCTAGCAGAAGAAATCAAAACAAGGTACAAGCGGGCTTAAGTGCACACCGTCCCTGTCCTTGGGTTTGTTTCTGGAATTTTACCCAAAACCCTTTCCCTGAGCCTATAGAAGATGAGCATACATCCTACTAATGATTGCTATAATTTATATAGTGTCTTAAGGTTTGCAAAGTGCTTTGTAAATACTATCTCTTCTGATCCTCACAACAATCCTGGGAGGTTGGAAGATGCTATTATTATGCCCATTTTACAGATGAAGAAACTGAGGAAGACATAAATTAAGTGACTTGCTAGGGTCACATAGGTAGTAAACATCTGAAACTGGATTTGAACTCTGGCCTTCCTGACTTCAGGTCAACATTTTATCTGTGGTGCTACCTAGCCAAGCTGTACAGTTATGTAAAAGCAATGTCTATCCATCTTTACAATAGTCTACTGGATGTTAAATATATAAATGAACAATAGCAGAATAATGAATTGTTCTACCAAGGGTGGGAACCTGTGATCTTGAGGCTGCATGTGGCCCTCTAAGTCCTCAAGTGTGTCCTTTTGACTGAGTCTAAGTTTCACAGAACAAATCTTTTTATTAAGGAGATTTGTTCTGTGAAGTTTGGGTTCTGTCAAAGGATTGCACTTGAGGACCTAGAGGGCTGCATGTGGCCTTAAGGCTACAGGTTCCCCACCTCTGTACCTAGACCAATTTCTACCTGAACTTTATTGGAGGTTAAAAAAAAGTAATGATTATGAAAATGACTGTAATGATGATGAAGATGATAAGGATGGCAATGACAACAGTAACTACATCTTTTACTGATATACTGTCTTAGTTTTTCCAAAGCTATGTGCAATTGCAGTCCTTCAGTAGAAATGACATCACCACTTGACTCAGAGATAGAAGGGCTGCTCCATTACATGGCAGGCTAGATAATTTCTGAGACTTTCCAACTCTGATAATTTGTGATTTTGACATTCTCTCTCTTGAGTCCATACCCTGTCTTTTAATAAAAGACCCTAAAGATTACTTGTTGCCCAATACATCATCAAGAGTATTTGGGTATTCACAATCAACAATAATTACTACTTTTACATTAATGATACAATAATTTAATAACCCTCTTTGTATTACTAAGCATTATAATTCTAGCTCTAACTTTAGTTGCTTACTCACTGAAATACTTCCTGTTAGTTGTTTAAATGGTTGGGTGAAAGACAACCAGATATAATAGGAAGGAGACTGATCTTGAATTGAAACCCAGCTTCAAGATCTAACTTTGTTACTTACTAGCTACATGACTTTTGGCAAGTCACTTAAACCTTCTGAACTACAACTTTTCCATTTTCAACATGGGGAACATAATTCATACTTTACCTAGTTCTTATTTGTGAAATGTTATGGTCAAGAATTTGAGGCTCAATGTTTATCAGAACCATGTTTGATCTTGGGGATTTATCATGCAACCTTTTTCTTGAATTGTGCTTCCACTCAGGGATTCTACTAGAACCATAAGAATTTGACTTTATATTTATATTTCTGAAAAGAAATAAAATGCTCTTCGCTTACTGTAATGGTAAGGGGATTTGAAGATCTTCACTGACCATTAATGGGCCTTACTTGGAACCCAACAAGAGAAGCTTGCTTAGGGGAGGCTTGTTTTTCAGGAAGACCCACACCTTTTGTTACTTTGTAATTAGACAGTGGGTCACGAAGTTTGTGATGTCTTCTCACTGAATATGTATATGTATATGTATATGTATATGTATATGTATATGTATATGTATATGTATATGTATATGTATATGTATAAACATACATACACACCCACATATACCCTAATATGAGGTTTTGCTTTGGGGCTCACTTATGGGAAGAGTTATGTGATTTGGCCAACTGAGACTCTGGGTAGCCATTGAGCCCCTTGGCTTTGAAAACCCAGATGTTGGTGCTTCTCTCTCTGGTAACTAATACTGTATGTATGTAATAGGAATAATGTATGTATGTATGTAATGGTCAGCCAGCTAGAAACCCTGTCTGTTGAATTGTGTTATTTTCTCTGTATTTTTTTGTCTGCTTATAATTTCTGTTTGTATTTTCTAAAGTTCAGGGTGCTGAATTTCCCTCCTGAACTAAGTGAATGATATCTATGATTGATTAAAGTAAATTGTTAAGCCATTTTGAGTTGCTTTCCTTTAGAAAAGCAGATTAAAGAACTTGTGCTAGCAGCCATCCTGGGTATGCTAGGGTGCTTGCTGATACACTTATATGCAAGTGCTTAGGTTAGCATAATATCAAATATAAAATAAGCTTCATTTAACTCAACAAGAACAAGGATAATTAGAAAACACAAAGTATTCATATCTGAGCATGTAAATAGTTAAGACTGTTTCACTTCCTAGAGTATGCCCACTTTTGAAGGATTCATATCGTCCTCTAGAATTAAAGTACTACCTTAAGGGTCCAAGCTTCATCCCTTCCCCTAAAAAACACTAAGGACTGCTGATAAGTCAGGTGGCCCATCCCTTCCATTGAGACTCCTCTTCCAGAAAGACCTGCATAGTTGATTACACTTATCATACTAGCCTGGGGTTTAACATGATTTTCCTCCCTGGTCCCTCATTAAAAAAGGGGGAAAACATAAAGTTGTTAAGGGAGTCAAGCAGCTCCCTTCCCTGAAATTGTATAGTTCAGGTAACTGAGTATCAAGAATAGATAAGGTTAGTCTCGATAGAAGAGCAGACTGCCTGGCTCATTAGCAGCTCTGAATGTTCTCTTGGGGGAAAGAATGATGCTTCAATTCCTTAGGTGGTGCTATAAGTCTACAGGGCTATGTGAATCCTTGAAAAGTGGGGATATTCCATGAAAGGAAAGAATCTTAACTATTTGTGTGCTCAAATGTGTCTTTTTTTCTTTGTTAAATGAGATTTGTTGGGGTAGCTAAGTGGTGCAGTGAATAGAGCACTGGCCCTGGAGTCAGGAGGACCTGAGTTCAAATCTGGCCTCAGACACTTAACACTCACTAGCTGTGTGACCTTGGGCAAGTCACTTAACCCCAATTGCCCTACCCTTCCCCCTACAAAAAAGAAGAGTAAATGAAATTTGTTTTATATTTGATGTTAGGTCAACCTGAACTGTCTGTCTGCAGCTATTCCTGGGATATAACCCTAATATGGTAAAGGAATTGCCCTACTTGAGTGTCAAGGGATCTAGAGGTTGTTGAGTAGATTCCCTGTGGAGTATTTATGGGACTTAAGTAACCCAGAATAAGAAGATGTGAGAAAGTGCAGGTTATAATTAGTACCCTTGGAGTTTGAGGTTATAGATCCACTGAAGTGTGGAGTACTGCTCGTCTTTAGGTATTTGCTTTTATTTTTCTTTTAATTTTTAAAGCTTATTGTATTTTTCCAATTTGCAGAACAAAGAAAAGTATTTCCATAACATAGCACAATAAATAAGACTGCACATGAAACTACAAATCTACCACGTACAACTTGCTATTTCCTCCAAATATATGACAAAGTTATCATGTAAATTTCTTTTTTCCCCTTTTTTTCTTCCCTCTTCCCTCCCTGTTGTAGAGTGGACTCTCATTAGCTAAAAATGGGTGTGTGTAAAATTATTCTATACATACTTCTATTTATCACTTCTTTCTCTGGATACAGATAGCATCTTTCTTCATATGTCCTTTAGTTTTAATGTGTATATTTATAACAGTCAAAATGACAGTTGCTCAAAGACATTCTTTTTTTTTTTTGCTTGGTTTTTTTTTTTTGGAGGGCAGTTGGGGTTAAGTGACTTGCCCAAGGTCACATGGCTAGGTTTGTGTGTGTGTATGTGTGTGTGTGTGTGTGTTAAGTGTCTGAGGCCAGATATGAACTCAGGTGCTCCTGACTCCAGGGCCAGTGCTCTATTCACTGCTCCACCTAGCCACCCCCTCAAAGACATTCTTTAAATAATATTGCTGTTACAGTATACAGTGTTCTTTCCATTCTGCTCTCTTCTCTCTGCATCATTTTGTGCAAATCTTTCTGTGCCTTTCTAAAATCATTGAGCTCATCATTTTCTTACTAGCACAGCAATATTCCATTGCAATCATACTCCACAAGTTGTTCAGTCATTCCCCAGTTGACTGGGATCCCTGCAATTTTCAGTTCTTTGTCACCACAAAGAAAGCTGCTGTCAACATCCTATTCTCATTCAAAGTTATTTTAGGTTTTTTAAATAAATAAACAGATATTGACAGTATTATTGCCACCAGTTCACGTTCTCCCTTCTACACAGAAAGGTTGAAAACCTCTGAAATAGGAGTAAGACTATCTCAGGGGAAGAGGAAAAAAAGGTTCAAGGACCATAACATGTACCACAAATAATTACTGGCCATTTTTTAAGACATCTAAGCTAGGATGATTTACCTTCCCAATTTTGAAAATGACTTTGCAAACTTTGCTGGAATGTTCCCCTTTGAGTTTGGGTTCATAGTCTTCATATGTAGAACTAGAGCAACAAAACAACTTTCATTCCAGGGTGGTAGTGGTGGTGTGTGTGTGTGTTTCTTTTTGAAGAAAAAGTGGTAGTCAACAAAGAAAATAAAGACAAAACCACCACCACCACTACTGCCATCTCCCAAGAAGGAAGCTGGGTTGTTGCTCTGATTCAAAGTGTGAATATGATACCTATACCCAAATGGGCAAAAGTAGTAAAGTCCTAATCAAATCTGGGAAGACCAATTGTCATAGCTACGATTTTATAGAGATGGTCAGCAATTTTTGGTGGTTTAGGCTATGATTGTTACGGTCTTTGAATTCTGAGTAGTCCCCTGAGGGAGAAAAAGGGTGCCTAGGCCTTTATTTATTTCTCTAAGGTGCGGGAATGCAGCTGAAAATGATTTTCTTGCCAAGTGTTTGTTCTTACCAGCCTGCATCAGATGGAAATGAACCATTTCTGGGCTGTCGTGCTGAAATGAATGTAGGATGATTCAGTCACTGCAGCAGCTCACCTATGCAAATGGCTCATGCTGGGCTTAGCTCTATTTAGAGCTCAATATTTAATGGCATAATTATGAAGACTGGAACAGATTTTATTTTCTTGAAGCCAACCTACTAAAATGTGTAGGGAATTGACAAATGGCTATATTTCACCAGGGGTGGGGGTTCTCCTTTAAGGCTTGTAGCTACCTTTCCAAGAGTAATCGAATAGAGACTAGCCTGGGCTGTTGTGCAACAAACAAGAGACACAACAGAAAGCTGAGTGTCCTTCTGGGATGAACTATAAAACCTCCAAAGCCTTTTCTTCTCTGTAGGTGGAAAATAAATCCCACACCCTGGTGCATAAAGGGTACAAGGGTCTGATGAACTCATTAACATTTAAAAATTTTAATATCTCACCAGGGAGTATGTCTGGGCACTGGAATTGCTTACTTTCACTGGTAGACTACATTATTACACAATTTCAAGATGCTGAGTTCAACTTTCTTTTTATTATCCCACAGTCTCAGAACCTGAGTGTTATCAGTTCTTAGGGAGAGGGTCAGACCTTGTTGAGCAGACTTCTTTTAACCAAATTCACACAAAAAGACTAATTTATTTTTTATCTTTTAAAATTTTAGACAAATACTAAAACTTAAATACATAAAAAGAAAAGAAAAAGAAACATATTATAAACTTAAATATCAAACTTGGATATAAAATAATAAAAAAAAGCCATGTCATGTGCACAGCAGAATGTAGGAGAGGATTCAGAATGTGTAGCATTAACTTTCCATTTCAAGATATATTAAACACTGTATGTTGTGTTGGAAGCTGCCCATTTTTTCTTTGCTTTCTTCTAGGTTTTCTTTTGTTCTCTGCTTACACTTTTTACTTTTGATTTTTCTCTTCCTGCCTTCCCTCCTCCCACTACAATTAAGCATGGCTATGATTTTATATATAGACACTGATATATACATATACATATATACATACTGAAACATATACTTTCTCTAAAAATTATACTCCTAATCTGTGTTTTTTAAATTTTATCTCTTTTTTGCCATCTCTCCTAATTTCTCTTCTTTATTCTACCTGCTGCTGTTTTAACAGGGTACCAGTAGATATATACGTGACCCAAAAACCTAGGTCATAGATGTAGAATTAGAAATTTCATTAGAGTCCTAACTCTTTCATTTTACAGATGGAAAAACTGAGGAGCATGGAAGTTGAGTGACTTTCCCATGGTTATGTACAGAGTAAGCTTTAAGGGAAGGATTTGAACTGATAATCCTCTGACTCGAGACCCAATATTTTTATACCCTTCTTTGTATGCTTATATACTCTCTCTTTCTGTCTTCCCCCATGTATATTATACACACACACACAATATATAATATGTATATGGTATAATATACATGTTTTTGTGAAGGGAAGAATATGAACAGAGAAATGGAGGTTGAAATAAGTCTAGCATATTTTGAGGACTGGAGTAGAGGATGTATGTGTGTTTAGTGAAAAAGATAAGATAAGAGCGGCATGTGGCTCTAACCTCCCAAGACAGAGGATCGTAGAAACTTGAAATACTGATGCCTATACTTTTGCTTTGATCACCGAGGCTTTGGAAGCTATTCTTAAACAATATAGATGAAAATGTTAATAGACATTTCTGAGAACTCAGTTTGTTTTGAGATTCTAGTGACCTGGAGGATCTTTTACATAATTTTCTGCAGTCTACTTTTTTAACCCATAAATCAAAGAAAATAGAAATAGTAGGATAATATTTTTTTTTTGCTTTTTTTTTTTTTTGGAGGGCAGTTGGGGTTAAGTGACTTGCCCAAGGTCACACGGCTAGTTTTTGTGTTAAGTGTCTGAGGCCGGATTTGAACTCAGGTACTCCTGACTCCAGGGCCGGTGCTCTACTCACTGCGCCACCTAGCCGCCCCAGGATAACATTTTTTATTTCAAAGTAAAATGTTAACATCTACTTATAGTAATTTGCTTTCAAAGTGCATTTACACAGATAGGAGATATTTTAGTAAATTATTGAAAAATTATTTTAAAAAACACCAAAACAACAACCCAGGATAAGACCTTTGGACTTGATTCAGTAAGCAATGGGGAGGTTCTTGAGTAGCAGATGCCATGACTGAAGAGCACCCTGATGATGCTTAGCAAATGTCAGATTACTTTAATGGAAATGGGAAGCTGAAAGTAAAAGTGAGTTTTTAATTTCAGGTTTTTTCCTTATATTACAACCTCACTTTGAAGTTGTCAGGTGCCTCTTACCTAAGTAAATTCTGGCTAAAAACAGTCCAGGTATCTCTTCAAATTATATGAAGACACAGGAGTTGCAAACCTCCATTATCTATTAGATAGGGCTGACATTGATATCTGGGGCCAAAGCACACGAAAACCTGGTATGATCTACAGGACAAGACAAATATTTTTGAAGGACATTTGGACAACTTTAATCAATAGTGTGAAACAAATTCTGAAAATAATCATTAGATGCCATTGAGAGCACTAAGAGGATCATTAGAATTTTTTTTAAAAATTAGGAATATGTTCCTATTAAAATAGGAATATATTGAATCATCACATTTTGCCATCTCCCTCCTTCTGCTGGGTTTTGGTAAAGAACTCTTTCTCTGGCTGGAATTTGTTATAAATGCAAGTTACTCTGAGGTATCTTGATGTGAATTCTGGTATGTTATTACAGGATTAAAGTGTTAACTATGGAGAAGAATACAGAAACACTTGAAGGCCCAGCAGCTTGAAAGGGCCAGCCTTCAACAGAAAGGAAAATTGTTACTCTGACTCATCTTCTGTGAAGAACAAATTCATTAAGAGGTGCTTATGGGGCTGTTACGCTATTTCCTTGCTGAACTTTTGTGCTGGGGGCCTGCTGTGTCCCGACTGCTGTGAAAATTTCCCCAAAGTAGGAGCATGCTGTGCAAGTACTTCTCATGGTAAATAATGTGCCAATTAATAAGGTAATGGCACAACTGTGTAGAGTCCTTTTTCTTTTTCTTTTCTTTTTTTCTGATCATTGGTGCCAGACATGCACGATTAAACGCTGTGTTGACATTTCCATTCAGAACACACTTGCATTAGTGGATTTGAGGCTTGACTTTCAGATTTGGGGCTTAAGGCTTAAACTTTACCAATTTTTAAAAACCTTCACAGAGCCAGTGATTATTATAACTATTACTACTACTATTATTAGTTTATGTTTTTGTAAGACTCGCCAGTTTACAAAGTGACTTTACGTATGGTATTTTATTTGATTTTTACAACAATCTTGTTGGTGAGGTGCATGGCACAAGAAGGATTGCACCCAATTTACTGGGAAAATAGGCTTAGGGAGATTCAGTGATTTGTCTAATGTCATTGGGATAAAAAGTCATGCATTTAGGACTTGAATTCAGGTCTTCAAGTCTAAGACTTTTCCTATGAAAAAGGACTTTTCCTACAAAAAGCTTAACTTTTCCTATAAAATAAAATGAAAATCAGTTGTCAGAAATGACAAATGTGACATGCAAAGTTTGAATCTCAGTGCAAAATAATTGTATAAAAAGAGTACAGCTTGACAAGCATCTATACTAAGGGTTCCTGGTTTTTTTTTCTTTTTTGGAGGGGGGAAGGCAGGGAAATTGG
Organism: Pseudocheirus occidentalis; assembly: GCA_028646575.1. Taxonomy (NCBI): domain Eukaryota; kingdom Metazoa; phylum Chordata; class Mammalia; order Diprotodontia; family Pseudocheiridae; genus Pseudocheirus; species Pseudocheirus occidentalis. Next base: position 91,976,255 of record CM053600.1, read on the forward strand.
AGTTAAGTGACTTGCCCAAAGTCACAGGGCCATAAAGTGTTAAATGTCCGAGGTTGGATTTGAACTCAGGTCCTCCTGACTCCAGTGCTGGTGCTCTATTCACTGCACCACCTAGCCCCGCCCTATACTAATGGTCCTTAACATGAAGTCTGTGGACCCCAAAGAAATCCATGGATCAATTTCAGGGAGCCCATGAACCTAATTGGGAAAAAATTAATATATTCATTCTTATTAGCTTCTAACTAATAGATTTTCTTTCAATTGTGAATGTATTCTACAAACCACAGTGATATCTGTAGCAGTACCATTGACTTTTGTCACTGATAGAAATCATGGGTATTTTCTATCACATCATCGTGGTTCCAGATATCTCCAAATATTGCTACTTTGTGACTGTAGTGATTAGTTCCACTGAATATCACATGAGAGTAGGTGAAATCTCATGTTCTCACATAGATGACCCAGACATATATATTGTTATTCAGTATTCTGGGTCCACAGTCATTTGATGATCAGAACATTGGAAGAAGTGAGCAATTTTTAAGGTTAAAGTTTTGAAGAACCTAATGTATTAATAAAGAAGCACATATGTTGCTACATCTCCAATTTGTTTCTTAATGTTTTGATAACTTCATTTCAGAATAATTGGTTTCCTTTGGAATTCTATTTATCTTATTTTATGTATTTAAACATATTATTCTGAGAAGGGGTTTATGGGTTCACAAAAATGGCAAAGACATCTATGAAATCAAAAACTTTAAGAAGTTTTGAACTATTCCAAATCTCTCATTATGTGATTCACCAAGCATTTTAGGACTACCTACATAGAAAGCACTGTGTGAAGGGCTAAAATGACAAAAATGGAATAAGACAGACTCCTCTACCTCAAGGATCTTATCATCTAAAAGGAAGGAAACATCAATATTGCAATATTATGATTGCACAGGAGAGGTCTGAGCAAAACGATGTGTGGGATTCAAGAGAGATGGCATACAGATAACAATCTTGCCTCTTACACTTGTAAGGCATCACTTTTTCCCCCTGAATGTCTTTTAAAAATATGGATAATAATTCTTGTACTATTTGTCTTGTAGGTAGGATTTTTAAGAGACTCAAAGAAGATAATGAATGTAAAACCATTTTATAAACCTTAAAATCCTATCTTATAATAACAATGATGATGATGATAACTAGCATTTACAAAACACCTACTATGTGCCAGACTCTGTACTTAGCACTTTACAAATATTATATCATTTAGTCCTCATTACAACCCTGAGAGGTAGTGGTGGTATTATCTTCATTTTACACCAAGGAAACAGAAGAAAACTGAGATAAGTGACTTGCTCAATTTATAAATAGGAATAAATAAAAAATAATGACAAATAGTAATAAAACACCTTTTTTTTGCTGGGTTATCTTATTTACCACTCTGAGCCTCAGTTTCCTCATATGCATAATGCAAATAATAAAGACAACTGCCTCACAGGATTGGTACAAGGATCAAATGAACCCTTATACATGATTCACTTTGCAAATCTTCATTTGCTATTTAAAGCCAGCAATCAATATTATCAATCAATCAACAAACAATTAACATTTATTGAGTAATTATTATGTTCCAGGAACACTAAGCAAGACCACTTATACTTGAGGATTCAATCAGCACAATGTCTCTACAAGAAAGATCAAGGAAGACGAAAGGCAGAAGGTTGATATCTCTGTCATTATGGGATATTGTCTTGGGCACTAGAGTCACTCAAGTTTATAATGTTGTCTCGTTAGTATCTTCTCTATCTTTTTATAGTATTTTTTTCCCTGACATGCTGATCATAGCTCCATTAGGATTCTCTTTCTTCTGACAACTCAGTTTTTCCCATAGTATTACAAATGCCTTGCACATTGTGAATACCAGTGTGCTATTGCTTACAGGGGTATTGCTTGTTGTTAATCAATACTTCTCAGAATTATGCTCTATTGATTACACTGTTGCTTAATTGCAGGAGTTATTGACTTCACTGTTATCACTTGTCCTATTGTATGCTAATTGCTTATGTATCTGCTTCACAGTTATCATTGTTAGGATATTGCATGTGGCTTATTTTCACTGGCACCACAGCTGAGCACAATTTTAGCTAGAAGCTGAACAAATCAGATGTCAAAACTTTAGAATTGTGGAGTTTAATAATAAAATCTTCTGATTCTAAGAGGGAACTGAGCTTGTAAACTGCAAAATAATATGCAAAATAATAAAGGGTAATGTGTAGAAATTAGGGAAATATTACTATTAATTACTTTTAAAAAGTAGGTAAAGGGGAATAAAATCCATTTTGTCTTATGAAATCTTCAGAAATACTGATTATTCAAAAATTCCTGGTGAAATAAGAATTGGAGAGAATACTTAGAAAATGATCAGTGTCCTACCATTTAAAATGAGGGTTTAAAGCCTTACTATAATAAGAAGATTTGTCTGTGGATAGGCTGAAATGACTTATTAATGAAAAATACATTTTTAGAAAATGTAGTCTGGTCACAGAGGGGAGTGAATCTAGATTTCCCCTATCATAGGATTATCAATAACCTGAGCCAAAAACCTTCATAGGACAATAGGGCAGGACAAATCATTAATAATAGCTAGCATTCATGTAGTGCTTTAAAGTTTACAGAACATTATCTCATCTGATTCTGACAACAAACCTGAGAGGAATTTGCTAATATTATCCCAATTTTACAGATGGGGAAACTGAGGCAGACAGAGTTTAAGTGACTTGCCCCGGGTCATACAGCTGATAAGTGTTGGAGATCAGATTTTAAATCAAGTCTTCCTGTCTCCAGGCAAAGAAGTTTAATTGCCTCTTGGAAAGGACAAGAGCCAATTGAGTCTTTGGCCATTTAACCGGAGTAATAAAACACTGGCAAGTAAGTACAAAGGATTACATAGCAGAAAAGTCTTATAAAATCAGCTTTTGGACTTTTGAGGAGTCTGAAGGCTGATAGTCCACAAGTTACATAATAACACTTGTAATACCAGAACAACCATTCAGTGGTGATGACAGTATGACAATCACATGTTAACTTTTTCACTGTTACCTTTTGATAAAAAGTGGGGATGGGGGTGTGGGGGCGGGGGAAGGAGAAGCCATTTTTATTTTGTGAAGCAAGAGCACAGCCAGTTATGGAAGCCAGGAGAGGAAAGAGCAGTAAAAACTAAACAAGTGGATGAGATCCATTTAGCACAAGTGGGTGAGGGTGTTATATACCACAGAAAACTGAGGATAAATCTAATTAGTATTGAGGTAGAACAGGTTGGATGGATTGTGAGTAGTTGTCACAAAAAATGTATTCACTATTTCATGCCATATTCTAGTTTATGCTCTAATCTCCACCTCCACCAGGTACTCTGTTTCCTGTTCTTGTGTCATAAGCTTCTGATTCCTGAGCCTTCGGTATTTCTAGACTAACCCAGACTCAGCAGCTTTTCCCCAGCCATTTTCATGTCAGGTCTCTGCATATGCACCATTCCACTGGTTTCCCTTCTCTGATTTCCACCTCTTGCTCTGAGAATAGTAATCAAATCAGCATTATCATTCCAGGAAAGACTACGTCAATCTAATGTCTGTGATTTAGAGAACTAAAAAAAACACAGCCCAGACTACCATGGCTGGTCAGCCAGTCATTTTCAGTATTGGATTTATGCTATGGATACAATCAGATTCCTATGGCAGAAGAAGACAAAGAGAAGATGTTTATTGTTTAGTCATTTAAGACTCTTCATGAGCCCATTTGGGGGTTTTCTTGTCAAAGATACTAGAGTGATTTGCCATTTCCTTCCCTCATTTTACAGATGAGGAAACTAAGGCAAATGGTGCTGAGTGACTGGACCATTTAAGTGTCTGAGGTTAGATTTGAACTCATTAAAAGAAGTCTTTCTGACATCTGACCCAGCCCTCTATCCACTGAACCACTTAGCTGAAGATAATTTTTAATGGGATTCAACCCATGTTATTCTGTGCCCCAAAGATGTCTGAAAAGCCTCTGCAGAAAGTAGTTGGAGACACAAACTATATGTTATTGTACATGGATGACCTAGTTTTCTTTGCTAAAATGGGAGGAAAGAGGGGTGATTAGATCAGCTAGAGAAAGCTACTCTGGTTCATGAGTAGGCTGTCAATTGCTGAATGTCAAATTTTCTGGGTTTCTCACAAGTATATGGCTTATAATATCTCAGCAAGGAGCATAAGTTTGGAGAAGAGAGACATGCTCCTGACCTGACCACATCTAAGAAGCCTTTGAGATTTTGAGTCTCAAAGAGACTTTACTAGTATTGTGAATTATAAGATCATACATTTAAATTTAGAAGAGACACTGGAACTCAAGTAGCCCAAGCTCTTAATTTTACTTGGTATTAAGTTGAGCTTTGGAGGAGTGAAAACAAAACAAAACAAACAAACAAAAAAGGTAACTGGTAGAGACAGGAATTTGAACTGAGATTTTCTGCCTACAAATCTAGTCATCTTTCCACTATACCATGTTGACATTTTTTTTTGGGAGGGGGTAGTGTTTCTTATATGATTTGTTGGCTATTATCACAAATTTGTAAAGAACCATGCTACTATTATTCAATCCACAAATAATCTCAGTTGAGGTGAACTAGAAGCAGAAAAGCATGATGGGTCAGTTTAACCTGAAGCTTTTAAAATTTCTTTGGAAATAAATAGAATGAGAAAGCCAAATTGGTTAACTTCATTATACATTCCACTTAACAGCAGGCCCACTGTACCTTCCTAGTCTCCTCCCACCCCCACCATGTCCTAACTTCTTCATTTATACCTCACTGTTCACTGGAACAAGTGTGTCCATGAACTCTTAGTTCCCACAGAAACAGCAGGTGTGTCCATGTAATGGGAACGCAGCTATTGCCTCTACCTGGTTGCTGCCCCCAGACCCATTCCCACAGAAACAGGTGTGTTCTTGTACTCGATCACAATCACATCATCCATCTAGCCCAAGACAGGACCACAATACCAACTATCTTGACCAGACAGAACCACAATAACTGGCCAACTGAAGGGCAACATGACCAGAATGTTTAACCACCTAATCATAGATGGGACCCCTCCTCCATTATCTAATCTTTAACAAATGCCTCCTGCCTTTTTAATATTAATCATATTCCTATATTCTATGCAAATTTTGATTGTGTGATCAGCATCTTCAACTTATAAAAATCCATCTTGTTTTCTCTGAAGTTGCTGGTTCCTCTTGGAACTTAGCCCCCTTCATGAGAAGTATCTGTCTCAAATGCCTGTACTTGGATTAGAGTTGATCTGACTCTTTGCAATGATTCCACCACCATGATTCACATCATGAAACCCCAACAGTTTTTGGGTGGGCAGAATTCACACCACAGCACTACTATATCTACCAGTATTGTCCTAGGCATTCTAAAGTAAACCATTTGTCATTTTTTTGCACCTGGGGACTCCTGACTTTTTGAAAAGGTCTTTCAGAGAAGGCTGTATTATCTCAGGCTCAAAGTCTTCTCTTGGTCCACATCTGCTCAAGACCATACAGCTCATGAATCCTCACGGATATGTTTGCCTTTATTAGTTATCCAATAAACATAATGGAGGGCTGCTAGGTGATGCAGTGGATAGAGTCCTGGACCTGAAGTCAGGAAGACTCATCTTCCTGAGTTTAAATCTGGCCTCAGACACTCACTAGTTGGGTGATCCTGGGCAAGTCACTTAACTCTGTATGCTTCAGTTTTCTCATATGTAAAATGAGCTGGAGAAAGAAATGACAAACCACTCCAGTAGTTTTGCCAAGAAAATCCCAAATGAAGTCATGAAGAATTAGAAACTACTGAGAAGATTCAACAATAGCAACAACAAAGACACAGATGAAAAAAAGGAATTAAATGAAATAGCATAATAACAAAGGTAGCCATAAAGCATTTCCCCTACAAACTCGTCTCCCATAAATACGCACACTATTATAGGGAGAATGAACACAAATTGGGGCTGGGTAGAGGGACTTATATGTAGGGGGAAAGTGTGACCAGAGTACATAGTACATAGATGGGCAACTTATGGCTCAAATCCTTCAGTGCCAATAATGTGGTCTTACTGCTGCCATTGAGCCTGAATACAACTCTTCTCTGGGAGAGTCATCTTTCCTGGACACGTATTCATCTTCAGATACTTGTTCCCCATTGGATGTGCAATGTCTTCTAGACACTACTCAGCCATACCTTTTAGGTTGTTAATGGCTTCTGCCAGGCTCTGGTTTTGTCATTATGGAATTTCTTTCTTTCTGCTTTCGGCTTCTGGTTTCATTTGGAGTCCACACAAGAAGAGTCAATTTCGCCATGTTCTTTAAGTTTAAATCCTTTAGGTTTTATTTCTCCTATCGATCTTTCAGAAAACCTGAATACTCTCAACCACCAGCCCCATGAAAGTCTGCTCCTAGTTTGGGAGTGGAAACTTTCTGGGTTTTTTTTTTTCATCAAAAACTCAGGCTTAGTATTTTTTTTCCTTCTTTTTTTGGAGGGGGGAAGGCAGGGCAATTAGGCTTAAGTGACCTGCACAAGGTCACATGGCTAGTAAGTGTTTAGTGTCTGAGGGCAGATTTGAACGCAGGTCCTCCTGACTCCAGGGCTGGTGCTCTATTCGCTATGCCACCTAGCCGGCACTCTTAGCATTTTTAAAAAATGCTTTTTTCACTCCTAGCTGGCTGGCTTAGTTCCCTGAGGCTCAAGTCTACTTTTTGAGTCACATTTCCTTGTCAGAGAAGCTAGCTAACTCCTCTCTCAGAGACTTTATCTTATGATAAAAATTTCTCATACCTTCCTATTTCGTTTCTGGTGGTTAGGCTATACCTAATCAGCATCCTCTCTAAAGACTGCCCTTTCCCACCCCACCCCCACTCCCCATGCCTAACTGCAATTCTCATTCTTAAATCTCTTTCTACTTTCTCAGACAAGTGAGTAGGTAGATCAAAAGGAATAGAAACAAAGCTAAGCTCTTGGGGGAAAAGTTTTACTTTTTTCTAACCACATCCCTGATTATCATTAGACTGTGAGTTTCCTGAAGGCAGGGACTGTCTCTTGTCTCTTTTTGTATTCCCCATCCCTTAGCATAGTCCTGGAACACAGTAGGTTCTTAATAAATATTGATTGATGATATATTTGTAATGAGGATGGAGAGAGGAAGGGAGGGAGGGAGGGAGAGAGAAAGAGAGACAGAAAGAGAGAGAGAGAGAGAGAGAGAGAGAGAGAGAGAGAGAGAGAGAGAGAGAGAGAGAGAGAGAGAGAGAGA
>CM053600.1:91991689-92047382 GCA_028646575.1 Pseudocheirus occidentalis
TGTAGCAACAGATGTGCCTTCTGTCTTGTGGAGAGTTTTGGAGCTTGAAAATCTGTTTAGCGTCCCATTTTATGAGATTTTTAGCATGTTTGTGTGGGAGCTGTGGTCCTTTGCTGCTTCTACGCCGCCATCTTGGCTCCACCCCCAAGAACAGATCTTATTGTGTTTCTCCCTTATTCAGTAACTTCTTGATTTACTTGATGGCTCTTGGTTACCACTTGGATCAGACAAAGTCCTTCACAACCTGGCCCTAACCTACATTCCCATTATGATGCATTCCTCTCCTGCATCTATTTTAAAATCCAGGAAATATGGAGTTCTCCTTTCTAAGACATGGCCTTTCATTTTCTACGACTTTGCACTGTCTGTCCCCAGGCTTGAAATGCCCTCCCTGCTCACCTTCAATTCTCAGAATCCTCTATCTCATTCAAAACTCTTTTCAGGTTCTATACCTTCTCATTAAGTTTTTCAGAATTCTTTTGGCTCTTCGTGCCTTCCCCCTTAAAATGACCTTGTATTCCATCTTATATGTACCTATATGTGAATATGTCTCCTCTGAAGGAATGTAAGTTCTTAGAAGGCAGGGAATGTTTAACTTCAGTTTCTGTATCTCTTGTGCCTAGAATATGGTAGGGGTCTAATAATACCTAATTGATTGATATATTGACCCTTGCATTAAGCTGCAACATTCTTTCATCATGAGAATGTCAGTTTAATCAATAATTGATATGAAACTCATTGGTTTATAATCTGAAGTAAATTAAATCTTTTCAAAAAATCAGGATACATAGTCTACTTTCATTTCCACTGCATCCCTCTCATTCTTTGTGATTCCCCAAAGATTGTTGTTCATGGTTCAGAAATCTTATCTATAAGTTCTCATAACACCTTCATAGAGCCTTTTGTTGAGATGATAAACTCCCCAAGTGAACTTTAATTCCCAAGCTTTTCTTGCTACATCCCTACTTATTCTGGATTTCAAATCCCTCATCCATTTTGTTGCTGCTGTTAGTCTAGCCTTCCAAGTACAGAGATCAAGGGAAAGTAAAACTATGCCATAAAACCACAGAAAGGTGAAACACAGATCAACCTCTGCCCCCCCCCCCACCTTTTTCCATCTAGCTCTGAATTAGAACTGGGTCTCCTTCTAACACATTTCCTTCCCCCTAAGAAACTCAATAATTAATGGCTTTTTCGAAACCACTGCTGACAACCTGAATGTGTCTTCCTTGCAGAGTGTCACAGGGTCTTCTAGAGCAATTGGCTTTACTATGCCAGTGCCTCCTAATTAGAGAGGTTTTAAATGCCTGAATTACTCTGAAAATAGGCTTGCTCTGATGCTTTGAAGGATCAATTCCTGCACATCACAGGTGGCACCTGCACTGCCAAATAATCTAAGCTTCAGCATTCAAGTCTTGCTTTCTCAATTGCTTTTTTTTAAAGTGGGAAGCATTTTTTGAGTCCTGGCAGTAAATCAGTTTGTGTATAAGGCAGATTTCTACTCTTGGCCAAGTCCTTCACCTCAAGGACAAAATGATTGGAGTTCCTCAGAAGTTTCCTCTGGCTTTAAAGTTTAAAATAGTCTAAAAGTATGGCGTTTTCAAAAATTAAGAGAGTCTTAAAACTTAGACCTTAGGATTTAAAAAAGAATATCTGCAAAAACATTAATTTAAAGGTAAGATTTTCCTAGTTTAAGTAAGAAATTATTTTCTTAAAGTAAATTCAAAAGGCAAAGAAGGTTATTAGGAATCCATGCTAATCAGCACATTCATAGAGCTTAAATTATAGGGCTAGATAACAGTTCAATTATCATCTGTTAAGATAGACTATTTAGATCAAATTAACTAGGCTTTTTCTACACCATGGAGCGCTGGAATGGTCCTAATTCTGCTTTTGCTATTAAGCAGTCTTTAGGTCATTAATGTTTCTCCATTAGGAAATGAAGGCCTTCAGGCATTAATAGGAATGAGAGTCAAATATTGAATGAAAGCATAATCAAATGAGACCACCTGGACTCCATTTTCTAGGGTCAAAAGATGGGGGAGTTATTTTTTTTCCTAAAGTCTAGAGGTGGGGAATGTCCCATAGATAGAAACTGGCACTTAGAAGAGCATAAACCCACAAAATCTACCTGTAAAATACTGCTCCAATACCTCACCCACATGTATAAGAAGCAATATTTCTGAGACAGTAGAAGTGGATTGTGGATTTCATTCTATCTGTTGTATCCTGCTGGTCCAAAATAACTACTCTGACCTGAGGTCAGTATTGTAAAGTGCCAAGTGTTGGAGCCTGCCTGGCAGTTTTTACATCCTGCATTTAACTTCAGTTCCTCCTTTTCTGTGAGGTAAAGTTTAATAGGAATGAGGAATGTGAAAGAGGAATGTTGTTCACTGACCACTTAGGAACTACTAAAATCACCTTGCTTAACTGCAGAGGACAACCCTGTAATCTGATACACATATAGAGATAGCATTTTCTCCAGGGTCTCTCCTGTTTTGAGTGGCAGCAGGCGAAGTCTTTGCTTTCAATGCTCCAACAACAACAAAAAACTTTGAAGGTTTGCCTTGTCCTCCTTAAATGATGACTAGGTCGCAAAAGATATCGGTCTTCTTTCTTATTGCCCTTCTGTCTTCTTTACCTGTACTCCCTCCAATTCCAATTCATACAGCAACTTAAGGTGCCTCATTACCTCTGATCATCCCTGGAAGACAAGAAGGGATGATGGAGGACAACCAGAAAAATAAACAAAAGGCAGGCAATCTCCCTCATCCTGCGTGTTCCCTTTACAAACTTGGGAGAAATTGTCCAGAGCTGCAACAGGAGTCTGCAACCTGTTCTCAGCTCTGGTGGGCGGGGCAGAGCCAGAGTCTTAGGCTCTCAGGTCAGAGGCAACTGGACTGGCTGCCCCCAGCTTGCTGGTACTTCCCTGCCTCAGGCAGAGGCGTTACCACGGGACCCAAGTTCTGTCTACAGGAACCAGCTATGCCGCATGCACCTGTTTAGGACATTGCCAAGCTTACAGGTGAGTTGGGTTGTCATTGGAAGGTGAGTTGGGTTGTCATTGGAAGGTGAGTGTAGGACTGGGAGGACATCCTGACTGGTGTGGGTCCCTTCAAAGCAAAGTGAACCCAGTCAAGATATAGCAAAAGAGCTGGCCCTGAATCAGCTCAAGAAGACAGAGGGATGTAGTGGAAAAACACTGGGTTTAGGGGCAGAGAAGGTGGGTTCATGTCCCAGCTCTGCCATTTACTAGCTGTGACATCTTGAATGTCACTTTCTGTCTTTGGACTTCAGTTTTCACTTCATTCTTCTCTCCCTCCCCCTCTCTCCTTCTCATCCTCCTTCCTTTTTTCTTTTCTTCCCTTCTTTTCCCCCTTCCTCCATACCTTCTCTTCTTCCTTTCCCTTTTCCCTTTCTTCCTCCCCTCTTTTCTTTCCATCCTTTTCTTCCTCCTTCCTTCTTTCTATTTTTCTTCCCTCATCCCCCCTCTCTTCCTTCTTTCCTTCCTTCCTTCCTTCTTTCCTTCCTTCTTTCCTTCCTTCCTTCCTTCCTTCCTTCCTTCCTTCCTTTATTTCTTCCTTCCTTCCTTCCTTCCTTCCTTCCTTGCTTCCTTCCTTCCTTCCTTCCTTCCTTTCTTCCTTTTTTCCTTCCTTCCTTCTTTTCTTCTTTCTTTCCTTTCTTCATCTAGGGTGCATGAACTTATTTTAAAATAGTTTGATAACAGTAGTTCAATATAATTTGGTTCCTTTAGAATTCTTTGTATTTTATGCATTTACAAACATTATTCTGAGAAGAGGTCCATAGGTTTCACTAGACTGCCAAAGGCATCCATGACACCCAAAAAAGTTTAAGAATAACTGTTCTAACTCTAAATCAACTGTGATTCTTACTTCTGGGGACCCATAGTGTTGGGTTCTAAAGTTAGGTTATACCTTGGTAGAACATCATTACTTGATGTGAGTTTGCAGAATCAGTTTTTTTGAACCCCCATTCTGTGAGAAAGAGGTAGGTGGAACTGTTACTTGAAAATCTAAGTCAGCATTTTCATTTCTTTGGGCACTGATCCATGTTAAAAAGAGAAAACCCTCCTAGGGGAGGGACAATAAGCTGTTGATAAACAATAGTTTGCACCATCACTGATTTCTACTGAGAGTGGAAAAGGACCTCAGGGAGCATGTGGTTCAACCTATACAAGAAAAGCAACCCCACTATAGCATACCAGATCCACTCTGCTTGACAACCTCCAAAAGGGGGGGGGAACTCACTACCTCTAGAAGCTGCTGCTTCCCCTTTAATGATGTTAGGGTGCTTTTTATTACTTTTTCATTTCTCTTGATATGAAACTTAATTTGACTATTTGCAAATTCTGTCCATTGCTTCTGATTCTGCCTTTAAGGGACATGGGAATGGAAATGGAACAAATCTAATTCTTCATCCAAAGCATGGCCTTTTAAATACTTGATGACAACTTCTTCCTATGTATTTCAGATTCTTTTCAAGGAAAAAATAACATTGATTTTTCAGGAGAGGGTGTTGGTGGAGAGACTGAAGAGAGTGTGAAGGGTAATCATTGAGGAAGACTGGGTACATGGATGACAAACTTTACTTCTTTCACAGCTTTGCCTAGAATCAGCTCTGCTGAGGTTAATTCCTTCATAGTCTCCTGGCCAAGAGCCAAAGTTTTTATTTGAATCAAAATTTCAAGCCTGTATTTGGAACTGAAAACTAAGTAAAACCTTTTGAGCATGAATAATAACAAAATTTCTTCTGGGACTCCAAATACATTTCAGTATAAATATTTCTGAGATTTAAGCAATATTAGATGGGAGAAGGGAGATGGGGGGGCAACTATGGATTCCACACACAAATTGTACCTGAAAAAGGGCCAAGAAGAGGGAATGCAAGAAGGATAGAAGGCAAGTTCATAGGAAACAATTTTAGGAAGAATGGCAAAAGTTGAACCATTTTCTCCTTTTCCTTGTTTTGATCATGAGGAGAAAATGTGCTTAGATGGAATTATTTGGAGAATTCATACTAACATGTATTTGACTTCCCTGTTACACAGAGAGCTGCAGCTACACAGGATAGATTAGTCACTTCTGAAAACTAAGAGGGACAAGTTTCTAGCTTTATTAAACCCATTTGTTCAGGTATTGGGGATGCACTTTATTTGTCTAGGTAGTTGACCTCACCCCTACAATTTTATTTTGAAATAATTTCCACACTATTTCCTTCTCTTGGATTTTCTTAAAATGAATTCCTTCCCAATATTATCCTAATAGAGATATTGTTCCTTCTAGCAGGCCAGAACACACATGCCCCAATCTTAATTTCAATGGTCATCAGAACCTAATGGTATTTGCTTGCTCTGGGCAAGGTTTGAAAATGAGGCTTTCACTCTAGCTTGTTCAAGTTGAGGTTTCATAGAACAAATGTTTATGTTGCATAGAGGGGGGAAATTTCTGGCATGGAAAATAGCTGTAGTTGTAAAAAAAATAATCCTTAAAAGCACCCTTTGGTGTATTCTCCACTTTGTGTGTTTGACCTATGTCTATCCTTATTCCCAGCTATGATGGACAGATATTATAGGCAGCTTCTTTGGTTCATGGGTAACAATCACATATATTCATTAAAGAATCATAAATCTACAGCTAGCTAGTTGTGTCCAACTCTTCATGATCCCATTTGGGGTTTTCCTGGCAAAGATACTGGAGTCATTTGCTATATCCTTCTCTAACTTATTTTATAGAAGAGGAAACTGAGGCAAACAATATTATGTGACTTGTCTAGGGTCATACAACTAGTAAGTATTTGAGGCTAGATTTAAACTCAGGAAAATGAATTTTACTGGCTCCCAGTCTGGGCTTCTATCCAGTGTGTCACCTTGCTGTCCGTCCTTCATTGTATAGATGAGGAAATGGAGGTCCAGGCAACTTGCCTAAGGTCACATATTTAGGGATTTTCAAAAGTGTGATCAGGAATCAGGTCCTTTGACTCAAAATTTAGTGCTTTCCACTGTAGTTGGCTAAGGTCTGGGAAGTATGATGACCCTCTTCACCATTTCTTGTCCATGCTATATTTTACCATTTCATTTTCCTTGACTCTTGCTACCCTCTCAAGAGAGCTCTGTTGCTCGTTCCTTCAACTAGCAATGATCATGAAGAATCAGATTATTAGGTCCTCCATTTCCTCACTACTCACCCACTCCTTTCCTCTCTATCCTGGCTTCTGTCTCTATTATTCTGTTCACACCACTCTTCTCAAGGTAACCAATGAACTCCTAATAGGCAAATCCAGTTGTGCTTGAACTCTCTGCTGTATTTCACATTTTAATCACTCCTACCTTGAATCTGTCTCTTCCCTTGAATTCCTTGACACTTTTCTGATTCTTCCTCTACCATTTGGACCATTCCTTCCTTTTTGTTTCCCTCACTAGCTCCTTTAATTCATCCTTTGCACCAAATAGTGCTGTCTCTGTGCTTATATCATCAGCTTTCTTTCTTATATTCTCTTGGAAATACCATCTATTCTCATAGGTTCAACTACGACATCTTTGTGGATGAATATACCTGTAGCCCTTCTCTGTTCCCTGCTGACAACTCACACCTTACACAAATATCTTCTGGATAATGCTACCTGAATGTCCTGCAAACACAACAGTGTCCAACACTCAACTGATTATCTACCTCCTCAAACCTGGTCTCCCTGACTTCCCTGTTTTTTTTTTTTTTTTGAGTTGCACTATCTTTCCTCAATTCAAGCTTTGATTCTTGATTTATTTTTAAATTTCTCTGTCTTTATATACCATATTTCAAAATACATATTTAGCAATTGGCTAAATTGTTGGAGTTATTTTACCTCCACAATATTATTTATATTTATATCCAACCCCCACATTCTCTACATTCCCACTGTCACAACCCTAGTTTGACTATTCTTTACCCCTTGCCTTAACTCTCCTAATAGCCTCTTACTGCCCCTTTTCTGATTCATCCTGTACATTGCTGTCATATTAATTTTCTTTTAACTCAGTTCTGATCATGTCTCACTCCAGCTCAGAAACTTTCTACAGTGGAAAGAAGCCCAAATCCCTTTGTTTAATATTCAAGGCCTTCCTTGATTTACTAACTTTCCTCAACTAACTTTCCCAGTCTCATCTCATCCTATATTCCAGTCAAACTCATTCTGCTCTAAATATAAACAGCATTTTCCTGCCTTGTTGCTTCTGCGTATATATTACCTCTGTCCTTCCATCCCTTTCCTACCATCCCTTTCACCCTCAGCCCTCATATATCCAATTCTTTTCTATCCTTTCAGGACCAGGTCAAATATAGTTTCCTGAATCCTCCCCTAAGCCCTCTCCTGTGAAAGTTATCTTTCCTTCCTATGAGTTCTCATTGAACTTCTTCTCTTGTACTTTTACAAGGTATCTTATCTCTAGAAGTGGAATGGATCACAGAGGCTATCTATTCCAACCCCCTTATTTCATTGATGAGAACACTATGGCTCATGGAGAAGGATTGACTCACTTATCCTATGCTGTATCAGAGTTGTGTACATATTTAATCTCCTAATATTATAATTCTATAAGGACAGGGATGGTGATTCTTCTTTGTATCCCTAAAAGTGTACGCTACTGTGCCTATGTAAAGTAAGAACCAGAGAAATTTTTTTGAATTAATAAATGAGTATTAATGCAAGTTAGAATCATAGTGAAAGAACAAAATACACTGTTGTATCTTCTTACACTGTCCTCTATAACCAAGTCAAATTTGTTTGATCTCCTGTTCCCGGCACCATTGATATTTCAGAACCTCAGTTCATTTTGAATGAAGCTTAGGGGAGAAGAGGTTAAGTTTTTAGCCAGATCCTCCTCCTTAATAATAAAGTAGTTAATCATAAGTACCAAGTTAAACACCAGCCAGGTTTTGTTAAAGTTTTAGAGCAGTTGAACCTGACAAAAACCTGTCCTTTCCTGTTACCACTACCTTTTGAGATTGTTTCACAACATAGCCAAGGGTTCATTTGTAAAAGACAAACTGCTGTTTTGTTTATATCTTTGGAATTCACTCCAGGAAACCAATTCAACTATTTGAAAGTCATAGTTGCCACCTTACTGATTGGTTGACACAAGGGAAATTATGCTGATATTAATACAAGTAGTTTAAAATTCAATTCCTGTCCCTATGCTCCTACACATCAAAGTAGATGACAATGAACAATGCCTTTCAAGTGGTAGAGAGGGACAATCCTTATTCTTGCTAGCAAATTCCTCATATTCTAGAAACAGGGGAGGCAAGTAGGTGATTTGAGGGCTCTGCTCATAGAGACTGGTCTGTGGGGACAGCTCCCTATTGCTCCTTCTATTCCATTGGTCTTGTCCAGGGATGTTCAGCTTACTAGGGTTCATGGATATGAATACTTAGCAAAGAATTTTGGATAATAATGATGTTGATTTAAGTTTCCTAGCCTTACAGATTATTTCTTTAGGATGGCAGCATGATAGAGTGGAAAGAACCTGCCTTTGGTATCAGAATTTGGTAGCTGGATTCCAACTCTGGGATTATTAGCTGTATTATCTTTGGCAAGTGAATTCATCTGTACGGGCCTCAGTTTCCTTATGCCAAACTTGCCTTCATTTCAAAATTTAATGAGGGAAGCACTTTCTAAACCTTACAGTATTATATAAATATACGTTCTTATTTGTCTGGAAAGGCATCACCCATAGCACCGTTAGGAGTGCTTAGGTAGAATTCTAATGAATATATTTTCAGATTAAAATACATTAAATTACATTAGCTGGTAGACTACCCCCAAAATTCTCCCCTCTCTCACCTTTAGCCCCCACTAGGCCAAGATTTTGCTTTTTTGTAGTCTTCTCAAATTCCTTTGTGAGGTTTGGGGAAAGAAGCAGAAATGGCTAGGTGTATATATATATATATATATATATATATATATATACATACACACACATATATACACACATACACACATATACATACACACACATCTATCTATCTATCTATCTATCTATCTATCTATCTCTCTCTCTCTCTCTCTCTCTCTCTCTCTCTCTCTTTCTCTCTCATCTAGCTCTCTATCCATCTAATCTCTTGAGGTCATATCTAAAAATGCAATAGGATCAGGAAATAATGTATTAGAGTAAAACCTTATAAGTTAAGAGTCTAACCATGTGGAATATAAGATAATTTGAACTAATCTAAAGTATTTTTAATGTATAAGAAAATAAAGAGTTTTGCCTTGTAAGTTAATATGGTAGATTATAGGGGAATGTTTGACCTATTTGAGAGAACAAACTCAAACACTTTAGCAAAGAATTGAGCTAATTACAAATAACTCTTTAATGAGCAGTTGTTCATTATAGCTGAAAAGGAGACCTACTTAGGGCTTCATTTCTTTAAACATATTCTCTTAGGATCTAGAATTGGAAGGAATTTTAGGGATGTTCTTTTCTAGGCTCATCATTTTAAAGAGAAACTGTGACCTAGAGAAGGGAAATGACATGTCAGAAGTCACATAGGCTACACTGGGCAGAGCCAGGAGGATCTGAATTCAAATTCTCTGACAAATCTTAAGAAAAGCACACCATTTCTGCCATTAATCACATTTTTCTTTATTTTAGCATAAGTGTTACCTCCAACAAGTCCCTTTCACTTTGCCAGCATATTTCTTTTGAATCCCATCATAATAAAGATTATTACAGTGATTGATATTGTCTTTTTTTAAAGAAAAGAACTTAAGTTGAATCTCCAAAGACATAATTGCCCAACCTTTCATTTTTGATTTTTAATATGACTAACTTTCTAATTTAGTATTTATAAGGGTTGTACCAGATGAGTCAGTCAGAGACGAATTGAAGTCACTTCATTGGCAAGAATCCCCCATTAACGAGAATACTGTAAGCTCCTTGAGGGCAGGTACTCTCTTTTGCCTCTTTTTGTGTCCTTAGTGTTTAGCACAGTGCCTGGAACATAGTAGGCACTTAATGTATGTTTATTGAATGAATGAATGCAGATTCTTTTGAATATTTGAACATAATGTTAAAACTACAGTTGATGGTGACTTAATCATCAATCTTATTAGAGATTTTTTTTGGTACTAAAATGCATTTTAAATGTTTCAGCAACCACGCCTCTGTCTTTTTTCTTTATTTAGAAAGTCAAAAGTTCTTCAGTAGAATCTTATTTAAGATATGGAGAAATACCTAACAAAATATATACTGTTTGAGGAATTTTGTTTTAAAATCACATCATTGTTTTCATTATCATCTTATTAATGTGGGTTTTTATTTTTCCTTTTCTAGGGAATTGCTTTCCAATACATTTTTATTGTTTGACTAAATAAATATGCTATTTTCCTAAAAGATGAAAGAAGACAACCATGAATAAAGGACCAAGTAATTTAACTAATACATCTGATACAAATAATTATCCAGCTGCTTTTGGAAATTGCACAGATGAAAAATTCTTACTCAAGAAACACTATCTGCCTATTATTTATAGTATCATCTTTCTGGTGGGCTTCCCAGGGAATGTTATAGCCATTTCTACTTACATTTTCAAGATGAGGCCCTGGAAAAGCAGTACCATTATTATGCTGAACTTGGCTTGCACAGACTTGCTGTATTTGACCTGCCTTCCTTTCTTGATCCACTACTATGCCAATGATGAGGATTGGATCTTTGGTGACTTCATGTGCAAGTTCATCCGCTTTGGCTTCCATTTCAACTTGTCTGGCAGCGTCCTCTTCCTCACCTGTTTTAGCATCTTTCGTTACTTTGTCATCATCCACCCTATGAGCTCCTTTTCTATTCATAAAACCAGGTGGGCAGTGGTTGCTTGTACTGCAGTGTGGATCATTGCCTTGGTGGTTGTCATTCCCATGAGCTTCCTGATTACATCAACTCAGAAGACAAATAAATCTGCTTGCCTTGATCTCACTAGCTCTGATGATCTCACTGCCATCAAATGGTATAATGTGATTCTAACAGTTGTCACCTTCTGTTTACCCTTAGTGGTTGTGACTATTTGTTACATGATGATAATCTACAACCTTACTCAAGGACCTCATACCCAGAGCTCTTACAAGCAGAAAGCACGAAGACTGGCTATAATCCTCCTTGTAGTTTTCTACGTATGTTTTTTGCCCTTTAATATCTTGAGGCTCATCCGGATTGAATCCCGTCTCCTTTTAATTAGTTGCCATTTGGAGAATCAGATTCATGCTGCTTACATTGTTTCTAGGCCATTGGCAGCCTTAAACACCTTTGGTAACCTGGTGCTTTATGTTGTGATTGCGGACAACTTTCAACAAGCTATTTGCTCTCTTGTAAGATGCAAACCAAATTGTGACCCACAGGAAAAAGGGAACAGTAATTCTGTGAATAACCCTTGAAACAACTTTGTTGTCATCAGATTGTTTCACTTGCGTCTGACTTTTTGTGACCCTATTTGGAGTTTTCTTGGCAAAGTCATTTGAGTGGTTTGCCATTTCCTTTTCCAGGTTTTTTTACAAATGAGGAAACCGAGGCAAACAGGGTAAAGTGACTTGGCCAGGGTCACACAGCTAGCAAGTATCTGAGGCCATAATTGAACTCAGATCTTCCTGACACCAGGTCTGGTGCTCTATCCATAGCCATTCATCAATCTTAAAAGAGATGGCTGCTTTTGCTTGACTTATAACTTCTAAGAAGTCTGGCCATATTTCCCTCAATGGAACTCTCAGTATGCACTGTGTATTCATATAACTGCACATCAAATGCAGATGGCTCTGCCGGGGCTCTTTTAGAATTTCACTAGGAATAAATTAGTGAAAGACATTTTAATGAAATCTTATTCTGCATAAGTTAACTAAGACATGACATTGACAAATCCAACTATTACCATGGCACACCTTATATTTGCATAGTGCTTTATGGTCAAAAAGGACATTCACACACGTACCTCATTGGACTTTTACTGTAGTGCACTGAGGCAGGTCTTGCGAATGTGAGAATGCTCATTACTAATGAAGAAGCAGACGAGTAGGTTTACGACTTGTCCTGAGTTGCAGAATTATTTAGAGAAGAAACCAGGCATGGCTTCAGTATAGATCACCTAGGAAGCAGTGTGGTCATGCAGAGTTGTGTTCAGGAAGTTGTAGGTTCAGACTCCACCTTGGCACTTTAGTAATCAATACATCAATCAATCAATATTTATTAAGCATTTACTATGTGCCAGGCATTGTGTTAAGCATCAATACTTACTGGCTAGAAGAGAGTGGGTTAGTCACATACCCTACCCTCTCCAAGGGTGAATTTCCTCCTGTGTAAAATGTGGACAATGAAGCTTAGAGTAAATGCCTCGTAAGTATTGTGACACACAAATGAGATAATGTATGTAAGATATTTTTGCAAATTTTAATGCATTGCATGAATACCAGCTATTTTTTAAAACACTATAACAGTTCCAAAAATAAAGCATTGAATTTTCCAGACCATGGGGTGCTAGGGTTTTGAAATTTGTCTCTTCCTATTCACGTAGCCTGACTTTGCTGGTTCTAGCCTCCTAACCCCTAGGATAGGACTGACTCATCATCTGTTTCCAAGTCCTTTGACTTTTTTGTTTCTACTCCCAAATCAATCGATAGATATTCATAGATTGCCTCAAAAAGCACATGCACCTGCTAGTGAGGAAATCTGGAATTTATTATAGCTCTTCCATTAACTAGTTATGTGACCTTTGGCAAAGCACTTTATTTCCATAGGCCCATGTTCCATCATCTTAAAAAATAGACATTGGAACTAGATGGTCTCTAGGGAATGTTCAATCTATGATATTTAAAAATAGAACCTTCACTTTGTCTTAAAA
The DNA here is from genome assembly GCA_028646575.1 of Pseudocheirus occidentalis. NCBI lineage: Eukaryota > Metazoa > Chordata > Mammalia > Diprotodontia > Pseudocheiridae > Pseudocheirus > Pseudocheirus occidentalis. The sequence continues at coordinate 92,004,562 of CM053600.1, forward strand.
AATGCGCCTTGTTTTGAGATGATTAAAACTGGAAATCCCAAGAAACAAGGGGAAAATGGTAGATTAGAAAGCATGTTAAATAAGCATTTTGTCAGGCATTCAAGGAATGGTATTGTAAGTCACTAACAAACCTTCTCAAAGCATTAGTACTTGGGGATTTTATTTTTATTGTCATGGAGCTTGTGGAGTTTATAAAATTAGGTTTGGTATCAAGTTGTGGTTTAAATTATCAACAGACTTCTGGGGGCAGTTAGAAGAATAAAAGTGTAAATGCAACAAACTGCTATGTTTTGAATCAGATGAGGAATTGTTTTGATTTGTGTGGGAAGGTATTCTAGTCACCATTAATTAGTCTTTAGCTCTCTTGTTCTTCTTAGAATATCATGAAAATACCCTAACTGTTGTAGCAACTAAGACAATTTGTGAATTGGGTGCAAGTTTAATTACAGTTAATTGCAACATCTGAAAAAAGTGCCAAGTCTGTATATTTTGAAAAATCTCATAAAGAAAGCACAGTAGCAAATAAACTATCTCTATAGAACTGAATAGCCTATATGTCTCTGAAAATCCTGGTAAAATACATAAGGAGAAACTACTAGAATCTGAAAGAAGAGGTGATTGAATAGCATAACAAATGGCTGCTGTTGTGAGCCTCAACCAGCATATGTGTATAAGTAGGTGTGGGTCTACAAAGAAAGATTATATACTGGTGGATCTCATCCATATTCATGAACTTTAATATGAATTCTGTTTTTTTCCCCTGTTGACTAGTAAATAAACCAATTCATTCTGTGAAGTTCATGGACTATGTGATTTCAAGGTGAAATTTTAAATATAAATACATAATATATCATGATACATTGGTTGGATGGTGCCAAATAAGTAGTTCTCAGATTATCAGGGGAAGAGCATTGACCCAGAAAAGTAAGACATCCTCTAAAATCTGTAGTGGTCCCATTATAGTATCTTACAGAAATGTACTTCAATGTCCAATTCATCCATCAGGAAACAGATGTCTTGTAGGAGAATCTTTTCTCTAGATTTTAGTGAAATTACTCTGTTGTGGTTAACTTCCTGTTTGTTAGCTAGGTGGCACAGGAGATAGAAAGCTCGACCCAGAGTCAAGAAGAACTAACTGAGTCCAAGTCTGGCCTTAGGCATACTTCCTAACTGTATGACTCTGGGCAAGTCACCTTATCCTCTACCTGCTTCAGTTTCTTGAATAGTAAGATGGGGATAATAACAGCACTTTCCTCAAAGGTTTGTTATGAGGATTAGATAATATTTGTAGTGTTTAGCACATAGCAGTGCCTGACACATAGTAAGTACTATATAAATGCTTATTACTTCCTTCCCTCCCTTCCCCTATCAGACTGATCCAGTTAATCATGCATGGCTATGAACTACTGTAATTTGTCCTGGGCTTCCTTTATTCCATCTCATTGATCATTCTCTTCTCTTTTCAGATGACTCTCAAATCTACACAACTAGTCCATATTGCCTTCCTGATGTCTAATTTCATAACTACAACTACCTGCTTGACATCACCACTTCAATTTCCTATAGACATTTCCAACTCAGAATGTCCAAAATATGTCACATGGCCTTCCCCCTGCAAACAACAACAACAACAACAACAACAACAACAACAACAACAACAACAACAACAACAACAATAAACCAAACCAAACAAAATCTCTTCTTCTAACTTCCCTATGTCTATCAGGGACCATCATTCTTTCAATTACTCATGTTCACAATCTAGTCATTCTTGACTTTTTACTCCCACCTCCCACATTCAATTCTAAGCCTACTTGATTCTATCTCTTTATCATTTCTTATCCATGCCATTCTCTTCAATTAAACCATTACTACTCTAGTCAAGGCTCTCATCACATTTAACTTGGACTATTGTAATATCCTCCTAATTGGTCCCTTTTTGTCTAGTCTTGTCTCCAATCTGTTCTCTACACAGCCTCCAAATTGATGTTCCTAAAGCATTGATCCCACCATGTTTTTCCCCTGATCAAGATGCTTCCAAGACTCACCATTCATTGCCTTTAGCTTAAAAGGCAAACTCCTCTTTTTGGCAATTAGATGCCTTTATAATTTGGGTCTATCTGTCTTTCCAGATTGGTTATACATTACTTTCTTTCATAATCTCCAGGTTGTAGTCAAACTGGTGGCCTTGCTGTTCTCCATATATAACATTTCATCTCCTATACCTTTGTTTATTATAGACTATCTTCCATGGTTAGAATGCTCTATATTTTTACCTGTGTTAATAGGAACTCCTATCTTTCTTCAAAACTCAGGTGCCAGTTCTTTCAAGAGATCTTTCATAATTTCTCAGTTATTATTGCTTTCCTAATCAATATGATTGATATAGACATACACAAACAAATCCTATATTTACATATCTGCAGACTTGTTGTTTCCCCCTTGTAGAATGTAAGCTCCCTGAGGGTAGGGACTGTCTGTTTAACCTTTACATTCACATTGTCAACATTGAACACCATACCTGGACAGTAGTGGGCACTTGATATTTTTTGTGTTGATTGAATGATTGAAATGTACCAACCATCATTCATCCACCAGGGTACAGTGTTACATCTTGGGAAACTCTTGTACAAATTTACAGAGATCGAAGTTAGAAAGATGGAGTTGGAAAATAAAAAGTGAAGGGGAAGAAAGAATGAATATACAATTATTTAACACACACACATACACACAAACACAAACAATTTTTGTTTTATAAAAAGAACATTAGGATTGAACTAAGTTTTTGAGTCAGCAAAAAACAAAACAACAACAACAACAACAAAGCTGAATCCTTGTCTTGATCTATGCCCACATAACATTAAGTAAGTGTTTTGAGGGAAATAAGCAGATGTATATAATCATGGGATATGTTTTAAATGGGACCAGAATGTTAGACTCTGAGATGTTTTAAGATATTGAAAGTCATAGGAGCGCTTTGGCACTTGCTTTGGATTTTGTACAGACTATTTGGAATGGTCTCCAGAATCTTGTATTCTAATGAACAACACTCTTCTGGGCCCATTCTTGAAGATGATTATTCATGGTATCATCCAAAAAGTAATTAAAACTACTAAGTGTGGAGAAGAGAGTAAAGTTAAAGACTCACTTGTGCTTTGGATTTATCCACTGATTAGAAATATAGGATCTTTTTTTATTTTTTTACCTAATTCATGTCTATTGACAGCTTTTTTTTTATTTTTAGAATATCTTAGTATGTCTTCCAGCTATCATCCTCATCCCCCTGCCCCAGGAAACTTGGACTGGATGAGATGCCAGACTCTGATAAGTGAGCTTTCACCTCATCTTTCCTGGAGCAGGAAACCAGGCCTCCGTGCCAGTTCTAGACATTCTACATCATGCTGTGTGACTACCTTCCCTGCTTTCCAGTTCCCCTTCTCTGCGTTGTAAACATCCTGAAGACAAGGAATCTCTTGCTTATTAAGCATGCATTCATGCCCCCAATTTTTGGTACAGTGCCTGACATGTAATAAACATTGTTGAGTTGTTTCAGTTGTATCCAACTCTTTGTGACTACATTTGGGGTTTTCTTGGTAGAGATACCAGAGTAGTTTGCCACTTCCTTCTCTGGCTCATTTTACAGATGAGGAAATTGAGGCAAAAAGGGTGAAGTGACTTGCCCAGGGTCCAACAAATAGCAAGTGTCTGAGGCCAGATTTGAGCTCAGAAGATGAGTCTTTCTCACTTCAGGCCTGACATTCTATCTACTGTGTTACCTAATAAGCACTTAATAAATGCTTTATCTACTTACCTTCCTCCACTAAAGTCCTCAGACAGAGATTGGAAAAAAATAAACAAATACTTACTAGGTACATTCTATGTATGAGAAACTGTGCTATGCATTAGGGACATTAAAAAACGACATTGTGCCTCCCCTCAAGGAATTTACAGTTTATCAGAAACTATTTCTTCAGTTCAGAAATATGATGCAAGAGACAGGTAGATGGTGTAGTGAATAGATCGTTGGGCATAGAGTCAGGAAGATCTGAGTTCAAACATAGCCTCACACACTAGCTTGTGTAACTTGGGGAAAATTACTTAACCTTGCATTTGCCTCAGTTTCTTTATCTGTAAAATATGGATAATAAAAGCGCCTACTTCCTAGGGTTGTTGTAAGGACCAAATGAGATACCTCTAAAGCACATAGCATGGTGCTTGGCACATATAAGTGCTATTTAAATGGTAGCTTATTGTCATTGTTGTTGTGTCTATCATCATCATCATCATCATCATCATCAATGTCATCATCATCGTCCTTGTCATCATCATCACCATTATTGTCATCAGTGTCATCATCGTTGTCATCGTCACCATCGTCATCATCATCATCATCATCATCACCATCATTGTCATCAGTGTCATCAGTGTTGTCATCGTCACTGTCGTCATCATCATCATCATCATCATCACCATCATTGTCATCATCATCACCATCATTGTCATCAGTGTCATCATTGTCGTCATCGTCACCATCATCATCATCATCATCATCATCACCATCATTGTCATCAGTGTCATCATCATTGTCATTGTCATCGTCATCATCATCATCATCATCAATGTCATCATCATCGTCCTTGTCATCATCATCACCATCATCATCATCAGTGTCATCATCATCATCATCATCATCATCATCATCATCGTGATTGGTGCAAAGGAGAGATCCAGAAGCCCAGGACACTACCTAGTCCTGAGGGAATTCCAGAACAAAAATCCCTGGGCAGTTAGTGGCATGAAGGATCTGTAATGCAGGAAGAGGGACTAGAATGTGTCAAGAAAGAGGAGAGGGGGAAAATATGGCTAAGATTTATGTAACACTTTAAATTTAAGTTAAAAACAACTGATTCTCGCAACAATACTGTGTTAGGTCAGTATTGTTACTACTTTCGGGCAGCTGGGCAGCATATTGGATAGACCAGTAGACTCAGAGTCAGGAAGACTTGATTTAAATCTTGCCTTGCACACTTTCCCCCGGGTGACCCTGGATAAGTTATTTCACCACTCTGAGTCTCAGCTTCTTCTTGTAAAATGGGAAAAATAAGAACACCTGCCTCATGGAATTTGGAATTGGGAGAATCAAACATCATACATGACATCAAATGATAATCAGACACATGTTGTAAACCTAAAAGAGCTGTAGAAATGAGTCATTATTATCCCCGTTTTGCAGATGGAGAAACTGAGTCTGGGTTAAATGATTTGCCCTGAATGATTGTCTGAAGTAGATTTTGGACTCAGGCTTTTCTGGCTTCCACTGAGGGAACTGAAGACAAATTTTACCTATTTCAAAATTTGGCTTCAGCCTAATTCTACTGACCTATCACCAATTAATTCAATTCCACAAACATTTGTTGCATTCCTATTATGCATCAGGCATTATGCTAGATGTTGGAAGAGATATCAAGTTGGGGGTGGGCGGGAGTGGGGAGAGCAGCAGCACACAGCACATGCTCAAATAACTCTAATAAAAGTGAATATTGTGAATGCAAAAGGGGTGTGTGTGTGTGTGTGTGTGTGTGTGTGTGTGTGTAAGAGCAAAGTGCTGCTGCCCCACTGGACATGTCCCTGTGCTACAACGTATCTCCCATGTCTGGTTCCATAGCATGAGTCTCCAGTGGCATATTTCCAAACACAATATTATGCCCCTGAGTTTTATAAGCTCACTGATAGGGAATGAAGGGACAGATGGCATAGCATGCATCTTTCTCAATCCCACACTCATTTTGGATCTCATAATGTTTTTTATCAGTGGTCCTTATAGTGGTACTAGACATCTTCAAAAAATATAGCACAAAAAAAAATTCCCAAGCTCATGCAACTATAAAAATAACTAGGAACTTCTGGTCTTTATGTTTTTAGGGATGAGGAAGCATGGAAAGGAATGGATGGAGGGCAATATTGTGCTAGGGAAAGGTGAGGATGGTGATGAAGAGAAATTGTTAAAACTGACCTTCTTAATAGAACATTTCTGTTTCTCCATGAGTAAATGGATATTTCTTTGATAACAGCTTATATAAGAATCAACCAATTAATCAGTTTAGCTCCTATGATGTGCCAGGCAGCAAGATAGCTCAGTGGATAGAGCACTGGGTCAGGAGTCAGGAAGATCTCAATTCAAATGTGGCCTTAGACCTCTGTGTGCCTAGGAGGCAGCTAGGTGGCTCAGCGCATAGAACACTATGCATGAGGTGAGGAAGACTCATCTTCCAGAGTTCAACTCTGGCCTTAGACACTTACTAGCTGTGTGGCCCTGTGCAAGTCACTTTATGCTGTTTACCTCAGTTTCCTCATCTGTGAAATGAGCTGGAGAAGTAAATGGCAAACCACTCTAGTATCTTTATCAAGAAGACCCCAATTGGGGTTACAAAGGATCAGATATGACTGAGCAATAACAAAGGGTTCTCAACCTTTTGTTGTGGTCATGAACCTATTTTGGGACCAGTGAAGCCTATGTATCCTTCTTCAGATATGTGATAGATAAATAGAGACAGACAGACATAGACAGATAGATAGTTAGATAGAGCATTTATCATGTGTTGTACTAGGGGGATATAAGCAAACAAGATAGTCCTTGCCTTTATGGAGTTTCAATGGAAGAAGAAAACAAATATAGGAGAACTAGAGGGGAGAGAGGGTTCTTCCTTGCAGGTATCTATAATGGTAATGGGAATTTGAAGAGCTTCCCTGCCCTTTAAATAGCCTAAGGGAATTTGAAGACCTTCCCTGCTTCAAAGATTTTTCCTGCCCACTAATAGGCTGAATGTAATTGCGTGGAGTCTGTGGTTGGAGGAATTTGCTGAACAATGGAGCAGGGCCCACAGGAAGCTGGGAGTCAGAGCAGTTAAAGACAGAGAGAGGAGAGGACGCACCTGAGGGAGACAGTTAAACTTGTGAGTAAATATTGTGTTTTTTTTAATCAGAGGAGTGACTCAATCTAGCTTGTATGTTAGGGAGATTAAGATGGTAGAATTGTGTAAAAATGAATTGTGATCACTTAGGAAAGAAACAGTAACACTATGAATCAGTATGTGTTCAATCAAAACCAGCTCAACTAGGCTGACTTAATTTCCTTTTTTGACAGAATTATTAGACTGAATACCATGAACATAATTGGAATTTGACAGAGTTCATCACAATATCCTTGTAGACAAGATGGGAGAGATGCAGGCTGAGTAGCAGTGAATGACTGGACCCAAAGACTAGCAGTTAATGGATCCATGTGAATGGGGAGGGAGGTATCTAGTGATGTGCTCCACAGGGGTCTGGTCCTACTCCTGTCCTTTTCAACATTTTTATGAATAAATTGGAGAGAAACAGAGAAGTAATACTTACCAAATTTGTGAATTAGGTAAAATTGGGATGTATTACTTACATATGAACGACAAAATCAGGATCCATAAAGATCTCAACAGACCATAAGTTAGGAACAAATCTAAGGAAATGAAATTAATTGGGAATAAATGTATGGTCCTCTACTTAGTTTCAAAAAGTCAGCTTCATGGTTATAGGATAAAGGAGGCAAAATTACATGACAATTTTTTAAAAGACTTACACATTTTAATATATTAAAGACTCAAAATGAGTCAACAACGTGACATGGCAGTTAAAAAAATGATCTAAGGCTGCATTAATTCTAGCCTATTCTTTAGTATAGGGAGGGTATAGTCACTGCCTGGACAGACCATATCTGGGGTACTATATTCACATTTTAGGAAAGATATTAGCCAATCCAAGAGAGATCAAAGGAGGGCAATCAGGATAGCAAGTGGTCTGGAAACCATGTCATATGAAGATGGATGAAAGGGATTGAGGCTATTTAGCTTGAAAATGAAAAGATTTAGAAAGAGATGATGACTGTCATCAAGTATTAAAATACTATCATATGGAAGATGGATTAGATTTACTCTGCTTTATCCTGGAGCTCTGAGCTGGGAACAAATTCATAGAAGTTGTTGAGAGACAGATTTTGGATCAATCTACATGTAAGGGGAACATGATATTTGCTGTGACAGAGGCTGTCATCATTTGCCCTTCCTCCAGTGGCGCAAGTTTCTTCTTGAGGTTAGAAAAGTTTTGTCCATTTGTCTAGCTGGCACTAGTTACTGGGGTATGAGAAACATTTTTAAAAGCACATGTGTGTGCAGATTTATTCCTTGACTTAGAAAGATTCATTGAGAGGAGTAATCTGCCTTTGGATATATACATTGCTTGCATCCTGAGCTGAGGAAAAGTTTAAAGGAATTGATGTTAGCTAATTCAGGGCTTCTTGAACATTTTCTATTTGTGACCCTCTTTTCACGTTTTGGCAACGTTCTTTAGCATCCTGAGGTCTGAGGGCATGCACAGTGCAAAGGGCACATGCTTTGTGTTCAAAACCAAGGCTGCAGTGAAATTGCATGATGCGACATGGGCAAGCACTGCCAGAAACATCTTGGATTCATTATGTATTTGATTTTTAATTAATTTTTGGTCATTGCACATTCAGAAATCTTTTACTGTTGCTAATTTTTTCTCAACCCCATATGGGATCATGGCCCACAGTTTAAAAGTGCTGGTCTAACTCTAACTTATATAGGAATAAGGGTTGGGAACCTTTTGTTAAGAGTGGAAAGAAAGAGCATAACCAGAACACTGTTTACAGTATCAGCAACATTGTGTGATAATCACCTATGAATGACTTAGCCCTTTTCAGCAACTCAGGGATCCAACATAGTTCCAAAGGGCTCACGATGGTAAATGCTATCCACATCCAGAGGTAGAACTGATGGAGTCTGAATATAGATTGAATCATACTTTTTTCACTTTAAGTGTGTGTGTGTGTGTGTGTGTGTGTGTGTGTGTGTATGAGTGTGTATTTCTTTTCTTTGGTCCAATTTCTTCTTTCACAACATGTCTAATATGAAAATATATTTTAAGTGATTAATACATAACCTTTAGCAAATTGCTTACTATCTTAGCAAGTGGGTGGTAAGAGAAAGAGGGAGATAATTAGAAACTCAAAATCTTTAAAAAATGAAAATTAAAAATTGTCTTTACATGTAATTGGAAAAATACTATTAAAAAGAATCGAAAGGAAAATAAATATCATAGTTGCTGAAGCAGATTAAAAATAATATTTTTTTGCACCACATAAAAAAGCTGTGAATTAGATTAAAAACAGACTTGAAAATGTGATGAGTAGACTTGAGGCATGAAATTCTGGTGGTTTCATTCTTAGAATAATGATCTTTCCAGGAACTGTCAGGGCTATCTGTGGGATGGAGCTTCAAAGGATGACCACTAGAAGCCAGATGACAGTCAATAATGCACGACAGAAGAGCAATTTATGGCAGCTTCAGAGATGGAGGGAAAAAAAAAGATGGCAGTAGAGAAGTGGAGCCAACATTATCATTAAGGAATAGACTGCTGCTGGAACAGGTTTTTACTGGACATGATTGAAAGCAAATGGTAATCAAGCTCTTCCTTTTCTCTGTGTAATTTTTTTCTGCATATTTTTTTCTATTCTTATCCCATCCTCATCCCAATTCAATCATATGAGTGTAGGAGAAATAGTACCAGCATATGTTAGAGCCAGTTCTGACCAGCTAGAGCCCTTTGTTAAATTGTTAGCGTAATTAATCTCACCTCAGAAATCCACAAGTTACAAATCAGGACTTGATTTGTTTTATTAATCGTCTAGGCTTAAGAAAGGGTTAATAATGCAGATTATACTTAAAATATTGGGTGCATACAATTTTCCCTACAGAACTGGTTGTTAAACATTTATTTGCCTACCCCTGACCAGTGCTCAATTGTGTCTGAAGGCTGAGAATGGTTCCATTGAGTTATTTGTACAATTATTTGCTATTTTTTTCTGTTATAGATCAAATGAAGGCTTTGCCATTTTATTTGTGTTTTTTTTTCTTGTCCTCATATCCATTAGTAGAGGAGGTATTGGATAGGGGACTGAGCCAATCCTTCCCCCCAAAAAATTAAACTAAAAATCGAATGTTTCCCAAGTTAAATGAGATAACATAAGAAAATAGAATTCTAATAATTAGAAAGCTGTCTAAAATAGGATAGATTGCTTCAGGAGACAGTGAGTTTTCCATCACTGGAGGTGGAGAAGGTTTTAGAGCCTTTCTCTTCTTTCCAAATAAATTATGTTCCCTGAGGCAATGCATTTCTGTAGGCTTAGAGAAGGTAAAGAATAACTCCTTTCTCACCTCTGGAACACTTCAACCTTTTAGACTGGATCTAGTAACTAGCAAAAATTGTTGACAGCTTTGAGTGTTTGGATAATCTCACTCAGGTGCTTGCTTACTAGAGCAATTGGGGTGGAATTGCAGGAACCACTTACTGATTATTCACCTGGGTAGAAGATAACTTCCCAGAATTGCAAGATTTGTAGTCATTGCATTTGCACCTGGAATTAGGGATGCAGGTTTCCTGAAGCTGGATAATCACAGAAGTTTTGCTCCTGGGTGAGGTTTTATCTGGCCAAAGGTTAACAGGAACAATAGTAGAACAAGGAAAACTCATTTCCTAGTATATAGGTGATCGAAGGATGCACACAGCTCTAAGGAGAACAAATCCAAATTAGTAACAACTATATGAAATATAGGCTTAAATCACTCACAATAGGAGAAATAAAAATAAAAAAAAGTTATGGCTTCATAACAAGCAGATAATGGCAAAAGATGGAAATAGTCAATGTTAGAGAGTTTGCAAAAAGACAGGCACGCAAATACACTATAAGCCTATGGGGCTATGAATTGGTCCAACCACTCAGGAAAGTAATTTGCAATTATAATTGAAAAGTCATTAAAATGTTCATACCCTTTGAGTCAGAGATCAAAGTGCAAGCCATATTCCCAAAGTGGGTCAATAATAAAACAGAACTCTCTCAAAATATTTATAGCTCTACTTGTTGTAGAAGCCAAGAACTAGAAACAAGATAGGTTTCTCTCAATTGGGCATTTACACATGAATATAATGAAATATTATTGTGCCATAAAAAAATCATGAATTCAAAGAATCATAATGACAGATTTATGAACAGTGTGAAGTAAGACAAACCAGGAAATCTCTCTCTCTCTCTCTCTCTCTCTCTCTCTCTCTTCCTCTGTCTCTCTCTCTCCATACAACACACACACTCACACTCACACTCACACACAACACACACAGTGGAAATAGAATAAAATGAAATTGACTGTTGCATCATCATAATGATTGGGGTTGGCTCCAGAGAGGAGCTGAGGAAATGTACTTATTTCCCTTTATTATAGTGGTGACGTACTATGGGTGTGATCATTATATTATATATAACTTATAATTATATTAAGATATAACATGTTATATTAATATGTAATATATATTATAGTAAGTATAATCTTAGGCAGGGTTTATCTATTAGTTTCAATGAAGTTTTTCTCTTTCATTATAATTTTTTAGGAGGGAGGAACATATTCAGAGATGTAGCTAGCAAATCTCTGGGGACCCAACTTATTTGTGGAAGTGGGATTTGGGAGAATGATGCCTTAGAGCTTGTATGAATTACACAAAATATGATAATATTTAAAGGAAATAAGCTTAGTGAGAAGAAGGTCCAGTGTAGCAATGCCAAACTACACTTGACTTGTAATGTGTTACAAAGAGATCTGTTTCTTGTGCCAGACAGGAAATCTCGAGGTTTTTCCCCTTGATGTACAAGGCTGTATACAATGTCAGATAATGTTTCTGCTTCAATAGAGAAGGTGTTTGGCCAAAATAAAACTGTTCAAGTGAGTGAAAAAAATCATAACTGCCCCCCTTCCCTATCAGGGAACCTTCAGATGGGGCAATATTCATGACTACTGTTTGGAACATTGGGAAAGGTGGTAACTATTGTACAACCAGATGACGTCTATCAACATAAACATCTATCAACAACTATTGTACCAGCAGGGGACAGGAAGTAAACAGTGAAAACTATCATGTATCAGCCCCCAAACTGTCTTCAGGGAATTACTGGAAAACAAGAACCTAGGAAGCAAGCAGAAGCTGTTGCCAGAAAGGGGATGAACATAAAATACAGTGAGAAAATATACTTTCAGGCACGACCAATGTGGGGATTTATTTTACTGAGTTTTGAATGTTTATGATAAGGGTTTTATTTTTCAGAGTTTTGTGTAGAAGAGACAAATTATATTAAAAACCTATGTAAAATAAGTAACATTTTAAAAATAGGTGTCTGTGATTTAAATGGTCCATTGGGAGCAAGCTGTACCTTGGAGTACTATTGTTTGTTTTCCAAAGATTTTCTTTTGCTTTCCTTGTCCTTTTAGTGAAAACTAGCTTATTCTTCAGTATTGTGAACTGTTTGCTTGTAAATGGAGTTAAGGCTCACCACACTTGGTGGGGTGATTTTCCTGGATATTTTGACGATTGTTCATTAGAAAGAAAGAAGAAAGGAGAAGAGAAAAATTCCCTTATGTGTATCCAGGTCATTTTCCCCCCTCAGAATCTCTGCCACAAGACATTTTCAAATGACAGCTGGAGGTCTATTTGTTAGGAGTATTGGATATATGGATTACTGTTCTGGATTAGATGGTCGATGAGGCTCCTTCTAGCTCTGAGAATCTCTTTTGCTTTTGGAGCCTTTGGGCTAAATGCTGTAAGTCTAAAGAACTAATGACTCCCAGTTAATATAGTTCCAAGTAAATTTATCATAGTCTCTCTTTTATGTTGAATTCTATAATCAAGGCTCTGTTGAAGACATAGCCAAATCCAAAGCTGATTAAATAATGTAAGAGGTATTTATGTGTCATAGGTAACAATTTATGTTGATAGATGTCATCTAGTGACCTAGCTTGGGTACTTTGGTGTCTTAATGGATAGAGTGTGGTGTCTAGAGTCAGGAAGACACGTATTTTTGAGTTCATATATGACCTCAAACACTATCTGTGTGACCCTGGGCAAGTCATTTAACCCCCTTTGCCTCAGTTTCCTCATCTGTAAAATGAACTGTAGATGGAAATTGTAAATTACTCTAGTGTCTTTACTGAGAAAACCTCAAATAAGGTCAGGAAGAGTCATACATGACTGAAAAACAATTGAACTACAAAATGACCCAGCTTTTTCTCCTGAGAAATTTCAGTTAAATGACCATCACTTCATATCCATTCTGAGACTTGCTATCAACAAAGATCTACAATAGATTTGCTTCTTGCATTTCTGCTGTATTCTGTATGACAAATTAAATTCCATTGGGGGACAGTACCATGGATCAGAAAAGACTGGCAAATCATCCAACTCAAGGCAGGAAGGAGCCAGCTATACTGCCTACTACTTGGCATTATCCGTTTGGGGCCTCATCCTCTAAAGACTCTTCTCCTTTAATATTTATGTTTCTCATTGTATTTTATGTTCATCTGCTTTCTGGCAACCAGCCCCTGCTTTTAAGATAACCCAAATGTCTCCCCTTATTCAGAAGTGGATTTGAATTACCTACCGGGACCCACAGCAACCACTAGAGGGCATCCTAATCCTTGTTAGAAAAATGACACATCTGAAACAAAAGGCATGAAACACCAGAAATGCTGCCTTTGGCAAACTCTACTGGGAGAGGCATAGAGGAAGCTTCTACTTATAAAATGTTCTTTTCAGCAAAATGTGATTTTCTTGTTAGTATATGATTACATGTGGAAGATTGCTTTATTTATGCCTTTTCCTACTGATTTGACTTAATTCCCTACCGTGTAGGTTAGATAAGCCACTAGATAGCAGTTTTTCAATTTAGATTTCCTTTTTGTGTATCATCATCATCATCATCATCATCATCATCATCATAATTATATTTAGCAATAATAATAGCAATTTGAGGCTGTGAAATCTAAAGCTTTATTTCTCCAACTTTCAGAAGCATAGAAAATATTAGTATGAAAGCCCTGGTTCACAGGCAATCATGGAGGCACTTACAGTATGAGGAATATTACTTTGAGGGAACACGGGATCCCATCTCACAACAATGACTCTTCCTTCAGCCTTTTGGCAAAGTAAAGCAGTATCCATGTGAACAATCAGTGGTCCAGTCTGTTTAGTGTCTGGTTCTGGTGTTCTGGGGATAGGGAGTGGATGCTTTAGCTGTTTATTTCAGGCTGACAGGAATGCAAATTAGGTTTGTGGGTCTACTTCTTGACAAAAATAAATTGCTAGGAATCTAAGAAATGTTGCATGTTGCAATATACCTTGCCAACAACCTTCCCTCTGTGTTTGCAGAAAAACAGAATATCCTCATCTTACCAAACCCAGTTTCAACTACAAAATTTCTATAATAAACATTTACTTACAAAAACAATGAAACAACTTCTCCCTCCTACCTTAAATGTGCCTCTTAAAGGATAGAGAAGATTGCGTGGGCTGGAAGGAGAGATGCTCAGCAGCGAAATTTTTGTTTCTTTCATCAGGAAACCTAGTGGTAAGTCTTCTGGAAGATTTCAATTTTCTAAGAAATTGAGAATGGAAATGTCAAAGAAAACAACAATGATTTTTTTTTGGCAAGGCAATTGGGGTTAAATGACTTACCCACTATAAGACAGCTAGTGTCAAGTTTCTAAGGCCTAAATTTGGATTTGAACTCAGGTCTTCCTAACTCTAAGGAAAGTGCTCTAACCATTGCGCAATCTAGCTGCTCCAAGAGCAATGAAATTAAACTTAGAGTGAATGTTAGACCTGAAATAAAATAGGACAAAAAAAGAAAAAAATTGAAGTAAAAATGATGATTCAATATCATATATGTATACACACATATATTTAACTGCTTATACCCAAATAAACATACTCTGTATAGATGTAAATAAAATAGGGGTCTGTATATATATCTATATATATGTATGTATATATATGTATATACAATAACATCATCATAAATAGTTACAGATAAGCTGTAATTTGTATTTATGGAGAGTATGATATATAATAAGTGATAATAATAAATCCATTAAAGCACCGGATTTTATATGAATTCCTTGTTGGACATATACATACAAACACATACACACACACATATATATATAAACAAATAAATATAAATATTTCATATAATATATAATAAATAAACATAAAAATATAAATATATTTAGATAATAAATAGTATCTAAATATATAAATAAATATATCTATCTATCAATCTCTCTCTCTCTATATATATATAAAATTGCATTATTAGAATAGGTACTATCTTTTGTCCCAGTGAAGGTGAGTAGAGATATGAAATCCAATGTCTAGAAGATATCCTTAAATTTCCAGTGAGATAGATACAGTTCCAGTGTAAATGATATTTTTAACCTTTGGAGTTCCAAGGATAACTATATTGTTAAGGGAATCCTAAGGAAATAGAAATCTTGATGTTCAAGGCTATTAAAATTTGCTGCCTATAAGGAATTCAGCCCTTGAGCCTGGGTTCTTATCCTAGCTTGGGAACTTACAATTTGTTTATCAAATTTAAATATGCCATACTTATATTTTACATTAATATGAAATAAAAGTAGCAACTGCATCAAATTACTATTACTCCCTATTGTCATTGCTATGGAGCTAATAGTTTATGTTTATTGTCTTCTTAAAATGGAATATTCTGCAAACATTTCATAATATAGGGATCCTCAACCTGTTAATTCCCAGATATTGGTTTCTTCTGGTCTTCTACTTCGTTTCGGTAACCACAGGTCAGTATTCAATTGACTGACAATTCTGAGAAATGAGCATTTCCAAAACGAATGGCAATCTCATACATCAAGAATTCCTGAGTTCTAGATTTGGGCATCAGCTCCCCAGACAAAGATTTCCAAATCAACACTTTTTTTTTGATGATATAATCCCTACAATTATCATCTTGTAGTTGAATGAAAAACAAAAGGCCATGCTCTTGCTGGACAGAAAATGTGAACCTTGCCCAAACAGTACAAGTCAAAGATTAATGCAAAATATCTGTTTGGCAGTCTCACAAATTTTGCTTTACCTTTTATGGAAAATAAAATTAGTATAATGAGTTATTGGAGATCTTTTATATTTTCTGGTTTCCCCATCAATTCTCTTGAGTTCTTTTGCATACTATGTACTTTCTGTGGAAGAAATAAACAACTTGTCTTATACTTGCTATCCATATTATACATAGGAGTCCTTGAAACTCACATTTTAAAGAGATTCTGGATGTGAGCCATGCCTAAGTTTTGTTTTAGAAATTTCCCTGGAGTTACTACCGTGTAATGGGAGAGCCAGAAAGAACTAGCCTGACTCCTCCCTCTGTGGGTCAGTTCCCCACCCCAGATAAGTCCAGGTCTGTGTGAAGCCAGGACTTCATCCCTTATTGGGGTTCCTTGGACTACAAAGCATACTTGTTTGTTGAATTGAATGGTTCTCATAGAATTGACGAATTGAACTTCTCTCTCTCTCTCTCTCTCTCTCTCTCTCTCTCTCTCTCTCTCTCTCTCTTACTGTCTC
This sequence comes from Pseudocheirus occidentalis, assembly GCA_028646575.1. Classification (NCBI taxonomy): domain Eukaryota; kingdom Metazoa; phylum Chordata; class Mammalia; order Diprotodontia; family Pseudocheiridae; genus Pseudocheirus; species Pseudocheirus occidentalis. Next base: position 92,021,086 of record CM053600.1, read on the forward strand.
TCTGTCTCTCTCTCTCTGTCTCTCTCTGTCTCTGTCTCTCTGTCTCTCTCTCTCACACACATACACACACACACACTTTGTTTCATTTGCTAGCTTATGATTTCTGCTTTAAGGAAAGGAACAGGAAGGTAGAAGAAGGGAACTAGATACTCACTGTGCATTCGTCTGATTCAGCTACAATCTACCATGCCGCTGGGGCAGGGAGAGAGGAAGAAAAACTCCCCTCTTAATTTTCTCCCCTCCTCCCCAATTTTGAAATTCTAAGGGAAAGAAAGTTGTGGTGAGAGAGAAGTATTTTCTGTGGCTTACTTTGTAAATGGGGGGAAGTATAGTCCTCAACAAGTGTCTTTACCCTCAGCCTCTCAGTCACCAGTAATCTTTGATGAAACTTGCTAGTTAATTGGCTCTTATCCTTTGCAAGCATCCATCTAGGTCTGTGGTAGATGTCTATACCATATAATCAGGGCTTCCCTTGATCACTCTTGCTACACAGGTACTAAAGATATACTGTGTACAAAGCACCGTGGTAGGAACAAATAAAGCAAAAGTCCCTGCTGTCCTGAGCTTATGTTGCACTAAGGGGGATATAACACATACACATGCACACCTATATACAACATATGTATGTGTATCCATATATGTGTGTGTGCATATATATGTGTGTGTATATGTATATATGTGTATATATATATGTTTATATATATGTACATACACTCATTTAAGTCTATACAAAGCAAGTAGAGGAAAGAAAGAATAATAACAGAGAGGATAAGAGAAGAGTTCCCATGGAAGGAAGTTGAATCTTAAATAAAAAAAAACTGATGTGAGGAGCAGCTTATGTGAAGAAATAGAGACAGGAAACAAAGGAACACAAAAATCTGCTAGCAAGCTAGATTATTGGGGAGATAGAATGAATGAAGGGGGAATAATATGAAATACAGTAGAATGGTCTTTTGGAACAGATTCTTTGGAGGGCTTCAAAAATCATGTTTTAGAAACTATATATTATCTTGCAAGTACTAGGGAGCCACTGCAAGTTTTTGAGCAGGGCAATGACATAGTGAGACCTTTAACTTAGGATGATTGTCACAGAATGGAGAGACTGGAAGAAAGAACATCAATTAGTAAACTGTTTTGATAGACCAGATGAAAGGAGATATAAAGTATAACTCCCATGAAATAGGGTAGTGGTTCTGTGAGTGGAGAAAGAAAGATGAAAAACTTGTTGAGAAGTTAACATTAGTAAGAGCTAGCAAGTGATTTAATAAGGTTGGGGGCGGGGCAATGCAATGTGGGAGAGGGAAGACAAAGATTACTATGAAGCTGGAAACTTGTATTTAGGTTGGAGGTGCCCAGGTTTTTTTTTTCAACCAATTCTCTTATGGCATAATTTCAAGTCCCATCATCATCCTTTTTCTCTATCCTACCCTCTCTTTTCCTTCTCTTTTCCCTTCCCTTCCCCTGCTTCTTGGCTTCTTTTTACATTTTGTCTCTTCCTACAAAAAGGTAAGCTCCTTGAAGGCATGGGTTATTTTTCTTTTTCGCTTGTATTTATATTCCCAGTGAAAAACACAATACACAGCTCCTGGAAAGTGCTTAATAAATGCTCATCAACTTGACTTGGGCTGATATAGGAATATTTTGAGGAAACAAAATGTAATGAAGATATCTGATTGTGCAGTTTAAAATTTAGAATGGCGATATGTTGTAAACCTGCAAGTAGTAGGAAATCAGGGAGATTCATGGGAAAAAATGGCTGAATTCATTATAGTTATTTTGTTGAAAATAAAGGTTAGTCTAATGGGGAAAATTATTTTTCTCATTTAGGAAGAGAGAACCCTTAAAATGGAATAGGAATCCAATAAATTGAACCTGAGAATGAATGGAAATTTAACTTATTAATTAACATAAACACGTAGGTCTTGTCTCATAGAGGACCTCAGAAAGTTAATTCAGGTTTATGGTCCATTGTCTACTCAAAACCATAGCTCATAAGACATGCATTTCCTTTGCTAATTCAATGAGAGGACATACAAGTTCAAAGCAAAATATATTTCATTATAAAACACAGCAAAATAAGTGTCAAGAAACATTCCCGTACAATGTAAAGTAAACCAGCATTAACTAAGTTCCTACTGTGTGTGCCAAGTCTATACTGAGTGTATTTGATGCAAAGAAAGGGAAAAAATGGCTGCTCTCAAGGAAACCACAGTCTAATGGGGAAACCAAGATGCAAACAACTATGTTCAAAAGAGATGTTTTCAGAACAAATTGGACATAGATCCAGAAGGAAGGCACAAGGTTAAGAAGAACTAGAAAAGTTTTCTTGCGGAAGATGAAACTTTAGCTGAGTTTTGAAGAAAGCCAGGGAAGCTAGGAATTGAAGAAACAGGAAGAGAAAAAGCATTTCAGGTAGGAGTAGTGGAGGGGGAGGTAGACTGAGATTGGGGAGGGGGTGAGGCACAATCTTTGAAAATGCCAAAGTCATGAGACGGGGCATCATGTACCAGGAATAATAAGAAAACAAGTACACTGGATCAGAGTATATGGTGGGAGGTGAAGGGAGAGGAAAAGTGTAAGAAGACTGAAAAGCACAGAAGGTGTTGTGTTATAAAGGTCTTTACAGAGTGAACAGAGGATTTTATATTTGATCTTAAAGACAATTGGGAGTGACTGGAGTTTGTTTAATAGGAGGGTGCTCCCATAAATGGGAGAGTTTATTTACATGGGCAAGATGCTGTCGTATTTGGTATAATGTAGATTTGAACATATTCACTAAGAAGTCAAGATGGAAAAGAGAGGAAAGTGTAGGAATGTAGGGTTGATGGCCTGGGAAAGAATTGAAGGGCAAAAGGGTTAGAGATTGTGGTGAGGACGAACAAGATTTGGGGTTTCATAGGGTGTAGTGAGATGACAACAGAATTTGATCAGATAAAGATATTTCAGAGTTTATGAACAATACAGTGGGATACTTGTGGGTGATGATGGCCATCAAGGGTATGGCTGTTACTATGCATAGCTGAGCTATAGTGGAAGAGTGGGCAATGTAAAATGAATAAATTGAGGAACTTGGAGGTTAGGGTCTTTGAGGGAGTAACAATGTATACATCGAAGTACCTCAGGAGAAAGGTGGAAGTTGGAAAAAAAGAGAAAGACTATGAGTCAGACACAACTCAAAAGTAAAGAAAGAGTACCTTGGAGACAATAGCAGACAAATCTGGATTAGGTGATAAATAAGGATTGAATGAATGTCAAAGGAAGAGCCATTACTGAATGCTGTTAGAGGAAAAGGCTGGAAGTGGCAATAGGGAGCAAGGAATGATTAGCCCTCTCCCCTCCCCATCAAGATAATTGATTTGGAGGGTGGGGTTGAGAGGAAGTATAACCAGTATTGAAGAGGGTGACCAGGACAGCTGTGTCATTAGCCAGGAGCCAGATTTCAGTGAGTAGAAGAAGATGAGGGAGCAAGAAAAGAAAAGCTATAAGATGAAAGTTAATTACTGATTGAGAGACAGTGGAAGGAGTGAAAATAGCTTTACAGTAGGAGATTGGTAGGGTTGGGTTGAGTTAGTCAATCAGTCAACAAATATTTACTAGGTATTTACTATATACCTGAAACTGTTAAGTTCAGGGCATAAAAAGAAAGGTAAAAAAGTCCCTACTCTTAAGATTCTCACAGTCTAATGGGAGCAAACATTATTTGTACAAACAAGTTATATACAGAATAAATAAGGAAAAATCAGCAGAGGGAAGATATTAGAATTAAGGGGGATCAGGAAAAGCTTCCTGTAGACACTGAAATTTTAATCTGGGATTTGAAGCTAGGGAAACCAGGAGGTAGAGATGAGGGAGAGCATTCTGTCTTTGGGGGGCAGCTGTTGGAATTGCCAATAGTTAGGAGATTGAGTATCTCATTTGAGAAACACCAAGGAGGAGAAGTCAGTGGAGGACAGAAAATGGAGTTTGAATAATGGCAGCCAAAGGTTCAGAATCACTGGGTGATAGGTGAGAGCATACTAATCATTAAGGAATCAGTTGAGGTAAGTTATCAATGTCCATAGGGGTTCAGCTTTAGATGCAATTAATCCAGGGATTTCAGGCAGCTGAGTGTATGGGGAAGGGGACTGAAGAGAAGGTTCCCAAACAGAAGGAAGTCAACTACCATAAAGTTGTAAGAGGTCAGAAAGAATGCCTGGAATGAGGTGGAATGGATACTCAGGCAGGCCAGGAAGTACTCTTGGACAGCTGCAGGCAAGAAAATTGCTGTATATAAATACAAGCATACACATTTCCACTGGTTACCACATCACCAGTGGCAGAGGGGACGCATATAGGAAATGGCTATGAGCAGAAATTGAAGGGAATACATGTGATTATAGCACATTCATGTTAGGGCTCACCTGTAGGGAACGGATCTGATTAGGGTCCATGCATGGCCCAGACAACTCATGAATCTGATGCTAAGGAGTTCCTCATACCTTTTGGTAATCACTTTGTGCTGGCCATCTCCACTGAGCTTCTCTCTTTCTGCTATGTGCTTATCTCAAGAAGTTATTGCTGAAATAGTCAGATATTCTGTAAAATTAAAAATCAGCAAGCCCTGTGTACCCAAACTGAACCAAGGCTCAGAATTAACAGGCCCAGTAAACTTAGAATGAACTCAAGATAAAGATCAATAGGAACAGCCAGTGCTGAGTAGGAAAAATGCACTCAGGTAATCTGTATTATTTTTCTTCTGCTACGTGCCTAAGTATGCATTCCCATGCCCAACCCCTTATTCACTCTCCTGGCTCTTGTACCTAGCTCTTCATTTATCAATAGTGGGGTGACCACACTCCCCTGGTTCCCATGTCCAGCTCTTGATTAATCAATACTGAGGTAATCACAATCTCTTGGTTCCCATATCCAACTCCTCATCAATCAGTAAGGTATCTACACTCCCTTGATTACAAAGAACAGATCCTTGTACCTGGATGTCATCTAGCTGTAATAACAAATCAATGAACAAATCTTAGACAATTAGGGAAAATGGTATAAAAGATTCTGTACTTCTGCATTTCAGGGCTGTTCTCTTCTTTTTGTTGGCATTGAAACAGCTCAGCTGATAAATCAATTACTATTGAATCTCCTTAAAACTTTTATTTGGACTCTGTGGTCACTTTGTTAAAACTTGCCATTTCACTGCTCTCTGTTCCCATCTGCTCCATGAAGTAGCTTTTTCCTTATAAAGGGAGGAGTCTTTCAGTCCTTTAGTTTATAAACCAAGTGGCTATTTTAATTTTATTTTTTCTTATGGGCAGTCTAATGGTAGCAAACATGCAAACAAATTTGTATAAACAAGTTATGTACAGAATAAATAAGAAAAAAAATCAGCAGAGGGAAGATACTAGAATTAAGGGGGATCAGGAAAAGCTTCCTGTAGACACTGAAATTTTAATCTGGAATTTGAAGCTAACCAATTAGCCCAGTTGCTAACTAGATAAACATCTGGGCATTTTAAGTTTATATTTTGAACTACTCTGATTCTATCTGAGTTGTCACTTTCAAATTCTTTCTACTTCTATAACATTACTCATGGCCAATGTACAACACCACTCATAGGAGCTTTAGTTAGCAAAACTGAGGAGGTTGGGCAGTGACTAGTGACTTTGTTTTTTTGTTCATGACAGCAACAGAGTCATTCCTTTGCCTACAAACATTTACTACATAAAATGCTGTGACTACAGAGAAAATCCTAGCTTTCTTCACCTGATCCTTTTCTTGCTTTCCATCTGCTGTATCTTTCCTTTTTCTTTAATTATATACCCCTTACATACAGGTAATATGTTTGTTATATATTCTGAAACTGAACATATTAGCACTGCTTCATAAATATGGGGTAATTGCTAACAATTTTCCACTGCTAAGACAGGTTGCTATTATTACCTCCTGGACTTCTGCTATCTCTCTATCAGGTGTCATCAATATCCATCAGAACAGTCAAAGATCTGACAGCCTCTCATAGGTTACTCTTTTAAAAACTGAATTTTATGTTTATTTTTACTTTACATCATTCATTTCAACAAGATTTTGAGTTACAAATTTTCTCCCCATCTTTCCCCTACCCACCACCACAAAACAGCCATCCCATTGTATACCCCCTCCTCAAATCTGCTCTTTCTTTTATCCTCCCCCATCCCTCCTCCTACTTTCTCATAGGGCAATATGGATCTCCTTACCCCAGTGTCTGTATATTTTATTTCCCAGTTACATGTAAATAATAATAATAATTATAATAATATTTTTTAAACATTTGATTTTAAAACTTTGAATTCCAAATTCTTTCCCTTCCTCCCTTGTCACCCACACTTACTAGGAAGATAAGCACTTCAACATAGGTTGTACATGTGTAGCTATGCAAAACATTTCCATAGTGGATATTTTGTGAAAGACTGACTATATTTCCCTCCATCCTATACTGCCCCCCCCACATGCATACAAACACATTTATATTCCCTTCAATTATCCTCATACTGAGAAAAGTTTCATAAGTTACAATTATCGTTTTTCCATGTTGGCATGTAAATAGTTCAACTTTGATAAGTTCCTTATGATTTCTTTTCCATGTTTACTTTCTCATGCTTTTCTTGCTTCCTGTATCTGAATGTTAAATTTTCTATTCAACTCTGTTTTTTTCATCAAGAAAGCTTGAAAGTCCCGTCTTTCATTGAATGACCATATTTTCCCTTGAAACATTATGCTCAGTTTTGCTGTATAGGTCATTCTTGGTTTTAATCCCAGCCCTTTTGACCTCCAAAATATCATATTCCAAGCCCTTTGAGCCCTCAATGAGAAGCTGCCAGATCCTGTGTAATCCTGATTGTGTTTCCACAATATTCAAATTGTTTCTTCTTGACTGCTTGTAATATTTTCTCCTTGATCTGGAAACTCTGAAACCTGGCTATAATATTCCTAGAAGTTTTCTTTTTGGGATCTTTTTCAAGAAGTGATCAGTGAATTTTTTCAACCTCTATTTTTCCCTCTGGTTCTAAAACATCAGGACAATTTTCCTTAAGAATTTCTTGAAGGATAATTTCTAGGTTCTTTTTTTGATCATAGCTTTCAGGTAGTCCAATAATTTTTAAATTATCTCTCCTGGATCTATTTTCCAGGTCAGTGATTTTTCCAGTGAGATATTTTACATTGTCTTCTATTTTTTCCTTTATTTGCATCTGTTTAATAGTCTTGATTTCTCAGAAAGTCATTTGCTTCCATTTGCTTCAATCTAATTCTGAAGGAATTATTCTCTTCAGTGAGCTTTTGAGATTCTTTTTCCATCTGACAAATTCAGCTTTTTAAGGCATTCTTCTCCTCATAGGCTTTTGGAGCCTCTTTTGCCATTTGAATTAGTCTATTTTTTAAGGTGTCATTTTCTTCTTCTTTTAAGGTGTCAGTTTGTCGACATGCTTTTCATGATTTTCTTGCATCATTCTCATTTCTCTTCCCAATTTTTTCTCCACTTCTCTTATTTGGTTTTCAAAATCCTTCTTAAGCTCCTCTATGACCTGTGACCAATTCATATTTTTCTTGGAAGCTTTTGGTGTGGGAGTTCTGACTTCATTGTTTTCTTGCTTTTCCATGCTTTGATCCTTTTTGTCCCCCAAAACGAACTCTAAAGTTGGGTGGCTGTGCTTGCTTTGCTTCCTTTGCTTGCTCATGTTGCTACCCAATTACTTGACTTTTGAGCTTTTTTCCACAGTGGAGCTCTGCTTCCAGAGAGGAGAGCTTTGTCCCAAATCTCTGGGGTTTTTGAAGCTGCCAGATCTATTAGTTGGGTGCCGTCTCTGAAGCCTCCACAGGCTCTGGCACCTGGTCACACATCCCAAGACCTCCACCCAAGATATCAACCCAGATCCAAGAAACTTAAAGCAAGAGAAATTGCTCCTCAGAATTGTCATTTGGTCCCCCTTTGATCTGTAGGCCAGGTGCTCTGAAGCGGCTACATGGAGGTGGCTGCATGGCTGCCTCACTTGAGCTGCTTCTTCCTTCCAGGGGCAGAGCCTCCATCTTACTCTTGGTCCCCCTCTTCCCACACTGACCTTTTATTTTGCCTTTGGCATTTATAGCTTGATAATTCTGGAGATGGCCACAGCTGTTGGTGATCCACTCTCCTGAAGTCTCTCCAGGTACAGCTTATTGGGCCTATCCTGGGGCTAAAACCACAGGCTCCTGCAGTGCTGGGTTCTGTTCCTAGCCTGCTGCGAAGGACTTTTCCTGCTGGCCTGCCAGGCTGCCTTCAGCAGGAGATTTGTTTCTCTCTTTCACTTTGTAGGTTCTGCAGTTGTAAAATTTGTTTAGAGTCATATTTTATAGGTATTTTATGTGGTTATCAGGGGAGCTTATGGAGTTTTCCTGCTTCTATGCTGCCATCTTGCCTCCACCCCCAGGTAAATTTTCAAGATAAAGAAAATAAAAGTAAATGGTGAAAAGTGAAATAGTCATGTGACATATGCTTCTATATATTCGCCTGTATTTGCAACACACATGTTATCAGTGTGAATATCCCCTCAGTCCTTTCATATTATATATCATCTATGCTCATTCTCTGTTATTCTTGTCTTCTGTGATGCCTGCCTAGAGGATCCATCCAATGTCTTCTGTATCTCCCAGTAGGTCATTTTACCTTATGCCAATATGAGTGGAACACTCTGGTAGTCATCTGTTATCTCTTATTCTTAACAATGGGTAATGCACTTCCTTTTCTGACCATACACTTCCTTGATAGTCTCCTTTATGCCATTTATTTTATGTAGGATATGGCTAGAAATACATTGCTGCCTAGTGGAACTTACTATGCGTCTCTTTATTATTCTTTGGGCTGTCTACAACTTTGATTTGCCAATTATTGTCACTTGCCAAAATTCACAATAAAATAGCATTGTCAATAGAACATTTATAAATGTATAAGTCTTTGCTTGTACTTGGAAGCAACTTGAGACTATTAAAAGCTTGTCATAATTTTCCCAAAAAAATTCATCCTGCCGTTTTCCACCTATTCATTTCTGGTCTTAACTGATCATCTGTTTGCAATCTCAGTCAAGATATAAACATTGATGAACTAAATTATTGACCGGTCATGCAACTGCATGGTATGATTTAGACAACAGATTTTTTTTTTCTATGTGCATATAAAGGATACCCTTGATAAAACTTGAGAAACTCCCAGACTTTTGGAAAAAGGGTTTCTACCACATAATTATAGCCAACCAATGTTCTGAAAAATGCAGAAAATCTGTGAACCCTTCGTATTTATTGCTTATTGTTTAAACATTTTTGATGTTAATTGCTCCATTAATTTTTGAAAAAAAAGTTTAATTATGGTGAAATATGAGCTTTGATCCAGAGATCTCAATTCTATATATATTCCCCCAGCAGGTGAAAAACAAAAAGTCCTATATACATAAAACTGTAGTAACAGAAGATTTTGTGTTAGAAAAGAACTGCAATTAAAGTAGGTGCTCAACTATTAGAGCATAATCAAACAAATCATGATACATGAATAGAATGTATTTTACAGTAAGAGAAGACACATATGCAGAATTTGGAGAAACAATAGAAAGCTTGTATGAACTGATACAGAGTGAATTAAGCAGAAGTAGGAAAACAATATACAAAATTACTGAAATGCTATAAATGGCAAGAATAACAAAGTAAAACAAAAACCATTCAATTATGATGACTAAGCGTGACCACAGGAAAGAGATGAGAAAATGTTCTTCCACTTATTTGAACAGTTTAGCCTTTATTGTGGAACATTGCATATACTTTCAGATATGGTCAATGTGTCTGTCTATTGGTTTTGCTGAACTGTTGGGCTTTAAAAATATCTGTTATATGGGAAGCTTCATTTGATAGAAGTAGGGAAGGGGCATATTTAGAAATGAATCTAACATAAAAATATCAATAAGACTTAAAAGGGAAAAACATTTACTTAGTAGAAAAAAAGAAGATTTCTAGGTTCTTTCCTATCAAGAAGTCTTTCTTTACATGCATAATGTAAGACCTTAGTTTAAAAGGGCCTAGGTCTCCCATTGCATTTTGCATCATCTCTAGTCATCGTGATGAGTATTTGGTCACTGGATCCAGATGGTTCGGGAGGAGGAAGGGAAAATGGTGACCTTGCACAGCCCTCCCTCATTCAAATCAAAGTCAACCACAAGTCATATCATCATTTCCCCGATGTCATGGTCCTCTTCAAGAACAAAGGACAAACACAAGTTAAGATCATATATCATTCCTCTACTCCTACATGAAACCACAGAGAAAATTTTGGTTAATGACCAAAATTTGGTTATTTTGTCTGATATTGTATTAACATCAAATATGGCATAAAATATGGAGATATATGGTCACCAAAGGCATTGATCTCTGACACTGAGGATATCTTCTACCATGTCCAGTGCTTTTTTTTATCCCAGAGTTGTGAAGTTCAAATGAACCAATTTATGTAATCACTGTTAAAAATCACAAATAATTGTACAAATATTAGCAGCTTCTTTTTGCATGTATTGTACTTAGGACACAATAAGACAAATGTAGAGATAATGGAGATAATATAATTGAATAGGGAGATCACTTTTTGTTGGGGTGTGTGTATGAGGGAAAGCTTCATTGTAATCCATAACATGAAAAGATTGAACTAAATGGCCTCTAAGTTTTCTTCTAGTTCTCTATCTATGATCTTATATAATTGTGTAGTAACCATTTAGATAACACCTCTTCCCTCTTCTCTTCTCTCCCCTCCCCCTGCACCATCTGTCCATCCGTCTTTCAGCAGAAGAGTTTGTGTTATTATCATTTCCTTATTGAGAGCTTGAGCCAATGTGCTTCTTAGAATTTTAAATCATGAAATCCCTAAAAGTGAATACTCATGTCTACTTCCCCCTAGTCTATGATGTACCCATCCTTAATCTTAGTTGAGCTAGGACCAGCAAATTCCTGTCATCTCTTTTCTACTTTAGGGAATATTCCCTAAATATTCCCAAGTGCTCCTGGGTTAAGGACTATTTTAGCTCTGAGCTAGATATGGCTCTGCTGATCATCTCTTAAATGCAAGACACTTCAACATATGAATTACAGAATTAAAGGTCCTGAGTGGACATTAAGCTATTTGATGTATTGATAATATTCAATAGAGGCTGCAGACTATTTGAGGAGAATTAAGTTAAATCAAAAATTCAGTCCATGAACAAATTTTGTCTTCTTGGTTCTTTTTATGAGCTCATGAGTAGTCAATGCAGTGTAGACTTGCCCAGATTTCACCTAAGGCCATAAAAACCTCAATTAGAATAGGCCCCAAATGAATCTCAGGATGAGTTAGATTCTCTCCTCTTTCCCTCTCCTCTTTCTTTTCCCTCTCAGCTAATTAAAATACTTTTTTAAAAAATGAGAAATAAAGGGAGCAGGAGCCAAGATGGCAGAGTAAAAGCAGGAACAGGCTTGAGCTCCCACTCCAACCAACCCCAATACCAATAAAAATGGCTCTAAACAAATATTAGAGCTACAGAATCCACAAAGTGACAGAGTAAAACAAATCTCCTGCTGAATACAGCTTGAGAGGCCAACAAGAAGGGTCTATTGCACCAGGCTGGGAGTGGAGAGCAGTCCTGCATGAGCTGCAACCACCCAGTCCAGCAGCACAGAATAATCAGAGCAGACTTCAGAAGAGTGAAACACTGGTAGCTGTGGTGGTTTCCAGACTTCTCAAACCATAAACATCAAAGAGGAGTCAGTGGGGAACTCTGTTGATCCTCAGTGAGAGAAGAGTGTGGTCCAGCCCCTGAACCTGGTGGCAGAGGTGGAAGTGGTTGCAGTGGCTACAGTAGTGGCTGCCTCCTAAGCTCCAGGCCTACAGATCATAAGGGGATCAAGCAACTGTCCAGAAGACAATTGCAAGAATCTCTTTGATGGCACTAAGGTGGAATTCTCTTTGCTTTGCCCTTCTTGTATCTGGTTTGCTGTCTTGGGTGGCAATCTTGGGGTACTAGCATGGTAGAGCTTGTTGAGGCTGTGGAGAGGGAGTCCTCCTTACAATTCTGAGAGAGATGCCCAGAAAAATATCTGAGAATAACTGTGCAAAACCCCAGAAATTTGGGACACAGACTATCCACTCTGAAAGTAGAGTTCTATGTTGGCAAGGAGTTCAAAAGTCAAGTAATTAGCTGGCAAGATGAGCGAGCAGAGGAAGAAAAATAAAAGTAAAGAATCATTTTTGGTGATAAAGACAATCAAAACATAGGGCCAACAAAAGACAGCAAAGTCAAAACTCCTGCACCAAAAGACTCCAAGAAAAATATGAACTGATCACAGGCCATGGAGGAACTTAAGAAGGATTTTGAAAATCAAGTAAGAGAAATAGAGGAAAAACTAAGAAGAGAAATGAGAATGATGCAAGAAAAATAATGAAAAGCAAGTCAACAGTCTGCTAAAGGAGACCCCCAAAATACTGAAGAAAATAACTAAAAATAGACTAACTCAAATGGTAAAAGAGGCCCAAAAAGCCAATGAGGAGAATAATGACTTGAAAAGCAGAATTGTTCAGATGGAAAAGGAATTTTAAAAATTCACTGAAGAAAGTAAATCCTTCCAAATTAGATTGGAGAAAATGGTAGCTAATGACTTTATGAGAAACCAAGATACTATAAAAAAGATAAAAAAAGAATGAAACAGAAGGCAATGTGAAATATCTTGTTGGAAAAACTGCTGACCTGAAAAATAGATCGAAGAGAGATCATTTAAAAATTATTGAATTACCTGAAAGCCATGATCAAAAAAGGAGCCTAGACATAATATTTCAAGAAGTTATAAAGGAAAATTGCCCTAATATTCTAGAACCAGGGGCCAAAATAGAAATGGAAGGAATTCACTGATCACCTCTTCAAAATGATCCCCAAAAGAAAACTCCTAGGAATATTATAGCCAAATTCCAGAGTTCCTAGGTCAAGGAGAAAATATTACAAGTAGTCAGGAACAAATAAGTTGAGTATTGTGGAAACAGAATCAGGATAACACAGGAACTGGCAACTTCTACACTGAGGGATTGAAGGGCTTGGAATATGATATTATAGAGGTCAAAGGAGCTAGGATTGAAACCAAGAATCACCTACCCAGCAAAACTGAGTATAATACATCAGGGAAAAAATATGGAAATTCAATGGAATAGAGGACTTTAAAGCATTCTTGATGAAAATACTAGATCTGAACAGAAAATCTGACTTTCAAATACAAGAAGCAAGAGAAGTATGAGAAGGCAAACAGGAAAAAGAAGTCACAAGGAAAGAGAAATCATAAAGAACTTATTAAAGTTAAACTATTTACATTCCTACATGGAAAGTTGATATTTGTTAACTCATGAGACTTTTCTCAGTATGTGGATAGTTGAAGGGAATATGTGTGTGTATCCATGTATGTATGCATGTATGTATGTATGTATAGGTTGATGTATGTGTGTGTATATATGTGTGTGTGTATGTTTATGTGAATGCATTGACAGAATGCACAGGATGAATTGAATATGAAGGGATGATATCTAAAAAATAAAACTAGGAGGTGATAGAGGAATATATTGGGAGAATGAGAAAATGAGAGATAGAATAGGATAAATTTTCTCACATAAAAGAGGCAAGAGAAAGCTGTTACAATAGAGGGGAAGAGCAGGAAGGTGAAAGGGAATGGGTCAACTTTATTCTCATTAGATTTGGCTTAAGGAGGGAATTACATACACACTCAATTGGGTATCTTACCCTGTAAGAAAGTGGGGGAAAGTGGATAAGAAGGGGGATGATAGAAAGGACAGCATATTGGGGGAAAGGGTAGTTAGAAGCAAACACTTTTGAAAAGGGCCTGGGTCAAAGGAGAAAATAGAATAAATGGGGGGCAGGATAGAATGGAGTGAAATATAGTTAGTCTTTCACAACATGGCTTCAATGGAAATATTACATTGCTTTTCTTCCCTATGGGTGGGGGTGTGGAGGGAAGAAGGGAGAGAATCTGGAACTCCAAGTTTTAAAAACAAATGTTAAAAAGTGGGTTTTGCATGCAAGCAGGAAATAAGATATCTAGCCAATGGGGTATAAAGATCCATCTTGCCTTACTAGAAAGTAAGGGGATTTGGGGGGGGGGAGTACGATATAAGAAAAGGTAGATTTGGGGAAGGGGCATTCCATATATTTGTTATCTTGGGGTGTGGGGTAGGGGATAGACACGGAGAAAATTTGTAGCTCAAAATCTTGTGGAAATGAATGTTGAAAACTAAGAAATCAATTGGTTGATTGAAAAATGATAAATAAAGATCTGGAAAAGCAAGAAAAAGATAGTACTGTGTTGTGTTTTTTTATCAGTCACCACCCTGGAACCCCTAAGAGCATGACAACATTCTAAGAAATATCAGAGATAGAACTTTTATTGTACAAAAGAGAAATAATGGAAAGTCTTTTTTGTAAGAGCTGCCACACCATCACCCCAATCCATTCCAAGAGGACCATAGCATTACTCCCATTTTCATCCAATTGTAAATAATATCCATTGATAAATCTTTTTGGGCATATAAGTCTTAGACATATAAGTCTTATGCATGGATCTTTTCTCCTTTCCCCTTCCATGGTGCAGATGTTAATTGTGTAATTACTGATTTGGTGAGCTGTTTGGTGTCAAGTATAGGAATGTATTGAAGAAACTGATCAAATTTCCTTCACATATTAAATCCACAGAACTGAAACGAATAACCCTCATCTAAATTGCTGAGTTATCCTAATAGAATTTGCTCATTCATTCAGCAATGAGACTAATACTGAGTCTTTCTGAGCCTAGGGATAAACACAATGTTTGTTGAACGATTGACTGACATCTTTTCATTTGATTTTTCAAATTATCTTATATTTATAGGATATATTTGATCCTAACTACACAGGAGAGATTTTGGAGTTTTTTTCCTTCCTTAGATACAGCTGAATAGAGAAAGAACAAGGCAATATTCCCTTTCCTACCTTCCCCTTCCTCCAAACAACTAGATGGCAATTAAAATATTGCCAAGGATTTAGCAAGTAGGTAAACTGCAGCCACTGTCCCAATTGCCTCCAGGATCAAATATAAAATCTTCTGGCTGTTGAACTGTTATTGTTGTGCAAGGAAATAAGTGTGAGCTGAGACCTGGGTTCATGATAAATTTAGATGTAGATTTATTAAAGAAGCATGCGACTGCCAAAGTTCTCACTCAAATTGGCAGTGATTTCTGGACTTTCAGATCTTGGTTATATAGGCTAAACCCACAACATTATAATAGGGAGGGGAGTTAGCAGAAGCTATGAAGTACAGAAACAAGGATCAGCCATTGGTCAAATCTATATGACCCAGGGGAGTATGGTGCATGAATCAGGGGAGCATGGTACAAGGGTACAAGGGGTCTTTCCTAGAGCTGGGTGAAGTGCATAGGGTGGTGGAATTCCCCTCATTGTAGTCAGAGGGGGCTGGAATTCCCAGAACAGGCTAAGGTCATGTTCCAGGCAAGGGAGGTGAAGGCTCCTTGGTCAGTGGGGCAGGACAGGATGGTCTTGCACTATAATGAGCCTGGCATACTATAATGATTCAAGGAGAAGATATGAAATACTGATCAGGGGAGACAGTCAAGGAATGCCTTGAGCAATATTCCCAGAAATGCCTTAAGCAGCTTCAAGCTAAAATATAAAACAGGAACAAAGACAGAAATACAAAAGGGGCTTAAAGGTGGGCCACAAGTCAGGTGGTGTGTAGTGACCTGGGATTTGGGTTTGGGTACAACATTATTAGATCTTCTATCTAGTTTTTGTGATTAGTCTGATGACTCAGGTTGAATTCATATTACCTGAACACTTAGGTTAGGGGAATATCTTTTCTTGGAGCCATACTTTTTTATCCAGCCCTAAAATAAGCACCTTGAGCAACTGAGTGGTTAAAACAATTTTTCCTGCCTCGTTCTAAGTGCCTAGGAACATAGTGGAAATGGGAAAAAGGGACTAGGTAGAAAGGAGGATGGTGTATGAATGAAATTTGGAAGGGAATTCAATACTATATGTTATAGGATTAAGCCAGTAAAATGACTCACTCTGCCCTTCTTATTCCGGAGACTCAAGAAAGTCCAATATGTGCACAAAGCATCTCAATATTCTTAGAAGATGACACTAAAACCAAAGCTAGACTCCATGTGAACACTCAGTATCTTCAAAGATGGCTCACATCAGTCATCTAATTGCCTATCC
Organism: Pseudocheirus occidentalis; assembly: GCA_028646575.1. Taxonomy (NCBI): domain Eukaryota; kingdom Metazoa; phylum Chordata; class Mammalia; order Diprotodontia; family Pseudocheiridae; genus Pseudocheirus; species Pseudocheirus occidentalis. The sequence continues at coordinate 92,037,357 of CM053600.1, forward strand.
AACCTTTCTATAGTTGTAATGTTAATGGAGTCTGAAGATCTTCCATGCCCCTTTGTATTGGCAAGCATACTTATCACCTTGTTTCAAGTTAACACCTTGTTTGAACTATTGAATTAACACAGAAATAGTTAACACCTTGTGAGGAAGTTGATAATGTAACTGGAAGGGACAGAATGGGGAGGAGCTATACTGTAAATGAGGAAGAAAACCAGCAGGACAGTCAGATTATCTCTGAGCAAGCACCTGGAAGTTGAAACATTTGCCAAGACCCTCCTTCTGGGAACTTTTGTGGAGAACTCCCAAGAACCAGGCTGAGGAGCTACTGTGAATGAAAGAGAAGGATCCCTGCTTGAGGGAGCCTGTTCTGTTGTGAAGGCTTGTGTTATGGGAATCTAAAGATCTCCCCTGCCCCTTGGCCGTTTGATAGGCTTAAGTGACTCTGAGAACCTTCTTTGATTTTCAAATATACTCTGCCCCCTAATAGGATGAATGTGGTCACATGGAGCCTGTAGCTGGAAGCTTGTTTTTCAGGAATGTCCACACCTTATTACTTTGTGATTGGGCAGTGGGTCAAGAGGGCTGTGACATTCTCTGATCCAGGAGAAGGCTATATATACCCTAATGTGAGTTTTTGCTTTGAGGCTCACTTTGAAAAGAGTTGCATGATTTGGCCAGATGAAACTCTGGGCAGCTGTTGAGCTCCTGCCCCAGCTTTGAAAACCCAGATGTTGGTGCTTCCCTCTCTGGTAACTAACTAGATATGGATGTAATAGTCAGATGGTTGGAAACCCATCTACTGATCTATTTCTTTGTCCGTCTGCTTGTAACTTCTGTTTGTATTCTCTGAAGTGCACGGTGTTGACTTTTTCCCCTGAACTAGGTAAATGATATATGTTTGATTGATTAAAGTAAGATTGTTAACACATTTTGAATTGCTTTCCTTTAGAAAAGTGGATCTAAGAACCTGTGCTATTAGCTATCCTGAGTATGCTAGAGTGCTTGCTGCTACAGCTTGGTAATGTGGGTATTTACTTCATTAACCCTGTGTATCAACTTTGTGACTTTGGCTTTCTGGTTCTGGGATGTGGTTTTCTGTTACTTGAATAAAGGCTTTGGTTCTGCCCTTCATGTGGAGAGTCTGCTACATTTTGTGATTCACAACTATACCGGCATATTCATAACCACTGTGGGTGTTGTGAATATTTCATTATTGTTACAACAGTGTACATAGAAAGCCTGTGCTACAGATTCCAGAGGCCATGGGATTGAGGGATCATAGCATTACAGCTGAAAGAAAACTCAGAGGGTGTTTTGTCCAACCCTCTTATTTTACAGATGAAGAAACAAAGGGCTAGTGAGGCTGTCCTAGTGAAAAAATATGAGTTCACGAACACTCTTCTTGTTCTGATGAGGCAGTGAAGCATATATGAAGAAGTTAGGATTTTGAGTAAGGGGTAGGGGTGTAGTGGCTAGGTAGGGGCAGCGGACATGCTGTTCAGTGTTAAAGCCAGACTGTGTGGTTAAATCAAGACATGTCTGCTATTCAGTGTGGCCCATAAGGAAGTAAGAATGTTAGGACTGGGCGGCACCTTTATTTGGATTCCATCACAGGTCCTCCAACTTCAGGGTCAGAGTATTTTCACTGTACTCTTTTAGAAATTATGCTTATTGACCCCTGCTAGATGTGGGCAAAGGTGCATGGAGGCATTAATAGCTGCCCTATTGGTCTCTTTCAATCTCAACCATTCTATGCATGAGTATTAAAAAGTTGATACCTTTAATTTTCTCCCATATGGAGTGTCTACATCTCTTGACTTTCTGACTCATTAGTACTAGGATTACATTTCATTTACAGTTACTTCTAGAGTCTCACTTCTAGGGTAGTAACCTTTCATGTTGGTCCACTTCTGAAGCATCTTTTATTTGTTCTTTTAAGTCATTTTTCAGTCATGTCTGACTCATTGTGACCCCATTTGTGGTATTCTTGGCAAAGTTGCTTGAATGATGTACCACTTCCTTCTCCAGCTCATTTTAAAGATAAAGAACCCGAGGAAAACAAAGGTAAATGACTTGATGAAAGTCACACAGCTAGTAAGTGTCTGAGGCTAGATTTGAGCTCAGGAGAATGTCTTCCTGACTCCAAGTCAGGCATTCTTTCCATCATGCTACCTACCTCTCCTTTTTCTGTTTCTACTTTGTCTCATTTCCATATTGCAACTGCTTTCCCACTGTTCCTCTCCCTCCACAAACTTTCAGAATATCTCTGTATTTGAGGAATGGGACAACCCAAAGATCAACTTCAGAAATGAAGAAATTAATCCATAGTGGGGTGACATGAGGTGACATTAGGTGACATTTGTGATACTGATACTCAACAAGCTTTTGTCTTCCTTAAGCACTGTCTGAGAATATGTAGGCAAATTGATCTCCATATTTTACTTAGTCTTTCTCTTTTTTTCTGAGACTCTTAGTTCTAGAGTTGCTGTTATCCTGAGAATGTGGGGAAAGATTGATCTATTTGCCTTTCTTCAGTTTGGTCCAGTGAGAAGAACACTGTCTGACATTAGAAGATCTGAGGTTTAATCCCTTCTTTCTATCCTTACTATTTTTATGGCCTTGGGAAAGTAACTTAACCTTTTTTTTTTCTTTTTGGAGGGAGAAGGCAGGGCAATTGGAGTTAAGTGACTTGCCCAAAGTTACAAAGCTAGTAAATGTTAAGTGTCTGAGTCAGGATTTGAACTGAATTCTATTGTTTTAGCGTTAAATACATAGCTCGATTCATTGTTCCACCTTGCTGCCCCATCACTTAACAGTTTTAGCCTCAATTTCCTTATGTATGAAATGACTGGACTAGATGACCTGTAAAGATCCTTCTCCCTCTAAATGAATGATACTATGGTCCTATATGCTAGAAGGGAAGGGAATAAACAGTTATATGGCGACTCCTATGTGCCAGGCACTTATGTAATGGCTATTAAGTGTGATACAAATATCTCCTTGGATCTTCCCAATATCCTTGTGAGGTAAATTCTGCTATTACCTCAATTTTACACTTGAGGAAAAACGAGGCAAACTGAGATTTAAGTGAGTTGTTCGTTACACAACTTCTCTAACTGAGGCCACATTTGCACTCGGGTATTGCTGATTATAGGCCCTACATTCTGTACACTATACCACCTAGCTGCTTTTGTAAGAGAGCTGTGCAATAGAGAGGACTAAAGCTCAAAGGAAGAATCTTGATTCATTAAGTTCAATCTCTGGGTAGGGATGACTTGGAAAGATTGCCTCTATATGACCACAGCACTTCAGAAAGCTGATATTTTCATCTCTTTGCCTCTTTGTTTGTGTTTTGTCTTATGGCATAATTTGTGTTATCTTAATCTTTCATTGTTGATTGATTCTAAATTCTAGTCCTTGTTTTATTGAAAAAATGTGATGGGAATAATCCAAGGATTTGACATTTAGACAATTTACATAAGAGAAGGCATGCCATGCAATTAGTGAGACAAGAAATATCTTCTCTGAAAATGAATTGTAATAATAAAATCAGATGATTTTTAGAGCTGGAAAGGAGCCTCAGAGATCATAGATATTTTCAAAATCCACTGCAATCACAGTGGATCAGAGGGTATGGAGCTGAAAGGAACTGAGAGGTTAGCTAGTTCAATCCTTTCTTTTGATGGAATAGAAAACAAAAGCTCCAAGGAGAGGTGGAATGATTTGCCCAAGGTCACTAAGGCTGGTTGATTGTTTCACATAATTATCTCTGTATTAATTCATTCAAAAAGTTTCTATTGAGCTCCTAGGCATTGGATAGCACCAATGACAAATGAGTTTTGTAGGCGATGGGTTGTGATTTTAGAGGAGGGGAATATGGTTGGTCTGCTTGTCCAGAAAAGAGATCAAAAATATTTTTTAAGTTGCTAAATCTCCTTTTAGCAAGGGGAATTCCTCTCCTTCTGTACCTTCTTCAAGTAGGAGCAATCTTATATAATAACAGGATAAGAAGTATAAAGTCTTATTTTTGGATTAAAAAATCAACTTCATCTGGACAATACATTTGAGGATTACCCAAAGAAGAGTTGTGTGAAATGACCCGGGCGTTTTAATGGACTACAAAATTAGGATGAGCCTACATTGTTGCTAGGCTGAAAATAAATATATTGCATTATCTAACTTCATTGAGAGAAACACAATATCCACAACATGGGGAATGATAGCTCCATTAGATTTTTCCTGGGTAAAATGCATCTGGGGTGCTTTCTTTCAGTTCTGGACCCTATAGTGTAGGTAGAATATTAAACAAATACATCCAAAGGACAAGAGAATATAACACATGAGAAGCTATTGAAACAATCATCAATTGATCAGAGAAGCTTAGCTGGGAGAAGAGAAGATTTGAGGTGGTCTGGTAGCTGTCTTCAAGCATTTATGAACCTCTGTGTCATTGAAGAGGAGAAAGAATTGTTTTGCTTATCTCAGCAGATAAAACTTAGAGAAATGGGCTGAAGATGCAGAGAAGTGGATAGCAACTTGATGTAAAGCAAAAAATTCCTAACAATTAAAGTGATACAAACGTAAAATTGGCTACCTCAGGATAAAATGAGGCTCCTCTTATTTGAGATCTATACTCATTAGTGATATAAAGTGGATTTCTGTTCAAGTTTGTGTTGGCTCAAATGGTCTTTGATTTCTTTTCCAATTCTGAGGTTTTATGATAAATTATTATTGTAAACTGCTTTAAATAGAAGAAGAAACAATCCCAAAGAGAATGGGAGAATTGTTAAAGGTCATACCATATTGAGAAGAGTTCTTTCAGAGCACCTAATTTGATCCCTACAACAACCATGTGAGGCAGATAAAGAACAATTATATCCATTTTCCAGAAGAGGAAATTGGGTTTTATTAAAGGTCATGCAAAATAAATAATTCATCTTGGAATTTAACTTCTCTTAGGATTACTTAAGCTTTCTACTAACCCAGATCAAGAGTGGAACTTTTATTGTAAAATTGTTATTTTGACTTTTTTGTTGTTTTTAACATTTAGCACCATGCTTGGTATATAGTGGGCAATTAATAGATGCTCAGTGACTTGACTTGCTGACTTTTCAAGTAGGAAACCTTACATTTCTTCTGTAACTCTCTAACTGTTATAGTATCATAATGTTATTGCTAGTTGTTAACAATTTGTGTTTATATAACAGCACTTTCATGTTGACATTGCACTTCTCTCACAATATTCCCATCAGGTAGTTAATGCAAGAATTATCTTTTTTATGAAAGATAAAATAGAGGCCTTAAGTGGTTTACTTATTGATGAGCACCCTGCTAGGAAGACTGATCTCTGAGAAGAGAGAGGAACCCAGGACTCTTTATTATAAATCCAGTGCTCAGTCCACTGTGAAACACCTGGCTCTTTATCCTATAGGAGAAAAGTGAAAAATCTCTGAAGATGACAATTTCCTGTGTTCTGAGGAATGATGTGTTATTGGTAGAGCTGTGGACTGATCCAACTATTTTGGAGAGCAATCTGGAATTATGCCTAAAGAATTATTAAACTGTCTATTCCCTTTGACCCAGCAATATCACTACTAGGTCTATTTCCAAAGATATTTAGAGAAATGGGAAAATGTTCTGTTTGTTCTAAAATATTTAAAGCAGCTCTCTTTGTTGTGACAAGTAACTGGAAATTACAGGGATGCCTGTCAATTGGAGAAATGCTGAAGAGGTTGTAGTATATGGTTGTGATGGAATATTTCTGTGCTGTAAGATATGAGCTCAATGATCTTAGAAAAACATGGAAAGAATTACAGGAAATTATGAAGAGCAAGATGAGAAGAACCAAGAAAATGTTGCATACAGTAACAGAAATATTACTGGGTTTTTTTTGGGGGGGTCAGGCAATCAGGGTTAAGTGACTTGTCCAGAGTCACATAGCTGAGTATCAAATGTCTGAGGCCAGATTTGAACTCAGGTCCTCCTGACTCCAGGGCCAGTGTTCTATCCAGTGTGCCACCTAACTATCCCATAGTAATACTGTTTTAAGAACAATTTTAGGGGCACCTAAGTGGCACAGTGAATAGAGCACTAACCCTGAAGTCAGGAGGACCTGAGTTCAAATCTGGCCTCAGACACTTAATACTTACTAGCTGTGTGACATTGGGCAAGTCACTTAACCCCAATTGCCCTGCCTTCCCCCTCCAAAAAAAAAAAAAGAACAATTTGGTATGATTAAGTCATTTTGATAATTATAAATATTCAAATTAACTACAAAGGACATATAAAGGAAGGCATTGTATATATTTGTGTCTAATGGTAGCCATCCCAAGGGTGGGAGGGGGAGATAAAGAGAAGAAAACAAATAAATTTACATGATAAATTTATTATATATTTAAAAGCAACAGCAAATTGCATACCATAGATTTGCAGTGTCATGTATAATCATCTTTTTATAATTCTACTATATTACAGAAATGTTGTTTTGTTTCATAAAAATAAAATTAAAAGAGGAATGATGTGGACTCAAAGGTGCCAACAAGTAAGAGGTCATCTTCTAATAGTCAGAAAAATAAGAGAAGAATAGCAAGGTTTGTGATTTTTCTGTGGAGGTGTTCCATGGTGTTTATTTGTAGAAAGAATATAAACAATCATGAGTCTTGTGGTATAGATCTCAGCCATGATTGAGAGCCCCATAAAATTGGTAATCCTGTTGAACATTATCTGCTCACAATGCTTCCAGGGAGGAGGGGGGGTCATAAAGGCAATGCTTGGAGGAACTTAAAAATTATGGGTAAGGAGAATATTGTTTTGGGGGAAAAGGTAGGAAAACCAAAACTCTGGAAAACTCTTGGGCAGAGGTTCTTAACCTGGGATCTGTCAATCTGTTTTGGTTTTTGTTTGTGTTTTTGTCAAAAGTGCACTTTGGTAAACATATTTCAATATATTTGGTTTCTTTTGTAATTTTACACATTTTATTTTTGTCATTAAAAACATTATTCTGAGATAGAGTTACTGACTTTAAGAGACTGCCAAAGGGGTCCATGACACAAAAACATAAGAACACCTGTTCTATTGGCACAATTGATGGTTTTCACCATACTGCTGAATTGAAATAAGCCCCAATTTGGGAAGGGGAAAACTGGTTAAGAAGATGAGTATTTGAGCACACCATTTAGAGTTCTGAATCATGATTTATAGAGGCAGGGGGAGCTCTTGAAAATGCCATCTTGACAGATGGCACCTGGAAGAGTTAATTTTTTTTTTTTTTTTGCTTTTTGGAGGACAGTTGGAGTTAAGTGACATGCCCAAAGCCACATGGCTAGTAAGTGTGTCAAGTGTCTGAGGCAAGATTTGAACTGAGGTCCTCCTGACTCCAGGGCTGGTGCTCTACTCACTGCGCCACCTATCTGCCCTGAGAGAGTTAATTTTTAAAAATCTGGTGATTTTTTTTTTTTTTACTCTATTCAAGAGATTTTGATTAAGGAATTGGACAGAGAGAACTCCCCACATAGACTTGTCTAGCTCAATACCACAGAAAATAGCAGGTACAGTGGAAGAAGAAGGATAACAGAAGAAAAGACCAGCACACACACACACACACACACACACACACACACACACACACACACACAGAAAGAATGTTACCTGCCAGCACTCTTTTAGGGTATTGTTTTTCATTAGTTGATGATCTGAGAGCAGAACTTTTATTCCTCTTGTACTTTATGTACAAAGTGTAGTCAATAAACATAGTAACTCCAGATCCCCCTCTCAAGGGAGTCAAACTTGACCTTGCATGTGTCATTGAGGTTTAATAGGATGAGAGCTACATCTGTAATTTTTACTTTGCATACCTGTCTCAAAAGGTACATCATAGATTAAAAAGGACGGTAAAGAAGCACTGCCTTTGAAGAAGATACTCATGTGAGGATGTTCAGGAACATGGGGGGTAATCCATAAGTCACCAAATCCCAGAACTTCAGGTTTGGAGGACACCTCAAGAACCATGCAGGTTAAAGAATATCTTCAACAATATACTTATCAACTGGTTAGGCAGCCTCTGCTTACAGACCTTCAGTAAAGTAGAAATCACCATCTTTTGAGATATCCTCTTTTATTTTTAGGTAAATATTAAGAAGCGTTTTGTTTGATCTAAATCACGTCTAAATTTTAACATTTGCAATTTCTACCTATTTCTCTGAGTTTGTCCCTTGGGGCCAAACAGGACATTTAAAAATCCCTCTTCCACATTACTGCCTTTCAAACACTTGTAGGACTTCTATCATATTCCCCATGAGTCTACTCTTTTCCATGTTTAACATATACAGTTCCATTAGCTAATTCTCACGTAGTGTGAATTGGTGGCCCTTTCCTTCACTGTCTAATTTCTTTTTTTTTCTATTCTAAGCTTAAAAACCACAAAAAGAAAATTTCCATACATAAAGCAGAACACAAAAGAGGATAATGTTAAACAATCTCAATTTCATACCCCTTGCTTTTTTGAAATAATGTACACTTTTTATTTTTTTATTTTCAAGTGTCCTGCTTTTCTGTGTTTCCTTCAGAACTTCTTTTTACTCTCTCATGTACATTAAAAAATTGCTTCAATGGCTATCTTTTATTTGGCATCACAAAATCCCCCCTTCATTTCTGCCCCACCCCCAATTTAAAAAAAAGAGAAACAGAAGAAAAAACAAATAAGCATGGCAAAACATAGTGAAGTCATATTTTAGCCTAAAAATGTATATCTTTACACCCTGTGTCTATCACCTCTCTTTTAAGAGGTGGGGAACATGCTTCATCTTATGTCCTTGGGAGATATGATTGATGATTACATTGATCAGAGTTCTCAAGTCTTTAAAAGTTGTTTTTCTTTATAATGTTTTTTCTTTGAACAAATTCTCCTGATTCTTCTTGCTTTCCCTTAATTCATACTACCTAAGATCCTTGGAAAGTGTCTTTTACATTTTCTAATGACCTTCCATTATGTTCCCACACCACAACTCAGTTATTTGCCAGTTGTCTAAATGGCAATCTGTTCTATTGATCAGTCTTCTATATTTAATTGCTGTCAAGTTGTTTTTAAAATAATTACTAATTTGAGGTACAGTTTAAGAACAAGCACTGTTAGGCCCCCTTCAGGTGCTATGGCAGAGAAATAATGCATGCACATTCAGATAGGGTCACTGTATGATTACATTTACTCAATTTTTATTTTATCATGAGACCTCTTAGAAAATGAGAGTACACTTTAATTGTCTGAAAATGTAAAACCAAAACACATCAATGAAATTAAAATAAAAACAGAGATTTTTGTAACAGGCATATAGTCTCCTACTGACTCTACACTGGAAGTCTTTTCAGTCTTTTAGGATCTGTCTTGAAGTCCATTTGGAATATTATTGTGTTTTAATAAATGACAAGTAGAATGATTTCAGAAAAACCTGGAAAGACTTACATGAACTGAGGTGAAGTGAAGTGAGCAGAATAAGGAGAAAGTTGTACACAGTACCAGCAATATTATATGATGAAGAATTGTAAATGATTTAGCTATTCTCAGTAATACAATGATCCAAGAAAATCCCAAAAGACTTATAACAAAGCAGGCTATCCACCTCCAGAGAAATATCTGATATTGTCTGAATACAGACTGAAGCATGCTATTTTTCACTTTCATTCATTCTTATTTTCTAGTTTTCTTGTATAAAATGACTAATATGGAAACATTTTACATGATTGTATAAGTAAAACCTGTATCTGGCCGTTTACTGTCCTAGCGAGGGCAAGAAGAAAAGGAGGGATAGGATTTGGAACTAAAAATTTTTTTAAAAAAGTCACAAAACTATTATAACATGTAATTTGGAATGGGGGAGGGCAGAGCCACAGTGGTGGAGTAAAAGCAGGGACTTGCCTGCGCTCTTCCCCAATAACCCCCCAATACTTATAAAAAATGACTCTAAACAAATTCTAGAGCAGAAGTATCCACAAAATGATGAAGTGAAACAAATTCCCAGCCCAAGACAACCTGCA
>CM053600.1:92047882-92079077 GCA_028646575.1 Pseudocheirus occidentalis
CTTTGTTAGAGTTCGCGCTCAAAATATGTCCCGCCCTCCCTCCAATAGGAATGGAGGGGGCGGGGATGAGGCTGGCCTGGCTCTTTGTCCCTCTCCCGGGCTAAGGGCTATGGCTAACAGAAATCCAAAACGCCAAGGGAACTTAATCTGACGAAACTCAGGGTATAATAGTCTGAGCCTAGCCTGGGGGCTTCGGCTTTCTCCTGCACCTTTGAAGTAGAAGGAACCCCAGGTCCCGGGACCTGCCAATAAAGTTATTCCTGTTCACCAAAAGACTTCCTCTAAGCTTTTTAATTGGGTAAGTGGATTCTCTTACTCCACACACTAAGATATTCTGTCCTCAACTGTCTCCAGCTGTCAGACATACTCTCTATCAGCTTCTTCACTGTGGGCTCTGCTTCTCCTCAGCAAATTCCTCCCACCACAGGCTCCATGTGCCTACAGTCATCCTATGAGGGGGCAGAGTTTATCTTCATAGCAGAGGAGGTTTTCAAACTCTACCATCCCCCTCCCCACTGTCTATTAAGGGGCAGAGAAGATATTCAAATTCCCATTCCCATTACATTTGGCCCCAAGATCTTTCAGCAAAACGATCTTAACAATAAATGAAAGTTTAGGGATAATTGGTGAAAAACTGGTGTCAACAGAACTTTGCAACAATATAACAGGCATAATAGTAAACCCACACATAAAACAATAGCTTAGGGTGGTAAAGAGTAAAGGTCCCTTCTCCAAAGCTACTTCAAGCTGGAATTGGATGTAGAGCTGTCCCTGCCCCAAAAGGTCCCATTCAAGAGGTTATGTTACCTGGAATTTCATCTACACCAGGTCCAGAAGTGGCACATCACATTCATGAACAAGGGATGACATCTGGCTTAAGCAATCCAAACCTGCAGAAAACAAATCTTGCAAACAAATTTAACAGACAAAAAGCCAAAAAGAAGCATGTATAGGGTAAGCCAGGCTTCTAGAGTCCATGGACTACTATCATAACTTCTTTCATGGTACAATACATGAGTTAAGAGTACAATTTGGCCATCTTCTCCTGAATAAACAATAGCTACAGAATTGTCTTTCCTATGTCCTATAATCTCTGCAGTCTTTGAAACATCACCTAGTTTCCACTTTACCCATACTTTAGCTCCCAATCTTATTCTATTAGAATGAAATTCTTTCGTTCCTCTGATAATTATTTCAGAAGGAGGGTCAGTTTTCACAAGTGATATTGTTTCACAAGGAATAATGATCACTTGAACTATTCTATCATTTTTACAAAACTGTATGGGATCTTCACCCAAATTCTTCAATGGTATACTAATTTCTCCTTAACAATTAGGATCTATTACTCCAATACATGTATACCTCTAGCTGCTAAACCTGATATAGATAACATCTGTCCAAAATGCTTTTTAGAGATTCTCATACATATTCCAATAGAGATGTTTCTTATTTCCTTTCTATCCAACCAAAAGCCCCCTAAACAATGTAAATCATATCCTGCTGAACCAGGTGTTCCTGGATATGGTGCCAGGACATCTTGCCTCAGAGTCCAATACTCAATATTTGAGATCTTATGTGTCTGCTATTTTCTAATTTGAAGATTTGGGGGTCATCATTCTGGCTAGAGGTGTACTTTCTCCCAATGGTCTATTATTCAAATTATGTAAGGCAGTGAACAAGTTCTTTTTCCAATGTTGATACAAATTATTAGAACTTAAATTCCTTAACTGTTCTTTCAAAAATCCATTCATTTTCCACGTCCCATCTGATTTTCATACTGGCCAAACAGTAGTTGTAAGGACTAATACCCCTGCTTCACCATATTTCTTTATAGCAGCAGTTTTCAACCTGTGGGTCGCAAGCCCTTTGTGGGTCGCAAGCCCTTTGTGGGTCGCAACCCCTTTGTGGGTCACAACCCCTTTGTGGGTCAAATGACCGTTTCACAGGGGTCGCCTAAGACCATATGGAAACACATATTTTTGATGGTCTTAGGAACCAAGACACCCATCTGAGACACCCATCCTTTATCTGTTTGCAGACAGGTCCACCCACATTCAGATACGCCCACACACAAGTATTAAAGGGTTGTGGCATTAGGAAGGTTGAGAACCACTTTTTTATAGAATTGGCAATTTCATCTCACCCACCTGGCTCATGATACTGCTTTAAAGTAATTACTTCAGAAGACTCAGTTAAAGTGATTGGGTCCATTTTTATTTTTTCCCCTTAAAACTGTATTCATTCCTATCTTCCTTACTGCAAATTAGTATCTTCCTTCAGGTAAATTCAGAGTCATATCTCTCAACATGTCTATTCCAATGATATCTTCAGGAATGGCTACAATGACCACAGTATATTCTTTCTTAAGTAATTGTCTAATTTTTATCATTAGTTTGATTTGTCTGGCTGATATTTCAGCCCTTCCTAGTCCTTTGATGGTAATAGGAGTTCCATGCTTAAACTTATCAGAGTTCTCATAAAAGAGGGAGGCCTCCACCCCAGTATCGAATAAGGCCCTGGTTACAGTACTTGTTCCATTTTTATTATATATATAGTCAGATCAATATGGGGTCTGCAATATTTTCTGTGTATTTCTTTAATCTGAGCTGGGGGTTTGGCCAATTTCCTACTCTCCCTGAAGGTGTAATGAACTTGAATACAATGGTTCAGGAGTGTCTATAGGGGCAGTTCTCACTTCTCTATTATGTCTGAAATTAAGCCCTTTATCACAGTACATTTTATGTAGTTCATTAGGTGGAATACCATCAATTTTTCTAAAATCAACACTTGATTTCAACAGAGCAGTAAACAATTCTTGGCAATCTATTCTGACTTTGAATCTGCTGGCCATTTACTTTTTTCTCACAACGAAATTTACCATTTTCCCATTCTCCTAAGTCATATAGCCATGAAATCTTATCCAGCACCTCCGAAAGAGGGTTCCCTATTTCACCAATTAGTCGAGTCAGAAGTAAGTGCTTATAAGCAGGAGGAGCTGTCTTCATCATGCTATTACTATGAGGAACTACTAAAGGGATTTCATGATATGTACCTGCATCTCTAACTATGATAGTAGTTTTCATTACTTCTTTCAACTTTCTCATGCAGTCTTTAAGTGAGTATCAGGCTCTGTCTTCACTAGGTCACATAGAAATCGTGTGAATAGAATAGAATAGAAACATTCTATTGCATCCAGCAGCACCTAAAGCTAACAGATTGGTTGTATCATTACCTCTTGCCAAATGAAAATGTCTAAAAGCTTGTCCGACTAAAGGATTCTGGCAAATACTTATACATTCCAAGCACTCCAGTTTATCTAGTACTATCCCAGTAGCTCTATCATCAGTAATTCTTACTATCCAAGACATGAAGGATTCTCCCATGCTTTGGGTGAATCCGCTCAAAATACCAGTAATCTCCAGTTGACTGAAATCTTTAAGTATCTCCTTAACCACTGCTAGTCTTCCCTGACTCTCCTGCCTTTTTTTTCAATATGGGGCATGCATCAGTCCTTGTAAAAGCTTCCCCAGGAAACAATGTATTGCTTGACATTGTATCATTCTGCATAACACACAGACTTTCTTGGGAGTCTTGTCATAGCAACTAGTTTCAGCCTTTAACAAAGCTTTATGAACTTTCCTCCTGTTACTTTTTTGCATCTTTTACAGAGTCTCATTTACAACAGCCCTTTCTTCTTCCAACTGAGACAGCTTGCTCTTCTAAACGAGGTCTTGAATTCTGGTACTTAGCCAACTCTTATAACAACTTGTCTCTGATTTTGCACCCGATATGGTAGCCTGTCAGCAAAACTCAACCTCTTTTACTTGTGGCCTCCAGCTCTCTCCCAGGTTTTATTGGTATTCTTTGCAAACGTGTTTCTAAATCACTAGCTTCTCCCTGCTGCAGTCTCTGTTCCCAGTTTTCACAGAACTGTTCCCAGTTCCCTGTACTTTTAGACCACTCTCTTGCTGGGGAGGCATAAGGCAAATCCTTCCATCCTGAGATAGTCATTTCTTCTTCTGCCTCCAACTAGAGGTCTGATATTTTGTGATCCCATTCTTGCCAACAAATGTAGTGCCAGTGCAATAGAGCATGATGTTTGATTGAAAAATATGTATGACTCTCCAGAAAGAGGATAAATTTGAAGGATTTAGACATCAGAAAACTGTATCCCAAAACCAGTAAGCCAAAGTATCAAAGATATTTAAAAGCCATAATGATTCTGAGAGGCACAGCATCCTTTAGCTTTCCACAAACCAATACAAGATCAAGATTTACTCACAAAATTCTCTATCTGACTCCTTACTTAATAAGCTCCTCTGTCCACAACTGTCCCCAACTGTCAGACACACTCTCCACTGGCTTCTTGGTGGGCTCTGCTTCTCCCCAGCAAACTCTTTCCACCACAAGCTCCATGTGAGTATATTCAGCCTATCAGGGGGTAAAGTTTATCTTCACAGCAGGGGAGGTCTTCAAACTCCACCCTAGTCTATTAAGGGGCAGGGAAGATCTTCAAATTTCCATTCCCATTACAGTGTGATAGAAGAGAGGCCAAACGGGAGGGGGGGGGGGGTAAACAGAATGCATGCCATCTTGGAGTGGGGGGAGGGGAAAGATGGAGAGAAAATTTGGAACTCAAAATATCGTGGAAAGAATGTTGAAAACTAATAATAAATACATTGATTTTTACAAAAAGAACAGATCAGAGCTGAACAGAAAATTTGTTCTTCAAATATAAGACTCAAGAGAAATATGAAAAAGTAAGCAAGAAAGAAAAAAAGTAATATCATATTCAATAATTTTAAATTATTTACAACCTTTCATGGGAAGATGTTACTTGTAATTCTTAAGAACTGAATATCTAATTTTGATTATGTAAATTAAAAAAAAGTTTTTGCACAAACAAAATTAATGCAACAAAATAATAAAGAAAGTGGAAAACTAGTGGGAAAATTTGTAACAAGTAACTCTGATAAGGGCCTCATTTCTCAAGTATATAGAGAAGTGAGTCAAATTAATAATAATATGACATTCCCTAATTGATAAATGTTCTGAGGATATGAACAGGCAGTTTTCAGAGGCAAAAAGTAAAGCTGCCTATAGTCACACGAAAAAATGTTTTAAAAAATTATTGATTAAAGAAATGCAAGTTAAAAAAAACTCTGAGGTACCACTTCACATCTATCAGATTAGCTAATATGAAGAAAAGAAAAATGATACATGTTAGAGGAGTTGTGGGGAAATTGGAACACTAATGCATTGTTGCTGAAGTTTTGAACTGATGCAACCATTCTAGAGAGCAATCTGGAACTGTGCCTAAAGGGCAACCAAACTGCACATACACATCTATCCAGCAATACTACTACTAAGACTATATTCCAAAGGTAGCATTAAAAAAAAGAAAGAGACCTAAATATATAAAAATTATTTATAGCAGCTCCTAACATGTTGGCAAAGAGTTGGACATTGAAGGAATACCCATCAATTGGGGAATGGCTGAACAAATTGTGTTATATGAATGTAATGGAATACTATTTTGCTATTAGAAATGATGAACAAGCAGATTTTAGAAAAACGTGTAAAGACTTCCATGAAGTGATGTTGAGTGCAGTGAGCAGAAGGATTTATTACATGCCTCTAATGTGCCATGCATTCTACTAAGACCAGGGATGAAAATTAAAAGATGAGACACTACTTGCCCTTAAGGAATTCATGAGACAGTATATAGCATTTCAATTATCTTCCTAGTCCTAAGTAATATACATCTGTTATGGTAGCCTGGGACTTTAATAGCTCTTTTTGTCTGGCTTATTGACCCATATTAAGTTTTCAGACCACTAAAATTTCATCTTATATTAGAGTATTTGAGCAATAGATGTTTCCATGCCCTATCTTATCTCAAAAACTTTAAAAATTATATATTTTAAATGTCATTTACTTAAAATTTCTTTCATTTCTAGTTTTCTTTCTCCCATATCAATTTAAGGAGTCAATCCTTGCCTGACTGAACACGTTCTGTGGATATCCAAAATGAAGTCTCAACTAAGGACTTTGAATGTTATGCAGCAAAACTCCCTTATGAAAACATAAGCATGCATCCCAAACCTTCTTTATCAAGAAGGCACCCATAGATTCAAAAAGTGAGCACGTATGCTTCTCATGTGCAATTTGCCCCCTTCTCTTCTTTTTTCTTTGAATGAGGAGGTATGAGTCAGAGGAGGGGACACAATTAGAACAATTACATTTGGTTTTGAAAACAGCAGATTTCACATTTCATCTGCTAGAAAGCCAAGAAGACTGTGAAGGCACAACACTTTCAATATGCATCCCACAGTTGGAGTCCCATTGTTTCTTCTATAAATGCAAGTAGTTTTGACTAATCTGTTCTGTGTAACCTAACCCACCCTCCTTTCTACTGAATGCCAGAGTTCTATTTTCCTTGCTGGGAGAAGACTCTAAAGGTAGCTATACTGTGCAAACACGGGGCTCCACTCTTTTATCATGGGAACTGTCTAATCAAGAACAATGTCTCCTATTTTGCCTACTGCAAAAGCAAATTTGTTTGATTTGTCAAGAAAGTTTGACATTGTATCTTAAAGTCTAATTTACACTTGTCCAAATAGGTCACTTTTTCTTTTCTCTGAATCTTGAAGAATTGTTCAACTTTGAACCAATAAATGATCACCACCAGGTCCATATGTAATAGAAACTAAAAGAAAGAGAGAGAGATAGATTAAGACAGAAATAGAAGGGACCATTACTACTTTACTAAATATTAACACACTTTCAAAGTATGGTTTTGAAAATATTTTGCAGAAATTAACTCACTTGATTCCCACAACAATTCTGGAGTTATTATTATACCCATTTTGTCAGCGAGGAAGCTGAGGATGGAAGAGGTTAAATGACTTGCCTAAATCACATAGATACTGTCTGAAGCAGGGTTCAAAGTCAGGTTTTCCTGAATCCAGTCCCAGTCCTCTGATCATCATTGTATCTAGCTACCTACTGAGAGCTTGAAAATAGTATCAGCCACGTATCCCACTCCATAATCTCCACCCTACTCACATGATTATTTTTAAAGGATTAAGGAGTGGCTAGGTGGTGCAGTGAATATAGCAACAGCCCAGGAGTGAAGAGGACCTGAGTTCAATTTAGGCCTCAGAAACTTAACATTTAATAGCCCTTGGGCAAATCACTTAACCCCAATTGCCCTGCCTTGCCCAGGTCAAAAAGCAAAAAACCAAACCAAACCAAAACAAAACAAAAAAAAGATTAGGAATACTTGATGGAGAAGAGAGATTATAGAACACTTTCTGGTTTCAAAAGTACTTATGTGCATTATTTCATTGGATCTCCACAATAAGCTTGTGAGGTAAACAGGAAAATATTACCATTCCCATTCTCCAGATAAGGAACTGGACGGCACTAGGTGAATGACTTGCCCAATGTCATACAGGGAGAAAGGCAGTACTTGGGTTCTAGTCTTCCAGCTTTAAATCCAGTGTTTCTGATACAATACCTATCTCTAAAGTACTTAAAGTGGAGTTTTGAAAAAGTCATCATAGCTTTGTAATTTAAAAAAAATAGAAACTAAAAGATATCCATTAGTGACCAGAAAGGAGTAGAAAGATGTACCATGTATTTCCCGCATGCTGATGTAGAAATTGAGACAGGTATCACTTTTCTTCCTCCCCTAAGCTTCTGGAACCACCTAAGAAGACCTCATAAGAGTGGGGCTAGAGCTGGGATGGGGTTTGTAGAGGCTTCAATAATTTGATAGGAGAAGTGAAGGGATTTTAGAACTGAGAGAGTACCAGAGACAGGGTTGGGGTATTTGGAAAGTCTCTGAGATGTGGGTGCTTTGTTTTGGAAATATTTTTTTCTTTGCCCCAGAGTTTTAAAGGAGCCAGGGGAGAAGCATGGATGAAGCTGCTTAAGGCTTGCTCCAATCTAAAGAGACAGTGTCTCTCCACTTTAATCCATCCTTCACTCAGCTGAACAATTGATTTGACCTAAAGCATTGGTGTGACTGTCACCCACTTATTCAGTAAACTCTAGTGGCTTCCCATTAACTCCAGGATCAAATATGAAATCCTCTCTTTGGTTCTTCATACTCTTTATAGCTTGGCTACTTTTTAAATTTCCAGTTTTTTTTTAATCCCTTATTTCCCTGAATGTACTGTGTGCTCCAGTAATGCTTTCCTTCCCCCACCCCTCTTTAAATACGTGACAATCCATTTTGCACCTCTGAGCATTTGTAATGGCCAGTCTCTATTACTGGAACTCCCTCCCTCCTTATTCCCATTTCCTGGCTTACTTCAAGTCTCACCTAAAACGGCACTTTCTAGAAGAAGCCTTTCCAAGTTCTCTTTAACTGTCATGCCTTCTTTTTGAGACTGGCTTTCACGGGCCCTGTAGGCACATTGCTATTTATACATAGTTGTTTGAATGTTGTCTCCACTATTAAACTGTGAGTTCTTGAGAGCAAGTATTGCTTAATTTTTGGTTTTGGTTCGGTTTCTTTCTTTATTTTTGCCTTTCACTATATCTTGGTGCTTACCACAGTGTCTGGCACATCATAGGCACTCATTAAATGTTTGTTGACTGCCTAAGTGTGGTTTTTGGAGTCAAGATTTCCTCTAAGATTTTAGCTCTGTCCAGTTAAATACAAAAAGAGAATATTAGACTCTATCCCAATGAAATAATTGAAAATCATACAGGAGGTTGAAGAACTCTTAAAAGTTTACTTCTTTATACCCTTCACATACCATGCACTTACTGGGACTCAAAAATATTTGTTACATACATGGTCACCATTCATCCTTATGCAAAGTACACTTTGGGGACTCAGAACTATGCCACAAAGTCCAGGTCAGGGATTTGCCTCCACAGCATAATCTGGAATCAGCCAAGCACCAAGTAGCTCAGCACCATACTTCTACCCCTATATCTCAAACTCAGTAGACTGAAAATTGGGGGACACAAAACACCATAAAGAGAAGCAGGAATCATCCTTTAAATGCTCATGTATTTATTGATATTGTAAAGAAAGGGATAGAGGATATCTGTACTGTCTCAATATCCTGGTCCATATGAGACTTCAAGGTCCTCTCCTGATCACCAATCTCCATTTTCATACACTAAAAGAAGAAAGGAAGATGGTCAGATGAGATGAACTCTGCTTGATGTAGTTGGTTAATGGCAATGGCAATGATGAAGCCATACATTACTGAAATTTTGAAAAGAATACATAACACAATTTGGAGAAAGACCCTGGGCAGGGCTGGGGATAAGTAGCATAAAGGAGAGGGAGAAAAGAATAGGTGAAGTTTGCTCTCTCTCTTTCTCTCTCTCTGTCTCTCTTTGTCTCTGTCTCTCTGTCTATTTCTCTGTCTCTCTGTCTCTATCAAAGAGAATGGTGCAGAGATAAGGAAAGGTGAGCAAATAGTTGGGATAAAAGAAGAGAGATGAAGAATCAGAATAATAGAACAGGGGAAAGGGCTATAAAAATTTTGGAGACTAATATGATGTGAGTTGACAATTAATACATATTCAAACATGGACAATTGTTTTCTGAGAAGAAAATGGAATACCTTGGGAGTACAGGAACTGGACCACTTCCTTACTGGTCATCTGGTTGGTATCCTGGCCAGCCACCTCTATTGTCTTCTTGCCAGCCAACTACCCGGCCTCCTTGCCAGCGACCTGGATGACCCCCTAGCCAGCCATCTTGACGGCCCCCTTGCCAGCCATTGGGATGACCTTCTTGCCAGGCACCTAGACGACCCCCTTGCCAGCCACCTGGACGGCCTCCTTGCCAGGTACTTGGATAACCCCCTTGCCAGCTACCTGGATAACCCCCTTGACCAGGACCTGGAAAACCTCCCAGCCAGCTACGTGGTAAACCTCCTTGTCTGCCACCTGGACGATTTCCTTGTGGGCCACTGGGATGACCTTGGTGATGACCTGGTGGAATACCTGGGTATTAACTTTCGGATACATCTTCTCCAGGAGGAACCACATTTTTGGTAACTACCTTGATACTTGCCTAAGTATGTATTGCCTTGTTTCTCGTCAGAGTCCTGATCATCTGATTCGGAGTCAGAAGGTGCTAGTACCTCTGCTGATTCTTCTGAATTTTGTACATCCTCTGAGAGAAGACAGCATTAGTAAAGAAAAATCAGATGAAGGAAGAGACCTGATAAGCATTGAATGGTTGGTATTATAGGCTAATAGTCCGAAGGATGGAACCCTTGCTACCTTCTTAGTACTGTTGAATGAGGGTGAACCAGGTTTGCCTAGTGGATGTCTCAGAGGGACCTAGGAGATCCAGGCTTATCCCAGGCTCAAGGTAAGCCTGGATGAGATTATGTGATGGCAGATCATATAAGTGATTGGCATGGAATAGGCCTAACCTATGCTCATATAATGACATCAGTGAAAGACATTGGCAACTTGTTATATCAAAAGCATGAGTTATCACTTTATCTGTGTCCTTGTCACATGTATTTATTACATGTGTCCCCTGATTTGTGGTTGTCCACAAGTTCACCTTGTTCACCTCCTACATATTTCTTATGAAGTTCCATTCTATATGAAGAAAAGGAAATTCAAGCTTCATGAAAGTGTGAATATATTTACTTTATATCATTTGTGTGTATGTGTGTATGTGTGTGTGTGATGGGTGCGAACTGTGTCCATCAGTCAATATCTACTAAGTTTCTAAAATGTGTCAGTTCCTCTGAATGACTGGTAAGTAAAACTGACTGAAAGTCAAGTAAAGTAAAAATGACTGAAAGTAAAACATCTCAGTGTGGTCTGTTGGCCTATGGTTTAAGGAAGGTTCTGTTACTTAAAATTCCTAGAACTTAGGGCAATTAAATGGTGCTCCAGAGTGAGATGAATCTTACATGCTATGGTAGGGAAGAATGAAATGGGGGAAAAAGGGAATGAAGATAAAAGAAGAAAAGATTGAATTTAAATGCTGGTAGCCTGCCTCCCAAAGATTTGTTATGATCCTAAATTGAAATATTATCGACCTCTTACCTTCTACCTATTTAGGAGGGTGAAAGTGAAGAAAGTGAGGTTCCTAGAAATATATGGGGACAGGAGAAATGGTGGGTTTTTTTTAAATTGGGGCAGAATTTCTCATGAATTGCCTCAACCTATGTGTGACATAGAACACATCCAAAAGGGCTGCTTCTCTGAATGAAAGATGCATTAAAAGTGATACATTAAAAGGTCATTAAAAGAGAGACCCAATTTTTCATGTGAAGGCCCTAGGAAGGTTCTACATTATGATACAAAGAGAGACAATTTCAATGAAAAAGTCAAAGTGAAGTGCAGCTTCATGTCAGAATGTTTTCTACCCAACATTCTAACCTATATTCTGTATAGTCTTGTTCAGGGTAATCTATGGGGGAAAATACGAAATAACAAGAAAGAACAAACTTTTCTTACAAATTCACTTTAATCCAAAAATTTTTGTTTTGTTTTTCCACACCCTGGATCAATAGCACTTTAAACCTGGATAAGGTCTTCTTGGAATTTAAACCTCCAATGCCAAAGGGAAGGAAATAATCCCCTTTCCACATTGTTAAAATTTCAATAGAATTAAATGTCCTCATGTTGAAAAAAAATTTAGTCTATCAGAATACATGTTTTGCACATAAAATTTAAGGAGATTGAATTTTGAACTAGAGGATACCTTAAAGATCATTTAATACAATTCTGTCATTTTCTAAGGAAAAACTGGAGGAATTCAAGGAAGATTGTCAAGTCAACAGGCTTTATTAAGCCAGCAACTATGTGCCTGGCACTCTGAGTTCTCCAAATTTATACTGGAAAAGGTAGAATTCTAATCTAGGTTTTTTGACTCCAAATAATTTTCTTTTAATTCAGCATGTTGCCTTTCCCTGGAGTACTAGACTAAAAGTCAAGAGATTGGAGTTCATGTCATAGTTTTCAAACTACTAGCCAACTATGCCAGGGGCAATTCATTTAACCTCTCTGACCCTGAGATTCTTCATTGAGAAAACAGTGACAATAGTTTCACTCAGAGGCAAATGGCATAGAAGATAGATAGGTAATGTCAGAGCCAAACAGTCCTGGCTTCAAATTCTACCTCTGTCACCTAATGACCACATGAACATGGGCACATTGTTGTATACTCCAAGAAATTCTCTAAGACACTAACTTGTTGAACAGGTTAAGATAGATAAGCATTGGGAGATGGAGTTTCAGATTTATTCCCTACTGAACTATCATTCCATCTTTGGATTATACCAACATCTAAGACAGGTACAACACCCATATAGTTTAAAAATCCTGAGATCCAATATGTTGTACATTATTATGTTTCCAAACTTATGCTAAATATATATGCCTACCGTTTTGTAAAAAAAAAATTCCAACATCCTAATTTTATCATCCAGGATGCCCAATTTGGGCATTTTTGTAAATATTTAGATGAGTTTTGAGCATGAAGATCCATTTTTAATTTTAAAAAAATCTCTCATAAGAATGTCAGGTCCATAAAGGCAGAAACTATTTTACTCTGATTTTGTTTCACCAATATTGTTTTGAATCCCCAGGAATAAAGGCTTGTTTGTTGATTGATTATTGATTTCTTTTTGCTTTTTTTTTTTTGAGGGGGAAAGTATGGCAGTTGGGATTAAGTGACTTGCCCAATGTCACATTGCTAATTTTTTGTGTTGATAGCCTGAGGCCGAATTTCAACTCAGGCCTTCCTGACTCCAGGGCCAGTATTCTATTTACTAAACCACATAGCTGCCCCTTGATTATTGATATTATGAAGATTTATCTTCCTCTTCACACAGAATAAAGGACCTGATTACTGACAAGGAATTCACAACTCTTTAGGGGATAGTTTAGTCTCTGTCTGAGCAGACTCATCTGAGAGAGATCTTTTGTATGTTGGACAATTTGGATAAACATATTGACAAGAAGGAGTTCATGCAGTAAAGGGAAGAATTTAAGTGAATGTCTATATAGTGTCAAAATTTGAATGGAAAAATGAAAAATTAAGTCATCCATGTATTTCTAAATGTATTGACGTTGTTTGTCCCAGTAATGGAAATGTTTTAGTAGACATATAAATATTTAACTTTTCTTATCAATATTTTATGCTAGTTAATTCAATTTATTCAGATGTTACTATTATATGTCAGTCCCTTTGTTACATGCTGGGTATATATGGAAAGAAGAAATACTCCTTGATATTGAGGAATTCAAGGTGTATTTGGGAAAACAACTTGCAAACAGAAAAAAAATTGCAAAATATATATTTTTAAATAATTATTTCTTAGGTTAAGGCAATACCTTAACAGGGAATAAGCCAGGAAATCAAGATAAGATTCCTCCAAGATAAGATTCCTCCAAACACAACCTTAACAGAAACTAGGAATTCCAAGACGTAGAGATGAGTGGCAAATAGACTTCAACTAGTGGGAACAGTCAGATAAAATATGGGAAGATGAAATGTGCATGAGGAACAGTAGGGAGCATAGATTACTGAAGAAAAGAATAAGTAGAGCTTAAAGCATAGGCTGGGTTTGGCCTCAAACCCAGGGTTGAAAAGAGGTTTGAGGAGTCATCAGAACATGGAAAATAAGAATACCACCTCCTATTTCTCTAATTCTTGGAAGGCAAAAGTACTTGAATTACTGAACATGGACAATTCCAAATGACCTTATTTGAATTAGAACCTGACACCTTCCCCCTCCCCCCACAATCTCCTAACCTTATAGATTCTCTTTATACCCCTCTTACCCTCCTCAGTAGATTGAGTGGAGCTCAAGTCCAACAGGGTCACTGAGAAAAGGAGCAGTAGCCACTTCATTGCAGGTATGGTATAGATGATACCTCTGCTGCATGGACTGAGGGCAACTGTTCTTATAAGGATCTGAGAGAACAAAATCCCTTTGAAAAATCACATTTGTCACTTATCTGAATGCATTATTCATGTCCAGATCCTCTCAACCTGAAGTTTTGGTTGAATTAATTTTGAGGACTGGCAAAAGTTCTTGCCCCAAAAGTCACGACCACATATAAATTTGCCAAAGCCTTAGAAGCCACCTTGCCTGGAAACCTCAACATGTAATGTTTTGATTACAATAATAAACTGTCTTTTAAGAAGTTGTGTGACTTCCCTCCCATACAGAAACCAGGACTCTTTGAGGGTATTTTGATATCCTGTGTTGCACAAGTCATTTAAATGTCATTGACTCAGGTCCTTTCATTAGCTTTCTTCCAGTTCATGGAATTAGCTAGTGAGGTCAATATACAATGGAAGAAGAAAAACAACAGAAATTAAATCACTAGCTACAATAATTGCACAGGCAAGCTCCTGCTCCATAGCCTCCAAATAGAAGCTACATAAACATAAGCAACTGTACTCTTTGGCCACCTGAGGACACCAGCCTTTAAGGCACCAAGCTATTGTACCTCTCTCCATTATTCCTTCTTCACCAATATCTTAAATTATATTTCCCAAAACTTAATTATTCTAACTTTTAGCTAAATGTTTGATGTTCACAACCTATTTTCCCCCAAATCTAATGTCTTCCTCTATTATTCTTCCAAATATTCTGCTCACCCTCTAATCATGAAATATTGTACTAGAAGAGTTTTCCCTCTGTTATTTCCTTTTGATAGCCCATTTCCATTACACTCAGACCTTTCAATTCCCAGATTCATAGGCTTATAGGAACTAGATCATAGACTAGTTAATAACTGGGCATAATTGGGCAGTTATTTTAGAGGCCATGTAGTCTAAATTCCTCATTTTCCAAATAAAGAACATGAAGCCAAGTAGGCGAAGTGACTTGTCCTCAGTCAGAAAGCAGGTTGCAGGGCTAGGATGAAAACTATCACCTACAGTTTTTCTGTTGATGGAGAAGTGATTCATCATTTATATGCAGGACTGAGATAGGTTATTCAAATTAATCATAATTGAAGTTTATTTGCAGTACTATAGTCATTATACATATTGTTCTCCTAATTCAGCTTATTTCTCTCAAAGTAAGTTTGCAAAATACTTCAATAAATAGCTCATGGCATTTATATGACAATAATTTGCTCAGTCATCCTCTAGTGGATGGGCAGTTATGTCATTTAAAGTTTTGTTTTCTAAAATTTTTTCCTTCCTTCCTTCCTTTCTTCCTTCCTTCCTTCCTTCCTTCCTTCCTTCCTTCCTTCCTTCCTTCCTTCCTTCCTTCCTTCCTTCCTTCTTTCCTTCCTTCCTGATCAAGAGATCAGATTTGAATTCAAGTCTTCCTGACTCCAGGGCCAGTGTTCTATTCCCTGCACCTCCTAGGTGCCCCACATGTCAGTGATTTTAAAATACCAGGTAAATGACTGTAATCGTTGGACATCTATTGAAAATCCCATGGTGTTATCAGATTTTATTCTGCTTCTGATTTTGCCCTCTCACATTGGAGGGAAAGGGCTAGTTTCCCAAGTGTAACTAGTCTTGATTTCTGAATAAATATCCTGAAAAGGAAGTCTCTCAGGGAGACTACCCTTCACTTAGTGTTCAGTCTTAAATATTACTAAAAGCTATTGGTCATTCTCTACTAAAGTCACCTATTGAAGCAATAAGTGGTTTAATATTTCCCTAGACATTTATCTGTTTGACTTAAAGTTACTTCTGTAGATTTTATTTAATATTATAGTATTCTTTTTTAATCTATTTGCTCAATAAACCAGATTGAATTTGAAAAAATGACAGAGGGGCAGTGAGAAGTAAGGCTTCCTCTTCATTTGAGACAGCAGTGAAGGAGAAGAGAGTGACAGAAGGCATGTGAGTGATATGAAATGAAGAAGAGGGGACAATATGGAGCTCATGGAAAATAACCTCAATTTTATTCTATGAAATATGAGGTAAAGTTTTCAATTAAGAGAGTGGTTGTAAGGGAGGGCCATAGGAAGTTCTAAGAAGGGAGGAAAAAAAACATTTTAAATTGATGGAGATTTCTATGGAATGTGAGATAGCGAGCTGTTGTGTGAGGTAGAATAGGATTGTCTAGGAGCGTAGTAGACTCATTTGGGGTTGTGTAACGTAAATTGGTAATGTACCCAGTCAGAATTATTAAATGATTTTCCCCACGTAAACTCAGCAGCACTTGTGTAGGAGTAAAGGTGGTAGGAGTCAGCCAAGGCTGATGCTTGGTAGCACACAATCAGATTAAGGGTTGAGGGACTCAGGAAAAGAGTTGCCTGATTAAATAGTTCCTTTGTCATACTGCCCTGCAATCATAAACTTCACTATTTCATTCCTTTGTGTTAAAGTATCGTCACTTGTTAAAACTTAAAAAGAAGGAATTGAATTCAATAGTACCTAAGGTCCTTCTTTAGATCTATAATCCAGTGAAAATGTATATAATATTGGGACAGCAGACACGTGGATATCAATCATTAACTTCTGACTCTGAGTTAATGAGGAGAAACCGATGTGGGAGAAGGAGCACAGGGTCAAAAATCAGGAAGTCCAGCTGCCAAATCTGATCAAATCATTTAACCTCTCAGGAATCCTCCAGGCCCATTCCCTAAGGCATTACAGAATATTACTTCATCTGCACTGGTACAGGCAGAATTTTCCTGAGAAATCCTTATACCAACACAATAGGAATCTGGTCCAAATACAAACCTTAGCACACCCCGGTCCTAATATGACCTAGAACTTCTCAAGTAAGCTTTCTGGACCCCAATTCCTTCATCTATAAAATGGCCATGACCTGAGATGGGAAAAATAACTACATCTCTATTTGAATATAATTGGTCTCCATTTCAATCCTGTGTCTTTTCTTGTGTTCTATGTTTGCATTCAAAAACATGAGAAAAATTTTTACTTAAGATTTTACCAGACTGCTGAAGGGGTCCATGGGAGAAATAAAACAGGTTAAGTATCCCTTTACTAGGTGGACTCTAGATTTTCTTCCACCTCTAAAAGAGGATGGTCCTGTTACCTTTTTGTATTTGAGAAGTAGCTGAGACATCCCTGTGAGAATGAGATAAAAGAGTTAAATTTTGATGGGGAATGGGAAAGAGGCAATATGTAGAAGAGCTGGATTAACAGTATAATATGATATCCAGAGTGAAAAGGCCTGAATAAGGTGCTGACATTGGGAACTATAAAAGAAGAGATAGGAAGCAGCCCACGAGCCATGAGTACTCTACAAATAAGGATTCCTGCTATGAAAAAGAAATAAGTGTGCCAACAGTTTATCCTTTTTTTTCTCTTCATTGAAAGAACAGCTACTGGTATCACCTGTGTAGAAACTTTGCCACTCATTCAGATTTGTTTTTCTACTGAGGATAGAATTAGGCACTATATTGATCACTGCATCCAGAGGTTCTCAACCTGTGGGTTGTGACCCCTTTGGAGGTCAAACAACCCTTACACAGGGGTTGCCTAAGACCACTGGAAAACAAAATTACAGTTATGAAGCAGCAACGAAAATAATGTTATAGTTGGGGGTCACTACAACATGAGGAACTGTATTAAAAGGTAGTGGCATTAGGAAGGTTGAGAACCACTCTCCCTTCTAATTGAATGTCTTCCCCACTAATGATATTTTAGAGCCATTGTCAGCCTGATCTTACTGACAGAGCAGAGTGAAAATGACGTAAGGACATTTAAGAGTAATGTAAGTTATAATGTATAGTGAAGTTTCCCCATTCTGAAAAATCAAATTGACAATGGCTTCAGTATTCACTAAGCCACCTAGTCCACTAGGTCACCTAATCTTCCAGCAATCTGGGGCTTAGAGCAATGGAGACTCTCTCCAGTGTCACCTCAGCACAAGAGATGCCAAATAAGGTTAAGACTGCTTTCACTGCACACCCAAATGTTTCTGGGTCCTTTGTCTCAGAGATAGATTCCCCTGCTTAGGTTGTGGGTCAGTCCCTCTGCAAATGAGAGTGAAGGCCAGTTGGGGGGTTGGGTTTCTTCATTAGAAGATTATATAACCATGGGCTGGCTTCTACCTGTTGCTCTCTCCCTAGCAGACACCACGTGGACAACAGGGACAGAGTCCTTTCTCATTACAAAGAATAAAGACCTTTTCTGACCTCAGATTCAGACTCTGAATGCTTTCATCTCACATAGTATTAACACTGTTTTTGTTTAATTTAATGGAATTTTATTTTTTTCAATTACATGTCAAGACAATTTTTAGCATTCAATTTTATAGGACTTTGAATTCTATTTTTTTCTTCTCTTCTCTCTTACTTTTTTGAAAATTGTAGGTGATTTGATATAAGTTACCTATATGTTATCATGTAAAACATATTTCTATATTAGTCAAAGTTATAAAAGGAGAAATGGATCAAAAGGAAAATAAAAAAAACAAAAAAGTATAAAAGAAGTGAAAACATTAGTTTACTTCAATCTACATTCAATCTTTATCTGGATGTGGATAGCATTTTCCTTCAAGAGTCCTTTGAGCTTGTCTTTGATCCCTGTTTCTGAGAAGAGCTGAGTCATTCATAGATGATCATACCACAATGTTTTTTATATTATATTCAGTGTTTTCCCAGTTCTGCTTATAACACTTTGCATCAGTTTTTACAAGTCTTTCCAGGTTTCTCTGAAATTTCCTGCTCATCACATCTTACAGAGGTTCTCAACCTGTGGGTGGTGACCCCTTTGGGGGTTGAACAACTCTTTCACAGGGGTCGCCTAAGACCATTGGAAAAGAAAATTACAGTTATGAAGTAGAAACAAAAATAATTTTATTGTTGGGGGTTACCACAACATGAGGAACTGTAGTAAAGGGTTGTGGCATTAGGAAGGTTGAGAACCACTGTCATTCTCACTATATTAAATATAGAACAAAACTATACTATTACATTCATATACCATAACTTATTGAACCATTTCCCAACTGATGGGCATCATCACAATTTCCAATTCTCTATCACTACAGAAAAAGCAGCTATAAATATTTTTGTACATGTGAGTGAATTACTTGTATTCTCATAAATTTGACTTTTTGTCTATATATTTGAGAAATGAGACTTTTATCAGAGACTCTCCCTATAAAGACTGTTTCCCAGATTTCTCCTTTTCTTCTAATCTTGGTTGCATTGGTTTGGTGTGTGCAATTTTTAAAATAATTAATATAACCCAAATGATCTATTTTACAATTTATAATGGTCTATATCTCTTATTTTGTCATGAACCTGTAACTGACTTAACTTCTTTAGGAATTTGGGTGCTATCTCACTAGGTCCATATATATTTAATTTAATACAAACATTAAGTCAACGCCTATTTTACCTTTTATCAAGATGTACTTTCCTGAGTTACCTCTTTTAATTAAGTCCAGTTTTATTTTTGTTTTGTCTTAGATCAGGATTGTTACACTTGCTTTTTTTTTTTACTTCAACAGAAGCATAATAGATTATGCTTTAGCCCCTAACCTTTTCTCTGTGTGTGCTTCTCTTTGTCTCAGATGTGATTCTTATAAACAATGTATTATAGGAATCTGGTTTTGCTCCACTCTGCTATCAATTTCTTTTTAATAGGAGATTTTATTCCATTCACGTTCATAGTTTTGATTACTATTTGTGTATTTCCCTGCATCCTATTTTTTCTCTTGTTTGTCTTTTGCCCCCTCCATCATTTCTGACAGTGATAGTGTTTTACTTCTGTCTACCACCTCTCCCTTCCTGCCCCCCATCTGCCTTCTGCTCTTAAAGTTTCCTCTCCCCTCTACCCACATTTACTCCACTTTACTGCACTCCCTTCATAATTTCCTTTCTGGGAAGACAGATTTCTATGATAAACAAACTATATCTTTCAGCCAATTTGAGCCTTTTTGAGCCAATGCTGATGAAAGCAAGGTTCAAGTTATGCCCATTGCCCATTCTCCGATCTTTCCCTCCACTTTAAGAGGTCTTCTGAGCTTCATGTGAAATTATTTACCCCATTCTACCTCTCACTTCCTTTTGCACCCTATCTTCTCTTTCTCATGCCTTAATTATTTTTATGTCATTCCTTCAAATTCACCTTATTTGAAGGTGAATTCTATATGTGTATTCTGTCTATCTGTACTATTAGTGGTACATCTTTAAAGAATTATAGGTATCATCTTCCCATGTAAGGGTTTATACAGTTCAGTTCCATTGAATCCTTTATGTTTTCTTTTATCTCTTTTACTTTTTTTAGGCTTCCTTTGTATTGATATTAGAGATATCATCATTTTTTTTCCTCCCCTAAGCATCTAATACCACCTAAGAAGAATATCTCATAAAACTGGGTCTGGACCAGGGATGGGGGTGTTGGAGCCTTCTGTACTTTGGCAGGCAAAATGGAGAAATTCTAGAACTGAGAGAGTGCTGGAGAGATATCAGGTTCTCTTTGAAATGGGGGAGGGCTAGGTCTTTGGAAACTTTTTGAGATATGGGTGCTTTGTTTTTGGAACATTTTTTTCTTTGCCACAGATATTTAAAGGAGGCAAGGGAGAAGCATGGATGCAGCTGCTTAAGGCTTGCTCCAATCTAAAGAGACAGTGTCTCTCCACTTTAATCCATCCTTCACTCAGCTGAACAATTGTTTTGTCCTAAAGCATGGGTATGACTATGTCACCCACTTATTCAATAAACTCTAGGGGTTTCCCATTAGCTCCAGGATCAAATATGAAATCCTCTCTTTGGTTCTTCATACTCTTTATAACCTGGCTACTTTTTAAATTTCCAGTTTTTTTAATCCCTTATTCCCCTGAATGCACTGTGGGATCCAGTAATGCTTTTTTTCCCCCTTTAAATACATGACGATCCATTTTTCACCTCTGAGCATATGTAATGCCCAGTCTCTATTACTGGAACTCCCTCCCTCCTCATCCCCATTTCCTGGCTTCCTTCAAGTCTCAGTTAAAATCCCACTTTCTACAAGAAGCCTTTCCAAGTTCTCTTTAACCTTAGTAGCTTCTTTTTGAGACTAATTTTCATTGACTGTGTAGGTACATTGTTGTTTGTATATAGTTGTTTGAATGCTGTCTCCCCTATTAGACTGTGAGCTTGTTGAGAGTAGAGATCTCTTAATGTTGGTTTCATTTTGGTTGCTTTCTTTGTTTTTGCCTTTCACTTTACCTTGGTGCTTACCATGGTTTCTGGCACATCATAGGCACTCACTAAATGCTTGTTGACTGCCTAAGTATGGTTTGGAGAGTCATAAGATTTGGTTTTAGATTTTAGCTTTGTCCAGTTGAAAAGAAAAAGAGAGAAAATCAGACTGTATTCCAAGGAAATACTTAAAAATCATACAGAATGCTGAAGAAGTCTTAGCATTTTACTTCTTTATACCCTTCAAGTACTATGCACTTTTGGGGGCTCAAAAATATTTGTTATATGCATGCATTTATATAACATTCATCCTCAAGCAAAGTGCACTTTGGAGACTCAGAACTATGTCACAAAGTCCAGGTCAGGGCTGTGTATCCACAGAATAATCTGGAATTAGCCAAGCAACAAGTAGCTCAGCATCATACTTCTGCCCCTATGTCTAGAATTGAGTAAACTGAAAGTTGAGAGACACAGAACACCATAAAGAGTAACAGGAGTCAATTTTTAATTGCTCATGTATTTATTGATATTGTAAAGAATGGAATAGAGAAGATCAAAAGATATTTCTTGCCCCAATATTGATGTCCACATGAAGACTTCAAGGGTGCCTCCCAAGTCAATCCCTTCCTTTTCATGCACTAAAAAAGAAAAGAAGAGACTTAGAAGAGATGAACTGTGCTTGATGCTGTCCCTTAACCAGTGGAAATGGCAATGACAAAGTTGAATGTTACTGAAAGTATAAAAAGAAAACAAAAACAAAATTTGGAGGGAGACCCTGGTCAGGGATAGGAATGAGTAACATAAAAGAGAGGGAGAAAACAATGGGTGAAGTTTTAATCTCTCTCTCTCTCTCTCTCTCTCTCTCTCTCCTTCTCTCTCTCTTGCTCTCTCTCTTTCTCTCTCTGTCTCTGTCTCTCTCTGTCTCTCTGTCTTGCTGTCTCTCTCTCTCTCTGTCTCTCTGTCTCTATAAGGGAGAGTGGTATAGAGAAAAGTAAAGGTGAGCAAAGTGTTGGGAGAAGTCTAAAGAAATTTTGGGTCTGATAAGATGGCAGTTGAAAGCCAATATATATTTAAATGTGGACATTGGTTAACTGAGAAGAAAAATGAAATACCTTGGGAGTTCAGGGACTGGACCACTTCCTTGCCAACCACTTGTACGACCCTCATTCTGGCCACCTGGACGAACTCCTTGCCAGTCACCTGGAACACCTCCTTGCCAGCCACCTCCTAGCGAGCCACCTGCACGACCTCCTAGCAGGCCACTTGCACGACCTCCTGGCAGGCCACCTGCACGACCTCCTAGCAGGCCACCTGCACGATCTCCTAGCAGGCCACCTGCATGACCTCCTAGAAGGCCACCTGCATGACCTCCTAGTAGGCCACCTTGAAGACCTCCTAGCCCACCACCTTGAAGACCTCTTAGCAGGCCACCTTGAAGACCTCCTAGCAGGCCACCTTGAAGACCTCCTAGCAGGCCACCTGGAAGACCTCCTCGCAGGCTATCTTGTTGACTGCCTGGCATTGAACCTCTTGATACATCATTACCAGGGATACCTGGAGGACCATATTCTTGGTTATTACCTTGATACTTGCCAAAAGGGTTTATGCCTTGTTTATCACCAGAGTTCATCACCTCCAGTTTTAAGTCATATGGTACTTGTACTCCTAGGGAAGAAAGAAGTATGATATGCAGTGGATGCAGACAGAATGGTTTATGTCATAGGCTAATTGTCCAAAAGATGGAACTCTTGTTACCTCCTTAGAACTGTTGAATGAGGTTGACACAGGCTTACCTGGTGGATGTCTAATAAGCATCTAAGAGATCCAGTCTTGCCCTAGGCTCAAGATAAACTTGGATGAGATTATGTGATGGGTGATCATATAAGAGATTGGCAGGGAACAGGCCTAACCAAGGCTCATATAATAATAGTAGAAGAGTTTGGCAGCTTGCTATATGAAAATTATGAGTTATCCTTCTATATATGTCTCAGTCACATGTGTTTCTTACATGTGCTTCCCCTCATTTGGGGATGCTCACATGTTCTCTATGTATTCATACCTCCTACATACTTCATATAAAATTCTACTCATCTACTTAGTATGTATATATGTCGGAAAGTAAATTCAAGCTTCATGAAACTGTTAAAATACTTACTTTACATCAGATGCTTTTCTTGTGTTTATTATTAACTGTGTCCATGAATCAATACTCAATAAGTGCCTAAAATGTGCCAGTCCCTTTGCCTGACTGGTATGAAGTAAGACATCTTAGTGGAAACTCTTAGCCTATGGTTTAAAGAGTATCATGTTCCATGAAATTTCTAGAACTGAGAGTCAGAATGGCACAGTACATTGAAAACCAGACTTAGAGTAAAAACATCCTGGTTTCAAATTCTACCTCTGGCACCTATCAGCCATATGAACACAGACAAATTATTCACTTCCTCAGTACTCCAAGAAACTCTCTATAACACTAACTTGAATTGAGCAGACATAGACAGATTTGCAGTAGAAGGAGTTTCAGATTTATTCCCCACTGAATTGTGCTTCCATTTGTTGATTACAGCTATATCTGAGACAGGTATATGTGACTTAGGAATCCTGAAATTTCAAATGCTGGACATTATTATGTTTTCCCATTTAGCTTGACTCTATATGATGTCAACACTTTTCAAAAGGAAATAATAAAGTTTCATTCTAATGCCCTTATTTTATTGGGCAGGATGCCCAAGATTGCTATATTTAGAAATGTTTAGATGAGTTTTGAGTATAAGGATACCTTTACAATTAAAAACAACATTTATTGTGTCATCCTGGTTTGAATGTCAGCTCCATGAAGGCAGAAACTGCTTCACCCTGATTTTGTTTCACCAATTTTATTATGAATCCATAGCAAAAAAGTTTGTTGATTCATTGATTTTTTTGCATTATGGAGAAATAGTTTCCTCTTGACCCAACACAAAAGGCCTGATTACTGAGAGGAATTCAAACCTCTTCAGGGGATAGTTTATACTCTGCTGGAGCAGTCCCATCTCAGAGTGATGATCTATACCTTGGTAGAAATGTATAAACATAATGATAAGAAGAAAGGACTCCATATAGTAGAGGGAAGACTTAAACTGAATGTCTTATAAAGTGTCAAAATCTGACTGGAAAATGAAAAATCTATTCATGTATACATTTCCCAATGCACAGATTATTTTTTCCCTGAAATGGAAACTTTTCATTAGAGATGAATTTTTAAAAAATACTTTTCTTATCAATATTTTGTGCCAAATAATTCAATTAAATTCATTAAGAAGTTATTAAGTGCTTATTTTTGTTCTAGTCACTTTGTTGGGTGTTGGGTGTACCCAGAAAGAAGAATTTGTACCTAATATTGAAAAGTTTAATTTTGGGGGGGGGAAAACAACATGCATACATAAAATAAAATGCAAACCATGTAGAAATAATGATACTTTCAGAAGGGAACATCTGGACAGGGAGCACGGCAGGAAAGCAAGATAGATTTCCTATAGGAAATGACAAATGCAGAACTTTAATAGAAGCCAGGAATTCTAAGAGGTAGAGATGAGTAGCAAATGTATTGCAGATGGGGGGAACAGCCAGATTAAAAGATGGAAAGATGGAATCTTGTGCATGAGGAAGAGCAAGGAGCATAGATGACTGAACAAACGGAATAAATGGAATTTAAAATTAATATGAGTTTGGCTCAAACTAAGGACTGGCAAGAGATTTGAGGAGTCATCAGAACATGGAAAATAAGAATACCTCCTCTTACTTATCTAACTCTAGAAAGACAAAAGTACTAGAATTATCGAGGATGGCTAATTACAAATGATCTCCCTTGAATTATACGCTAACCCCTCCAAGAAGCTTTTAACATGATTATAGATTCTCTGTGTCCCCCACTTACCCTCATCTGTGAATTGAGTCAAAGTCAGATCCAACAGGGTCACTGAGAAAAGGAGCAGCTGCCACTGAGAAAAGAAGTAGCCAGCAGAAGCAGCCATGATATCTATGTTACCTGTGGAACATGGACTGGGGGCAACTGTTCTTATAAGGACCTCAGAGAACAAAATCCCCTTTGAAACATCACACTTAGTCCCTTATTTGAATACATTGTTTGTGTCCAGATCACTCCCAATCTTGTGTTGATTGGATTGATTTTGGGGGCTGGCAAAAGGTCCTGCCCAAAAAGTCATGACCCAATATAAATTATCCAAAACCTTTGAAGCCACTTTGCCTAGGAACCACACATAGAATGTTGTGTTTGTAACAGTGGATAGTGTTCCATTTCATGATTTCCTACCCATACGGAAACCTGGACGCTTTGAAAGTATTTTGATATCCTGTGTTGCAAGTCATTTAAATGTCATTGACTCAGATCCTTTCACTATCATTGTTCCAGCTAATGAGGTCAATATACAATGGAATGATAGAATAATAGATATGAAATAACTAGATATAATAACTATGCAGAAAAGCTCCTGTTCCATGTTCTCTTGTTAGAAGCTGCATAAACATCAGCAGCTGTACTATCTGGTCACTTGAGGATACCAGGGTTTATGGGACCAAGCTACCAGAACTCTCTATCATCATTTCTCTGTCATTTCTCTGTCAACAATATCTTAAATGACATTTCCCAAAACTTAACTAAGTTAACCTTAACTAAATGTTTGATGTTCAGAACCCATTCTCCCCAAAACTAATGTGTCCTTTCACCCTTCTTCCAAATGTTCTGCTTACCAAATCCTTCTTATCATGAACTACTGCTCTGGGTGATGTGTTTTCCCTCTGTTACTTCCTTTTGATATCCCATTCCCTTCCCACTCATTCCTTTCTCTTCCCAGATTTATAGGCTCATAGGAACTAGTTCCTAGACTTATATTGGGAAGGAACTGTAGAGACCTTATTGTCCAATCCCCTCTTTTTTCAAATAAAGAGCATAAAGTCAAGTAGGTCAGAAAGTAGGTAGCAGAGCCAGGGTGCAAACATTTCCTTATGAATTTGTCTGTTGAGGAAAAAGTGATTCATTATTCATTATCCAGGACTGACGTTGGTGATTGTAGTTAATCATAATTGGGATTTTTCTTTATATTACTATAGTCGTGCTTAAATAAATTTTTTCTTGTTTCCCTACATTTGTCATATTATTCATTTCCTATAATTCAATAAATAGCTCTTGACATTTATATAATCATAATTTGTTCAACCATCCTCTAGTAGATGTGCACTGATGTCATTTCATATGTTGTTTTCAACAACAAAAAACAGAGTTATAAGTAGCTATACAGCATGAGTTAAATATAGTATTATATATAGGATCTTGTATATAGGATTGTTTCTTCTGTCTTTGACCTCCTTGATCTGTATGGAAAGTAGTGACATTGAGAAAAAGGACATAAACAAGTTATTGACTATACTTACTTAATTTCAAATTGTTTTGAAAAATACATGACACCACAGTTTGACTGAAACTGGATATGTCTGTCTTCTCATGGTTATTGTTCCATACTTTCAGTCATGTCTGCCACTTTGTGATTCCATTTGAGGTTTTCTTTGCAAAACTACTGGAATAGTTTGGCAGTTCCTTCTCTAGATTGTTTTACACATGAAGAACTAAAGCAAATAGGTTAAGCAACTTGCCCAGGGTCATGTGACTAGTAAGTATCTGAGGTCAGATTTGAACTCATGAAGATGAGTCTTACTTATTCCAGGCCCAAGCACTCTATCACAGCCTATTATTCCTCAAAAAAAAGTATAATAATTTTAAAATAAATTTGGTAGTTGAGAATTAAAAGGCTAAACCTTAAAGTTCTTTGAATTTATCTTATAATTTATATTCATCTTATAATTAACAATTTGGAAAAAATTTAAAACAATTGTAGAGGGTTTGAAATTATTTTTAAAAAGTGTTCAATTGCTTATTCTAGGAGTCTTGAATGTTGAATATTTTTGCTAAACTAATATTTTTCTTTTTCTTTTTGATTCTCTTTTACAAGGGATGGTCTATTGCTTAAGGTAAGGGTGATATTTATTTGGAAATTAAATTGCTGCACAAATAAAAGATATATGTATTTTTTTAAAAAAGAAAGTTCATATTCTTCTTATTTCTTAATTTGTGAGTAATATTTTTGGCCAGTTATCAGTCTCAATCTCATATATGAATTGGATATTAGATTATCAGGGATATTTATCGTAAATATTTTTCTACTCCACTGTTTGTCTTTTTATCCTAGTTGCTTTGACTTTATTCATGTAAAATGTTTTAT
Organism: Pseudocheirus occidentalis; assembly: GCA_028646575.1. Classification (NCBI taxonomy): domain Eukaryota; kingdom Metazoa; phylum Chordata; class Mammalia; order Diprotodontia; family Pseudocheiridae; genus Pseudocheirus; species Pseudocheirus occidentalis. The sequence continues at coordinate 92,075,251 of CM053600.1, forward strand.
TATATATTCCAATTATTTTTAACATAGTCACAATTGGAAAGTATACACCTTTCTCTTTCCTTCCTTCCTTCCTTTTTTCCTTCCTTCCTTCCTTTTTTCCTTCCTTCCTTCCTTCCTAACTTCCTTCCTTCCTTTCCTACTTTTTCCTTCTTTGTTCCTTCTGTTTTCTTTCCTTTCATTTCTTCCTTCCTTTTATCCTTCCTTCTATATTTCATTCCTTGCTTCCAATACATTTTATATTTTTGTTACATATTCATTTATTCCTTATTGTCACACCTAGTGTCATATGTAGATTTAAAACTGATTTCTTCCTAACTGCTTTCCATTTTGTGGAAAAATTCTTTTTATTGAACAAACAGTCCTTCCTGGGATGTTCATGTTCTTAGATATATTGAATACTGAACTGTTGTATTAATTTGGTTTTGTATCTGGCTTATACAGTCTATTTCATTTATCTATTTTTTAAATTTTTAATCAATCCTGAGGAATTCTGAAGATGATTACTTACTAGTATATCTTGAAATCTAAAAGGAGATTAACTTCATTCCTGCTTTTTATTTCCATGTGATTCAATATTTTTTTGTTTTTCTACACCAATATCATTTTATTTTGACTATTTCTAATGTGTAACCTCTTAATCTTTTAAATTTTATATCACTAAATGTAGAAATAAATGTAAATGGTAAAAACATTTGTATCATATTGAGATCCCCTGATATAAAAAAAATGCCTTTAACTTTCTTCATTTTTATCTCTAAAGGATAATTCTAGTGATAGCTTTATAAGACCAAAGTATGTGTTGTTTAATCAATTTTAAAGTGTCTTGTGTTTTATAGATATATTGAATGGACTTTGCTTTTTTATAATTTCTTATTATTTTGTTATTTCCATTTAAGTGATTACTTTTATGCACTTATTTTGTATACTTCTTTTTACTCAAACTACAAAAGTTCTCAGTTTCTCAGCTCATTGTCGGGAATTGCTAAGTAAACCATCATATATGCTATAAATAGTGATTAATTTTAAAAAACTGTTTGGCAATTTAAAAGTGATTCTTAACAATAAAATACAAGTCAAGAGGGTGGAGTAAGAAGTAAACTGCTTTCTCACTATCCCTTACTGACCTTGAAAAACCCAGAAAATACCATCCAGGAAAAATCCTGGAACATTGGAACTAGCAGAAAGATGGAGTGCAGCAGATTTTTAGCTTGTGAGGCTAAGGGGATTAACGGGGAAGAACCTTCTTGCTGTGACTGAAGGGGACCAATATACAGGAAGGGAGGTGTACAGGCAAGTCAGTGACAAACCCCACCTCAGCAAACCAGCAGCTGATCCTAAACCCCAGGGTAGTAGAGCAGGCAAGCACCAACACACCATTCCTCCCCACCCCCACTCCCTCCACCCCTGCCATTTGCTGCATGCTTTCACACAGACAGGGGAACCGACAGATACCAACATGGAGAACTACCGCTTTTGTGGTTGACAGGTGGTCACCAGTGCCTGAGCCTATTCATGCTCTGCCACAGTCCCCAGGGACAAGACAACCTCTAGTGGCCAAACCACCTCCACCCCCAAACATCAGCCTGAGAGCTTCAGTGTAACCCAGTTGAAATGCAGTAAATCCCCATGTGCCATCAGCACGCAACAGGATGACTGGAAAATATATGGCAGAAACTAGACATAGACGAACATTTCACATTATTTACAAAGATAAAGTAAAAATGTATACATGATTTAGACATAAAGGATTTTATTGTAAACAAATTAGGAGACCATGGAGGAATTTACCTGTGAGATTTATGGAGAAGGGAAGAATTTATAATCAAACGAAACAAAAAAGAGGGAACATTCTTAAATGCAAAATGGGAGAGTTTTATTGTATTAAATTGAAAAGGTTTTTTGTACAAATAAAGCTAATGCAACCATGATTAGAAGGAAAGCAGAAAACTAGGACACAATTTTTATAGCTAGTGTCTCTGATAAAGGCCTCATTTCTAAAATATATAGAGAACTGAGTTAATTTTATGAGAGTACAAATCATTTTGCAATTTATAAATGGTCAAATGTTATCAACAGTCAGTTTTCAGATCGAGAAATTAAAGCTACCTATAATATTATTAACAATACTCCAGGACAAGATAGGCCCTGCTGAAAAAATCGTGGCGCAGGCAGAGAGGACACCGTATGAGGCCTGCTGATCCACCAGCCACAAAGGCCGTTCCCAGGACTATCATCACAGGGCAGGAAATAGATGGAGCTGGGTAAGAGACAAAGGCAGGGCTTATGGCAGCAGCATCAGCTACTCCTGGGACTACCTATCCACTACCTGGAAATTATTACACCCCCCCCACCTCATCTGAACTTCAGGGACCAAGATGGCAAAGTGAATCCTGACTACTCCAAATCCCTCTCTGACCTGAAAAAAAAACCAGAAATTATTTCCACAGAGGAAAATTTTAAGCAGTAAAGGCTTAATAACCCCGGAGGAAAGGCCAGACTAAGGTCCTGCCTCAAAATGGGAAGAAAGCAGACTACAAAGAAAAAGACAAAGACTCTGGAATCCTATTATGCTGAGAGGGAGGAATCAAACTCAGAAGGAGAGAGTGTTGACTCCACACCCTCAGCTGAAGCCTTAACAGGGACTATGGGTCTCAGGCACAGAAAGCATTCCTAGATGAGCTCAAAATGAACTTTGAAATCTGGCTTAGAGAGGAAGATGATAAAATCAGTACCTCTTATAAAAACAGAATTGCAAAATTAGAGAAAAATTACAATGAAGAGAACAGTTCCTTAAAAAGTAAAATGTGTGAACTAAAAATGAAATCTAAGGGGGGGGCGGAGCAAAGATGGCATAGAAACGGCAAGGTCCCGCAGCTCCCACACCACCACCCTAATCACCCATAAAATATGAGCCCAGAAAGAGCCTAGGACTCTCAGACTCACAAAAATACAGAAAACACATCTCTCGCTGAAGGCAGCTTGGGAGCAGGGGCTCATCATGGCGGCCAAGAGCAGAGGCTGGCCCAGCCTGAAACAGAGACCGCAGCCAGGCCTGGGGCAGTAGGAAGGAGCTGAGCTGAGCCAAGATGAGCCACTCAGCAGCCAGTCTGCAGGAGAGAAGATCTACAGCCTCCAGCACCTCCACATCTACCAAGGTGTGAGGAATGGGGACTGCAGAGGGGCAGCTCACCAGGAGGGGCTCGACCAGCAGGCCATCAGGCAGGGAGCAAGAGCAGCCTGGCCCAAAACCATAGCCGAGACCAGGCCAGCCAGGAGGAGCCAAGTCTCACAAGCTGCATCTGCAGTCAACTTCAGAGAAGATCTATTGCAACCTGAGGGAATCTTCACATCCAGCAAACCAGGATTAGACAGTCAGCGAAAGTAAAAGTAAAACTTTGAAACTTAATTTGGGGTAGGAAAAGCAGTTCTGCCAATCTGGCCCCAGGGCAAGGAAGCAGTGGGGGAGGGGAACTGCTGCCACAGTCCCCACTTGGCTGCTTCAGAGCCCCTGGCCTGCGGACTCCGCAGGGTGGCTGAATCAATTGATCAGGGCCAAGTGCTCTTGTGTTGAGCAGCCTGGATCCAGATTGTGGTCTTGGGTGGTGGTCCTGGGGTGCACTTTCAGCAAGCCAAACCTGGGGGGGAGCTGCAGTATCCCCTAATAGCTCCAGCAGCTGGGAAAACCCCAGTGATTTAAAAAAGAGCTTTCCCCCCTGGAAGCAGAGTTTCACAGACCTAAAAAAGCCAACCAATTAATTGACTGGCCAACATGAGGAAGAGGAAGCAAAATAAAAACACCAATAAAACTCTAGAATCCTTTTTTTATG
>CM053600.1:92079577-92115356 GCA_028646575.1 Pseudocheirus occidentalis
ATATATATATATATATGTTTATTATTATTATTATTATTATTATTATTAACTACATGCAATTGGAATTAAGATATACCTGCAATGGAGTAGAGAGACCCATCCTGCCCTACCAGAAAGTTAGAGGGGCAATGGAAGAGGACATAGGAGAGAGCAGATTGGGGGAGGGGCTTTACAGTAGGATCACTGTTTTGGGGTTGTGGGTAGGGGAAAGACGGGGAGGAAATTTGCAACTTGAAATCTTGTGGAAATGAATGATATAAGCAAGAAAATAAATAAAATTATTCTTAAAAAAGAATAGCAAGATTTAGCAACTTCTACATTAAGGAAGTAATGGGCTTGGAATATGATATTCTGGAGGTCAAGGGAGCTAGGATTAAAATCAAGCAAAACTGAGGGCAATCAATGACGGTGGAAATTAACATTCAGTGATGTAGAGGAATTGAATGGATTCTTGAGAAGCCAGAGCTAAATAGAAAAATTGACTTTCAGATACAAGACTCAAGAGAAGCATGAAAAGGTAAACAAGAAAGAGCAATCATAAAGGACTTCTTAAAGTTGAATTGTTTACATTCTCACATGGGAAGATGATACTTGTAATTTGCAAGACTTTTCCCATTATTAGGGTAGTTGGAGGGAACATATATAGATTGAAGTCACAGGGTGAGTTAAATATGAAGGGATGACATCTAAAAATAAAATTAAGCAGCAAGAGGGAAATGTACTAGAAGAAGGAGAAAAGGAGAGGCTGAATGGGGTAAATTATATTATATAAAAGAGGCAAGAAAACGTTTTTACAGTGGAGAGAAAGGCGGGAGGAGAGAGGGAATGAGTAAACCTTATTCTCATGAGATTTGGCTTAAGAAGAGAATAAAATACACACTCAATTGGGTATGGAATTTTATCTTAGCCTATAGGAAAGTAGGGGAGAAGAGAAGAAGGGGGCATAATAGATGGGAGGGCAGAAAAAGGGATGGGGTAGTTAGGAGGGACAAGGTCAAAGGAGGAGATCTATGGGAGGTGGGATAGGATTGAGGGAAATATAGCTGTGAAATATTATTTCACAACATGACTATTATTGAAGTGTTTTGCATGACAACACATGTAAAACCTAGATCAAATTACCTGCTTTCTCAATGAATTTTAAAATTGCTCTTACATGCACACACACAGGCATTGGGGTATATACATATAGCTTACCCTACAGCATGATAAAAGGGAAGGAGATAAGAGAAAGGGTATGGGGAGGTTGACAGAAGGGAGGGCAGATTGGGAAAATGGGTAATCAGAATACTCACCATCATGGGCTAGAGGAATGGGAGAGATGGGGGAGAAAATTTGGAGCTCAAATTTTGTGCAAGTGAATGTTGAAAATGTAAGTAAATACATGAATTGAAATGTGGAAAAAATCTAATCAAATCAACCCCTTCATCAAGTACTAGACGGTTCCACTGTCTACAAACATAATAAAAATTATATTTTAATAATATTTTATTTTAATAAAGAAGCCACTTACTATTTTAAAAAAAGAGTTAATGGGATATGTATAACCTCTCTTGCAAAAGTCTCTGAGGAGCTAGGTATCCCCTGGCCCAAAACCCTTCCTTTAGCTCTTTAGACTCTTAGATCTAGACCAGGGGTTAGTAACCTGTGGCCTTAAGGCTGTATATGGCCTTAATTATAATAGACTAGACTTTCAGGGATCCCCTGGCCCCATTAAGGAAATGCTCTCTTTTTTCTATGAGATCACTAGGCAGATATGCAGGAGGAGTATAATCTTGTTAGATAGATGCTTTCATTGATCCTATGAATAACTAAAGAAAATTCAGGATAGTTAATTAGCAAGTCTTCTTTGTGACTCCCTGTTTGTTTTTGCCTCTGGACATGGTTCTAGGATGAAGTCTTAATGAATAATTAGCCTTGGGCTGGGGTAGGGATTGATTCCAAAGGAAAGTCCTTGCATTCTGGTTACATAAGAATTTTTGCTATAGGGAATATAAGCCTTATGATTTTCTTGTATCTTGGCTCTGAATGAAATGGCTCTGTAATAAACAGACTGTTGAATACATCCCTTTCTCTCATTTTTATTCAGCTGGTTGCTAGGCCATTCAACCATGCTGGATACAGTAAGTGGTGCTCACAACGTTGGGGCATCAGAATGGCAGTCAAGTCTCTAGCAACCGGTCCCCCTGGAGTTCCCAGCAGGTAGTGGGCCCACAGGAGATCCTAGGGACAACGGATTTCATTCAAGGTAAGGGAGAGGTTCTAAGAAGAGTGATCGCCAGTGTGCTCAGTTTTCAGTTTTCATAATTCAGAGCTTACAGAGACGTTATTATGGGAGGAAACAGTGAAAGATTTAAAAAATGAAGGAAAAGATCTGAGAATATTACAATTTACAGCATGTAAGAAAGGGATTTCAGTTAAGAAACAGATTCTGAAAAGATTTCATGGGGCTCTCAGATCAGAGGACCTAATTAGGAAGTAGTGGGAGAGGCTTTAATTAATTATTTTAAGGAGAATGGGCAGGAGAGTGATTCTGGCTCTGATGTGGGTACAAAAGTGCCCTAAGGGTCAATTATAATGGTTACTTTCCCAGGCCCCCTGAGGGGACTTTGAGGCTTATTCTTAGCCCATTCTGTAACTTTAGGGTGCTTTACTGCCCCTTCCCCTTATCTCAATATGACATACAACCTGTTCCAAAAGAATTGCTTTTTGCTCCCCTTATCCTGTGTTCCTCATCCTGTGTCATGCACTTCCCTGTCCTGTGGCATTCATTTTCCCAACCTGTGTCATTTATCTTCCCCATCCTATGTCATGACTACCTTTCCTTATGTTGCAAGCAACCACCTTCCTCACCTTGTTTGTACCTATCTAGTCCCTAAATCTCCATCCGCCATTTGAAAACCTAAAATTACATCTTCATCCTATAGGCTATATGTAGCTTTCTGTCTATAAAAGTCTAGTCCTTTTCCTATATCATTGTCTTTGTTTAGCTCCTTGCTAAGTTTCAGGCCCGCATGCTTTTGGATTAATAAAGCTCCCTTTGGCTAAGGAGGTCTGACTGAATTCTTTTAAAAATCTGAACCAGCTCTCCCAACCCTGAAACACATCATTTTGGTGCTGAAACCCAGGAGTCCACATATTAATTGGACACCGATGATCTTCTCTTAGCCCCTGGATAACAGGTAAGCACCCTTTCTTTGTTCTCTTCCCCAGATCTTTCTGCTCTTACTGTCTCCCTAGCATGAGTGCCCAGACCAGACACTGCCAGCGGTGTCTGAAACTCCACTGACTTCTGGGCAGTCAGTTGGACTGTGGACCTTCATATAAGGGGATGCCCTTGAGCTGGGTCAGTCCCATTTGTTTTCTCCCCTCTGTCTTGGGACGCTGGGACAAGTGGCAAGAAATTGCTAGGAGGCTGCTAGGAGGGAAATTCGGGGAGGAGATCTTAAGGAAATGTGCCTAGTGTTCCACTGCAACATAGCCTGACTTCAAAATAATCTAGAAAAGTGATTTGTGAAGGTGATTTCTAAACTAAACAAGCTTAGTAAGAAATTTGGTCTCCAAAACTTAAAGAAAAAGCACCTTGCTCTGCTTGAGTGAACTTTTTACCCTGTGTTGTTCCTTCCCTTCCCCTGTGGTAGTTTGGGGAGGTGCGGAGGTGGGCCTCTGTATCTGTTTTTTTGGGGGGTCCCTGCACCCTGGTTTCAGGGTCTCTGTGCCCTGTATTGTTAACTCAAAACTTTATATGCGTTTCCTAGTCTTTTCTTTTAAAGTGCTTAGAGTATTGGGCCTTAGAAATTAAAATGTTAACACTAGTGATTATGAATCCAGATTTGATTCCCTGAACCCTGTGTATTCCTACTAAATTCTTACAGGCCTGGTAAGCTTTGTTATTGTGATGAGGCTATTTTAATCGGGAAGTTTCGTGCCTTAGGAGGAAAAAACAACAACAACTGAACTTCCTTCCCAAGGTAAACATCTTTTGGTACTTAGGCACTTGTGATTATTGAGCATTTTGCTTTTGTGGCACTTTGGGATTTGTGATGCTTAAAAGATATTTTATACCAACATGGTTTGATAAATCCCAATCTTTAAGATTTCCATCTAATTTATTTTATTAAAGTTTAGTGACTATTATCTTTAACATCAGGATAAATTGCAAATGTTTTTGTTTTAGAAAGGGAAATCCTTTTTACAAAGAAATGCTTTGCAAAATCTTTTTGTGTGATTCTAAAGGCTTACTAAAATTTCATTTGCAAGCTAATTTGATGCAATAGTTTGATAATGCTAACAATTATATTAAAACTTACTGTGAATTTTCTAAATTTGTTGTAGCCTTAAATAGATGCTTTCAGAAAAACAGAATCACTGGTTCATGCTTCAGGTATCCTAAGAAAGAAAAGGCGCTTGTCTGGTGACTAGTCAGAAAAGTTCATTGTCCCACTCTAAATTTTAAGGGATGGGCATAGAAGTGAAAAGTTAGAAGGCCTTAAAAAAAGGAAAATAATTATCAGTAATAAAAAAGATATAAGCTTCTTATGTGTAGCACCGAAATACATACATGTAACCGTGGATACAAATGGTTTAAATGGGCAACTGCTATGTCTGGAGAAAAAATCTCTCATGTTCAAGAACATCTTATTATATTCTTTGCTGCTGTGGGTGTGCCAGAACAATTAAAGACTGACAATGGCCCTGCTTACACTTCAAAAAACTTTGTTGAATTCTGTCAATGGAGTATTCACCATGCTACAGGGCTTCCTTATAACCCTACAGGTCAAGCTATTGTTGAAAGAAAAAAAATGCACACTTAAAACTGCTCTTCAAAAACTAAAAGGAGGGACCTGGTGCATGGGGGTGAATTTGGGGGTTGTCATTATATGTAATGAATTATTTAACATTAGATCATGAAAATAAAACACCAGCTGAAAAATTTTGGGCTGTTACTGACCGTACAATTGGCAACTCCAAAAGGTCACAGCCCTAGGCAACTACAGTTACTGAATGGATGACGTCATAAAATGTTAAGGGACAATGGTGAGGCCCTACTCTGCACGGCCGAAGCTTTTTTGTGTGTTTCCACAGACGATAAGAAGGAAGTCTGGATACCATAAAGGAGAACAAGGACTGCGTCAGCAAATGCAGAGACCACACACTCGACTCCCTTCAGGACCAGAACCAGACAAAGCCAACAGCAGAGGAGGACCCAGAGCCAAAATGAGGGCAAGCCCATATTCCATCTTTGAACTGTAGGACTGATCCACCCACTTGCCATCAGGTGGATCAGCAAATCTATGTTTCCTAGTACAATGACACACACATTAAATGTAGACATGGAGGGTATCCTAAACAAAATTGGTTTGGACACTTACAGAGAGGAAACCTGGATATATGGAAAATCCCTTTGCTATGGGCCCCAATAACAACAGTTTTTGCTACTTTTGCTCTTAATGGGACATACTTGAGCAAAACTGACCACAGCCTTCTAGGTTCTTGTTTAAGAGGGAGTTATGCATTTATGTGGGGAAATCTTGGCAATGTAAATATCAGTAAAGTTGATAAGCATTATAATGTCACATGTGTTAATTGTAAGGTTTCTGAATCTCATGATAATACTTCTTTGGGACAATTGCTACTTGTTATAAGAAGACCTAGTATGATTATGATTCCTGTAGAGAGTGAGCATTGGTTTTACTCTCTTGCTGATCATTCTATTGCTCAAATTAATCAGCAATTAGGTTTTAATTGAAAAAAGAAATGTTTCCTGTATTGTTGTTGGGATAATTGATTTAATTTCTACTATATACTATTATATAATTATAATGCTTATAATTTCTACTATAATAACGTTGCTTTGTCTATGTCTTTGCATGATTTTTTGCATGAATTGTCTGCCAACGACTCAAGAGGATTTTTGTTACAATCAGAAATCACTAAGAGTTTCTATAAAGCAATAACACAGCTTAGAGATGATGTAATTGCTTTAGCTGAGATCAAATTAATGCAAGCTAAGCAAAAGTTAATATGTGATTATAGATATATGTATTTCTGTATGGTAAAAAAAATATATAATGAATCAGAATATGACATAGCCAAAATTAGAAATAACCTTAATGGGATATGGGGGTGACCATAACACATCTTTTGTTATAATTGATTTAGAGAATTTGGCTCACCTCATGTATCAGGAAGACAGCAGTCACTACCATGAAATCCAGAGGCACAAAACATTGTAGATTGGAGTAAGAGAGCTCAGGGAATCTTACTTGGGCAAATACAGTGAATTATAACCTTCCTAGGAATAGGGGTGGTACTAGGCAGATATGCAGGAGGAGTATAAAGTATAATCTTGTTGGATGGATGCTTTCATTGGTCCTGTGAATAACTAAAGAAAATTCAGGGTAGTTAATTAGCAAGTCTTGTTCATGACTCCCTGTTTGTTTGTGCCTCTGGACATGGTCCTAGGATGAAGTCTTTTTTTTTTTTTGCTTTTTTGGAGGACAGTTGGGGTTAAGTGACTTACCCAAGGTCACACGGCTAGCTTTTGTGTTAAGTGTCTGAGGCCGGATTTGAACTCAGGCACTCCCGACTCCAGGGCCGGTGCTCTACTCACTGCGCCACCTAGCCGCCCCATAGGATGAAGTCTTAATGAATAATTAGCCTTGGGCTGGGGTAGGGAGTCGTGGATTCCAAAGGAGGGTTCTTGCATTCTTGTTGCACAAGAATTTCTGCTATAGGGAGTATAAGTCTTATGATTTTCTTGTATCTTGGCTCTGTACGAAATGGTTCTGTAATAAAGACTATTCAATGCATCCCTGTCTCTCTTTTTTTATTCATCTGGTTGCTAGGCCACTCAACTGTGCTGGATAGAATACTTAATTAATTTTAAAATTAATAAATAGTTTTAATTTCTTGAATTAACTACATAGTAGTTAGAATTTTTCCAAAATAACACACATTTTAAAGTATATCTAGTTAAAGTTTCTTGAATAGACTCTTTCTGATTACAGCTAAATTTCCAACATGAAAATGTTCCCCACACCTGATTCTACACTATTTGGTTCCCACAAGCTTAGTCCCTATGAGGTAGTAATAGGATGTCCTTTGCTCCTGTACCTATGGGTGGGAAGCAAAGCAGCCAAATGCTTCCTCCTATAATACTATATTTAGTTGGCTTAGAAATCTCAGAAACTCACCAATTTGTCTCACCGTTCCACTCTTTATGAATTCCTACTCGACTAATGAGTCAACTCAGTAATTGGGTTTATTGGAAATGCTACTTCCAAAAAGAGACTCCTTCTGGACATAATGGTAATAGTCCTTTTGGAGTCCTGCTCACCACCCCCACTGTTGTCAGACTCCAGGGAGTAGAATCTTGGATCTGCCTGTTGTATCTCAAAACAGCAAGATTACTGACCTGGATTGTGTAATCTACTGGTGATCTGACCTTGAAAGTAAAATTGGGGTGCAAAGCAGCCAACATCTGAAGAAGACAACTTTTCCCAAGATCCCCAGGCTGAGAACAGATATAGACCAGTAACATAAGAAACCAGACATGGATCAAGTTTTGGAGTTACTCTAAGAAATAATACTTTTCTTTTTTACTACTGCCCTCTTAGCACCAACATTGATGTTCTTGGAAGTAGCAGATTCTGGCTTCTTATTTTTATGGGTTTGTTCCTTTCATTTTTCAAGCTGTTCTGTATCAGTAAGCACCCTAGCATACCTAGGGCAGCTGCTAGCACAGATTCTTAGATCTGCTTTACTAAAGGAAAGCAACTCAAAATGGATTAACAGTCTCACTTTAATCAGTCAAACACATATCTTTTACCTAGTTCAGGGGAAAAAGTAAGCACCCTGAACTTCAGAGAATACAAACGCAAGTTACAAGGACAAGTTACAAACAGACCAAGAAACAGATCAGCAGACGGGCTTCCAACCATCTGACCATCACATCTATACCTATTCAAGTTACCAGAGAGGGAAGCACCAACATCTGTGTTTTTCAAAGCTGGGGCACTCAATGGCTTCCCAGAGTCTCATCTGGCCAAATCACACAACTCTTCTCAAATTGAGCCCCAAATCAAAGCCTCACATCAGGGCACATACATAGGCTTCTCCTGGGTCAGAGAATGTCACAGCCCTCTTGACCCACTGCCCAATTACAAAGTAACAAGGTGTGGCCATTCCCAAAAAACAAACCTCCCACCACAGGCTCCATGTGACCACATTCAGCCTATTAGGGGGCAGAGTATACTTTTTTTTTCATTTGATATTCAGGATTTTTTTTTGTTTTTTTTTAATATATCTTTTTTAAAATTTGTTTTCTTGTTTACATCATTCATCTTCATGAGATTTTTGAATTACAAATTTTCTCCCCATCTTTCCCCTGCCCCAACCCCAAAACAGCAATCCCAGTGTAAAGCTCCTCCCCTCATCTGCTCTTTAAATTTCTGGTAGGGCAGGGAGGGTCTCCCTACCCCAGCCTCTGTATATCCTAATTCCTAGTTGCATGTATTGTAGAGCTTTAAATTCAAGAATTTTTTGGTTCCTCCCTTGCTGCCCACACCCACTGGAAGGACAAGCAATTCAATACAGGCTGTGGCTGTGTTATTATACAGGACATCTTCATAGTGGACATATTATGACAGTGATCATATGTCCCTCCTTCCTAACCCTCCCCCCCTTGTTCTGTTCTTTACCCTGTCCCTGTCCCTTTACTGAAGTGCAAATCAGGGAACATTCTCAGAGCCACTTAAGCCTCTCTAACGGTCTAGGGGCAGGAAAGAGCTTCAGATTCTCATTACATGTTCTTATCTCAAATCTGTATGGCTTGTACTGTTTATTCTAGTCCTAATCATTTTACTCTAGTCAACAAATTCATATGCCTTGACCCATTCAGAAGCACAATACACTACCCTAAAACACCCAATTTAGATGTTGGGTGTGTTATTCACAGTCCCAGTCCTTTCAGACTTTAGCCACTTCCACACTGTTAGAAGTTGGAATCAAGACTCAGATGTTTGAGACCTAGTTTACTAGCCTATACATCATTCTCCAAAAAAACCCCAAAAAACAAAACAAAAAGCAACAACAACAACAAAAAAAAACCCTGCTCCTCTTCCTCCTTGGGCTGGGGAGTCAATTAGGTCTGATCTGTTCCACAGAGCAGCAGCTTTTGTAAATGGGGCAACTTATATTCTCTACCTTCACCTCTATCCTTTGTCCCATGATGCTATTAAAACCTCAAATATTAAAACACCTGGAAGCATGTCTGCCTATGAGGAAACGGAATACTCTAAGCAAGTAATAGAGAACTTAATTGCAGAATAAAGGGAACCTCACATAGTAAACCCTTACATATGGGGTTATTTACACTAAGTAGTCTCTCTAGAAATTCAGGCTCCAATCTACATCCAATCTACATTCAGAATTTTTTGGAGCCAATCCAGCACAGTATCCACATAAGCATCAACCTTGGATCATTAAATCCCATTCAATGTAATTGTACTTTCAACATAATCTCATCATGGGTTGCTTCCCTAAACACATCATTTGATTCCTCTGGCCAGCTTCTGTGACCACAGACTTTGCTGAGCAGGTCTGGGATGTCTTATAAAATTGCAGATGTCAGGGTGGCTAGGTGATGCAGCAAATAGAGCACCAGCCCAGGATTCAGGAGGTCCTGAGTTCAACTCCAACCTTAGACACTTAACACTTACTAGCTTTGTGACCTTGGACAAATCACTTTACCCCAATTTCCCTGCCTTCCCCTCTCCAAAAAATAAAAAATAAAACAAAATAAATTGCAAATGCTGCCTATACAAGTGGAGTGGAGGAGCCTTCCCTAATAAATCAGAATCAGATCCCAAATAATGGCAACAATAAAGGCATCTATTTAATTTCTAGAATATCCTGGGAATCCAAGAATTACCCCTTGTTCCCATGCGTGGAGATACTCTACTTCTTGAGTTTCATTCCATGTGGGATTCATACTCTATTATCAACACCTTCATGGTTGAATTGTCCCCTTCTACAGGACTATTATTACAAAGCTCTTATCATGCTAACTCTGGTTTTGCACTCCACTGAATAATCAGAAGGCTCCACAACTCTTAAGGCTTGAAACAATTGAATTAAGATTGTCCTACGTAATTCAAGAGCACCTGCATTTTCCCTACCTGCCATACGAACTCTTTCAATCCCTAAGAATGATTGTCTTGTGATCGCCCTCCTTGGGAATTTTTTTTTAATTTATGTAAATCTTACCTTTAACCAGCAAGAGAAGCCCCTCTCCCAAGGGGGACTTCCATATTCAAACTTTCTTTCCTCACTCTGAAATGAATTAAAACCCTCCTTTATTCCTGGCATACCTGCCTCTGTCCTTCTCTGTTTGGCTCTGACTATTACCAGGTTAAAGACCAGACAAGTACCAATTGTATTTAAAATTATTGTGATGCAAGTAGTTGCTTGAATGCTCTCAATACCATTATACTGTGAGCTCCTTGATAGCAGATATTGATGATTTTCAGTTTTGTTTTGGTTCCTTTCTTTGTTTTCTGTTTGTTTCTATAGCTAGGTGTTTATTTAGCTGTCTGACACATAATAGGCACTAACTAAATGCTTGTTGACTGACCAAGACTGGTTTGGAGAAACAGCAGATTTGATTTTAGATTTTTAGCTTTATTCAGTAAAATAGGAAAAGTGAGAAAAATCAGACTGTATTTGAAAGAAAAGATTTAAGATTATGCAGGAATCTGAGGAGCTCTGAACATTCTACTTTTATATATCTTTCAAGTACTATGCACTTTGCAGGGGCTCAAAATGATTTGTTATATGCACGGTCCCCATCCAACCTTGAGCAACGTGAAGCTTGGGGACTCAAGACTATGTCACTAAAACTAGATAAAGGATGTGCATCCACAAAATAATCTGGAATCAGTCAAGTACCAAGTAGATCAGGACCATACTTCTGTCCCTATACCAAGAACTCAGTACGCTGAAAGTTTAACAACACAAAGCACTATAAAGAGAAACTGGAGTCAACAATTGATTACTAGAGTATTTATTGGTACTGTAAAGAATGGAATGGAGAAGATCAAGAGGTATGTACTGTCCCAATATCCAGGTTTACACGAGGACTTGAAGGGTACCTCTGGAACACAAATGCACTGAAAAAAAAAGGAAGAGGCTTAGAGGAGATGAACTGTGCTTGATTTGGTCCCCTGGCTAATGGCAATGGCAAGGACAACATCATACATTACCAAAATTTTAAAAAGAAAACAAAACAAAATTTGGAGAGACCCTGGGCAGTGATAGGGATGAGAAGCATAAAGGCAAGGGGAGAAAGAACAGGTTAAGTTTTGTGTGCTCTCTCTCTCTCTCTCTCTCTCTCTCTCTCTCTTTTTCTCTCTCTCTTTCTCTCTGTCTCTCTCTCTGTCTCTCTGTCTCTCTCTCTCTGCCTCTCACATTCTGTATCTCTTTGTCTCTATCAGTGAGAATGATGTAGAGATAAGAAAGGTGAGAAAATAGTTGGGAGAAAAGAAGGGAGAAAATAGTTGGGAAAAAACATAAAGCTTCAGACAAATATAAAAGGGAAAGAGGTATAAAAAAATTTTGAGACTGATATGATGTCAGCTGATAGACAGTACATATCCAAACATGAATATTCATTCACTGAAAAGAAAATTAAGTACCTCAGAGGTGGGGAAAACAGATATCCTCCTTATTCGCCACCTGGAGAGCCTCCTTGCTGACTACCTAGTTGACCAACTGGAGGTGAACATCTCCAGGGGGACCTGGAGGCCCAGGTTTTTGATTAATACCTTAATGGTTGCCAGAGTCCTGATCACTCTGCTGGAAGTTGTATGGTGCCATCTAAATCTTCTGAATTTGGTTCATCTTCTGAGAGGAGACAGCACAGGTATAAAACAGTCAAATAAAGAAAAAAGTCTGATTCACAGTGGATGCAGACAGAATGGTTTGGGTCATAGGTTAATGATCCATAGGCTAATGTCCAAAGGAAAGAGCCCTTGCTGCCTTCTCAGTAATGTTGAATGAGGGTGACTCAAGCTTACTCGGTGAATGTCTAATAAAGATCTAAAAGATTCAGGATTGTCCCAGGCTCAAGGTATGTCTGGAGGATATTACATGATAGAAGATCATACAAGCAATTGAGAGGGAACAGGTCTAATGCAGACTCATATAATGGCATCAGAAGACATTGACAGTTTGCCATATCAAAAGCATGACTTATCTCTCTCTATGTTTTTGTCACTTGTGTTTCTTACATGTGTATCCCCTCATCTGAGGATTCTCACATGTTCTCTATGTATGGATACCTGCTACATATTTTAATATAGTTTTATAAAAGTTTTTGTTTTTAATTTTATAAAACATTTGTAAAATTCCACTCTTCTACTTAGTATTGAGAAAGGAATTTAAAATTTTCATATTACTCTATATGAACAAATATACTAATAATTTAGCTGTCTTTCTGGCTTGGGAGTCAGAGCTCACAATGCAACTTAAACAGATTAATCAAAATTCTGGCAATGCTCAAAATCACTGTACGTTAAGCGAAGTGAATCAAGATTGAAGAACCTGTTCCAATCACAGAACTCCAGTTCTGTACTTTAGGGAAGGTGGTCACAAGCCTCAAGGGCTTGACTCCAGAATTGTTGGATTATGGGATTTATGCATTTCTCAAGGGAAACCATGATTGCTTGTAATCCACCTTCTTCCCTCCTTCTCCAGCTGTACTTTCAGTAGATAACTTGCACTTTTACTTCAGTAATGAGGATATTCCTCATTCTGAAACTGATAAATTAAATTACTTGATTACTGGTACTCCCATCTCTAGGCCTGCTTTATTCAGCTCCAAACATTCTCAGATTAGAAACTGACTCAGTAAAATCCTGTTAATAGTATCAGTGAAGGAAAGTACATTCAAACTTCAATGAGATTGTTAAGGGATTTACTTTACATTATTTTTTTGGCATTTGTTATGAACTTTTTCTATCAATCAATATTTGTTGAGTGCCTAAAATGTGCCAGGTACTATGACTAACTGGTGCAAAGTACATTAGTACTGGTACAAAACCTTAGTGGGACCTCTGGTCCTATGGTTTAAAGAAAATTTTGTCACATGAAATTTCCAGAAGTTGGGGGCAATTGAATTGTGCTCTACAGTGAGAGGAGACTTCTGGCTCAGGGAGGGAATGAGGGAATGTAGAAAAGGGAAGGAAAGATTGAATATTAATGTTGGTAGCTGGCATCCTAAAGATTTTTTATGGTCTTGAATTGAACCATGAATGACGTCTTACATTCTAGCTATTTAAGGGTGTAAAAGTGAACAAAGTAAGGTTATTAGAATTATTTGGTGACAGGGAAAATGGAATTTTTTTTCTAAAAGATGGGCAAAATTTTTCATGAATTGTCTCTTCTCTTGACACTGAATACATCCAAAACTTCTGCTTCTCTGATTGACAGAATCATTAAAACTGATGACAGGCTCAAACACACCCCTCCCCAATTTATGATATGAAAATCCTTGAAAGGTTCTACTTTATGATGCATATAGAGACAATTTTAATGAATAGTAAAAGTGAAGTCCAGTTGCATGTAAGAAAGTTTTCAGTCCAGCAGTCACAAGAGTTCTCTGAGGAGGAAAATGCAAAATAGCAATGAATGACAAACTTTTCCACATGTCAGTTTAGTTCACATATTTTTTTTTTCCCTGACATGATGGCTAAGGAGGAATTCCCAACTCTTTACGGGGTAGTTTAGGCTCTGTCTGAGTCTCCCATTACAGAGAGATCATCCATACCTTGAAAAAATTGTACAAACACATTGACAAGAAGGAAGGAGTCCATGCAGTAAAGGGAAGAGATGAATTGAACATCTATACAAAATCTGAATGGAAAATGATAAATGTAGTGATCTGCATGTTTCCCAATGTGCAAATATATTTTGTCCTATTAATGGAAAAATTCCATTGGAGATAGAACATTTTTACTTTTCTTATCAATATTTTGTGCCAGATAATTCAATTAAATTCATTAAGAAGATATTAAGTGCTTATTATGTGCCAGTTACTTTGATAGGTGCTCAAGGTGGAAAGAAAGAAGAAATTGTCCATAATGTTGAGGAATTTAAATTCTATTTTGGAAAACAAAACACACATAGAAAAGAAAATGCAAGACATGTAAAAATAAAAATAAATTCTTAGGTGAAGGGAACATCTGCACAGGGAGTAGATCAGGAAATCCAATAAATTTATTATGAGGAGACAAAATAAACTGAAGTTTAATAGAGAACTTTACCAATAAGCTATGAATTCTGAGAAGTAGAGATGAGTAGCAAATGCATTGTAGGTTGTGGGAACAACAGGAAAAAAGTGTGAAAATATAAAATGTTCTGCATGAGGAACAGCAAGGAGAATTGATGGCTAAAGAAAAGAATAAATAGGGTTGCTTTGGTTTCAAACCCATGGTAGAAAACAGATTTGTGGAGTCATCAGAACTTGGGAAATAAGAATACCACCTCCCATTTAGCCAAATCCAAGAAGACAAATGTACCCTAATTACTGAGAATGTCTAACTCCAAATGACTTCATTTGAATTATACCTTAACCCAACTCCCAATAACCTCCTAACATGATCATAGATTTTATGTGTCTCCCACTTACCATCATCTGTGAATTGAGATGAACTTAGGGCCAAAAGGGTCTTTGAGAAAAGGAATAGTAGCCACTTCATAGCAGCCATGGTATTCACATTACATGTATTGAATGGAACAAGGGCAACTGCTCTTATAAGGACCTCAGAAAAAAATATTCCTTTTGAAACATTACTCTTAGTGCCTGATCTGAAGACACTGTTCATGTCTAGATCACTCCCATCCCTAAGTTTTGGTTGGATTGAATTTGAGGGATGGAAAAATCTTATGCTCAAAAAGTCACAAACAAATCAAAATTATCCAAAACCTTTGAAGTCACTTTGCCTGGAAACCTTACATATAAACTTCTGATTACAATACTGAGTAGTCTTCCATCTTGTGATTTCCCTCCGATAAAGAAAACTGGACTCCTTGAGGGTATTTTGATATCCTGTGTTGCATAAGTTATTTAAATGTCATTGACTCAGTTCCTTTCACTAACTTTCATCCATTGCCAAGAATGAGCCAGCGAGGTCAATATACAATGGAAGGATAAAATAACAGAAATGAAATCATTAGATACAATATTTGTACAGTAAAGTTCCTACCCTGTTCTGTACTATTATAAGCTAAATAAACATTAGCAGCTGTACTCTTTGGTCACCTGAGGATACCACACCTCTCTCCATCATTCCTTCTTCACCAGTATCTTAAATGATATTTCCAAAAATTTTACTAAATTATCTTTTAAGTAAATGTTTGATGTTCAGAACCTATTCTTTACCAAAACTAATGTGTCCCTCCATCCTACATCCAAATAATTCTGCTCACCAAATCCCTCTTATGAAGTATTCCTCTAGCTGAAGAAATTTTCCCCTAATTATTTCCCTTAGATATCTTATTTTCATTACACTCAGTCCTTTCTCTTCTCAGATTCACAGACTCATAAGAACTATTTTACAGACTTAGAGTGGGAAAGGATGCTAGAGGACATATAGTGCATCCTGCTCATATTGCATATAAAAAAACATGAAGCTGTAAGGGGGAAGTGACTGCTCCATGATCAGAAAGTAGGTAACAGAGGCTGGGTGCAAACCTTTCCTTATAAGTTTATCTATTGATGGAGAAGGGATTCATTATTATCCATGACTGAGAATGGTCTTTAGAGTTCATCATTATGGTGATTTTAATTTTCATTACTGTATTCGTTACACATATTGTCCTCTGAATTCAGCTTATTTCATTCTATATTAGTTCACAATTTTTCCTCTGTTTCTCTACATTTACCATATTCTTCATTTCCTGTAATTCAATATTTTGTGACATTTATGTCATTTATTCAGCCATCCTCTAATGGTTGGGCGTTTATATCATTTCAAGTGTTGCTTTCTACAATTAAAAATAAAATTATAAATGGCTTCTTAAATATGGTTGCTCTTTTTGACTTTGACCGTGACATGAATGTGAAGTAGTGAGATTGAGAAAAAGCACATAAGCAAGTTATTACTAGTCTTAATTATAAATTATTTTGAAAAATATGTGGACTTATTCACAGTTTGACCAAAACTGGATAAATGTGGCTTTGTTCAATACTTTGTGTTGTATTTGACTCTTTGTGATCTCATTTGGGATTTTCTTGGCAAAAACAAGAGTGGTTTATTGTTTCCTTCTCCAACTTATTTTACACATAAGGAACTGAAGCAAATAGGGTTATGAACTTGCCCAGGGTCTCACTAGTAAATGTCTGAGGCCAGATTTGAATTGATGAAAATTAGTCTTTCTTGTTCCAGGGCATAGCACTCTATCCACTGCATTGCTTCACTGCCTATTATCCCTCAAAAGTAAACTGTATCAATTTTAAAATAACTTTGGCGAGTTAAGAGTTATAAGGCTAAACTTCAGAGTTATTTTCTTACCATTAATGATTGAGAAACATCTTACAAATGGTTGTAGAGGGTTTGAAATTATTTTGGAAAAATGCTCAGTTGCATATTCTGAAAAATTTGGCTGTCAGTTATTTTTACTGAACTAACATTTCTGTCTTTTTTTTCTCTTACATGTGGTGGGTCTACTGGAAAAGGGAAGGGTGATATTTATTTGGAAATTAAATTGCAGTGCAAAAGGTAGAAATATATTTGTTTTAAAAAAACAGTTCACATTCACCTTAGCCACTTAATTTTGGGGTAATATTCATGGTCAACTATTAGTCTCAATCTCATATATGACTTGGATATCAGATTATTGGGGGTGTATATTGTAAATGTTTTCCTACTCTGCTGTTTATTTTCTTATTCTAGTTGCATTGACTTTATTTATGTAAAATATATTTTATATACTAAATAATCGACCATAGTCACAAATGGAAAAATATAGTCCTTTCTCTTTTGTTTCTTCTGATTTTCTTTCTTTGTTCCATCATTCCTTTCTTTTGTTCTTTGCTTTTTACATTCTTTTTCTTTGCTTATTCTTTCTTTTACATCTTCATTCCTACTGTTCTTCTTTCTGTCCCTCCTTCCTTCCTTCCATAACTTTTTGTAAATGTGTATTTACTTCTTATTGTGATACATAGTGTCATATGTAATTTTAAGGCTAATTTTTGCCTAACTGCTTTCCATTTTATGCAGAAATTCTCATCATTCAACAAATAGTCCTTTAAGTGATATTCATGTCTTTAGACATATTAAATAATAAGCCTTTGCTTAAATTTGACTTTGTATTGCATTTGTTTAGTCTATTTCATTTATCTATTTTTCACTTTTAATCAATCCTAAGGAATTCTGAAGATGATTATTTCATAATAGAGTTAGAAATCTTATATTAGATTGATTAATTCCTGCTTTTTATTTCATTGCTATTCAATATCTTTGTTTCTCTAAACCAAGGTTGTTTTATTTTGTCTTTTCCCCATATATAACTTCTTAGTCATTTAATTTTTATGTCACTAAATGTCGAAATTAATATAAATGGTAAAGTCATTTTTTATAATATTGACATGCTCTGACATTGAATAAAAATGTATCTTTAATTATTTTTCTTTATTTTTGTCTAGAAAGAATATTTTCAGTAGTAACTATATAAGACCTAAGTTTTTGTTGTTAAATTTCAAATATCTTGTGTGTTTCATAGATGTGTTGCATGGTCTTTGTTTTTGTATAATTTCTTCCTATTTTGATGTTTCTAATTTAAAATGATTACATTTTTGTGTGATATAAAATAAACCCACACAAATTATGAACATGTCAATATATTGCTAACAATGCCCAACAGCAGGAGAAAGAAAGAGAAATTCCATTTAAAGTTATTGCAGACATTATAAAATATACACTCGGGAACTATGTGAACACAATTTCAAAACACTTCGCACAAATAAAATCAGAGCTATAAAATTGGAAAAATATCAGTTGCTCATGGATAGGCCAAGCTAATATAATAAAAATAACAATTCTACCCAAATTAATTTATGTATTCAGTGCTATGCCAATAAAACTACCAAAATGTTATTTGATAAAGCTAGGAAAACTAATAATAAAATTCATGTGAAAGAACAAAATGTCAATAATATCAAGGATATTAATGAAAAAATAAAAAGAGCAGGTGGCATAGTCAGACCAGATCTAAAAGGATATTATGAAGCATCAGTCATTAAAATTATTTGAAATTGGCTAAGAAATAGAGTGGTGAATCAGCAGAATAGAATAAACACAGAAGACCCAATAGTAAATGACTATAGAAAGCTTGTATTTGATAAACCCAAAGACTTTAACTTCTGGGGTAAGAACTCACTAGCTGACAAAAACTGCTGGAAGATTGAAAAACAGTGTGGTAAAAAATAGGCATAGACCAACATCTTACACTATATGCCAAGATAAAGTCAAAGGCTGATACCATAAGAAAACTAAGAGAGCAAGGAATAGTATACCTATCAGTTTTATGAAAAAATGGAAGAATTTATGATGAAACAAGAGATAGAGAATGTTATGAAATGCAAAATGGATGTTTTTGATTGCATTAAATTGAAAAGTTGTTCAATGCAACCAAGATCAGGAGGGAATGAGAGTACTGGGAAATAATTTTTTACAGCCTTATATAGGCCTCTTATAAAGGCCTCATTTCTAAAATACATAGGGAACTGAGTCAGATTTTTATTCATTTATATCATTCCCCAATTGATAAATGTTCAAAGAACATGAACAGGCAGTTTTCAGATAAAGAAATTAAAACTATCTACAGTCATATGAAAAAATTCTCTAAATCACTATTTATCAGAGAAATGCAAATAAAAAGAACTCTGAGGTACCACATCACATCTATCACATTGGCTTACATGACAAACAGGGACAAAAATAAATGCTGGAGAAGATGTGAGAAACTGGAATACTAATGCATTGTTGGTGAAGTTATGAACTGATCCAACATTCTGGAGAGCAATTTGGAACTACGCCCAAAGGGCTATAAAAATGTGCATACAGTCCGACCCAACAATTCTACTTCTAGATCTATATCCAAAAGAGATCATAAAAATGGGAAAAGGAGCTACATGTACAAAAATATTTGAAGAACCTCTCTTTGTTGTGACCAAGAATTGGAAGTTGAGGGGATACCCATCAACTGGGGAATGGTTGAACAGAACAACTTATGGTATATGTATGTAATGGAACACTATTGTGATATAAGAAATGACAAGGAGGGGGAGCACAGAGTATGGGGGCTAGACCAGTGCAGACCCAAGACCAGGCCATAGCATAGTCACAGCGAGTCCTCATGAGTGGATTCACCCACTGCAGAAGTGATTTGCAGGACAGAAGATCTGTCTGAGCTGAGTAAGAGACAAGCACAGGGCCTGTGGAAATGATAGCAACTATTCCTGGGGCTATCAAACTATAGTTTGGATATTTAAAAATCACCTACCTGAACTTCCTAGAGCCAAGATGGTGGATTAAACCCTAGCTCCTCTAATCTCCCTCTCTGACTCTGAAAACCCAGAGAATATTGCCACAGTAAAATAAAGAAAGAGTGGAACCAGTGGAAGACTTAGGCATCCCAGAAGTAGGGCATGATTGTGGCTCTTCCAAGCCTGAAGTGAAGGGTGGGAGGCATCCCCAAAAACCCCATTTCAGCTGAACAGTTGTAGATCTCAAAGCCCAGGAGGGTGGAACCAGCAAGCATTTTAACATCAGAAGCCCAGGTGTGCCTTAGCACCATTAGGGGAATCTGCAGATACCAGTGTAGCACAGCCACAAGTTGCTCAGCCTGCTTGAGCTCTTGTCCAGGGGCACAGAAGCAGAAACCTGAAGTGGCCAGACCACCCCTCCCCTACATCTCTCTCTGTGATTCTCATTGTAACCCAGGGGAAACACTAAAAGTCTTGGCCTGGGCCTTAATCTAGATACCCAGAGACCACAGCATACAAAGTCAAAAACCAAGACCCCAGCTCCTAAATTAAGAAGTGTGGGTCAGAGCCCTTTGTACCCCAGAAGAAGAAATCTACTTTAAAAATCAGGAAATACACAATCACAATGGGCAAGAAGCAAGTTGGAAAAACAAAACCAAAAATGATTGAATACTATTATAGTGAGCAAGAAGAACCAAATTCAGAGATCAGCATTGACTCTATACTCACACCTGAGACCAGAGAAGGGCATATAAACTGATCTTAAGCATAAAAAGCATTCTTGGAAGAGCTCAAGAAGGATTATTTTTTTGCTTTCTGGAGGGTAGAAGTCAGGGCAATTTGGGTCAAGTGACTTGCCCAAGGTCATACAGCTAGTAAGCGTTTCAAGTGTTGGAGCCTAGATTCAAGAAAGATTTTAAAAGCCAAAATAGACAAGTAGCAGATAAATTGACTAATTTTTTAAAAAATTATGACTGCCAAAATGGAAAAAAATCTCACTGAAGGAAAAAAAAAACATTCTTAAGAAGTAAAAGTTGTGAATTAAGAAAATAAATCCCTAAAAATGAAATCTGAACATACAGAAAAAGAGCTTCAAAAATTAACCAAGGAAAATAATTTGCTAAAAATTAGAATCAGTCAAATAAAAGCTAATGACTTTATAAGGCATAAAGTCCAGCAAAACCTAAAGATTGAAAAAATTACGTGGAAATGTAAAATATCTCATAAAATAACAGTTGACCTGGAGAACATATTCAGGAGAGATAATGTAAAAATAATTGGTCTACTGGAAAGCCATGATGGAAAAGCAAACAAAGAAAAAAAACCAAACCTGGACAACACCTTCTAAGAAATTATCAAAGAAAATTGCCCCGAGGTCCTAGAACCAGAGGGTAAAATAGTTATTGAAAGAATCACCTCCGGAAAGAGATTCCAAACTGAAAACTCCAAGAAATGATGTGCATGTGGATTTCAGAAAAACCTGGAATGACTTATATGAACTGATGCTGAGAGAATTGTGCGAGAGAACATTTTACACAGTAAGAACCACATTTCTTCTCACCAATGCAAGGATCTATGACAACTCCAAATGAATCATGATGGAAAATATCATCCACATCCAGAGGAAGAAATTTGTAGTCTGAATGCAGATCAAAGCATGCTATTTGCTCCCAGTTTGTTGTTTTGTTTTCTCTCTTCTTTCTCAAGTTTCTTCCCATTGGTTCTAATTCTTATTTACTTCATGACATATGTGAAAATAGATTTAATATGAATGCATATATAGAGCTTATCCAATTTCATGCTGTTTTGGAGAAGGGAAAGGAGAGAGAGGTGGAATAAATTTAAAATTCAAAATCCTATGCAAGTGAATATTGAAAACAAAAATTAGTTAGTTAATTAAAATGATTACTTTCATGTACATATTTTATATACTTTTTATTTACTTAAACAAACTAAAAAGTTCTCAGTTTTTCTGCTTATTCTCAAGAACTCCTATGTAAACCATCATGAGTTCTGCAAATAGTGATAACATTTTTATTCTTTGGAATTAAAAATGATCCTTAACAATAAAATACAAAATATTTCCATATTCAAGGTAGAATAGAAAAAAGAGAGTAGTATGTAAGAGTCTTATCTCTTAGGTACAATTTGCAGAAAACACACATACATATATGTAAGTGTACATGTGTATATATGCATGCATGTATGTATGTGCATGTGTGTCTCTCTATATATATATGTATAATTAAGCATGCAACTTTCAAAGTCATCCTCCTGTTTGTTCTTTTGTTAAATTTCCTTTCTCTACTATTTTGCAATTTAAAAATACATTTTAGAGAACTTTTTTATTGTTATACTTCTGTAAAGCCAACCAACAGTAGATTCCCAAAAGAATGCTACTGTGAACAGCTTTTAAGATTCAGATTCCACAGTAGTAGTGAACACTCTGTTTATTCTATTACAAATA
Source organism: Pseudocheirus occidentalis (assembly GCA_028646575.1). NCBI lineage: Eukaryota > Metazoa > Chordata > Mammalia > Diprotodontia > Pseudocheiridae > Pseudocheirus > Pseudocheirus occidentalis. Next base: position 92,101,594 of record CM053600.1, read on the forward strand.
AAGATTCAGTACAATATTCACAGTTCAATATTATATCACAATATTTAGCACAGTATTTACAAAAAATCACAGTATTTAGAATGAGGAATAAAAGACGAACACTTAAAGATTCAATCAATCAATTCACCTTTTTTCCCTAAGAGGGGAACCAGCCTAACACTAAAAGATTCAATCAACAATTCACAATATATTGATCTTCCAGTAATGGGGCAACCATTAACTTTAGTCTCCAAATAAAGTTCTTAGAAAACCACACAAACTTTCCACCCCTTGATTTCCAACAAACCTCAGTTCAGTCCAAGGGGAGGCCTTTTCTTCATTTTGGCTTGGGGTAGTCTCCCTGATTCCCTGGATCCTCTTCCCTCGTCCCAGATCCCTCCTGAATCTGCCAGACAATCACCTAGATTCAGGAGCTGACAGCTGCCAGGCTCTCGTCCAGTCCTCAGAGATGAACAACTCCCAGGTCCTTGTCCAGTCCTCAGGGCAATCCCCGGCACACACTGAAGTTCACAGGGTTCAGCACACCTCAAAGCCTTCAGGATTTCTCTTGCCTGGAACTCAAGGATCAGCCAGGCCACCAACAAACAAAATCCCATCCTGTTCATGTCTGAGATACTGGGAGAGGAACACACTCTCTCTCTCTTCCTCTCCTTCTCAGCTGACTTCAATCTCCACAAATCCTCCTTCACTGAGGAGGCAACTCCAAATTCTCTCTTGTCTCTCTAAAATTCTTCCTTATATACAGCACTGGCCTCCTGTCTTGGCCCATAGCCTTCTCCCAAGTCAACAGGGGAATTCACACCTTTTCATCAATGGAGGAGTTCTACCTTCTATACTTAGCCCTAAGTTACTAGGTGCTACTTAGCCCTAAGTATCTGATCTACTTAGCCCTAAGTATCTAATAAACTGATTACTATTACAACTTCCCCAAACTGTTTCTCCCAGGATTAGTTTTCCTTCCCTGATAGCCCTCACATACAATAAACTGCATTTTTAAAAGAAGATTAACTGAATGAAGAAGGGTGAGGGATATCAAACTTTATAAAAATGTTTAAAATTTAAAAATATATTGAGTTTTTCTCATTCATGGACCTTCCACCTCTGAAAAGGATTTGAGTGGGGATATCTTCTGATTTCTCTTCTGTGGACTGTACTTGTTCTTTAAATATTTTACAATATGGAAGTACAGTCAAGACAGTTGAGAGAAACCAGAAGTTATCTGTGCTGTCTTCAGTTTACCTCAAAAATAGAAATAAATCAAACCTCTAAACAGATTTTGGAGAAACAGAATTAACAAAAATTGGACTGTAACAATTGTATAACCCTTGACAACTTAGAAGACCTTCAGGAAAAGTTTTATCTCACTTGAGTAAAGAGGGAGCACAGTTGGTGTATATACAGGTGGTGTCAAGGAAAGACACTGCCAGGCTTTTAAACACAACTCAGATCAATAACCAAGGCCCACAATCCTGATTCAGCAAGCTAATGGTGCAGCAAGCCAGCTGTGAAGCCTCCTGACTCAGTGAAACAGTTGACCTGCCAGCCCTGGAATCCAGGGTACAAAAGGCACAACTAGGTTTGGCCACCCCAGTGCAGTGAGAGAATCATCAGCCCGATAGGCCCCAGCACAGAAAGCCAGTGACCAAGCCATTGGCCCTCAGTGTAAGAAGCTTAGGACAGTGCCCCTGGCACCTCTAGAGCAGAGCTCAACTTGAAAAGTCATGAAATTGGCTAAAAATGAGCTGAAATCCAAACAAAAAAATCCATAAGAACCCTCATCATAGAAAGTCACTATGCAGACAAGGAAGACCAAGACACAAAGCAAATGGTGTCAAAATACCTGCAATCAAAGCTTAAAAAAGAAATATGAATTGGTCTCAAGCCCTAAATTCCTCTTCACAGAACTGAAAATGGGTTGTAAAAATAAAACAAGAGAGATAGAAGAAAAATTGGGAAAAGAAATGAGAGTTAAGCAAGAAAATCTTTTTTTAAAGAGTCAGTGTTTTAAAAAGGGAATCACAGAAATGAACTGAAGAAAGCTAGTCATTGAAAAATAGAATTTTCCAAATGGGAAAAAGATCCATTAAAGAAAACAGCTCCTTTAAATTGACCCAATGAAAAAGAAGGTTCTTTTTTTAAAGATGTGCAATAATCCCTTAAAAATTAAAACTGGGCAAGTGGAAGTCAGTGACTCCATGAGACATTAAGAATTAGTCAAAGAAAATTAAAGCAATGTAAAAAAGTAAATGAAAATATAAAATGCCTCACTGGAAAAACAAGTGACCTGGAAAATTGATCCGGGGGAGACAATTTAGAATTATTGGACTACCTGAAAATCATGATCAGAAAAAGATGTGGAACAGAATCTTTCAAGAAATTGTCAAGAAAGTCTGTCCTGATATCCTAGTTAAAAGGGAATAAAAGAATCATTGAAAGAGTCTACTCTTGAAAAAGCAACTGAAAAGCAACCCTAAAAGCAACCCTAAACTGAAAACTCTAAGCCATAATGTGACTAAATTCCGTAACTACCAAGTCAAGTAGAGAGTACTACAAACAAACAGAGAGAAGCAATTGAAATATCAAGGAGCTACTGTCCGGATTACACAGGAGCTAGCAGCTTCTACCTTAAAGAATCTGAGGAATTGGAATATGATGCTTTGGAAACCAAGGGAGTTTGGATTACAACCGAGAATCAAATAAAGTGAGCATAATCTTTTAGGGGGAGAATGGATATTAAATGAAATAGAAGAATTTCAAGCTCTCTCAAAGAAAAGACCAGAGCTGAACAGAAAATTCAGTCTTCAAATGCAAGGCTCAAGAGAAAAATAAAAAGGTAAACAGAGAAGAAAAAAACACATTCAATAAGGTTAAACTGCTCAGAGCCATACATGGCAAGATGATACTATTGAGAACTGTATCTCAAATCATGTAGTTAGAAAGAGGGTGTTGGAATAAGTTGACTTTGATGTGATAATATTTAAAAAAACATTTAGGAGGTGAAAAAGATTTAATTGGGAGAAGAAGAAAGAGGGAGGCAGAATGGGGTAAATGATATTAATGAAGAGGAACAAAAGATTTTTTTGAAGTGGAAAGAAGTTAGAGAGGGTGTTTTATTTTAACCTTGCTCTCTTCAGGTTTGGCTAAAGAGGCAATAATATGAACGCTCAGTTGGGTATAGAAATCTACCTTATCCTATGGGTAAGTAGAAGGTAAAAGGGAAAAAAAAACATTTTGGTGGAGGTGGAGGTTGATATATGGGAAAATAGATTGAGGTAGGAGGTAGTCAGAAGCTAAACACTCTTGAGGAGGGACAGGGTGAAAGGGGAGAGAGAGTAAAGTACAAAGAAGGAAAAAATGGAAGAAGGGAAATACACAATAATAATTCATGTGAATGGCAGTGGGATGAATGATCCCATAAAACAGAAGTTCAGAGAAGAGTAGATTAAAAACAATATGTTTTTTATTGTTTAAAAACAATATGTAGATTTAAACAATATGTTGTTTACCAGAAACATATTTGAAACAGAGGGACACACATGGAATAAGGGTAATAGACTGGAATAGAATATATTATGTTTCAGTTGAAACCAAAACAAAGAAGCAGGACCAGCAATTCTGATATGAGACAAAGGAAAAGTAAAACCAGTTGAAAATTTTAAAGACAAGGAAAAAAACTGCATCTTGGTAAAACATGCCATAGACAATGAAGTAATATCAATACTAAACATATATGCTCCAAGTGGTCTAACATCCAGATTGCCAGAGGAGAAGTTAATTAAATTACAGGAAGAAGTATAGAGCAAAACTGTACTAATGAGGGCCTCAACATCTCCCTCTGAGATCTAGAAAAATCAAACCATAAACTAAACAAGAAAGAAGTAAAGGAGATGAATAAAAACTTTCCAGATTTAGATGTGATAGGCCTGTGGTTTGAACTGAATGCATTTAGAAAGGAATATTCCTTTTTCTCAGTGACATATGGCACCTACACAAAAACTGACCATATATTATGGCTTAAAAAAGCATAGTTTAATGCAGAACTGTAGAAATATTAAATGCATCTTTTTCAGAACATGATGCAATCAAAATTATGTTTAATAAAAGGCCACAGTAAGCTAGATTAAAATTAAACTAGAAATTAAATAATTTCATTCTAAACTATAAATGGATCAAAGAAAAATCGTAGAAAAATTAATAATTTCATCCATGAGAAAGACAATAATGATGATCCAATATACCATAATCTGTGAAATGCAGTCAAAGCAGTACTTAAGACAAATATTATATCTCTAAATGCTTATATTAAAAAAATCAGAGAAAGGGCAGACTGATGAATTGGGCATGCCACTTATGAAACTAGAAATAAGAACAAATTTTAAAAAATTTAATATCAAATTAGAGATTCTGAAAACCAAAGAAGAGAATAATAGAACTGAAACAAAAAAAATCTATTGAACTAGGAACTAAAACTAAGAGCTGGTTCTATGGAAAGCAAACAATGAAATAGATATGCCTTTGGTTAATTAGATTTAAAATTAAAAACAAAAGAAGGAAAACAAATCAAATTATCCAAATAAAAAGCATGAATTCACTAACATTGAAGGGGAAATTAAAGCTATAATGAGGAGCTATTTTGCTGAACTGTATGGTATTAAATAAATTCATCTAAGTGAAATGGATGTATATTTACAAACATATAAATTGCCCAGATTAACAAAAGAGTAAATGAAATATTTAATTAACCTCATTAAAAAAAGAAATTTAAGTAATCATCACTGAAATCCCTATATAAAAATCTTCAGGGTGAGATGGATTTACAAGTGAATTCTACCAAACACAAAAAGGAATATTAGCAATTTTGGAAAATAATCAAAGAGGTAATCCTACCAAATTATTTCTATGAAACAAACATGATGATTATGATACAGAAACCAAGAAAATACAAAACAGAGAAAGAAAATTATAAACGAATTCATCTAATGAAAATTGATGCAAAAATTTTAAACAAAATATTAGCAAAGAAATTACAGCAATTTTTCACCAAGATAATACCCTATGACCAGACAGAATTTATACCAGGAATAGAGGGATGGTTCAGTATTAGAAAACTATCAACATAATTGGCTATACCAATAAAAAATCTAACAGAAATCATATTATTATCTCAATAGATGTAGAAAAAGCTTCTGACCAAATACAACACTCATTCCTACTAAAAGTACTAAAGACCATAGGAATAAGTGGAGCTTTCCTTAAAGTGATAAGTAGTATCTTTCTAAAGTCATTAGCAAGCATTATATGAAATGGTGATAAAATAGATGCCTTCCCAATAAGATCAGGGGTGAAACAGGGATACCCATTATCACCACTATTATTCAATTTTGCCCTGGGAATGTTAGTTTTTAGCAATAAAAGAAAAAAATGATGGCATTAGAATCAGCATTGACTAAACAAAACTCTCTCTTTGTAGGTGATATGATGATATACTTAGAGAATCCTAGAGAATCAACTAAAAGAACTGCTTTAAATAATTAACAATTTTTGCAAACTCCCATTGATCATCAACATTTCTATATATTATTAGCAAAGCCCAAGCACAAAAGACAGAAAGAGAAATTCCATTTAAAATATCTGTAGATAATTCAAAATATTTGGGAACCTACTGACAAAGGCAAACCTAGGAACTACATGATCAAAATTACAAAACACTATTCATGCAAATAAAGTCATATCTTAACAGCTGGAGAAATATTAGTTTCTCATGGGTAGGCTAAACTGATATAATAAAAATGACAATTATCCTTAAATCAATTTGTTTTTTCAGTGTTATGCCAACAAAACTACCAAAAATTATTATTTTTATATCAATCCAAGTAAACTTTATTACAATAAAATTGTCAAACACTAAATCATACACTAGATTCTCAAAGTATTATCACCTTTTAAATAAAAAAAATGGTCTAACAGAATTTAACCATAAATTAAATAAATAAGTCCCAGAACCAAAGGAACCAAAACACTTTGAATTGGTAGTGTGAAAAACAAAAAAGTCCAAATACAAAACTCCTGCTAAATCCACAATTAACCTTTCCATGCAAAACAAAATCCAGCATTCTCTTTCAAATCTATGTATACCTGGGCAGCTAGGTAACACAGTGAATAGAGGAGACTTTGGGCAAGTCACTTGGAGCTAGTACAATTCACAATGAACTTTGTATAAGTGATCATGGTTTCAGGGAGAATCCTGAAAGGCCCAAAATGTTGTTGTACGAACCAAGTCCTTCATGTACACATGTAGTTTGAAATTATATGATCAATGCATGCAGACAGAAATACATTCAGTGGTCATATAAAGCAGTTGTACCTAGAAATCCTGTTTTAGAACTGAACCATTGTGAACAAGGTCATGCTTTCCACACTCAACCTTGCTGAAAAACGTTGAGCAAAAAACTCTAGATTCCAAGCATCCTCTTGCTCTTGATTTTCCATGGTTCAGAAGAATGGCTTCTGACAAGTCTCCAATGCAATTTTTTCCTGGTATGGATATCCTTAGAAGCAACTTTTTACAATGTGAATATACTGAAATCTTCATTGTTACAGCCATATCTTGTCAGTTAACTTCAGGTTGTGTCAGAAAGTGGACAGCATATTTCGAACAAGGTATTCAAAGTACAGTTTGTCTCCAATTTCTACAATTCTTTTGGCCAATTCAATTGTACTTGGAATAATTACTGGATCTACAGGTTGCAGAGATGAAGGATCGGGCTCACTGAGAGGCAGGGGTTGGGGTGCCTTTTGTTCAGACATCCTGGTCAGGCTGGGGAGATCTGGTCATTAGAAATGGAGCAGACCGATGACAACCCTTGCTCCAGAGTCTTGCTCTGGAGGGTGGCAGGCAAGAGAGGAGCAGCACAAGACAGCATGAACAAGGTGCAGATGTGAGCTGGGGTGTCGAGCTTCTCCAGCACACTGAGCTAAGGCCAAGGGCCCACACTCTTAAAGGGACTTTCCCCCAAAAATTATTTTATAGAACTGGAAAAACAATAAAAATATTTTTTCTGAAAGAACAAAAGATCAAGAATATCAAGAGAATAAATGAAAAAAAAATACAAAGAAAGGTAGCCGAACCATACCACATCTAAAATTGGATTATAAAGTGGCAGTTGTCAAAAAGAATTTGGTACTAAGAAATAGAGTGGAGAATCAATGGAAGAGTTTAGGCACAAGAGATAGACCAGTAAATGACTAAAGTAAGCTACTGTTTGATAAGCCCAAAGACTCTTGCTTCTTCAATAAGAACTCACTATTTGACAAAAACTGCTAGGGAAATTGGATAATTATATGGCAGAAACTAGACACAGACCAACATTTCACACTGTATAGAAGGATACAGTGAAAATGTGTTCATGATTTAGACATAAAGGGTGATAACATAAACAAATAAGGAGAGCATTGGGGTAGTTTACCTGTGTGATTTGTAAAGAGGAGAAGAATTTATGACTGAGAGACAGAGAACATTATGAAACGGAAAATGGATGATTTTGATTAAATTATGTTACAATTAATTACATTAAATTGAAAAGTTTGTGTGCAAACAAAGCCAATGCAGCCAAGATTAGAAGAAAAGGAGAAAGTTGGGAAACAATTTTTTCAGCTATTATTTCTAATAAAGGCCTCATTTCTCAAATGTGTAGAGAACTGAGTCAAATTACTAAGAATACAAGTCATTCCCCAATTGATAAATGGTCAAAGGATATGAACAGGCAGTTTTCAGATGAAGGAATTAAAGCTATCTATAATCATTTTAAAATGCTCTAAATCACTATTGATTAAAGAAATACAAATGAAAACAATTCTGAAGTACAACTTCAGGCCAATCAGATTGACTAATGTGACAGAAAAAAAGATAAATGCTAGAGAATATATCAGAAAACTGGGACACTAATGCATGTTTAAAGGAGTTGTGAACTGATTCAACTATTATGGAGAACAATTTGGAGATATGTCTGAAGAGCAATCAAACTATACATTCTTTTCTCAGCAATGCAATGATTCAGATAATTCCAAAGGACTCATGGTGGAAAATCCCATTCAGAAAAAGAACTATTTAGTCAGAAAAAAGATCAAAGCACACTAATTTTTGTTTTTTCTTTCTTATTCCCTTTCCATTTTGTTCTGAATCTTTTTTTCATTGCATGACTAATGTGGAAAAATGTTTACATAATGGCTCATCTATAGTCTATCAAATTGCTTTCTCTCTTGAGGTGGGGTAATAGGAGGAAAGGAGTAGAAAAAAATCTGAAACCCAAAATTTTATAAAAAGACTGGATGTTGAAAATTATCTTTACATGCAACTGAAAAAAATGACATAATATTTTAAAAAATTCAACCCATATTCAGAATATAGAATCTGGAACTCGTTCCCCTACATTTGCCAATGTCTATCCCTTCTGCTTGTGAATCATATTTATGTAACTCACATTCACACTTATCTTCAAGGTTTACAAAGTGCTTTACTCAAAACATCCCTTGGAAATAGGAAACAACACCTGAAGATTTGCAAAATGGTTTATGTGTGTTATCTCATTAGATTCCCACAACAACCCAGTGAAGCATGTGAAATATTCCAAATATATTACCAAGGAAGTGAAGAGTGGGAGATGTTTAGTGACTTTCCCAGGGCCACACAGTCAGTAAATAAACATTTATTGGGGGCAGAGCCAAGATGGCAGTGTTGAAGCAGTAAGATTTTGCAGCTCCCACAAAATTACCTCAAATGCCCATAAAATACGACTCTAAGCAAATTTTAGGGCCCCCCAAACTCACCAAAATACAGAAAACACATCTCCTGCTGAAGGCAGCTCGGCAGGTAAGGCTCATGTCAGCAGGCTAGGAGCCAAAACCAGCCCAGCCTGAAACTGCAGCTTGTCCCAGGGTGATCAGGAGGAGCCACAGCTGGAGTCTTCAGTAGAGTGGATTGGTGACACCTGTGGCAATTTCCAGATTTATCAAGCCAGGAGAAATAAGGACTAAGAGAAAGGTCAATGGGACTCAGCTAAATTTGGGGGAGAAAAGTGGTCTGGCCAAACTGCCCCCAGGGTAAGGAAGCAGCAGAAGTGGCAGTAGCGGCAGAAATGGTGGCAGCCATGTCTCCCTGACTGCTTCAGAGATCCTGGCCTTCGGACGGCAGGGGGACCAAGCAATTGATCAGAGGCCAAGTGCTCTTGCATTGAGTGGCCTGGATCTGGATTGTGGTCTTGGGTGGTGGTCCTGGGGTGCACTTCCAGTGAGCCAAAGCTTGTGGGGGCTGCAGCACTCCTCTAAAAGCTCTGGCAGCTGTGATAACCCCAGCAATTTGGGGCAGAGCTTTCCCCCATTAAAGCAAAATTCCACAGAGCTAAAAAATCAAGCAATTAATTGACTGGCCAATATGAGCAGGAAAAGGAAGCAAAGTAAGGGAAAAACATTTATTAAATGCCTACTATGCATTAGGTGCTGTGCTAAGTGCTGGGAATATAAAAAGAGGTAAAAGACTGTACTAGTTCTCAAGAATCTCAAAATCTAATGACAGAAGCAACATTCAAACAAATGTGTACAGAAAAGTTCTATATTGGAGAATAGGAAATGATTAAAAATAGCAGGGGTCAGGAAATTAGGGACAAAACATTTTGGAAAAATAAGAATTAAGAAGGGTTGGAAAATGGTTCCTATAGAACCATTATCCTATAGATAGGATTTCAGTTGCAGCTTGGAAGAATCAAGGGAAGGCAGTGAAGATGAGGAGGAGGAAAATCCTAAACATGGGCAGAGAAAATGCCCAGAGGTGAAACATTGGTTGTCTTGTTTAAGTGACAGCAAGGAGGTCTATATTACTGGATAACTGAGGCCTGAGGGAATTTAATGTATAATGAGACTGGAAAATTCCAAGGAGAGAGTAAGTTGTGTCAGGCTTTGAAAGCCTAACAGAGGATTTTGTATTTGATCCCAAAGCCATTAGGAAGCCACTAAAATTTAGTGAGTAGGGAGTTGCCATGGTTTGACCTGCACTTTAGGGAATTCACTTTGGCAGCTAAATAAAGGAGTAGAATGAGGAAAGACCTGAGGCAGGCAGATTTACTGGCAGGTATAGTAATAGTCCTGGCAGGAGGTAATGAGGTCATGCATCAGAGGAGTGGCAGCACCAAAAAGAGAAGTTTTCACAAAGGTGAAATCAACAGACTTTTAAAACAGATTGGATATGAGAGATAAAAGAGAGAAGTTGAGGATGATATCCAAGTTGTGAACCTGAGGGACAGCCTGGATGGTACTGCCCTCAAACAATTAAGTGGAATTAAGTGGAGGGGAGAGTTTTGAGTGAAAACTGAGTTCAGATTTGGTTATTTTGAGTAGAAGAAATCTAGGGGACATCTCCTTTGACATATCTGAAAGCCAGTTGGAGCTATATGATTGGAGGTCAGTAAAGAGGTAAGGGTAGGAAAACTAGATATCAGAATTATTTGCAGAGATAGGGTAATTAAATTTATGGAAGCTAATGAAATCACCAAGTAAAGTTAGGGCCTGGGAGAGAACTCCATGGAATACTTTTAGTTAGATGGTATAACTAAGATGAAAAGCCATCGAAGAAGACTAATAAGGAATACTCTGAGAGGTAGGAAGAGTTCCAGTAGAGAGAGCAGTGACCTGAAATCTAGAGAGTGGAAAATATTAAGGTGGCAAGGGTGATGGACAGTGTCAAAGACTATAGAGAAGTCAAGGAGAATTAAGAATGAGAAAGGGGCAATGGATTTGGCAATTAAAAAATGATTGGTAACTTAGGAGAAAACTGTGGGATGCAGGGGAATGATGAGTTTGAGATCCAGATTATAAGGAATGGGGAAAGGACAGAAAGTGGAGACATCTGTTGTAGATGGCCTTTTCAAGGAGACTGACAACAAAAGGCAGAAGAAATAGGGTTAGTTAGTGGGGATAAAAGGATCAAGGGAGGGTGTTTTTGAGTTGAGAGGATGACATGATAATTTTGGGCAGAGGGAAAAGTCCAGTAGAAAAGGAAGGATGGAATAAGTTACAAAGTAGGAATAACAGAGGGGACAAGCTACTGGAGGAGATGAGATAGACTGGAATCTCTTCTGAAGCAGAGGAGTGGGCCTTGGTAAGAAGTAACACTTCTTTACTTGAGACAGAGGTGAAAGAGAAGATAGTGGCAGAAGGCATCTGAGTGATATGACATGAAGAAGAGGGGATAATCATGAGCTCATGGCAAATGACTTCAGTTTTTCATGTGAGGTATGAGCCAAAGTTTTCAGGTAATAGAGTGGGGAAGAGAGCCATGGGATATTTTTAAAAAGGTAAAAAAAATGGATTTGGTAGAAATTTCTGTGGAATGTGAGATAATGAGTTGATGAGGGATGTATAGTAGGATTGTCTAGAAGCATAAAAGGCCCATTTGAGGTTGTGTAACATAAATTGGTAATGCACCCAGGCAGAATGATTACATAATTTTCTCCACCTAAACTCAGCAGCAGTCATGCAGGAAAGAAGGCAATGGATAATTGGAATCATCCAAGGTGGATTTTTGGCAGGAGACAATTAGTGATAAGATTAAATGGCCAGAGACTCAAAGGAAGAAGACAGTTGAATTGGTTCACCAAGGAGTCAAGATGGAAAAAAGAGGAGAGAATGACTAGTTCATAGGTGATAATCTAAGAAAGAATTGATGAGTCAAAGGATTAGATGCAGGGGTTCTCAACCTTCCTAATGCCTCAACCTTTTAATACCTTTTAAGTTCCTCATGTTGTGGTGATCCCCAATCATAGCATTTTTGTTGCTACTTCATAACTGTAATTTTGTTTTCTGATGGTCTTAGACAACCCCTGTGAAAGGGTTATTTGACCCCCAAAGGGATCAAAACCCAGGTTGAGAACTGCTGGTAGAAAGTATCTCAGGAAGGATTTAAACTCAGGTCTTTTGAATGCCACTTATATCAGTCTTTCTACTATATCAACTAGCTGTTTAGTTAGAATAATTCTGATTACTACTATAAATTTAATTGATGAGAAATATAATATTAACAGTTGAAGTCACATGTCCAAGGTCACAGACAAATCCTAAGTGGCAGATCCTTAATTTATTATGTCCTGCAGCATTTTTTGCATGTAATAGTATTTTATGTTTTACACGTAAAGATAATTTTCAACGCTGATTTTTGTAAGATTTTGAGCTACAAGTTTTTCTCCCTGTCTGCCCCCCACAAGACAGCAAACAATCGGACATATTTTGTGTATGTAAAATCATTTTAAACATATTTCCACATTAGTTGTTTTGTGAAAGAAGATTCAGAACAAAATGAAAAACAAAACCATGAGAAAAACAAACATAAACAGTGAAGATAGCATGCTTTGATCTGCATTTAGAGTCCATAGCTTTTTCTCCAAATGTTGATACCATTTTCCATTTGGAATCTTTTGGAATAGTCTAGGACTATTGTATTGCTGAGAAGAGCTAAGTCATACTTTATTATGGCACAATGTTTCTGTTACTGTGTAAAATGCCCCCTTGGTTCTGTTCACTTCACTGAGCATAAGTTCATATAAGTCCTTCCAGGTTTTTCTACACATAATTTCTTACAGAATATTAGTAATCTGTTATATCCATATGCCATAGCTTGTTCAGCCATTTTCCACTTGATGGGCATTCTCAAGATTTACAATTATTTGCTGCCACAGAGAGAAGAGTTATAAATATTTTTGCCCCTATGGGTGTATGGTTTGTATTCTTATAAATTTGACTAAGTTCTCTATATATTTGAAAAATGAGGGCTCTATCAGAGACACTTGCCATAAAGATTTTTCTCAGCTTTCCTTCTAATCTTGGGTACATTGGTTGTATTTCTTCCAAACAATTTTAGCTTAATCTAATCAAAATTCCTATTTTAAATTTTGTAATGCTTTCTATTTCTTGCTTGGTCATGAACCTGTAACTCAATTTCTCCTTTAAGAATTTGGATGCTATATCACTTGCGGCATATATGTTTAATACTATTAATGTTACTTCATTATCCATCGAGCCTTTTAGCAAGGTCTAGTTTCCTTCCTTATCTTTTTAAATTAGGTCTATTTTCCCCCTTTTTTCCTTTTTTAAAAAAATGACTTATTTGTTTACTTTTAGTTTACAAGATTCAGTTCCAGAATCACTTGAGTTTCAGATTTTCTCCTCTTCCTTCTCTCCCCTCCCCCCCAACATGGTGGCATACAATCATGTATAGGATCTGCAAACTCTCACATTCTACAATAGTCTGGTTGTATACAAGGGTTGTAACCGACGGAGTGAACAATGGGAAAAAAGAAACAAAACCAAACATAGAAAAGAACGATAGCATGTATTACTTCAGTCTCCATTTAAACTCTGATCTTTCTAGATCTCTCTGAATGTAGATATCTCCTTCCATTCTGAAACTTGTAGAGTTGTATTTTAACTATGTACTGCTGAGAAGAGTCCAGTTTATCAAGGTTGGTCATCACACATATGTTGTGTCTGTGACTGTGTACAAATTTTTCCTGGTTCTGCTCTTCTCACTTAGCATCAATTCGTATAAACCTCTCCAGGTAATTATGAAGTCCATCTACTTCCCATTTCTTATACCACAATTGTATTCCATCACATTCATATACCAAAACTTGTCCAGCCATTCCTCAATTGATGGGCATCCCTTAAATTTCCAGTTTTTTGCCACCACAAAGAGAGCTGCAATAAATATTTTTGTACAT
>CM053600.1:92115856-92131958 GCA_028646575.1 Pseudocheirus occidentalis
CTCTGAAGATGTTCTGTATAATCACACATCCACAGCCTATATTGAATTGAGTGTCCTTCAAGTGGGGGTGGGTGACAAGTGAGGAATCTAAAGAATCTAGAATTTAAAGTTCTGTAATACCTGCAACTAGGAATTAAGATATACAGGGGCTGGGATAGGAAGACCCTCCCTGCCCTACCAGAAAATAAGAGAGCAGAGCAGGGGAGGGGCTTTACAGTGGGATTGCTCTTTTAGGGTTGGGGCTGGGGCAAGATGGGGAGAAAATTTGTAATACAAAAATGTAATGAAAATGAATAATGTAAACAATAAAACAAATAAAAAATAAATTAAAAAATAGAAATAGGTTTTCCCCTGCAGGAGAGTAGTGAGAAGAAGAATCAGGAAAGTTAGCAGAGAAGCAGTTTCTTTTGGGGAAGGTGGCTCCTAAAGGGAACAAGTACATCAAGGCCTGATGTAAAGGTTGTAATTTGCTGTGGGTACATGAATTTTCTTCATTTGTGCCTCCCTACTAGGTTTCTGTGTTTATCTGCTTTTCCCCACAAATACTTCCTGCGTTGGTGAGAGGATACAACCTAGTTTTATGGGTAGATTGTTGTATATTGCTTATTCTTCTGTATGCTTTGTTTTGAATTACTGTAATATAAGGATTTATTGTTGCTTTTGCTATATCATTAAATTAATATTGTATATTTAAGAGTAAAAAAAAAAAGAAGATCATGAGATCCACAAGTCTTCAGTAGTAAATGACCATTGCTGCTACTGTTTCAAACTTTGTTTCTACCTAGGACTCACTGTCAAGTCTGATATTCTGAGCCTCCTCTAGCATTACAGTCATCCAGAATTATAAGTTTGTCCTCTTTTGGCACATTGATGATAAGGGCTTCTAGCTCTTCATAAATTTTTTCCTTGGCTTCATCAGAGTTCATGATGGTAGCTGAATATCCACTGTTGATGGTGGCATAATGTTTTCCTACAAGTGGGAATGATGTCATGAGTCTGTTGTTTGCACCTTTGAGCAAGCATACCAGTTTGTGGCCTGGATTAGTTTCGATTGCAAAACCTGCACCAGCTTCATGGTGCTCCCCTTATGACCATTCCAGAAAAACATGTGTCCCATTCCAACTTCAGCAAGCCCGCCTTCATTTGCCCGGCCTGTTTCATTCAGGACTGCTATTTGGATATGATACATGCTGAGTTCTCTTGCAACAAGAGCTTTTTGTCTTTCAGGTCTACTGGATTTTGTATTGTTTATAATTGTTTATGCATTCCATGTGCTGATGGTGAGTAGAATCATCTTTGCAGACATTTTTGTACTTTTTTGTGTGTTTTCTGAGTGCAGAGTAGGATTCCCTACCTGCTGTAGTAATCAGGTCAGGTTGAGTAAGCAGACAATTTCTAGCCCCTTCCTTACACCAAGATGTGAGCAGTGCAATCCTTAAAAGGCTGCTCAGACACCCAGGGGGCTGCCAAGTTCCTCTGCTGCTTCTAGTGACAAATGACCCTATGGCAGGGTTGTGTCTACAGCTCCCAGTGTATTCACACCTGCTGCTTCATCACTTGTTTGTGGTCACATTAATTTGATACAGGTATAATGGTAGAATGATACAGGTGATGTCTTTTGATTTGTGTATAAATTTGATTTAAGTGAGACATAGCTGAGTGAAGTTGTTGGCCTTATTCTCTTCTCCAGAATCACACAGTCCAGTGGAAGGACAGAAGCAAGATGACTGAAGATAGCTGTAGATGCAGTGGATGACCTTGCCATCTTTGATATTTTATCAAGCTCTAAGTGCTCCACAGCACCTGCTTCAGCTGCCTTCATGGCCATTGGAAAAAATTGTTCTCACCCACTGTTTCCACCAGGGGAGGTTCTCACATGCTTGGAGTAGACACCCTCCTAATTCACCAATGGTTTTGAGATGCCTTGATTACTCTCAACCTGGTTTAGCCAGTCTGCCAAACTGGTTTACTGTGGTGTGGCCGCCAACCATTCTACAGCTTCTTGGAGCGACAGGTGAGAGAGTTGGTGGAACAGGTAGAAAGCAACCTAGAAAAGGTCTCTGTAGCCATCACTCTCAGGGGTACCAGTCCTTCCTGAACACACCCTACACTCTCTGGAAAGAGGGATAATTTCAGCATGTCATAGAAAAGGCTACTGAGGTCTTCCCTGAAGGGAGGGAAGCTGTGAAATAGAGTGGAGCAGCATAAGAACAATCCTGAGGAAGGAAGCAATTCAATTGCAAAGGCGTGGGTCTTAGAGGATGGATTCCATGCAGAGTGAATAAAGCTGAAGCAGCAGAATGCTTTAGTAATGGGAACAAGAGTCTATTCTGGGGGTCCCAGGGTATGCCAGAAATTGAATAGATGTCTTTACAGTTGCCTTTCTGGGACAAAGGTCAGGGGTCTGATCCCTGATTTGTTAGGGTATGCTCCCTGCATTCCACTTGGAGTAAGGGATATTTGTAGTATTATAAGATGCTCTAGCCCTGTTTAGGGAAATCTGTGGCCACAGAAGCTGACCAGAGGTATCAAGTGAGGCATTTAGAGAAGGAACCCATGAGGAGTTCAGGATGAAGATAGAATTACATTGCATGGGATTTAATGATCCAAGGTAGTGGTCTGTGTTACTGCTTTTACCAAGGATGTAGAGTTGCAGCCTGAGTTTCTAGAGAGACTCTTGAAGGTAGCAAACCCCATGGTAATGTTCTAATATGCTAGGGGCCCTCTATACTGTGGTTAAGTTCTCTATTTCTCAGTTAGGGTGCTTTTTTCATCAAAAGAAGATGTACTTTTAGGTGTTTTAATGTTCACAACTGTGGTAGCATGGAGAGATTAGAGATACAGGTGAAGGTAGGGGACATACAAAAGTTGCTGCTCTATGGAACAGACCAGGACTGATTAGTTTTGATGGACTATAGGTTCTGAGAACTCCCTTGAGCTGTCCTCGAAATCTCCCACTTGATCTGACATTTGCCTGAGGCTATCAGCTTTTCATAATTGCAATCCTCTAATCTCTGTAAACTCTGGATTGCCTCTGGCTGCTTCTCATCCTTGATCTTAACAAAATTCCATTCTCTTGGTTCCTGCAGTCTGACCTATAGTCACCTCCGCCTACTGGTCACTCCCATTAAGAACCTCCCATTAAGAAGCCTACCCCTTCCTCCAGTCACCCCAGACTACTTGGCCATCCTAGATCCCTCCCATAGCCTTTCTGTATATAAGATCCACCTTGCCTCCATGAAGGTGCTCAGATTCATTCTGTCAGTATAAGTAGCACAAATACTCAGATTCCTTAAGAGGTTAACCAATGCTCAGATTCCTTAAGTCTACCCAATGGGACAGAATTTTGGTGAACTTTGTTTTTCTTTGCCTAAAAAAAGGTTTGGTTTGATGAGGTGCAGGCTCTGGGATCCCCCTTGAGCTCTCCTTGAATCTTCCCACATAAGAATTTGCTTGAGGTCATAGACCTTTCATTGTGGCTCTGCCCAAATCTTTACTGCTCCCTTGTCCAGCAGTTTTCTACCCTTGATCCTTCTGTTCCACCCTTGAACTGGCCTAGCCCACCATCGTCTGTCAGCTGCAGGTAGCCTCCAGCAACTTACCATCATTAATCACTCATTACTGGTGTCTGACCACATCTGACTCCTGAAGACCCTTCCCAAACTCACTACTGGAGTCTGACCTCATCTGACTCCTCCTGGAAACCCTTCCCAAACTCCTCCTCTAGATCACTCCTAGATTCCTCCCACAACCTTTCTGTATATAAGACCCATCTTCCCTCCATGTGGCATGAGAGCAGGATAGAAAGACCTAGCACAGACTTGCTCTGGCCCACTTGCCCAATGGAAGCATCACAGATACCTAGGCTCCTTAAGAGTCTACCCAAAATGGCAAACTTTTAATAAATTTTGTTTTTCTTTGGCTGAGAGAAGACTTATTTTGAATTCATTTGGCAGGACCCAGCATGTTGGTGTTTTGGAGTCTATACCTCGACACTTTATGGTTAACCTCTTTAGGTTCACTATTTGGGGGCTCAGCACCCCTAAACCTCAATAGATTCCCAGACTGAGAAGTAGAGACTTTTGAAGCATGCTGTCTTGATTAGTATATCAGAATCTTACCATTGGGTTCATGATTCAGGTTTCTAACATGGAGACAAAGGTTAAAGCCTGAAGCAACTCTGAACCTGAATAGAATGCCCAAGAGTTTGTTAAATTGGGTGTTTTAGAGAAGCCTTGTTTGGGGCTTCTAAATAGGTGCTTCTTGGGGGTGGGATACAAGATGTTATTGTTATACACTTGAAAGGTGCATGTTTGCTCTTAGGGTAGGCTGAAAGAAACTGCTGCTAGCTCCTCAAGACTCTCACAGTGTATATGTCCTATTTTAAAGTTAAGCCCTCAAAAACAATGTCAGTACTTAACTTACAAGTACAACCAATCTACAGAAGCTAGCAATCTACACAACAATACCTAGTGGGGTTCAAGGGACCATCAGTGCAGGATAAGGTAAATAGCCAGGTCCTGTAGCCACTGGCACAAGGTGCCTGAAATAGAGTGTGTTTCACTCTAGGAGCAAAGCTCAAATTTAAAGGAAGAGAAAAGGCCAAAAAAGATGAGAAAAAAAGCAAAACGAAAACAAGAAACAAAGAATCTGTCCTTTGAAAGTTATTAGGGTGACAGGGAAGACCAAGACACAAACCCAGAAGAGGACAACAATGTTAAAACACCTACGGGGAAAGCCCTAAACAAAACTGGTAAATGGCCTCAAGCCCAGAAAGAACTCATGGAAGAGCTCAGAAAGGAGCTTAAAATCCTATGAGAAGTACAAGAAAAAATTGAGAAAAAAAATGATGCAGCAGAATTATAGGGGAAAAACAAGTCAGCAGCTTGATAAAAGAAAATAATTGCTTATGAAATAAAACTGGTCAAATGGAAAGGGAAGGACAAAAGCTAAGGAGAAACCAACTCCTTAACTGTGAGAATGGGGCAAGTGAAAACTAAAGACTCTATAAGACAACTAGCATCAACAAACAAATTCAAAAGAATGAAAAATAGAAGAAAATGCAAAGTACTATATTGTAGAAATCAACTGATCTCAAAAATTGATCCGGGGAGACAATGTCACAATCTTTGGAGTATCTGAAAGTCATAATCAGATAGAGGATTTTAATAGTACATTTTAAGAAATTATGAAAGAAAGATTCCCTGATATCTTGGAACAAGAGAGGAAAATCAACATTCTAAAATGCTCCAGTGACCTCAGGAAAGAGATCTGAAAATATTATGATGAAATATAAATAATGCATGCCCAGGCCTGCC
This sequence comes from Pseudocheirus occidentalis, assembly GCA_028646575.1. Lineage (NCBI taxonomy): Eukaryota > Metazoa > Chordata > Mammalia > Diprotodontia > Pseudocheiridae > Pseudocheirus > Pseudocheirus occidentalis. The sequence continues at coordinate 92,121,175 of CM053600.1, forward strand.
AGACTGTTAACTTCCCAAGTGAACTACCTCAGTCCACGTGGACAGTCTCAGTTGCCTCTATGACTCTTCGGGATGTTGATCGCCTCTATGACCCTTTGGGATATTCTCAGATCAGACAGACTAGTCAGAAACACCTTAGTGGAGTAGTATGGGTCTCTTTATTCTATCCTATTGTGTGCCCTATCCCCATGTGTGCCATGTCCTGCGCTCTCCCACTGCCTTATATAGACTGTCTGTCTTCCCCTCGTCAAGTGCCTCAGTAACAGTATTCTGATGGGGGGAGCGCTCCTCTGCTTATTCACACATGCTCCATGACACCCATGACCTTTCATCCTCCAAGACCCTACTACTTATGGGACACGGGAGGGCGGGTGCTTGGTAAACAGGAAATATTGTCACAGGAGTGGTGCAAAGGCATGGATGCCTCTTAGACCCACCTCCAGTCTTCCTGTTTGAGAGGACACACTGACCGAGTTCAGACCTCTGGTCATTCAAGGCTTAAAGTGGCCCTTACAATGTAAAAATATTATAATTAAACATTATATTTAAAGAACCATCAGGTCAAGGGCAAAAATAGAACAAGTCAATGAAATGATGTCAATACAAAACACACATGCATGAATTGGTATAGCATCTTAAAAGAGAACTCTAGGTCAGTTAGCGGTTTATGACCAAAGAAACAAAGAGAGTGAGACAGAGATATAGAGAGAGACAGAGAGAGAGACAGAGACAGAAAGAGAGAGACTATTATGAAATATACAATAAATAATTTTGATTACATTAAATTAAAAGCTTTTGTATAAACCAAACCAATATTAGCAAAATTAAAAGAATAGCAGAATCTGTCTCTGATGGAGTGTTTCTGATCAAGGCTTTATTTTTGAAATATATAGAGAACTAGATTTAAAAAAATAACAAGAATATATGCCATTCACTCACATTTACAAACACATTTATAAGCAGTTCTTTTTGTGGTGGCAAACAATTAGAAATTGTGGCTATATCTATCAGATGAATATGAATGTATACGTAGAGCCTATATCTGAATGCTCGCTTTCTTGATTTGGGAGTGGGAAGGTGGGGAGTGAGAAAAATTTGGAACTCCATATCTTACAAAAATTAATGTGAATGAACAATCAGATTTCAAAAAAGCCTAGAAAGACTCATATGATTTGATGTAAAGTGATATGAGTAGAACCAAGAAAACATTGTATATATTATCAGCAACATTGTGTGATGATCAACTATGAAAGATTCAGTTCTTCCCAGCTATGCAATGATTCAAGGCAAATACAAGGGACTCAAAAAGTGAAATACTATCCACATCCAGATAAAGAACTGATTAATCTGAATGCCAATTGAAGCATCTTTTTTTTCATTTTATTCCTTGCATGTTTTTCCTCCTTTTCATCAGTTTCATCTTTCACAATTTAGACTACTATGGCTTACTTGATACCATATACATGACCCATATTAAGTCACCTAACATTTTTCAAATAGGGGAGGAGAAGGAGGGAAAAGGGGGAAATATTTAGAATTCAAAATGTTGTAAAAATCCATGCTGAAAATTGCCTTGACATGTATAGGGGGGAAAACAAGTTACAACTTTCCAAAAAAAAAGTTATAGCTCTATAAATGTCCTTGCATCACTTCAACTCACTCTGTCAGTAGGACATGCTAAGTAACAGCTCCAATATCTCATTAGTGGGGAAGACATTCAATTTAAGGGAACTTAGTAATCAATGTGGTGTCTAACACAATCCTTAGTAGAAACAGAAATCTGAATGTCTGACTGAATTTCTACACAGTTCCCATGCCCTGATGATACCAGTAGCTGTTCTTTCAATGAAGAGAAAAAAGGAGAGAATGCTGAAGCCTCTAATTCCTTTTCCATAGCAATAATCCTTGTATATAGAGTACCCATGGCTCTTGGGCTGCTTCCTATCTCTTCTTTTATGTTTCCCATTTTCAGCACCTCATGCAGAGATCTGTTCACCCTGGACATCATCCTGTACTGTTAAACTGGCCACACATGGTCTCCCTCCCAGCCCTCTCCAAAATTTAATTTTCTTCAGTCTCATCCCCACAGGGATGTTGCAGCTAGGTCTCAGTCACAAAAAGATCACAAAACCATCCTTTTTTAGGGGTGAAAGGAAACCTAGAGTCCACCTACTACAGAGATTCTTAACCTGCTTTCTGTCTCCCATGGACATCTTCAGTAGTCTGGTAAAATCTTAAGTAAAAATCTTTGTCATGTTTTTAAATGCAAAAAATGGAATGCAGTAAAATAGACAGGATTAAAAAGGTAACTAATTGTTATTTTTCCTCTAAGTTCACGGACCTCCTATAATCTGTCCTCCCATATGGGGTTCTATGGACCTCAGGTTAATAACTGTCTAGTCTATGTTTTCATTTTATAGATGAAGGAATTAGAGTCCAGAAAGTTTAATTGAGAGGCCCGAGATCATACTAAAACCTGGCTCTCCTAAGCTTTGTTTTTGGACCAGATTCCTAATTTTGCTGGTATAAGAATTTCTCCAGTAAAAATCTGTTTGTAGCAATGCAGATGATGTAATATTCAGTAACAGCCTTAGGGAGTAGCTTGAGGGGTTCTGAGATGTTAAATGATTTGGCCAGAGTTGGCAACCAAACTTTCTGACTTGTGATTCTATCCTCCCCCTATCACATCAGCTTCTCCACATTAATTCCCACTCAGAAGTTAATGACTGATATTCATGTGTCTGCTGTTCCAATATTATATACATTTTCACTGGATAATAGATTTAAAAATAAGGACTTGAAGGGTATAGAGTTCAATTTCCTCATTTAAATGTGAACAAAGGACAATGTCTTAACCCAAAGGAACAAAATAGTGAAATTTGGGACGCAGGGCAAGATGACAATGGAGCTATTGAAACAGAAAACTCTTTCCTTGATTCCCTAGGACACACCATATTTGCATTGAGTTTGACTAGCTCTTTACCCTCAAAACCCTCATATTAGCATTATACAGTAATTTTGGCATTTATAGTTTTCTCTTTTGTTTTTGTATGGATATTGGCTCTAGCAGGGGGTGCAGATGGGTGAGTTTTCTAGGAGCCACCGTTAGTCAGAAAGTCTAAGTCTAAATCAAGGACCTTCCTGGTATGAGCTGTGTGTGCCCTTGAGCATGTCACTTAAACTGTTAACCTTATATTGCCCACCAATAAAATAGGAATAAGGCTTGTTCTACCTAAGCAGTTAGTTTGTAGACTGGATAGAGTGATAGAATCAGCATTAGGAAGATCTGATTTTGAATCCTGCCTAAGATATTTACTTTCTGATCCTTTGGCTGCTCAGTTCTTTCCCAGATGCACTAATTGCATCTAATTGCACTAAATGCACTTTTTTTTCTCCATCTTGAACCCTTGGTGAACCTATTCAACTTTCCAGTCACCTTGAGTCCTTAGTCTCTTAGTCATATCAGTGATTGTCTCCAGGATTGGTGGGTCACTCACTTTGCTGAGGTGACCCAGCCTACTCTTGCCTATTTGTGCTGGGTTATTGGCTTGACAGTTTGTTTCCTATACTGATCCTGGAGATCTCACAACTGGCCTGCTGTGCTGCTTGCCTGTGGGCCATTTGCTGATCTGTGCTGTGGCTAAGAGCCTTCATTGACATGCTCAGACAACATCTGTACCTTTGACACAAATGAGACAGACCTTTCCTGAAGTCCTTCTAATTTTGGGGGGGCTATAAAATGGTTTCACTCTATTTTTTGTGGGTTTTGTTATTCCAGAATTTCTTTAGAAGCTTGATTTAGTGTTATTTCAGAAGGAAACTGAGGAGACCTCAGGCAATTTATTGGCTTCTCTCCAGTATCTTACCTATACTTCCATATTGTAAAATTAAAAAAAAAAGAATATGGTCCACAGAAGATATATGAGAAGATAGGTCCAGTCCATTCCTTTTAGAGGTAAAAGGTCCATGAATGATACATATTTTTATTTCAACATATTGATCAGGTTTGATATTGTTTACCCTTTTTTTTCTTTCAGGTATTTTTCCTTTAAAAACATTATTTATTACATGGAAGGGCTCCCACGGAAAGAAATTGATACTGAAATAATTTTGTGATGTCAAAAGCATATTGGTAGTATATAATGTAAAATATTTTACATAAATAAAGTAAATGCAACTAGAATAAGAAGACAAACAGGGCAGCAAGAAAACAGTTTAAAAGTATTTTGGATAATCTGATATCCAAGTCATATATCAGACAGAAACCAATAGAGGACCCAGAATATTCCCCAAAAATTAAATGACAAAGGAGAATATGAACTTTTTTCTTTTTAAAAATATATTCATATAATTTTTTGTGAGCAGTACAATTTCCAAATAAATCTAACTATTGCCTTGCCTGGAAGGGCATTCCTTATAGCAAAGAATTAAAAAGAAAGAACAAAAATGTTAGCTCAGTAAAAATAACCATTTGCCTAGTCGCCCATAATATGAAACTGAACTTTTTTTCCAAAGAATTTCAAACCATCTACAACCACTGTAAAGACTGTTGCAAATCATTAATTATAAAATGACTGTAAAGTAAAATAACTCTGAAGTTTAGCCTTATAATTCTTAAACACAAAGTTATTTTTTAATGGATAGTTTATTTTTGATGGATAACAGAAAACAAAGTGGTGTAATGGAAAGAGTTCTTGGGTGTGGAATCAGACAGACACATCTTAATAAGTTCAGTTCCGGCCTCAAACACGTACTATTTCCATAACCCTGCCCAAGTCACTTAACTCTGTTTGCTTCAGTTCCTCATCTGTATAACGAGCTGGAAAAGAAAATGACAATCTACTGTAGTATCTTTGCCAAAAAAAATCCTAATAGGATCACAGAGAATCACACAAGTCTGAAATGACTCAACAAAAACAATGGGAAGACAATCATTTATACAGTTACAATCAAGCCATGAAAGGTCCATATATTTTTTGTAATTATTTGGAACTGAGAAAGAGTAGTTAATGGTTTGTTTATATCCGTTTTCTCAACCTCACTGCTTGACATAAAGGTCAAGGAGATGGAAGTCAGAAGGAACAATCCTACATATAAAATGAAGCTATTTATAACTTAATTATAAAAAAAAACAAATGAAACAACATAAATACCCACCTACTAGAGGATAACTGAAAAAATCATGAACATATGAATATGGTGAACTGTTTATTAAATTGTCAGAAATAACAACTATGATAAATTTAAAGAAACAGAGGAAAAATTTTGTGGGCTTTATGTAGAGTCAATAAACTAAATGAGGAGGACAATATGCACAATACTATGATAAGGTCAACAAAAATCCCAATTACTTTTAAGTGTAATAACCAGTCTTAATCTTGGATAATAAATTATGAATGATTTCTCCTTCACTAGAGAAACTAATAGGTAAGAGTTGGCACCCTGGCTCTGCTATCTACTTTCTGACACAAGTCAGCTCACCTACTCAGTTCCATGTCCTTTATCTGGAAAATGAGGGGATTAGACCATATGGATTCTAAAATCCATTCTCATTCTAAGCCTATAAACTAGTTTCTATGAGCCAAAGCATCTGGGAAGGGAATGGTCTTAGTCAATTGGTGATGGGATATCAAAAGGAAATAACAGAGAGAAATAACATCAAACCTTTAACCTATAGTAATAATTCATGATTAAAAGGATTTGGTGAGCAGAATATTAGGAGGAGGGATACATTAGTTTTGGGAAAGAATTTGTTCTAAATATCAAACATTTAGTTAAGTTTTTGGGAAATATATAAGAAATTAATGAAGAAGCCATCATGAAGAGAATTATGGTAGCTGGGCCCCATAAAGCTTGGTATCCTCAGGTAACCAAAGACTATACAGCTGCTGATGTTTGTGTAGCTTCTAACAGAAGCTTGCCTGTACAGTTTTTTAATTTCTGTTATTTTAGCTTCCTTTGAATGTTGACCTCAGTGGCTCATCCTCTGTACTTCAAGAAAGTTAGTGAAAGGACCTGAGCAATGACATTTACCAGACTTGTGCAAAACAGGATATCAAAATTCCCCCAGGGACTGCAGGTTTCTGTATGGGAGGGGAATCCTAGAATGGAAGACTATCCATCATTTTCATCACAATATTATATGTGGGGTTTCCGGGCAAGGTGGCTTCAAAGGCTTTGGCAAATTTTATTTGGCAGTATATAAGGGGCAAATTTTTGTCAGCCCTCAATCTCAATCCAACCAAAACTTAAGGATGGGAGTGATTTAGACATGAACAATGTCTTCAGATCAGGGACTCAGTGTGACTTTTCAAAGGAAATATTGTTTTCTGAGGCCTTTATAAGAGCAGTTGCTCTTGGTCCTTCCAGTACAAGTAACATTAACACCATGGCTGCTAACAAGTGGTTACTACTCCTTTTCTCAGTAGCCCTGTTGGGCCTGAGCTTTGCTCGTTTCACAAATGAGGGTAAGTGGGGGACAGAGAGAATCTATGATAATGCTAGGAGGTGGTTGGGGGTGGTAGTAGGGTATAATTCAAGTGAGGTCATTTGGAATTAACTATTTCAGTAATTCCAGTACTTTTGTCTTCCTAGAATTAGATAAAGAGAAAGTAATATTCTAATTTTCCATGTTCTGATGACTCTTCAAATGTAGTGTCAATTATGGATTTGAAGCCAAAAACCAATGTACTCATTAAATCTTTTTTTTTTCCTTTACTTCAGTCATCTTAGCTCCTTACTGTTCCTTATGAACAACATTTCTTCTTTCCATACTTTTATCCAGCTTTACCTGCCACCTGAAACACATTTGCTGCTCATCTCTACCCCTTAAAAGTCCTAGGTTCAAATAAATTTCTGTTTCTGTTATCTCCTATAGGAAACCTATCTTTATTTCCTGCCCTACTCCCTGTCCAAATGCTCCCTTCATCAAAGAAATTTTTGCTTATTTTCTTTCTGTCAGTAGTAGTTCTAAACAGTATATTAATTCCTCAATATTAGGGACTATTTCTTCTTTCTTTGTACTCCCAGCACTTAACTATGGGACTGGAACACAACAAGTACTTAATATAATGTTAATGAATTGATTTGAACCATAGAGCACAAAATATAAAAAAAGAGAAGTAAAAAATTCTCTGCCTCTAAGGAAATGTTTCCATTAAATGAACAAGTAAGGTCTGTGCATTCAGAAACATACAAACGACTGAATTTATCAATTCATTCAGGCTTTGAAAATGTATAGACATTTAATTTAATTCTTCCTTTTTGTGAGCTCCTTCCTTCTTATCAATGTGTTTATTCAATTCTTGCAAAGTACAGATCCATGAAACAAAAGCAGAGTGAGCAGTTTCTGTCTTCATGGAGCTCATGTTTTAAACAGAGATGACACAATAAAGGATTTTTTTTTTCATTGAAAAGAGATGCTCATCCTCAAAACTAGTGTAAATATTTCCAAATGAGCTGATATTAGGCACCCTGCCCAATAAACTGAAGGTGCTAGAATGAAATTCTATTATTCTTTATCACAGTTCCTGGCACATGGGTAAGTGCTTATTAAAACTTGTTGATCATCTTCCTTGAATTCCTCCAGTTTTTTTTAATTAGAAAATGAAGGCATTACAAGAGATGATCTTTAAGGTGTCCTATAATTATAAATTCCAGGGTTTCAAATCTTACATGAAAAACAAATATTCTGACAAACAAAATGTCTTTTAAAGTGTGAGAAAGTTTATCTCTCTGGAAATAATAACAAAAGGGATTATCCCCTTCCCTTTGAAAAGCCTTATCCAGATTTAAAGACATATTGACCCAGGGTGGAGAAGAATGAAACAAAACTTGTGGAGTAATGTGAAGATGCAAAAAAGTTAATCTTTCATTGGTATTTTGTATTTCCCCCCACAGAACAACACTCTGCACAGAATACAGGTTAGCTTGCTGTGTAGAAAATATTCTAACCTGCACCTGGACTTCACTTTGACATTTACCTTGAAATTGTCTCTACCTCTATGTGTATCATAAAGTAGAACCTTCCAAATGTTTTCGTAACATAAATTGGGTAGGGTTGTGCTTGTGTCTCTCACTTTTAATGTATCTGACACTCAGAGAAGAAGTCCTTTTGGATGAATTCCGTTCCAAGGGATGAGGCAATTCATGAGAAATTCTGCACAGTTTTTTTCCTTAGGAAAAAAAACTACCTCTTCTCTGTCTCCAAATAATACTAAGAATCTTACTGTGTTCACTTTCACCCTCTTAAATAGGTAGAGTATCAAAGGTTACTAATAGTTCAATTCACAACCCTAACAAATCTTAAGGAAGCAGACTACGAACATCAAAATCCAATTATTACTTCTCTTTTCTTTATTCCCACCTTCCCACTCTTCTTTCCTCCCTACCATAGCCCATAAGACCTGTCTCATTCAAAGACACATTTAATCACCCCAAGTTCTAGGAACTTCATGGGACAGAGCCTTCTTTAAATCATAGGCCAAGAATATCCACTGAGGTGTTTTAATTTCTACCAGTACATTTTAGGAATGTTTTAGGAACTTAATAAAAATTAACTGGTGGATACAGTTCATAACTAAGACAAAAAAATATAAAATGTAAAGGAAATATTTTCACTGTCTCCTGAAACTTAAATTTACTTTCTTTCATTTAAGCTAAGTAGAAGAGTGGAACTATAAGGACTGTGTAGGAGGTATGAATACATAGAGATCATGAGGGCATGTGAAAAAGAGGGGATGCACTGTAAGAAATACCAGTGATCAAGACACATAGAGGGGTAACTAATGCTTTTGATATAGCAAGCTACAAATGCCTTCTGCTGCTATCATTATATGAGTCGATGTTAGGCTTGTTCATTGCCAATCATTTATAGGGTCATTCATTGCATAATTCCATACAGGCTTATGCTGAGCCTGCAACAGGCCTAAATCACATAAAGACATATTTTGCATCCACCAGGGAAGCCTTGCATCACCCTCCAACACTATCTGTAAAAGAGCAAGGGCTCCATCTTTTGAATAATTAACCTGTGGCCCAAACCATTCAATCTACATCCACTGTATATCAGGCCTTTTCCTCCATTTGACTGTGCTGTCTCTTGTTAGATCAACAAAATCAGCAACAACGTGGCAACAACAAATCTGGGCGGGCAGGTGGACAGCAAGGAGTTCAACCAGGTGGCCAGCAAGGAGGTCAACCAGGTAGCCAACAAGAAGGTCAACAAGGTGGTCAGCAGGGAGGCCGTCCAAATGGCCAGCAAGGAGGTCAACAAGGTAGCCAGCAAGGACGTCAACAAGGTGGTCAGCAAGGAGGTCAACCAGGTAGCCAACAAGAAGGTCAACAAGGTGGTCAGCAGGGAGGCCGTCCAAATGGCCAGCAAGGAGGTCAACAAGGTGGCCAGCAGCGAGTCCGTCCAAATGGCCAGCAAGGAGGTCAGCAAAATGGCCAGCAGGGAGGACGTCCAAGTGGCCAGTAAGGTGTTTGTCTGCTCTCCCCAACTCCAAGGTATTTCATTCTTTGTCCCAAGGAACCAATGTCCATGCTTATATATGTACTGACTGTTAACTGACATCATATCAATCCCAAAATTTTTCTAGAGCTCTTTCCCCTTATCTTTTAGTCTAACTCTTCATCATTCTCCTTTTCTATCAACTATTTGCTCATCCATATTTATCTCTTCACCATTATCCCTGATAAAGACACAGAGAGAGAGAGAGAAAAAGAGAGAGAGAGACAGAGAGAGAGAGAGAGAGAAAGAGAGAGAGAGAGAGAGAGAGAGAGAGAGAGAGAGAGAGAGAGAGAAATAATCTCTTCTTTTTGCACTCTCCTTTATGCCACTTAATGGTATCTCTACATCCCTGCCCAGGATCTCTCTCCATATTTATAGTTCTCTTTTAAAAAAATCAGTAATATATGACTTTGTCATTGTTGTTGCCATTAGCCACGTGACCAAATCAAGCACAGTTCATCTCTTCTAAGCCTCTTCCTTTCTTTCAGTGCATAAAGAGAAAGCTGAGCATTCAGGAGGTACCCTTGAAATACTTATGTGGACCGGGATATTTGGACATGTCTCTTGATCTACTCCATCATTTCTTTAAAATACAAATAAATACACTAGCAACTAAACCTTGACTCTTGCTTCTCTTCGTGGTGTTTATGTCTCTTAGCTTTCAGCACATTGAGTTCTAGATTCAGAGACAGAAGAATGACACCCATCTACTTAGTGCTTCACTGATTCATCACTATTCTGTGGATGCACAAACCTGACCTGAACTTAGTGGTTTAATATTGAGTCCCCAAAGTGCACCTTGCTCAAGGTGAGATGGGGACCAAGCATATAACAATATTTTGAGCCCCTGTATAATTCATATTATTTGAAGAATATAAAGAAGTAAATTGTTTAGAGTTCCTCAAACTCCCATGTAATCTTTTAATCATTTCCTTGGAATAGAGTCTGATGTTCTCTATTTTCCTATATTACTGAATGGAGCTAAAATGCTAAGATCATATCCGATGATCCCACAAAACACTCCCAGTCAGTCAACATGCATTTAGTAAACATGTATTATGGTGCAAGACACTGTGTCAAGTCCTTTTGTAGAACAGGGCAGAGAAAGAAAAAGAATCAGTGTCTCTGATAAAGCCCTCTTTTCTAAAATATATAGGGAATTAAGTAAAATTTACAAGAATACAAGTCATTCCCCAATTGATAAATGGTCAAAAGATATGAACAGGCAGTTTTTATAGGAATACATTAAAGATATCTATAAGCATATGAAAAA
>CM053600.1:92132458-92155678 GCA_028646575.1 Pseudocheirus occidentalis
GGGAGGGGTTCTGCAGTGGGATTGCTGTTTTGGGGTTGGGATGGGGGAGGGATGGAGAGAAAATTTGTAATTCAAAAATCTCATGAAAATGAATGATGTAAACAAGAAAACCAATAAAATTTATTACAAATATTAAAAAAAGAAGTGATTGGTGAATTCTTTCAATTTTTATTTTGCTTCTGGTTCTAAAATATCAGGGTAATTTTCCTTGAGAATTTCTTGATGGATGATTTCTAAGTTATTTTTTTTATCATGACTTTCAGATAGTTCAATAACTTTTAAATCACCTCTCCTGGATCTCTTTTCCAGGTCAGTGGTTTTGTCAATGAGATAGTTCACATTGTCTTCTATTTTTTCATTTGTTTTGATCTATTTAATGGTATTTTGATTTTGCATAAAGTCGTTTGCTTCCATTTGCTTCAATCTAATTCTGAAGGAATTATACTCTTCATTGAGCTTTTGAATTTTTTTCCATCTGGCAAATTTGGCTTTTTAAGGCATTTTTCTCCTCATTGACTTTTTGGTCCTCCTTTGCCATTTGAGTTAGTCTATTTTTAAGGTGTTATTTTCTTCAGTCTGGTTGTTGACTTGACTTTCATGATTTTCTTGCATTATTCTCATTTTTCTTCCCTATTTTTCCTCCATTTCTCTTACTTGATTTTAAAAATCCTTCTTGAACTCCTCCATGGCCTGTAACCTATTCATATTTTTCTTGGAAGCTTTTGTTGCAGGAGTCCTGACTGTTCTACTGATCTTTTAATTTGTCTTTGGCATTTATGAGTTGAAAATTTTGGAGACCGCTATAGCTGCTAGTGATCCACTCTCCCAAATGCTCCTGCCATGGCTGGTCCTGGCCACCCTGGGCCTAAAACAACAGGCTTACTAGGGGATGGGTTCACCCTTCCTGTCTGTCTCCCAGGCTGTCTTCAGCAGGTTTCTCTCTATCACTTTTTGGGATCTGTAGCTTTAAAATTTGTTTGGAGTCATATTTTATAGGTATTTGAGGTGTTTATGGAGGGGAACCACGGAGTTTTCCTGCTTCTATGCCACCATCTTGATTCCATCCAGGCATAGTAAGATCTCCAGTACCCCCAGTCATGTCACCCTTCTGGGGTAATGTGCAGAAGAGGCAATAAATACTGTTTTCAAGGAAAAATAAGTGAAAGAAGATGGGAAAAATAAAATCTGATCAACATATTGAAAAAAGACTGAAAATGTCAAGAATGTAATTTATTCATGGACTTTTCACCTCTAAGAGCAGTGGGCTGGGGATGGCTTACTTTTTCCATTGACCAAAGTTTGTTTTTTTAATTTTAAAATATGGAAGTGCAGACAAGATACTTTAGAGATGACAGAAAGTTGCCTGAGCACTCCTCAACTTTCATCTGAAATAACAATAAATCAAGCTTCTAAAGGAATTCTAAAGCAACAGAACCCATAAAAATTTTGAGTAAAAGAATGTTCTAGCCCAACAAAACTCAGGACTTCAGAAAAGATGTGTCTCACTTGTGTCAAAAAATAATGCAGTCAGGCACAGGTATTTTCTGGGCAAGGCAATGTCAGTCTTTTAGCCACAGCACAGATCAGCAACTGACCCACATACAAATGGTACAGCATGCCAGAGGTGAGACCTCCAGTATCAGTGCAGAAGGCAAAATGCCGGGTCATTAACCCAGTTTAAAGAGGCAGGAATTGGTTGGGCAACCTATGCAAAGTGAGTGTTCCATTAGCCCTGGAGACAATCAGTGATATGATTGAGGGCCCAGGGGCTCCAGAAAACTGGACAAATTTACCAAGCACTCAAGTTGGAGGAAAGAAGGGAGTGATCAGGGCACAGGTGATATCTGGGAAATAACGGAGGGGTCAAAGGATTAGAGAGTAAGTATCTTAGGCAGGATTCAAAGTAAGGTCTTTCTAATGCCAACTCCATCACTCTAACTGTCCAGCCAGTACAAGTCTTCCCATTCCTATTTTATTGGTGAGATATATAAGGTTAACAGTTTAAGTGAGGTACACAAGGGCACACACAGCTCATATCAGGGAGATCCTTGATTAAGACTTAAGATTTTTAACTAACATGACTCCTAGACAACTCATTCCCCTTCCCATGAGAGCCAACACACATAAAACACAAGGGAGAACCATAAGTGCTAGAATAACTGTATAATACTAATATCAGGATTTTGAGGGCAAGGACCTATGCAAACCCAATGCAAACATGGTGTGATATAGGAAATGGAGGAAAGGGCTCTCTGTTTAAATAGCTCTGTTGTCATATTGACCTGCATCCCAACTTTCACTATATTGATCCTTTAGGTTAAGGCATTGTCCCTTTTTCAAATATAAAATTAGTGAATTGAATTGTATAGCCCATCAAGTCCTTCATATTTTTAAATCTATGATCCAATGAAAATGTATATAACATTGGGACATTGGACATATGAAAATCAGTCATTTCTGGGTGCAAATTAATGAGGAGAAGCTGATTTGGTAGAAAGAGTGTAGAGTCAAAAGTCAGGAAGTCTGGCTGTCAACTATGGTCAAATCATTTAACCTCTAAGGTCCTCCAGGCCCTAAGGCCATTACAGAATGTTACTTTATCTGCATTGCTACAGATAGGTTTTTCTTGGGAAATTCTTCTACCAGCAAAGACAGGTATCTGTTACAAAAATGAAGCTTAGGATACCCAGTTTTCTAGTATGACGTTGGACCTCTTAAACAAACTTTCTGGACCCTAATTCTTTCATCTATAAAATTAAGGGATAGACTAGTTAGACTAAGTTATTAACCTGAGGTCCACAGAACTCTGTGGAGGAGGATAAATTAAAGCAGGTCCATGAACTTAGATGGGAAAAAATAAGTACGTGTGTATTTTAATACAATTAATTCCCTTTTTGATCCTGTGTATATTTTTTCTATATTTTTGCATTTAAGAATATGAGAATTTACTTAAGATTTTACCAGTCTGCTGAAGTAGTCCATGGGAGACAGAAAACAGCTTAAGAACCCCTCTACTAGGTAGATACTAGGTTTCCTTCCACCTCTAAAACAGGACTGTCCTGCAATATTTTTTGTATCTAAGACCTAGCTGTGACATCCCTGTGAAAACAAGATAAAAGAACTTTAAATTTTGAAGAGGGTTGGGAAGGAGTCAACGTGTGGAAGAGTTTGGTTTTGAAGCAATTTACCAGTTTTCTTTGGGGCTTGCTCTCTAGGTGTTTTAACATGGTTGTCCTCTTCTGAGTTTGGTTCTTGGTCTTCCCTGCCACCATAATAACTTTCTAAGGTTGGATTCTTTGTTTTTAGCTTTTTTCCCCCTCATTTTTTTTTGGCTTTTTCCCTTCTGTTTAAATTTGAGATCTCCTACAGAGTGGAAGGGGCATTGTCTCAATATTCTTATGCCAGTGGCTACAGGACATGACTATTTACCTGATCCTGTACTAATATTTGCCTTGAGGCCCAATAGGGACCATTGCGTGGAATGCTTGCCTTTGGGGATTGGTTGTACTTGGTAGTTAAGTATTGACATTGTTTTTGAGGGTTGTCCTTAAAGAGAGGACAGAAATGCTGTGAGAGTTCTGAGGAGCTAGAAGCAATTTCTATGATCCTATCCTAAAAGCAAACATGTAACCTTTAAATTGTATAAAAAAATTGTCTTGATTCCTCACCCCCAGGAACCACCCTCTTAGAAGCCTCAAACAAGGCTTCTCTTAAATACTCAATTTAATGAACTGTTGAGCACATTCTTCAGGATCCAAGGTACTTCAAATTTTAGCCTTTACCTCTATGTTAGAAGCCTGAATCATGAAAGCAATGGGAAGATTCCATTTTATTGACCAAGATAGCATGCTCCAAAAGCCCCTGCTACACCTCAGGCTGGGAAAACAATCAGTCATGGACTGCTCCACAGAGCAGCAACTTTTGTTAAGGGAGTATATCATATCCTCTACCTTCACTTATATCCTTAGTCTCACTATGCTATCATAGTTGTGATCATTAAAACACCTGGAAGTACATCTGCCTATGGGGAAAGCGAGCACCCTAACCAAGAATTAGAGAACTTAACCACAGAACTGAGGGCCCCTAGCATATTAGACTCTTACCTATGGGGCTCATTACTATCAGGAGTCTCTCTAGAAACTCAGGCTGTACTTGTATCATTGGTATAAATAGGAACATAGGGCCACCACCTAGGATTATTAAATTGAATGCAATGTAATTGTACATACATAATAATCTCCTCATGGGTTGCTTCCCTAAGTGCCTCACTTGATTCCTCTGGCCAGCTTCTATGGCCACAGATTTATTTGAACAGGACTATAATACTAGATATGTCTTCAGTTCCAAAGGGAGTTCAGGGAGCCTGTTCTAACAAATAAGGGATCAGATCCCTAATTTTGTCCCAAATAAAGGAAGCTGCAAAGCATCTCTTCCATTTCTGGCATAACCTGAGAATCTCAGAATGGACTCCTTTTCCCATTCCTGGAAGCACTCTACTCCTTGAGCTTCATACACGCTGCCTGGAATTCATCATCTAACATCCACACCATTGTAGTTGAATTGCTCCCTTCCTCAGGACTGTTCTTATGCTGCTCTACTCTGTATCAGAGCTTTTCTCCCTTCAGGGAAAGTCTCATCACCCTTGTCTACACCATGCCCAAATGATTCCTATTTCCATAGAACCACTCTGCTGAAGTTCCTCTTGAATGGGGTATAT
Source organism: Pseudocheirus occidentalis (assembly GCA_028646575.1). Lineage (NCBI taxonomy): Eukaryota > Metazoa > Chordata > Mammalia > Diprotodontia > Pseudocheiridae > Pseudocheirus > Pseudocheirus occidentalis. The sequence continues at coordinate 92,137,176 of CM053600.1, forward strand.
ATTCTGTGAAGACTCCCCAGAAATGGAGTCCTGGGTTCTTTTGGAAGAAGTACAGAACTTGGGACCCTCTCCCTTCCCCCCCCTTTCCTCTTCTTCCTAGTACCCTACTTTCTCCTTCAAAGTTTTTCTTTAAAACCCACTCTCTTCCTATGGTAATGCTAGATGAACCAACTTCCTGGTTTTTCACCCTGCTCATGGGAGACTAAATCATCTCCTAGGCAAGGCGAACAAGGGACAGCCTAGGCTGCTAGCTCTTCCTCCCCAACCTACGAGAGGGAAGGATAGTCCCAAATGTGAGTTCATCTCTTAGCTAGGGAGAAAGGAATAGTAGTGCTAGAAGCAAACTCTTTGAGTCTTTTGTAATGTGTGCCAAAATGCTGGCCACACCTCCCTACCAATGGGGATGAGGAATGTCCCTGCCAGACTGTGAGCTCTGCCTTCTCCCCAGTGAGAGGCAGGAACAATCCAAGTCCTTCCCCCATCCCTGTCCTTTGCACTGCCCCCACCTTTAGATTGTGAGCCCTCCCCTCAGCCAATGGGAAAAGAAAGAGAGAGGGGAGGGACAGAGAGAAATCTGACCCTACTGTAGCAGGGTTTTAAAACCCCCATTTGCCCCATATCACTGGCCTCCTTCCTTTAAATCACCTTGGTGAAGGAAGCCCCGCTCCTGAGAAAGGGGAAAAAAAATCTCTGTTCATCACCAGACTGCCTCGGATCCGGTTTATTTGGGTAAGTGGTTCATTTGATCCATACACTCTCCAGTTATGTTACTCCCTCCACTGACAGTGGAGGCATGCTTTCATGGTATTGAGGCTCTATTGGTGGCCTTCCAGTCCCTGACTGGTAGGTACCACAGCCACTTTTCATCCACTGGACCTCTCTTTTAGGAACTTCTCAGCAGAGTTAGCTATGGGTCAGGAGTGTACTGGAAGGCCCATCACCAGGCTCCAAACGCAGATTGATTCATTTGCCTTCGTGGTGCTACAAATTCACTGGGTGCTTGACACTGTAACTGTTGAGCAATGAGGTGCATGCTCTGTCATATGGGAAGGAATGTTGTTTCTAGGTCAACCAGTCTTTCCTTATAAAAGAGGACCTTGGTTCTTTCAATAGGCAAGCAGAAGATTTGTGGAATAGAGGTCAAAATATTGGGGTAGTATTAAAAATAGGGGTAACCTTCTCACCTTCCTTTGACTTGACTTGTTCACCTTGTGATATGGAAAACTTGGCCATGTTCTCTGCCTTCTCTGCTCTGATGTTTTTCTTCCTTTTGCGCCTTGCCTTCTGTCCCATTATTCATCCTGTGTCTCAGCTATTTATTCATACCTTACATAAAAAATTGAAAACATATTTCTGCTGGTTGTGCCCCCTTGGTCTGCAGTGTCATCTCAGTCTTTGACCAGAAAGAGGGAATGCCAAGGGATTTATCATTCTCATATTAATTAATATGATATGTTTCCTTGTTTATACCATCTAGATTTTTTAGAATTCCCATATTTTGAGGAGATTCTGGCTTGGGATTCATATTTACAGTCAATGTGCTACAACAGAAAGTGATAAATTCCTGCGTTTTTAACTGTTAAGTGATCTGATCAGTGACTACTATAATCCTGCTCTCATCATGCTAACTCTGGTTCTGTACCCCACTGAATAATCAAAAGATTCAATGACACTTAACACTTGAGATAAGTAAATAAAGAACTGTTCCCACAAGAATGAAGAACACCTGTATTGTCCCTAAATTGCCAGCAGCCACGAGCCTGCCATGGGAACTGTTTCAAGACCTAAGAATGATTGTGTTGTGACCTACCCCCGTCATTTTCTAAAGGTATATATACGCTTCCTTTGCACAGCAAAAGAAGGCCCTCTCCTGAGGCACACTTCCATAGGCAAATTTGTGTTCCTCACTCAGAAATTAATTAAACCACGACTTGATTCCTGACACACCTGCCTCTTGCCTGCTCTGTTAGTCTCTGGTTATTCTCAGGTTAGAGAACAGTGTACTCTGGACTACATTTCAAATTCTTTTGACACATGTAGTTGTTGGAAATATGTCTCCACCACTAGACTGGCAGCTTCCTGAGAGCAGAGATTGCTTCTTTTTGAGTTTTTTTCCCTTTGTTTTCTGCCTTTCTTTATTTATAAGGGTTTGCCACAGTATCTGGCACTATAGTAGGAACATACTAAAGGCTCATTAACTGACTAAAAGTGCTTTGTAGTCTCATCAGATTTGCTCTTAACTTTTCAGCTCTGTTCAGTAATAAAGGAAGAGAGAGAAAATCAGATTCTATTCCAAGGAAATGGTTAAAGATTATATAGGAGTTTGAGGAACTCTGAATATTCTACTGCTTTAGATCCTTCAAGTAGTATGAACTTTATAGGAGCTCAAAAATATTTGTTACATACATGGTCCCCATCCAACCTTGAGCAAGGTATACCTTAGAGACTCAGTATTAAGCCATTAAGTCAAGGGCAGGGGTGTGCATCCACAGATAATCTGGAATAGGTGAAGCACTAAGAATCTGGAGATCATGCTTCTGTCCCTATATCTAGAACTCAGTATGCTGAAAGTTGAGAGACATAAACACCATAAAGAGAAGTAGGAGTCAATGTTTAATTGCTGATGTCTTTATTGGTATTGTAAAGAAATGATGGAGTATGTCAAGAGACTTGTCCTTATATCTGGGTCCACATGAGGACTTCAAGGGTGCCTCTGGTATGCACAGCTTTCTCTTTATGACTGTAAGAAGAAAGGAAGAGGCTTAGAGAAGATGAACTGCACTTGATTTGGTCCCTTGCTTAACGGCAACAACAATGACAAAGTCATACATTACTGAAATTTTAGAAAACTAAACAACACAATTTTGAGAGAGAGCCAGGATACTTACAAGTGGCATAAAGGAAAGGTTAAATGAATAGATGAAATTTTGATCCCTCTCATTCTCTCCCTTTCCCCCACATTCCCCTTCTTTCTCTTTCCCTCTCTATATATTTGTTTCTGACTCTGTTTGTCTCTCATTTTCTTTGTCCCTCTGTCTCTTTCTCTCTCTGTATTTTGTCAAGGACAATGGTGCATAGATGAGCAAATAGTTGGGAAAAGAAGAGTGCTGAAGAGTTAGATTAATGGAAAAGGGGAAAGAGGTCTAAAAAAACTGGGAGTGATTTGATGTCAGTTGACAGTCAGTATTCAAACATAGACAATAGTTGAGAGAAAAACACTGAAGAAAAACACTGAGAAGAAAAATGGAATACCTTGGTAGTGGGTAGAGTGAATGACCTCCTTACTGGCCACTTGGACGACCTCCCTTCTGGCCACTTGGACGACCTCCCTTCTGGCCACCTTGACTTCCTCCTTGCTGGCCACCTGGACGGCCTCCCTGCTGACCACTTTGCTGATCCCCTTTCTGACCACTTTGTTGACCTCCTTTCTGACCAGCTTGTTGACCTCCTTTCTGACCACCTTGTTGACCTCCTTGCTGACCACCTGGTTGACCTCCTTGCTGACCGCCTGGACGCCCAGGTTGTTTACTACCACCTTGTTGCTGGCCAAGCTTCTGCTCATTCTTCTGGGAATCGTTTGGTGCATCTAAAACAGGATCTTCTGAAAATGGATCAAACTCTAAGAGGAGACAACACAGTTATACAGAAGTTGGAGGAAGGAAAAGGCTTGATAAGCAGTGGATGCAGATAGAATAGTTTGGGTCATAGGATAATTGTCCAAAGGATGGATTCTATGCTTTCTTATAGGTAGTGTTGAATGAGGGTGACTGAAGTTTCCCTGGGGGATGTCTAATATATATTTAAGAGACCAAGGCTTGTCCCAGGCTCAAAGTAAGCCTGGAGGGCATTATGTGATGAATGATCTCATAAATGATTGACAGAGAACAAGCAGAGGAAGGCACTGGCAGTTTGCTGAATCAAAATCATGGGTTATCCCTCTATATCTATCTTAGTCACGTACGTTTCTTATATGTACATCCTCACATTTGGGGAAGCTCATATTTTTTAATGTGTTCATACTTCCTACATATTTCTTATACAGTTCTACTCTTCTGCTTAGATTAAATTAATGAAAGCAAAGCTTCAGCAGACTGCAAAAGTATTTACTTTGCATCTTTTTTTTTACCTTAGTTGTGAACTGAGTCCATCAGTCAGTATTTATTAAGTGTCTAAACCGTCCCAGATGTTATGACTTAGTGGTGCGAAGTAAAACACCCCTTGGCCTATGTTTTAAAGAAGGTTTTGTCCCATTAAATTTCTAGAAGTTGGGGTGATTAAATGTATTCTAGAGTGAGAAGGGTCTTACAGCTTATAATTGGAAAGAAAGAAGTGTGGGAAGGAGGGAATAAAGAAAAGAAAATTCCAGATTGGATTTAAATGTTGGTAGCCTGCATCCTAAAGACTTGCTATGGTTATGAATTGAACTTTTAGTGACCTCTGACATTTCAGCTATTTAAGAGAGTAAAAGTGAACACAGTAAGTTTATTGGAATTATTTGGGAAAGGGGAAAAGGTTGGGTTTGTTTATTTTCTAAAACCAGGGCACATTTTTTCACAAATTGTCTCATCCCTTGGAATGGAACACAGCCAAAAGGGTTTCCGAGTGACAGACACATTAAAAGCCAGTAGAGACTCAAACACACCCCTCTCCAGTTTATGTTATGAAACCCCTTGGGAGATTCTACTTTATGATGCACATAGAGACAATCTCAATATTAAAGTCACAGTGAAATCCAGCTGCCTGTTAGAATATTTTCTACCCAGCAGGCTTACTTGTGTTTTGTACAGCATCTTGTTCAGTGGGGGGAAATACAAAATACCAATGAATGATGAACTTTTCAGCATCTTCACATTATTGTACAAGGTTTTTTTTCTGTCTTTCAGCTTTACTTCACTCTAGGCCAATATGATTTTTAAATATGGATAGCACTTTCTTTGGTTTTATACCTTCATGCCCAAAGGGAAGGAAATAATCTCCTTTCTACATTGTTAGGATTTCCAGAGAGCTAAATATCCTCGTACTTAAAAGACATTTTTTTTTCTATCAGAACGTTTTTCTCATAAGATTTGCAACCATAGAATTTAGAATTGGAGGATACCTTAAATATCATCTACTGTAACTCTTTCATTTGCCAATTTGAAAACTGAAAGAATTCAAGGAAGATGGTCAATGACCTTTAATAAGCAGTTACTCATGTGCCAAGGACTGTCAGTTACCCAAGGTCATATTGGCCAAGGCAGAAGTTTAATCTTTGTCTTTTGTCTCCAAAGACTTTTGTTCAATCTAACATGTGGCCTTTTTCATTAGAACTGTATTAGAGCCAAGGTATTGAAGTTTAGGTCATACCTTTCAAACTCCTAGCCAGCTATATCACAGGGAAAAGTCATTTAACCTCTCTGATTATGAGTTTCTTCATCTGGAAAATACTGATAAGAATCTCACTGAGAGGCAGAATGGCACAGAAAATTGAAATCCAGCCTGAGACTCAAAAATCCTGGGTTCAGATTCTGCCTCTGACACTTATTGACTATAAGAACATGGGCAAATTACTTGCTGCCTCAGTACTCCAACTCTCTTAAGACACTAACTTGTCAATCAGAAACAGATTGATCTGTACTGTGAAGAGTTTCAGATTTATTCCCCACTAACTATGGTTCCATATGTTGATGACAGTTATCTCTGAGATAGGTACAACACTAATGTGACTTAAGAGTTCTGAGATCTCACATGATGGAAATTATTATGTCACCTCACTTAGACTAACTCTGTATGCTGCAAACACTTCTGATAAATAATAATAAAAAATCATTCCAACACCCTAATTTTACTGGGCAGGAGGCCCAATATTGGAATATTTGGAAATTTTGAGATGAGTTTTGTATATAAGGAACTCTTTTCAATTAGAAATATTTCTTTGTTGTGTCATCTCTGTTTAGAATGTCAACTGCATGAAGGTAGAAACAGCTTCTCTCTAATTTTGCTTTGTGGATTTCATTTTGAATTCCCAGCAATCAGTGCTTTATGAGTCACTGATTATTGATATTATGAAGATGTTGCTTTTCTGCTGACCTGGAATAAAGGGTCTGATGTATGAGAAGGAATTCACAGCTCTTTAGGGGATACATTAGTCTATGTTGGAGAATCCCCAACATCGAGAGGGAATCACTACCTTATAAAATTTGAATATACACATTGACAAGAAGGAAGAAATCCAGGCAGTAAAGTGAAGAATTAAACTTAATGTCTATACATTATCAAAGTCTGAAAAAGAAAAACAAATTCAATAATCTGTATGTTTCTGAATGTACTGACATTACTTGCTCCATTAATGTAAACATTTCATTAGAGATAGGAAATCTTAATTTGTCTTATCTGTATTTTGTGCCTGTTGATTCAAGTCAATTCATTAAGATTATATCAAGTGTATATTATGTGCCAGTCACTTTTTCAGGTGCTGGATGTACAAAGAAAGAACAAACAGTCTCTGAAGTTGATGTATTTAAATTGTTTGGAAATACAACATGCAAAATAGAAAATAATAAGCAAAACATGAAAAAAATTTCTTAGGTAAGTGGAACATCTCAACAGGGAGTAGGGCAGGAAATAAAGTGAGGGTTCCTAAAGGAGATAATAGAAACAGAAATTTAACAGACATTAGGAATTCTAAGAGGTAGAGATTAACATCAAATATATTGTAGGTTAAGAGAACAGCCAGATAAAAGTAGGTAAAGATGGAATATTCTCCATGAGGAACAGCAATAAACATAGGTAAGTGCAGTAAACAATACATAAATAAGGTTTAATGAATAGGTTGGGTTTGGTTTCAAACCTAGTGTGGTAAAAAGATTTGAGGACTCATTAGAACATGGAAAATAGGGATACCACTTCCCATCTCACTCTAGGAAGACAAACATACCTGAATTACTGGAGAGCTAATTCCAAATGACCTCACTTGAATTATACCCTGGCTTCTGCCCACAACAACCTCCTCTAATGACCATAGTTTCTCTGTGTCCCCCACTTACCATCATCTGAGGATTGAGCTGAGCTCAGGCCCAATAGGACTACTGAGAAAAGGAGCAGTAACCACTTGATAGCAGCCATGGTGTCGATGTTACCTATTCTGCATGAACCAAGGACAACTGCTCTCATAAAGATCTGAGAAAACAATACCCCCTTTGAAGCGTCACAGTCGGTCCCTAATCTGAGGGCATTGCTCATGTCCAGATCACTCCCATTCTAAAGTTTTGGTTGGATTAAATTTGACAAAACTTGATGGCATCTCAAAAGCTCCGCTGACAAAAAGCTCCTCCCTCAAAAGTACCACCAAATATACATTTGTCTAACCCTTTAAAGTGACCTTGCTCAGACATCCCAAATATATTGTGATTATAATGATGGTAGTCTTCCATCCTGTGATTCTCTCCCACACAGCAACCTGGACTCCTTGAGGGTATTTTGATATCCTGTGTTGTGAAATTCATTTAAATGTCATTGAATCAAGTCCTTTCTCTAGCTTTCTTAAAGTGCAGGGGATAAGTCAGCTAGGTCAATATACAATGGAAGGATAAACTAACAGAAACAAAATCACTAGTAACAATAATTGTACAGGAAAGCTCCTGCCCCATTCCCTCCTGGTAGAAGCAACATAAACATCAGCAGCTGTACCCTTTGGTCACCTAAGGATACCAGGCTCTGTGGGACCAAGTCATCATACCTCTCTCTATCATTTCTTCTTCACCAGTCCCTTAAATATTTCCCAAAAGTTAACTAAATATTTGATGTTCATAACTCATTCTCCCCCAAAGCTAATGTATCCTTCCATTCTTCTTCCCAATATTTTGCTCACCAAATTCTTCTGATCATGAATTACAATTCTACATGAATAGACTTTCCCTCTGTTATTTCTTTTTGATATTCCATCATCAATTGACTCAGCTCATTCCCCTCCCTGATCCATTGGCTTGTAGGATCTATTTCACAGACTTAGGGTGGAAAGGGATTTTAGGAGTCATGTTGTCCAATCCCCTAATTTCCCAAATAAATGACGTGAAGCTGAGTACATGAGCTGATTTGTCTATGATCAGAACATAGCTGGCAGAGTCAGTGTGACAACACTTACCTATCGATTTCTCTATTGAGGGAGAAAAGTTTCATCATTTATTTTCAAGGACTGAGATTGGTCATCACACTTAATCATAATTGAGTTTTTATTGACATTACTATAGTCATTGTGCATATTGTTCTCCTTGTTCAGCTTATTTCCTTCTTCATGAGTTCATGAAATTTTCCTCTGTTTCTCTGAATTTATCATAGTCTTCATTTCTGATTATTCAATTAATAGTTCATCATGTTTATATGACCATAGTTTGTTCAAGCATTCTTAAGTAGGTGGGCATTTATGTTGTTTTAGGTGTTGTTTTCTGCAATTAAAAACAAAGTTATAAATATCTTCTTATATATAGGATTGTTCCTTCTTTTTTGAGCTCCTTGACCTATATGCCAAGTAGTGAGATTGAGAAAAATATATCTGTCTTCTCAATATTCTTATTCAGTCCTTTCAGATGTGTCTGATTTCTTGGTGATCCCAATTAGATTTTCTTGGCAAAGATACTGGAATGGCCTACCATTTCCTTCTCCCACTCATTATATAGAAGAATTAAAGCAAGTGAGATTAAGAGACTTATCCAGAGTGATGGAGATAGTAAGTGTCTGAAGTCAGAATTGAATTAATGAGAATGAGTCTTTCGCATTCCACACCCTAGCACTCTATCCACTCCATCACTTTTCTGCCTATTGTCCATCACAAATAAACTATATCCATTTTAAGTAATTTCACATTTGAGAATTGTAATACTAAACTTAAGAGTTGTTTTTTTTGTAGTCATCTTATAATAATGATCTGGAATGATCTTTATAATGGTTGTTGATGGTTTGGAATTCTTTGGAAAAATGCTCAGTTTCATACTCTGGGAGACTATGTCTTTGGTTATTTCTACGGAATTGATAATTTTGTCATTTTTCTTTTTGATTCTCTCTTATAACGATTGCCCTACTGGACAAGGTAATGGTGAGATTCATTTGGAAATTTGGTTGCTGACAAAGAAAATATATAAATAAATTTTAAAAAGAAAACTTACGTATTAAAACAAAAACAAAAGGAAAAAAGACGTTGCCATGTACACAGCAGACTAAGAGAGGATTCAAAATATACAACAATAAATTTCCTTTTCAAGAAAGCTTTTATAGTAAGTGCTGTGCATGGTGTTCATTGATGTATAGGTGCATGTGTGTGTGTGTGTGTGTATCTGTGCCTGATCCTACCTTCTTGAAGAGGGGGAAGAGGAAGTGAGAAAAAAATAACATAGTAAAAAGTTAATAGCAGAGAAAAAATGAAAACTTATAGAGAAGCAAGGAAGAGATGGATATCCCTGAACACTATGCACAGCATATATTCAGATGCAGAAATTAATGCTATATATAGTCACATGAAAAAATACTCTAAATCAATATTGATTAGTGAACTACAAATTAAAACAACTCTAAGGTACAACCTAACACATATCAGATTGTCTAATATGACAAAAAGGAAAATGATAAATGTTGGAGAAAATGTGGGGAAAATTGGGACATCAATGCACTGTTGGTGGAGTTGTGATCTGATCCAACTATTTTGAAGAGCAATTTGGAATTATGTCCAAGGGACAATCCAGCTGTACATACCTTTGATCCAGTAATACTACTACTAAGTCTGTATTCTAAAGATATCATAATAAAGAGAAAAGGACCTACATGTACAAAAACATTTAAACCGGATCTTTATGTGGTGGCAAAATATTGGGTATTGAGGGGATTGGGGATTGGATGAACAAGTTGTAGTATATGAATGCAATGAAATGCCATTGTGTTATAAGAAATTATGAGCAAATAGATTTCAGAAAAAAACAACAACAAATAAACAAACTGGAAAATCTTATATAAAATGATGCTTTATGAAATGAGCCGAATTAGGACAACATTATATTCAGTAACAGCAACTTTCATTGACTCAGGTCTTCTCAGCAATAAAATGATCTAAGACAATTCCAAAAGACTTCCTGAAGGGATAAAAAATTTGTTAAGCTTATTGAATAATATGGTGTTTTTTTCTTTTTCTGTTTATCTTTTTATGTTTTACTTGAGTCTTTTATTTGAAGATTAAAGTTTCTGTTCAGCTATGGATTTTCTAGGAAGGCTAGCAATTGCCGATAAAAGGGACCTAAGACTTCCCCAGTAGTTGTGGATCCATATGAGAGTCAGAGAAGTTCTTTTATGCATTTGGATATATAAGGTACCAGAAGTAGAACAGTGATGCAAACTAAACTAAGATTGTGATTAGTCACACAGAGATGAAAATTGGGATTTGCTTGACTTGACTCAGAGGGGAGATTTCTAAAACCCAGGGCAACAAAGAAAAATACAGTTGACTTACCTTCCCTGGAAAGTCTTGTGGTAGGCAAACATCCTATGACCAAGTTAACTTGTCTTCCCTTCCACCCTCCCTTCCCTTCCAAAAACTTACAGATTTTGAATCTTAAACCTCATAGGCATAGGGGAAGTTAAACCTTTACAAACTCTATCACTGAATATTTGCTGGATAGAAAAATCAAGTCAAAAATCTAATCCATAAATATTAACACACTGATTAGATACAATTCTCCATTAATAATTAAGAAAGAATACAAAATAAAGTGTGGTATCAATTTTCAATTTCAAAAAATGACTGTTAGTAGTGTGAGAATCACTCCTGAATTATCTATTTATGCAAATCAAAAAGCTACCTAGTTAGAAGGAATGGAGGGGAATTAGAGGGAGATTAGTGGAAGCCTCCTGCATAAGGTAGCATTTGAACAGGGTTTTGAAGGAAGTCAGGGCTGCTTCTTCTTTTTTTTTTTACTTAAAACATTTTTTTATTAAATTGATTTATTTATTTACTTTTAATTTACAAGATTCAGTTTCACAATCCCTTGAGTTTCAAATTTTCTCCCTTCCCTTTCCTGCCCCATGGAAGCATGCAATCGAGTACATGATCTTCAAACACTTTCACACTGGACATTAGTCTGGTTGTATAGAAGGCTTGTAAACAATGGAGTGAACAACAGGAAAAAGAAACAAAACCAAATATAGGAAAGAATGATTGCATGTAGATTGCTTCAGTCTCCATTTAAACTCTGTTCTTTCTAGATCTTTCTCTGAATGTAGATGTCTCCTTCCATCCTGAAACTTGTAGAGATATCTTAAAACTGTGCACTGCTGAGAAGAGCCCAGTTTATCAAGGCTGGTCATTACACATACAAAGTGTCTGTGATTGTGTGCAGATTTTTCCTGATTCTGCCCTTCTCACTTAGCGTTAGTTTATATAAGCACCTCCAGGTGAATATGAAGAACTTCTCCTCCCTATTTCTTTTAGCATGATAGCATTCCATTACATTCATATAGCACAACTCATTGTGCCATTCCCCAATTGATGGGCATCCCCTTAATTTCCAGTTTTTAGCCACCACAAAAAGTGTAGAATAAATATTTTGTATATATGGGCCTTCCTCCCACTTCTATGATCTCTCTGGGATACAACCCCAGAAGTAGTATTACTGGGTAAAAGGCTTTGCAATTATTTATACCCTTTTGAGCAGAGTTCCAGATTGCTCTCCAGAATGGTTGTATCACTTCACAGCTCCACCAACAATGCATTAGTGCTCCAATTTTTCCACATCCTCCCCAGCATTTGTCATTTTCGTGGTTTGTCATCTTACCCAGTCTGACTGATGAGATGTGGTACCTCAAAGTTGTTTTGATTTGCATTTATTTAATCAATACTGATTTAGAGCATTTTTGTATGCATATAGATATCTTTAATTTCTACCTCTGAAAATTGCCTGTTCATATCCGTTGACCATTTATCAACTGGGTAATGACTTGTATTCTTATAGATTTTACTTAATTCCCTGTATATTTTAGAAGTGAAGCCTTTATCAGAGACACTGGTTGTAAAAATTCTTTCCTAGTTTCCCACTTCCCTCTTAATCTTGGTTACATTGATTTTCTTTATACAGAAACTTTTAAATTTAATGTAACCAAAATTACCCATTTTGCATTTTATAATGCTCTCTAACTCTTGCTTGGTCATAAAGTCTTCTCTTCTCCATAAATGTGACAGGTAAACCTACTTCTTGCTTTCTCAGATTGTTTGTATTATGAGCCTTTATACCTAGATTGCACAGATTTAATCTTCTTAGATATTGGTCTATGCCCAGTTTCTGCCATACTATATTCCAATTTTCCCAGCAGTTTTTGTCAAATAGTGAGCTCTTATATCCAAAATTGGCGTCTTTGGGCTTATCAAACAGTATATTGCTATAATGGTTGACTACTGAGTCTTTTGTACCCAATCTATTCTATTGATCCACTTTGCTATTCCTCAGCTAGTACCAAGCAGATTTGATGACTGCTGCTTTATAATACAGATTAAAATCTGGTACAGCTAGGTCACCTTCCCTGACATTTCTTTTCATTAATTGCCTTGATTTTCTAGACCTTTTGTTCTTCCAAATGAATTTTGTCACAATTTTTTCTAGTACTATAAAGTAATTTTTTGGTAGATTGATTAGGATGGCACTAAATATGTAATTTAATTTTGGTAACATTGTCATTTCTATTATATTAGCTTGATACAGCTACAAGCAATTGATGTTTTCCAGTTAGTTAGATTTGATTTTATTTGTGTGAAAAGCATTTTGTAGTTGTGTTCATAAAGGTACTGGGTTTGTTTTGTCAGGGAGATTCCCCAAATATTTTATAATGTCTACAGTAACTTTAAATGGGTTTCTCTTACTATCTCTTGCTGTTGGACTTTGTTGGAAATATATAGGAGTGCTGAGGATTTGTCTGGGTTTATTTTATATCCTACAACTTTGTGAAATGTATTTATTGTCTCTAGAAGTTTTTTTTACTTGATTCTTTAGGATTCTCCAAGTATATAATCATGTCGTCTGCAAAGAGTGATAGTTTAGTCTCTTCTTTGTCTAATTTCATTACTTTGATTTCTTTTTCTTCTCTAATTGCTACTGTTAACATTTCTAGTACCAGATTTAATAAGAGGGGTAATAGTGGACATCCATGTTTTACCCCTGATCTTATTGGAACTGCTTCTAGTTTATCCCCATTACATATAATACTTGCTGATGGCTTTAAGTAGATGTTACCTATTATTCTAAGGAAAACTCCATTTATTCCTATACTTTCCAGAATTTGTAATAGTAATGGATATTGTATTTTGTCAAAAGCTTTTTCTGCATCTAGTGAGATAATCATATGGTTTCTGCTAGCTTTATTGTTGATATGATCAATGATACTAATGGTTTTCCTAATATTGAATCATCCTTACATTCTTGGAATAAACCTTACCTGATCAAAATGTATTATTCTTGTGATAGCTTGCTCTTTTCTTTTTACTAATGTTTTATTTAAAAATTTTGCATCTATATTTGTGATGGAAGTTAGTCTATAATTTTCTTTCTCCACTTTGTCTCTCTCTGATGTAGGTATCAGTACCATGTTTGTGTCATAAAAAGAGTTTTGTAGGACTCCTTCCTCCCCAATTTTCCCAAATAGTTTGTAGAGTATTGGGATCAATTGTTTTTAAATTCTTTATAGAATTCACTAGTAAATTCATCTGGGCCCTGGAGATTCTTTCATCGGGAGTTCATTGACGGCTTCTTTAATTTTGTTTTTTGAGGTGGGGTTATTTAAGTAATTTACTTCCTCTTCAGTTAGTTTGGGCAATTTATATATTTGTAAATATTCATCCATTTCACTAATTTTTATATATACAATTGGGCAAAGTAATTTCTAATTATTGTTTTAATTCCATATTCATTGGAAGTACATTCAGCATTTTCATTTTTGATACTCAAAATTTGGTTTTCTTCTTTTTTTATCATATTGATTGAGTGTCTATCAATTTTATTGTCTTTTTCATAAAACCAACTCTTAGTTTTATTTATAATGTCAATAGTTTTCTTACTTGCAATTTTGGTAACATTGTCATTTCTATTATATTAGCTTGATCCAGCTACAAGCAATTGATGTTTTTTCAGTTAGTTAGATTCCATTGGTTTTTTTTATTTCTAATTTAGTATTTAATGGGGGATTTTCAATTTGTTCTTTTTCTACCTTTTTCAATTGCATGCCCAATTCATTGACCTCCGTTTTCTCTAATTTCTTCATGTATGCATTTAGGGATATAAAATTTCCACTAAGAATTGCCTTTGCTGCATCCCACAAGTTTTGGTATGATGTCTCATTATTGTTATTCTCTTGAAGGAAGTTACTGATTGTTTCCATAATTTCTTGTTTAACCCACTAGTTCCATAGAATCAAATTATTTAGTTTCCAATTAGTTTTTTGCCTATCTTTCTATGGTCCTTTATTACATGTATTTTTCATTGCATCATGATCTGAGATTGATGCATTTAATATTTCTGCCTTCTGCACTGAATGGTGAGGTTTTTATGCCCTAGTATATGGTTGATTTTTGTGTATGTGCCATGTATTGCTGACAAGGTACATTCCTTTTTATCCTCATTCAGTTGTCTCCAGAGACATATCATGTCTAGCCTCTCTAAAATTCTATTTTCCTACTTAACTTCTTTCTTTTTTGTTTTGAGGTTAGGTTTATCAAGTTCAGAGAAGGCAAGATTGAGGTTCCCCCACTAGTATTGTTTTGTATCTATTTCTTCCTCTAATTCCCTTGACTTTTCCTCTAGGAATTTGTATGCTATACCGCTTGGTGCATACATGTTAAGTAATCATATTGCTTCATTCTCAATGGTATCTTTTAGTGGGATGTAGTTTCCTTCCTTATCTCTTTTAATTAGGTCTATTTTTGTTTTTTCTTGATCTGAGATAAGGATTGCTACCCCTGCTTTTTTTACTTTCACTGAAGCAGAATATATTCTACTCCATCCTTTTACCTTTACACTGTATATATATATATATATATATCCTTGTTTCAAATGTTCTTCTTGTAGAGAGTCTTGTAGAGTGCATATTGTAGGATTGTTGTTTTTAATCCATTCTGCTAATTACCTATGTTTTATGGGAGAGTTCATCCCATTCATATTCACAGTTATGATTATTATCTGTCTTTCCCTCCATCCTATTCTTTCCCCTGTTTATGCTTTTATTTTTCCCCTTCTCCCTCCCCCTTCTGAAGAGTTGTCCTTTTGACCATTGCCACCCTCTGTATTCCCTCCCTGTTTTCCCCTTTTTACCTACTCTTTCCCCTTACTATTCTTTCCCTTCCTTCTAGCCATCCTCCTGCTATTTACACCCCCCTTACCCCTCCTACTGCCTGTAGGGGACAATAAATTATTACACTTAATAGAGTATGTTATTCCCTTATTGAACCCAAACCAATGCTAATAAATTTCCTACAGTGCTCCTTTCCTACTCTCCTTTCCCTATATTATAATGAGTGTTTTGTGGCTTTTCATGTTAGAATCTAAACTTAACTGATTATATTGATCCCTCCTCGAATTAGAACCAATGAGAATAATGTTCTTATGATGCTCATCTCCATCCTTCCTTCCCCTCAACTTTAGTATGTTTTTTGCCTCTTCATGTGGCATAATTTACCATTTTTGCCTCATTCTTTCTTTTTCTCCCATTAGAATCCCTTTTTTCCCCTTCATAAGTGTTTTTTTATCTTCACATTAGTTCATTTATACACACACCCTCTTTCTATGTAAATCCCTTTTAAGTGTCACAATACTTATACAAATTTCAGTACTGGGGAGACAAGATGGCAGTGTAGAAGCAGCAAGGTTTTGCAGCTCCCACACAGCCATCTTATATACCCATAAAATGTCTCTAAACAGATTATAGGGCTCCAAAATTCCCCAAAATACAGAAAACACATTTCTTGCTGAAGGTAACTTGGCAGGTGGGGCTCATGACAGCAGGCTGGGAGCTAAAACCAGCCCAGCCTGAAACCACAGCCTGGCCCCAGGGCAGTCAGGAGGAGCCACAGTTAGAGTATTCAGGAGAGCAGATTGGCGTCACCTATGGCAGTTTCCAGATTTATCAAGGCAGAAGAAATAAGGTTAAGAGAAAGGTCAGTGGAATTCAGCTAAATCTGGGGGAGAAAAGCACCCTGGCCAAACTGCCCCCAGGGCAAGGAAGCAGCAGAAGCAGCAATAGTGGCAGAAATGACTGCAAGCAGCAGCCGCCCCCGCTGGGCTGCTTCAGACCACCTGGTCTGCAGATAGCACGGGGGTCAAGGCAATTGATCAGAGGCCAAGGGCTCTTGCATTGAGCAGCCTGGATCCAGATCATGGCCTTGGGGTGTGCTTTCAGTGAGCCAAAACTTGTGGGGGCTGCATCACCCTCCTAATTGCTCTGGCAGCTGTGAAAACCCCTGATTTGGGACAGAGTTTTCTCCCCTGGAGGCAACAGAGCTAAAAAAGGTAACAGAGATAAAAAATATCAAGCAATTAATTGACTAGCCAATATGAGTAGGAAAAGGAAGCAAAGTAAGAACAGCAATCAAACTCTAGAATCCTGTTTTGCAGACAAAAAGGATCAAAGCATGGAATGGGAGGAAGACAACACAGTCAGAACACCCGCACCAAATCCTTCCAAGAAACATGAAGATTGCATACCAACCATAGATCTACTTAAAAAGGGCTTTGAAAACCAAATGAGAGAAGTGGAGGAAAAATTGGGAAGTGAAATGAGAATGATGCAAGAAAATCATGAAAAGAGTCAACTCGACTGAAGGAAATAATACCTTAAAGAGCAACTTAATGCAAATGACAAAAGAGGGCCAAAAAGCCAATGAGGAGAAGAATGCCTTAAAAAGTCAAATTTGCCAGATGGAAAAGGAATCTAAAAAGCATACTGAAGAGAATAATTGCCTCAGAATTAGAGTGGAGCAAAGGGAAGCAAATGACTTTATGAGAAATCAAGGTACTATTAAACAGATACATCTCCTTGAAAAAAACCACTGACCTGGAAAAAATAGGTGCAGGACAGACAATTTAAAAATAACTGGACTACCTGAAAGCCATGATCAAAAACAGAACTTAAGAAAATATCCTTCAAGGAAAATTGCCCTGATATTTTAGAATCAGAGGGCAAAATAGAACTTGAAAGAATTCACCAATCACCTCTTGAAAAAGATCCCGAAAAGAAATCTCCTAGAAATGTTATAGCCAGATTCTGGAATCCCCAGACCAAGGAGAAAATATTATAGGCTGCCAAGAGGAAACTATTTGAATATTGTGGGAAAAAAATTAGGATAACCCAGGATCTGGCAGCTTCTACATTGAGGTATCCCAGGGCCTGGAATATGATATTCCAGAAATCAAGGGAGCTAGGATTAAAATGAAGAAACACCTACCCAGAAAAATTGATTATAACATTCCCGGGTAAAATATGGTCATTCAGTGAGGTGGAGGACTTTCAAGCATTCTTGCTGAAAAAACCAGAACTGAAAAGGAAATTTGACATTCAAACACAAGAAGCATGAAAAGGTAACCATGGGAAATTAATCATAAGGAACTTATCGAAGTTAAACTATTTACATGCCAATATGGAAAAATGATAATAATAACTTATGAAACTTTTTGTAGTATGAAGATAGGTGAAGGCAATACCAATGTACATGTATATATGCATACTTACATATAGGTCCATATGGGATGATACTTTAAAAGGTGAAATTCAGAGGTGGGAGAGGACTAGAATGAGAGGAGACAGTGACAACTTTACTCTCAATTACTCTCATTGAACTTGGCTTAGGGAAGGAATGAAATGACATAAACTCTAAACTGGGTATCATGCCACACAGGAGAGTAGGGGGGATGGGGATTAGAGGCAGGATGAGGGAGGGAAGGGCAGGGTCAAGTGTAGGGTTGCTGGAAGCACACTTCAGTAAAGGGACAGGGACAGGGTAGAGAATAAAACAAGGGAGGGCGAGATAGGAAGGAGGGACATATCATCAGCCTTTCACAATATGTCCACTGTGGAAATGTCCTGGGTAATTACACATGTACAGCCTGTATTGAAATGCTTGTCCTTCCAATGGGGGTGGGTGACGATATGAACAAATTTCAATATTGACAGGCAATTGCTTCTCATGTAGGCATGTAAACAGTTTGCTCATATTGAGTCCCAAGTTATGTGCATGTGTGTGCATCTGTGTGTGTATGTGTATTGTGAGTGTGTGTTTTCCTTCATTACCTTTTTGTGTCTTTCTTGGTTCTTCTAAGTAGAAATTGAATT
The DNA here is from genome assembly GCA_028646575.1 of Pseudocheirus occidentalis. Lineage (NCBI taxonomy): Eukaryota > Metazoa > Chordata > Mammalia > Diprotodontia > Pseudocheiridae > Pseudocheirus > Pseudocheirus occidentalis. Next base: position 92,155,500 of record CM053600.1, read on the forward strand.
TTCCATTGAGCTCTGGCTTTTTCATCAGTAATGTCTGGAAGTCATTTATTTCATTAAATGACCATCTCCTTGCCTGAAAGATTATGCCCACTCTTGCAGGGTAGCTGGTACTTGGTTGCAGTCCTTGCTCTTTTGCTTTACAAAATATCAAATTCCAATCCCTCTGATATATTTTTTTT
>CM053600.1:92164322-92191857 GCA_028646575.1 Pseudocheirus occidentalis
GGGTTGCACTCTACATGAATGGAGGCAAGTCCCAAGATGATGAAGCCACAGACTCATTTGTGAATTTGTGTGTTCCTGTGATATCCCCATGCCGTATTAATGTTTACCAAGACCAAAGCAGCCATTACTGTATGTGATGGGACCAACCTGGGGGGGGGGAGGGGAGGATTGTAGAAGTGGCCTCAAGAAGGTAGTGACAGGGCTTTTCCAAACATACCCAGTTGGAAAAAAATCAAGAGCAACAGCATATAAATAAGGAGAATAGATTTGGGATTTTTTGTTCACATTATTAACTGGGCTTCTTACTCCAAGTGTTATTACTCCATTTACCTGGGTAAGGCACCATTATTATAATATCGTCATAACCTCAAAGTGGTTACTTCTCACCAGGTTAACTACTGACCTAAATATTACATATCTTACATAGCATGAAACAGTATTATATGAATCAAAAAATGTGAAGCCATACTTTATTCAGCATCTGAGAAAAATTAAAATAAATTGGGCTCAGCAATATTATGTAAGGCTAGTTGTAGTGGAACAAAATCAGTGTCAATAAGATTATGTTCCTCTATCTCCATTTCATAGTAAGTTATTTATTTAGTTCCTTAATAAAGATAGCCAACTGTGATTTAATGACCTATTTTACAAATATGGAACATGTATAGAGATTACAGACATGTTTGCAAAACCAGGTTGGACTTGATAGAGAAATTCTGAACAAAGCATACCTATCCCTGCTCTGGGAGGAATCTCACAGTCGTGGGAATGAAACTCATGTCCATATTTTCTTGTGTACAACATTTGTTTTTCATGACCACAAGGATAGGTAGCTTTTGGAAGCCTTCTTATTTCTCCTTGTGTGGGACATGAAATTAGTGAAAACTTCTCAGTCTGGAATGTAACCCCCCTTCCTAAGTGTCTACCCTCCCCCTTCTCCCGTCAATTACTTTTATCTTCCTTTGTTCATTTCTTCCTGCCTGGTGAAGGCCAACCCCCTTGTAGTCTCATTGGGGAGAAGGTTGGGAGGTGAATTTTTCACCAATGAAAGAGGGCAGTTGACCAGGAGAGGGGACGTCCTAATTAGGTTTTTAAACCTTGGGGCAGGGCTAGGCTCTCTCTCTTCTGGCCTGGCCTCATGCATCAACATAGGTAAGACATCCTTTCATGGCGCACCCCTTTCTTCCCGGGAGAAAGGGAATAAATTCCTCTTCTTATCTAAGGCATCTCTGTGTTTACTTTTCTAATTAAATTAAGAATAATGGGTATATTTTTAATACACAAACATCTTGAAGGTGAAAATTGCTCCTCTCTCAGATCAAGGGAATTGAATTGAGTTTAGCTGACCAAATGCCTATCCTAATAATGGCCTACTTTGCCCGAGATAAATGGAGTAATAATACCTAAAATAGCCCAGGTAACACTTTGAACCATATGAGGGGTTCCCAATCTATTGTCCTTCCTATTTATATATTGCTCCGACCCCACTCTACTCTACCCCCATGGGACAATTCCACCTATCTCTGGAGGATATCCATGAGAGATCCAGGAAAGGATTTCAACAAGGATGTGAATTGAGGACAATTACAGTTAATTCAACTATACAAAGTTCCATTCTCTGAGTTTTCCATTGATTTATACAAGCTAAGCACTGCAGAATACTTCAAGCTCCTTCTAGCTGTTCTGGAGTCAGGTGATATAATGGTAATATAAATGGGAATATCTTTCCCATCCATGAATTGACCCATGTGACCTGCATGAGTGACATGGAAACCTGAGTCACATGAATCTGTGGTAGGAGAAGGTTGGCAAATGGGTGCAGGAGAGCCGAGAGGAAGTTAATCAGAGCAGTTAGAACTGAGGGAGAGAGAAGCAGATCGTGAGCTGTGAATTTTTGTTTGTAGGAAGACTGTGAGGGTTAAGAAATGCTTACAGGTTGTAGGTAGTTATGATGAGGCATGGGGAGAGTCTCTGGAAAAGTCTGGGTCACGTGGAGTTCAGGGTGTGCTGGACTCTCTGGTCTGTCAAACGCTGTGGGGAGCAGTGGTGCTTGGAGTTCTGGTGCGTCTATAAACTGGGTTTTCCAGATGACATCTCCTTAGCCCGGGGCCAGGTGAAGCCCTTGTAACCCCAACTTCCTGCCCCCACACTTGGATATATCCTGCTCCTTGCAGCAGGATCTTGTTTTTTTATCATGTGTAATAGGTGCATCTGGGGGATATATAAGGCTCGGGTTTTGGGGCAGTTGGTTGGTCAGACAGGTGAGTCTTGAAATCTTGCTGTAAAGCTTCACCACAGAGAGGACTCAATACAGTTTAGCTGTTTACACCTTTGAGCCCCTGACTCTTCTGTACTTGAGAACATGCTGGCGCCTTCTTGATTGAGATAAGTAACCGGCTGCCCCTGCAATCAGGGAAAGTAGCCCTGACAAAAGACCCTGACAAAAAATAGAAGGCTATGAGATGGTGGTATCCCCTACATTGTTATTGTGTATAGATTTCTTTGTTGCTATGATGGATTTGGCTTTGTGGTGTTGTGGTACAACCTTCTGGTGTTTGAATAAATATCTTGATTTTATCTTCCATGTGGAGAGTCTGTTATATCGTGCAATTAAGAATTATTCCAGCATATTCATAGCCTCTAGAGGTGTTGTGGATTTGTGTTGGCATTACAGGTGAAAAGGGAGTAGTGATAACTGCCTGTCCCTTTAATTATTTGAGAAAATTTACACAGGGGAAGCAGTTAGGATATTGCTATGAAGGCAATTTTAAGCATAGGAGACAGCCTATACAAAGACATGGAGGAAGGGCATATAAAACTGTGGAGGTGGGGATAATAAGTGGGAGAGTTTTAAATACAAAGTGTTTAAGGATGTGAGGGGGAGCAATATGAAAAGCTAGGAAAGATTGTTGGTGCCAGACTATGAAATCCTTGAAGTGTGAAAGAGGAGGAGGAAAAGAAGGAGGAGGAGGAGGAGGAGGAGGAGGAGGAGGAGGAAGAGGAAACAGAGGGCAAGGAGGATGAGGAGGAGGACAAGGAGGAGGTGGAGAGTTCCTAGAAGAATAATGGTATCCTTGATACTTGGGGATATTAGATAGAAAGGTGGGTATCAGAGAAATATAATGAGTCAATAGAGTGATACAGTGGAGAAAGGACTAGGGACCCAAAGTCAGAAAGAACTGAGTTCAAATCTATTCTATGAATATATATTAATAGGTGTGTGTCCCTGGGTAAGACTCTTGACCTCTCTTTCTGCCTCAGCTTCCTCTTCTCTAAAGTGAGAATAATAATAGCACCTATGTGACAGGGCTAATGTGAGGGTAAAATAACACAATATTTATAAAATGTTTTGCAAACCTTAAAGCGATATGCAAATGCTAGCTATTTTTCTTATAAGTTCCATTTTGGAAGTGTTGAGTTTTAAATATCCATGGAACATCCAGTAGGAGGTGTTTAGAAGTTATTTGGTGATGCTAGATTGCAGCTCAGGAGAGAGAAGAAGGCTTAGAAACGTAGCTTTGTGAATCATCTTACATAGGTAGTAACTTAACCCATGGTTTGAATCATACCTACACAACCAGATTTATGACAATATACAATTCACATATCTCTGAGCCCAATTTCTTCCTTTGAAAATGGGAGTAATGACTTTTAAACTACTTATTTTTCATAGGGCAATATAGAGATTCAGAATGCAAATTAATTTTCCCAGTGTGTCAGCAGGTGTTTTCTGTTAAGAGAGCCTCAAATAGCACTGCTCATAGAATTTCAGATCTAAGATTTTTCTTCCATTATTCCTAGAGAAGGAACTTTTCTTGTAATAATACCTAGAATAATACCTTTATTTGAAAATAAAGCACTTGAAAAGGAAATAGTAGTCTCAGTCTGTTCACTCCATGTTATGATAAAAATCCCTGGCATTTATTTAATACTTTAAGTTTTCAAAGCACTTTACATGTTAACTCATTTATCCTCATAGCAACCCACTGAGAAAGGTGATATTAGACCAGCCATCCTCAATCTGTGGGTGACGACCCTTTTGGGGTTTGAACGACCCTTTCACAGGGGTCGCCTAAGATCATCTGAAAACACATATTTCCGATTGTCTTAGGAACCAAGACTCCTCTATCTATCCCTAGGCGGGTCTGCCTATATGCAGATATGCCCACATACAGGTATTAAAGGATCGTGGCAATAGGAAGGTTGAGAACCACTGTAGGATGAAGGAAATGAGAGAGGTTTAGTGACTTCCCTAGAGTCTCACAGCTAATAAATTTCTCAGGTAGGATTCAATCTCAGGTATACCTGACACTGAGTCCTTCAGGTTATCCATTGAGCCACCTAACCACCTAGATGAACCTATGAAATAAATTTTCCTCCACTTAATAGAAATAGGAGCTATTGGGGGTAATGCATGCATTATTAAAACTCTTTCAGGCTTGGAGAAGTTTCAGAATATGATCAGTCACTCTTGCCTTTTGGCTCCTGAATATCCCATAAGGAGTCCTGTAACTTGGGAAAGCCAAATATCATTGACTATGAAGGTAATGTAATGAGAATAAACTGAGTGAAATTCAACTAAGAATGCTTAACTAGTAGCAAAAAAACAACAAAAAAAACCCCAAAACCCTAAAGGAGATTTAGGAGAGCAATAACTCAGACTTCTTAGTTCTCATGGTGACTCAGCTTGATGCTTTCATAGGAGCAGCCAGCATCTCTCTCCATTTATTGGGCCTAAATTGCTTCCTCTTCATGTGTCAGTTTTCAGTTGGCAAAGGCTGCCAGCTCCACGCTAATTTATTTGTTTAAGTCAGTAGCACTCAGCTCCCTACAGAGGTTACAAAATTAAAAATTGTCACTTCCCATAACTGCCTGACCTTTTCAATTGGAAAAGTTCAGAGCTTGGCCCACTGGGACCAAGAGGTAATTCTGCCAGGAGCAGCCGTTGTCCTCAAAGAGTCAATGTAAATATTTCAACAGGTAAATAATCAGTCAGAGAGCTTGGGCAAAATATCACTCACATGAAACAAAATGAACAAGACAAAGCAAGATGAAGAGATGTTATACATAGGGTAAATTAAAAAGAAAAGACTCTTTTCATGAATATAAAAGCATACTGGGCTCTCACCAAGAATGATTTAGTGAGTAAAATCAATTGATTTGGAGTGGATGTGTGATTTTGAAAAATTAAGTAATAAAAAACACACACACTGACAAATGCCTTTTTTTTGGTCACTTTCATTATAAAATTACATGACAATGCATTGTGGTTGCTTTTTTTTTAAAGTTGTGCAGCAATTTAAAAAAAGTTGTCTAGAATATTCAGAGGTGGTTGGAGAAGTTTGGGCATTTCAAAGGAAATCTAGAAGGGAAATTTGCAAATCTCTTTTAGCTGTGGTAAAAAGTAAATAAAGAATGGGAATTGGTTATTTAATCCTTTAAGATTTATTAACAAATTATAGTTAATTAAGGAAGCTTAAGACTTCATCAAGCAGTTTCAAGAAATAAAAAAATGCATAATATTGAGAGTTACCTGAACTATAAATCATACGTCATATTCTCAGGCAACATTGGAATTACAGTGGTTAATATGTTAAACTAATCCATACCAACATAGCACCCCTCTGAGATAATAAAATATTTTATTATTTTATTTTGTAACAATGAATTCTAAGAATTTCACTTATGAAAGTAAATTAAAATATTTTCTTACAAGAGAAGGTGAATTATTGATGCCTTTCTGTACCACTAGGTGGATTCTTAGTCTGCTTTATAATATGAGAGATAAAGAGTTACAAGGGAACTCAGAGGCCATGTAGTCCAAGCACTTTATTTTATAGATGTCAAAATTGAGACCCCCTACTAGGGAAGTGACTGTCCAAGGTCAAGAAAATAATAAATAGAGAAAAAACCCTGGTCTTCTGACTCTGGAAATGGTATGCACATGCCATCTTACTTTTATCTTTAATGAACATGTTTAAAAAAGATTAGAAACAAAAACAGATCCACTGAAGAATATGTGGATTCATATGGACCACTACTCAGAATCTGGTCATCTAATCATGTGTGATTTCTATAAACTGCATTATTGTTTAAACCGCATCTCATCTTCTCTATTAGAACAGTTTGAGATAATTTATCACAACCTTTGCTAAAATTTCAGTAAATTATGTGCATAATTCTCCTCTCATCTGCTAGTTAAGATATTCAAACAAAAAGGAAATCAGGTTAGTTTGGCATGATCTTTCCTTGAAGTAGTCATGCTGCCTCTTTGGAATCACCACTTCCCTTTACAGATGGTGCCCAAACATCTCTTTAATGATTTTATGTGGAATTTTCCTAGGAATCACAGTCAAACTCACTGCCATGTGATTTACAGGCCATTTTCTTCATTTTTTAAAAAATTGGGACATACTTTTTTTCTGGTGCTATCTTCCATGATCAATTAAATATCATTTATGATGGTTCAACCATTCATTATCTTCCAGTTTTTTTAATACTGGAGGTTGTAGGAAATCTGGGCCAAGTGACCTGAACTCAGCCAAAGTATCTGTCACCTCATTTTAGGTGTCAACTCCCTGGTAGTCATTCATGTTCTATATCTTTTGCAAAAGTTTTCCTCCCTAGTAGAGAAAAGAGAAGTAAAATAAAAATTGAATGGTTATTCCTTATTCCTGTTATCATTTATCATTATCCTATTCATCCAAAATAAAAGACCTAATGCTTTTTTTCTTCTCCATTCCTTTCTCTCCCAATGCAAATCAAAAAAAGGTTTCCCTTTACCAGTCTTGCATTGTTATAAGCTTTATCAGTTCTGACACTATTTATACACCATCATGCCATTCTTTTATCTTCATCCTTAATTACCTGGCCTTGTTTCCAAATACCTAATTAAAATCTAATATGTTTGGTGAGACCACTGTGCATACATGTTGGTCTCTTTAGACCAGTGATTCTCAAAGTATGATCTGAAAACTCTTAGGGTACCCCAAGAGCTCCCAGGGTGTCTATGTGGTCAACACTATTTTTTATATTAATGCTAAGATGATATTTGTCCATAATAACACTCTGCATTTTCCAACTACCTATTCTGTGGGACCATATTTTCTTCATATACCTCAAACAAAATAAAATTGCAACAGGTTTAATGCATATTTGAGAATCCAACTGTTTTCTACTAAACCAGACTTTAAAGAGATTTTCAAAAGTATTTAAATTGCTGGGGTTTTGTTTTTGTTTTTGATTATATAGCTATTTGTTAGTATGTAATGAGTTAGTAACTATTTTATACTTTTACCAGTTTTAATTTGTAATAACAGAAAATGTCATTAATTATAACCCATGTGAACAAAAGCTCTTTGGCATCTTCAACAGTTTTTAAGAATGTTGAAGAGTCTTGAGAGCAAAAGGTTTGGGAATTAATACCATAGACCAATTCAATTTTTCCTCTTCACTAAAAGATTTCTCTTTTTACCTTAAGAATATTGTTCTTGAACTCAAAGTCTTATAAAAGTGAATGTTGGAAACTATTTTTACATATAATTAGAAAAAATAAAGTACTATTAAGTAGAAAAAATAATATAATTCTTGAGCATCTTCATCCTTCCTGAAATGGCTTCATCTATAGCATTTCAGCCCATAAGATACTTCATAGTTTTACTTCCAACCCTTTGAAATCTGCTCTCTTAAACTTTAAGGCACTTGTCAGAGTATACCCAGATTTACATCACAAATTCTCAGAGAGAGCAGTCAGTTTCTCCTCAGGTTCTCATGATGTCCATGTCACCAGTCAATGTGTTACTAAGAATCATATGGAGAATAGAATCAAATTTATTTGTTATACCAATGTTTTGAAGGATAAAATGATCACTATGGCACATCAAGGAATTATTAGCTACTCTGGCTACTCTGCTTTTTTGTGAAGCGAGAATAACAAATATTTGGATACTCAAAATCCTCTGATATATATATATCACGTATATACATCACATATATACACACATACATATACATATATAGAGACACACACATATATACATATACACACAGACGTATATGCATATGTATGTATATGTGTATATGTGTGTATGTGTATATGTATATGTACATGTGTATATCCCACTGTGTCACACTTATGTTGAAATTCATAAACTTTTTATCTGTCTACTTCTTCTGTCCCTGTGGTCTGTAGTCTGACACAAAGTTAAGAGAGATAACTAATGCACTGTATGATAGAATCAAGATTGAAAAGCATTTTAAAGGCTAGAGTAGTTGTATCAAACTCAGAGAAATAGGTACATAAGGATAACTGTAGCAGCATAGGAAATCACATGTTAACATTATCTATATTGTACAATTATTTATGTTGTTTCATATATATGTATGTATGTATATCCCAATTATGTTTTAATATAGTTGAGGCCACCTTCAGAAGGTTGTCCCTATATTTGACACCTCTGGACTATAGCATTGAACTAAATCTAATAAAATAAGTTTAGTCTTACATATGGTTATCAAAAACAACAACAGCTTAATCATTTCTGGGTGGGAAAATGGTTAGATGGTTGCTGTACTAAACACAGTTCATGAGTTTTAGTGGACTACAACCTAAATGTGTCAGTAGTGTAATGTGGTAGCCCAAAATGCTAATGCTATCATAGATTACATTAATAGAGGAAGAACTTCCAGCAATTGGGAGGAGATAATTCTAATGTATTCTGTCCCTGTCAGATCTTTCTTTAGTATATTGTGTTCTGTTCTGTGCATAATATTTTAATGTGGATATTTACAAGCTGGAGAATGCAATCAACAAAACAATAAATCAATCCCTGATTTGGAGCCTTTGCCAATTTCTGAGGTGTAAATGCTTGCAATGAAAGTTTAACAAACTATATGAGCTGGTTGAGTGGTCTCTGACACATATGTTATATGTAGGGAACAAAAAGGCAACAACTCCATAACTGCAGGTCCTTGTAGGCCTTTCCCAGAAGGTCCTCATAAAATTTTGTACAAGTTGCTCTGCTGTCCAATTGATCTGACCTTTGGCAAGTTATAGTGTCTTTGCTGGAATGACAGGTCAGCCCAGTACCTCTGCTGGTAGTATCTCAACTGATCAGGCCAACCTGCTGTTGAACTGGGTCAATAGGTCACTTAGTGTCTATGCTTTCTCCTCATCAAGGTCTGCCGCTACTGGGAAGTGACTTTCAGCCATGGTCAGGAAGGTTACTCTGCCACCAGACAGCTACTAACAGGCTTGTACAGTCAAATTCAACTTACTCTTCTATTTTTCACCTTTGGGCACCTGCTTACTAAATATCAGATAGATATTAGGTGTAAAGTTACTATGCTTGGTTCTGTTAGAATGCTATAGAACTCTTTCAGCTAGGACAATAACCCTAAGTTTAGGATCAGTAGAATCTTTTCCCCTTTGGCTTCCTCAGAGCCTCTGATCTAAGGTTGTTGTCACCCCCAGGTAGGTAAGAGATCAGAGAAAACTTACCTCTCCTGCTGAAAAATTCTCCTGCCTTCCTAAGCAAGTCACTACATGTTGCCTTAGAGTGACTGTTTGCAGTTCATTCATTTTTACTTCCCATCCTTTTTTGGGAATCTTATATAGATGTATGGCTAGTTATTCAGGTATGATCATGATCTTTGCCTTTGGAAAAATGCATAAGTTTTCTTACCTCTTCATAATCAAATAAAGCACTCAAACCTAGGATTTTGGGGGAAGGGAATTCCTCTTTTGTACCTGGAGGTTTTCTTCTTTACTCTTCAAAATCTCTGGCATTTTATCCGCTGTACATCATTGATTTGACTAACGCATTAATGAGTCATTATTCCTATATTTAGCCTGAAGAATGGTAGAGGTAGGGGACACGTGAAAGCTATCTTTGAGTATTTGAAGGGCTGTTATGAGGAGGCAGGCAAGAAGGTTTAAATTGATCCATTTGGACCTAGAGGCAAGAAATAGAGCCAATGTATATAAGTTGCCAAGGCAAATTTAGGTTTCATGTCAGGAAAAATTGTCTTAACAATTATAGGTGTCCAAAATATTTTAGCAGTTCTTTTTGTGGTGGATAAGAATTGGAAATTGAGAGGATAACCATCAACTGAGGAACAGCTGAACAAATTGTGATGTATGATTGCAATGGAGTATTTTTGTGCTATAAGAAATTTTAAGAATGATGATTTCAGGAAAAAACAACATGGAAATACATGAACTGATACAAAGCGAAGTGAGCAGAACCAGGAGAACATTGTATACACTCACAGGAATCTTTTCCATGTACAATGTTCTCCTGATTGGCTATTCTCTCTCTCTCTCTCTCTCTCTCTCTCTCTCTCTCTCTTTGTCTCTCTCTCTTTCTCTCTCACTCCCTCTCAGATTGTTTACCATCTCAGGAGGGGAAAGAGGAGGGAGGGACAGAATTTGGAACTCAGGACTTAAAAAAAAAAGAACATTCAAAAAATTATAGGTGTCCAAAAGAGAATGGTTTTACCTGGACTTACCAGATATATTACAGTGGAAGTTGCTTTTTTAGTGTGGGTTGGACCTCATAGTCACTAAAGGTCCCTTTCAAGTCCCAGGTTGTATGATTCTGTGACTCTAAAATCAGTGCTCTCTCTACCTTACAGAATGACAAACTCTGATGGAATCTTAGAAGTCATCTATACTAAACTGTACCTGAAGAGAAACCACATGTACACAATCTCTGATAAGCTGCCTTTCAGCCCTCATTGCAAGCCCTTGCTCATTATACTTTTGGATAGCTCTATAATCATAGCACATTAATTTTTTACATCAAATTTAAATGTCTCTTTCTCTCTGTCTCTGTATGTCTATCTCTACCTGTCTCTCTCTGGATCTCTTCCCCCACAACTTTCACCTAGTGATTTAATACTGCCCTACTTCAAGACCAGAGTTGAATTGCCCTTCTACATGACCTTCAAATAACAAAAGAAAGCTACCCTGCCTCCCTCCCTCCATCTTCTGTTCTCCAGAATAAACATCCGCAGTTGTCTTTTGGAATGGTCTTTATTCCCCTAACCATCTTTTTCTGGAAGCATTTCAGCTTGTCAATAACACATGACATCCGGTGTTTGGGCTGACTCCAGTCCAGCAGGACCTTCCTTAATGTAGACACATGCTTCTATTCATGCCGACTAAAATTACATTTTCCATTGTGGCTGCCAAATTCTGTTGTTTACTCATTGGGTTTAAAGTCCACTAAAACTCTCAGATCTTTTGGAAAAAAAAAAGAATTTGATTGAATGAATTTGATTGCAACAGCTAAATTTGTGCTGTATCCCTCCTTTCTTCCCTTCCTCCAGTTCTTTAAAAAAAAACTGTGACATTAATTAACTTCCTCTAAGCTGTTTTTGAGAAGCTGTCTTTTTGAACCTACAAATACGACTTTACATTGGCCCCTACTACATTTCAGTTTAAGCTGTTTTTGAGAAGTTGTCTTTTTGAATCTACAAATAAGACTTTAAATTGGCCCCTACTACATTTCAGTTTACTAGATTTGGTACAATAGCCGAGTCTGTTAAAATAATTTTGAATCGTAATTCTGACATCCTTTGGGTCAGCTACCCTCTTAAATTTGCTAAGTATGTTTCTCTGTCTTTATATAAATCAATGATTAAAAATAAAAGTTAAATACCACAATGTCAAGGAAAGACCCCTTGGAACACAGCACTACAGACATTCCTCTAGATTAATATCAGCTAAGCTTTTACTCTTGTCATTTAGCCTAACTACTCTTCTATAACTTCATCCCATTACCATTAGTGTAAATAAGAAATGCTCTGAAGAGGTGCATGTATTCACATTCATACTATAAAGTTAAAATTGTGTAAAATATGGTCGTTGGTTCCAGCACAATGGAAATATGGAGTACGAATCTGAATAATGGGACTACTTCAAGACATCCATTATTCACATAAATTGGGTGCTCTATACCTCTTCATGTTTTACAGGAAGATGCTGTCAGTACTTTGTAACAATCTATGTAAAGAATATCTATATCAATTTACTTACTGCCCTTTAGTTCCAGTCACCTCATGATTCCTTGTTATTGCTTAGGCCCAAATTCTCTTCTCTTCCCCTCTTGCAAATGTACCAAATGTGCTGGGTCTTTGGTCACTTTGTATTGACTCTCAAGAAAAAAAAAAAACCTTAAATATTCACTGTGAGAATTTCAATCTCAAAAATTAGTAAAAGCTACAAATTAAGGCTTAGTGTATCATTTTGTTGATACACCAAAAAAAAACCCCACTAATAATGCAGATTGCCCTGAAAAGTATTGTGCATTGATTTATTTTTGGGTTTTTTTTTGTTGTTGTTGTTTGTTTGTTTTCTGGTGAAACACTTGTTAAACATTTGCCAACATACCACTGGTAGATCCCAAATTAAACTGCAAATTCCATGTTTACACTTTTATATTTATTTGTTTTTGTTTTAATTTTTCTTTTATTTAGTATTTTATTTTTCTCTAGTTACATGTAAGAACAATGTTTAAAATTCATTTTTAAAACTTTGAGTTCCAAATTCTCTTCCTCTCTCCCCACTTCCCCACCATTACAAAGACAATTTAATATAGACTATACATGTGTAGTAAGGAAAAACTTATCCAAAATAGTCATTTGTGAAACAAAACATAGATTAAAAAAACTCAAGAGAAATTTAAGTTTTTTTTTAAAGTATGTTTCAATCTGTATTTAGGCACCATCATTTCTTTCTCTGAGGATGGCTAGCATTTTTCATCACAAGTCCTTCAGATTGGTCATTGTATTGCTGAGAATACCTAAGTTATTCACAGTTGATCATCACACAATATTGCTGTTACTTTGTACACAATGCATTTCATGTTGCATCAGATATTTATGTAAGTCTTTCCAGATTTTTCTGAGGGCATACTGCTCATCACCATTTTTGTGAGCACGATAATATTCCATCATAATCACATACCACAATTTGTCAAGTCATTCCCAAATTGAAGGAAGTCTTTGCCTCCAGAAAAGGGCTGCTATAAATATATTTGTATATATAGGTCTTTTTCCTTTTTAAAAAAATCTTTTGGGGATACAGACCTAGCAGTGATATTGCTAGGTAAAAGCGTATACACGGTTTTATAGCCCTCTGGGCATGTTTCCAAATTGAACTATGGAATGGTTGAATCAGTTCACAACTCCACCAACTGTACATTAATGTCTCATTTTTCCCATATTTCCGCGAACATTGGTCATTTTCATTTCTGTCCTGTTAACCACTCTAATAGGTTGTAATGATACTGGGATTTGAAGATCTTCCATGCCCCTTGAACTCACTAATGTAGCAGGAAGGGGTGGAGCAAGAAAAAGGTGAAACCAAGTTAGTATTGGTGCCAGTGACCGGAAGCAGCAGCAACAGCAGCAGCGGTGGCAGTAGCACAAACTCCTTTATCTTTAAGCATACCAGAATCTCTGCTATGGACTCCTGCTGAGGACTGCCAGGGACAGGAACTATGTTGGGCTGGAGCTTCTGGGAGCAAACTGCCTGGATGCTGAACAGTTGTCATGAGTGAGGAGAGGAGGATCTTTGCCTGAGGTAGCCTGTCCTGTTTTAAAGGCTTGAGAATGTGAGTGTTTACTACTTTAACTATATGCACCAACTTCATAATTGCTGTGTTGGCTTTGACTTTTTGGTTTGGGGACTCAGTTTTCTGGTATTTGAATAAATGTTCTGGCTATATTTCTCATATATAGAGGGTGTTACATTTTGTGATTAATAACCCTATCAGCATACTTATAGTTACTGTAGGCATTATGAATACCGCATTGCTGATACATAGGCATGAGATAGTACCTCAGAGTTGTTTTAATTTGCATTTCTCCAATCAATAGTGAGTCAGAGCATTTTTCCATATATCTATAGAAAGCTTTGATTACTTCCTCTGAAAACGTTGTCTTCTATTTTTTCATTCTTTTGGTTTTGTTTCATTGTTTCTTGATTTCTCATAAAGTTAGTAGTAGCTTCAATTTGCTCAAATCTAATTTTTGAGAAATTATTTTCTTCACTGAGCTTTTGTACCTCCTTTTCTTTTGGCCAATTCCGCTTTTTAAAGAGTTATTTTTTTCTTCAGGGAATTTTTGTACTTCTTTTCCCATTTGTCTATTTCTGTGTTTAAAGCCTCTTTGACTTTTTGGACCTCTTTTATCATTTGGACTGCTCTGTTTTCTAAGTTACTTTCTTCAATATTTTTTGTGTGTTTCCTTTCAAACTGTTGACTCATTTTTCATAAAGTTCTTGAATCACGCTCATTTCTCTTCTAAAAATTTCCTCTACTTCTCTTATTTGATTTACAAAAACCTTTTTGAGCTCTTCCATGAACTGACACCAATTCACATTTTTATTGGAGCATTTGAATGTAGGATCTTTGATTTTGTAGTCTTCTTCTGAGCCTGTGTTTTGATCTTCCTTGTTGCCATAGTAACTTTCTACGGTCAATTTCTTTTTTTCCCACTGTTTGCTCATTTTCCCAGTCTATTACTTGACTTTTAGATCTTTGTTAAAGTGGAGCTCTGCTTTCAGGGTGGTGGAATCACTGTCCCCAGCTTCAAGGTTTTCATGCAGCTGTTTTCAAGGATACTTCTAGCAACCTATACGTTTTCAGGGTGGTATGATATTAGGAGAAGTGTTTACAACTCTGGTATTTTGTACTCTGTTCTGTTTTGGAACTGTGAGGAGGATCCTCTCTCCACAGTAATCATAAGCTCTTGTGGGCTAGTGCTCCTCCTCACTGTTAGACTGCCACACAGGACTGAGACCTGGATTCTAGTATGGGCAAAGCCACAGAGTCCTCACCATAGTTACATCAAAGAGACCCCTTTATGTCTGTGGACAGAGAGCTCCAAAAGCAGCTGCTCCCATTGCTGACTCAGTGCCTCCCAAGGCTTTCTCCTGCTTTGCTGGGGACTGGTCTATACTGGCTGGACTGTGCTCCTCTCTAACCCTGATGAAACAGACATTTCTTGCCAACATTCTAAGTTGTCTGGGCTGGAAAATTCTTTCACCCTGAATTTTTGTGGATTCTGCTGCTTTAGAATTTGTTTAGAGTTATTATTATAAAGGTATTTTCAGGAATTTGGGAGAGAGTTCAGGCAAGTCTCTGCCTTTGCTCCACTATCTTGGTTTCACCACCTCTTTTACATTCATATTACCAAAATCTAGCACAATACCCGTTCTTGTCTCATAATAAATTTTTATTAAATATTTCTTGACTGATTCATATTAATGAATTGATGAATTTAATTTTATTTAATTCAGCACAACTTTCTAGCCTCAAAAAGGCTTTGGGAATGGGATGGGGGAGCTGATTCTGTTATCCAATGCATAAGCTCTGCCTTTTAGCTTTGCATCATCTTAGAAATGCATTACTTTTATATTAAGCATATAATTATTATGTTAAGTATTGTAAGCACTATTTATGCCTTTTCTTGTACTTAGCACAATTTTTGGCATATATTGAACACTTAGATATTTATTGAAGTGGTGAATTTGCTAAATGTATTATTTTATAAAAGTCATTAATCCAAATATCAAACAATATAGGGCTAAGGATAGATGCCTCTGGATCCCTCCAATTGAACCTCAGACTCTTAGGAGGGTTCAAGAAAATGAATGGCTGGACTTAAACCATACTATCGTTTGACCTACATCTTTTCATCTTTTCCCTAAGGATTACATGAAAGACATTGACCACAACTTTATTAAAAGTTGGATACATTTTATCTATAAAATCCTTTTAACCTTCCATCCTAGTAACCATGTCAAAGATAAAAAAGGAAACTAGATTAGCCTGGCATGATTTGGTCTTGATAAGGTCCTGCTGCCTCTTTATAAGAAGACATATAACTATGCTAGACAACATATGAAGCAATGGAGGTCCATGGTGAAGAGGGAAGGAGTGGAATCTGTAGGCATTCACTCACTGTGAAACACACAAAAAAAATAATGTTCAGAATCATTCTAGGTGACTGTATCAAATGAAGCTTGTATAGAGGAAATGGAGGGAGAATGGAGTTACTAGAGGAAGATTATAGCTTAAAAAGACTCTAAGCAGATAGCTCAAAAGTTTGTCAATAGCTAGACTATCTGAATTACAAAGTAGATCCCAGCAAACCACCACTGATCAACTGGGAGGTAAAATTAAAATAGTCAATTTCAGTATCCTGTGGGTCTCTGAATGAATGTATGAAAGAATGAATTCATATGCTAAGTGCTAAAAGGTAAGAACAATTGGAGTTACTAGAAGGAAGAGTAAGGAAAAGAATGTGTGTGTGTATGTGTGTGTGTGTGTGTGTGTGTGTGTGTGTGTGTGTTTGTTTCCCTTGGGGGGGCAGGAAAAGTTTCTATTAGGATGACATAGGAGTCTTCATATCTACTTCTCAAAAGAACATCACTAATTGTTCAAAATATTCCTAATAATTTGAGCAGAACTTTCAGGGCAAAAGAAGTTTCTGAGTAGGGATAGAATCGTAGAACTCCATATGTCATTTTAGATGCAGAATAAAAGTTTCCATAGTAAAGACTGCCATTCAATAATTGTTGTAAGTGGTGGTCAGGCACAACTGTGGGAAAACACACACACACACACACACACTTATACACATACAAATTCATTTTTCACTTTTTTATTTATTTCAAATTAATTATTGTATTTTATTGTTAAATATCTATTGTCTATTTAATTATTATTCAATTATTTATTATTCTCTCCACCCACCCAGGATAGTGGAATAATATGCATGTCACAAAGAAGTCATTCTGAAGTCAAATTTTTAATTGGAAAATAGTGACATGTTGATGTTTTCTGGCATGTTTCCTCATGTAATTCTGAGAAAAGCTCTAGAGAGATCAGCAGCTTTATTCATGTTTTCCACAGATTCCAGGTAAAAGTCCAAGAAATCCAGCATTCAGCTTCTGGGCAATTCATCTCTATAAATGAAGCCAAGGGGTGGACACTAGGGACAGCATGTCTTCTTTGTTGTGCTTTCCTACTATTTCTTTTCATGTCATCATGCTTATGTAGCAAAACCAAATGATAAATGACTTTTACATACAATCACACAAACAGCAATTGAAGTATGAGAGGTTTCTGATGAAGAACAGGTAATGATAAATTGGTGGTTGTTTCCCACGTGTTATCAGAGTAACATTCAACAATGACTGGCATTCAAGGCCCTCCACAATTTGGAATTGCTCTGCCTTTCCAGCGTTATCTCTATTCTCCTCAATCTACTTTATATGCTCACCAATGTGGATGTTCCTCTGCACCTTCAAATAATCCATGTTCTCACAAAAGACGCCCTATGTTCTCCCATCTCCATGCCTTTGTTTAGGTTGTTCCCCATCCCAGAAATGCTCTCTCCTTTTCTGCCTATTGATTTCCAGATGTCTCCTGCTGTATCATACAGCAACATACCTTCATGTATCCCTATTACTGGTAACAACCTTAGCCTTCTACCCTCCTATAGCATTTAGGTTTGTGCTCTCTAGTTCATTTATCATAAGATACTAAAGTAGGATCATTATCTTCACGTCTTTATCTTTATTGGACTCTACGCTGGCCAAGAGTTAGGAATGTATCTTATCTCTTCTTTATGACTCTCACAGAGTTAGACACAGCACTTTGCACTAAGGAGCTGAATGAATGAATGAATGAATGGATGGATGGATGGATGAATGAATGAATGAATGAGTGAATGCATGAATGCATGGATGAATGTGTAATGGATAGAATATGGTACTAGGGAAAATAGTTTTGTTTTTGTTTTTTTTATAATCCTATGGTTATTCCATTTTTTCACTTTGTGTCTTGGGAACATGTCTCAATCTCATCTCTAAAATAAGGATAGAAATATTTAAATTAACTATCTCAAAGAGTTATAATATGGATCCTATGATATAATAATAACTACACTCACGTTACACTTTGAAGTTTACAAAGCATTTGCCTAGATATTGTCTCATGTGATCCTCACAACAACCCCCTGAGGTAGGTGATATTATTATCCCCATGTTACAGTTGAGGAATCTGAGTCTGAAGAGGTTAAATGATATATAAAGGGTCATATAGTTAGTGAGAGTTTGAGGCAGGATTCAAACACAGGTCCTTCTGACTTTAAATATCTACTGTTCCATCTAATTTTATGCATGTAAAATGACATAAGATGCTTTTTACATATAAGGTCCTATGTAAACTCATTGCTGTTTGTCCTACTTTGAAGTGGAATGACAACTTCATGGATGATATCTTGACTTGCGCATGAATTACAGTTAAGTGAGGTAAAGTTTCTTAGTTTCCTCTCTTTCGGAGTCATGAAAGTCCAGTGACCAGACAACAGTCAAAATGACTGGCAGTGATCAGGGATATGGTGGATGGCCTTGGCATCTTCAGTGTCTGACCCAGTTCTAAGCACTTCACAGAGCCTGTTTCAGTGGTCTTCATGGCTATCAGAACAAATTGTTCTCATATACACATTCTGCTGGGATAAGTCTTTACTTATCTCCCTAATTCACCAACGGGCTTAAGTTCTATTGGTTATACTCAACCTGGTTTAGTCCATCTGCTGAGACAATTTACGGGGCTCATTTTATTAACCACCATGGAGAAAAATTAACCATAGTAGACTGCCCTTTCACCCTACTCTTATCCCTGACCCACCTCATTCCATATCGATATGGTGACATGGTAGCTATAATTTCCTCAGACAAAGCATTCATATGGAATAACTCTCCATAGCCTTCTTACTTATACCAAATCTCCCACTGGATTTCCTATAACCAATCCACATTAAACACTAGTGAGATAAACTTGCCTGCATCCTATTGTGTGGACAGTAGCTCTAACCAGGCAAAGATGCAAAAGCCTTCGGTACCTTAGCAACCTCTTTATTAACCACCCAAATTAAGTGGACGAGAGCACTAAAAAAATAGAGAGCCGTGTATTTCTATTATCTTCCCACTAAAACCTGTCATTAGGAACTATTAGTGGAAAATATCTGAGAACAAACTCCAGTGCTACTGAACAAAACATTTTCTCTGTCCCACCAGCCTTACTGGAAATATTTGTATTTTAGCAGAAGACAGCACATTAGTCAAAATGAATGAGACTTTTGTGAAATAATTTCAGGTATCTTTCATATGTAATGATTTCAATATTTTTTTGTTTTTTATTGTTAATTTTTTTGTTCAGAGGGTTCTTTACCAGTTCCTCCAAGTTATAATGGTAGGGTATCTAAAAGTAAAACAAACTCCACTCTCAAGCAAAATAACTTAATTTACCTCATCATTGTGTTCTGTCACCTGCTATCTCTGTCTCTTTCACCATCATATATACACACACCCTTTGCTTAAATATAAATTCAATAAACCCCTAGGTTATCAAACTTCATTTGTCTCTTTCTCGTCCTTCATCCCCTCATCTATGCTTCCTGGACCACTCTTCTTGTTTCCTCCCTCATCTCACCTCCTTAATCCTACTTCTGAGCCTTTTCCTGAACACTATCTGGAATTCTTTCTTCACATCAAATGCTTGTTGACTGACACCCAGTGGCCAAACTCTCCCTAACATGCCCTAAACCGTATGGAAATTCCTCCTCTTCTTCTCCTTAACTTTTATTGAAAATCAGAAGGGCCTTCTATTTGCCACAAATTACAGATTTTTGTGCACAAGTTTTACATTACCTACCCTTTGAGAGTCTTAAGGGAGGAGACTCATCGTCACGTTTGCATTCTTTATAGCCTAAGTAGAGCAATGCTTTCTTGGATGTAGAGTACATTCTGGTTGCCATATAAAATGTTGCACTCTAAATTAGTTCAAACCCTCTTGAGCATTATGGGCCACAAATAAAGAAAAAAAACAAATATCCAAACCCCATGTCATGTCAAATTAGCTGAAGGGGTTCAGCTAAACTGCTGGCAAAGTTGCCCATAGCTTGCTCTATTCTGGAATCCATACTCCCTTGAAACCATTGAGAGTTGCTGATCAGTGTGTATAATTACACACACACACACACACACTATCGAAAATATATTGTAACATTTTTGTCACATGTGCACAATGAAGTTGGTTACTCTTTGCTGTGGAAGGGAAATTGGAAGTAAGCTCACCTGTTATGCCACAGATAAACATTCCCATGATGGTTATGATCATGACTCACCTATAAATTTACAGTGCACACAATGTGTGGGCCTTGGAGTAGCATAATGGGAGAAGACCTAGGACCACACACTAGGAATTCTACATCTGTCCCATGCTACTCGGTCTCAGCAAGAATCTCTTTAGGACCTTCTTGAGTACCCAGAATATCTATCTAAATGAGAACCCAAGTTTCTTTCTTCTGGATCCTGGGATCTCATGACAACTTGAGCAGACTATGAGGTCCTGAAAATACTTTGCATTCTTGACTATCCATTAGAAATGGGGATTAAAGAAGTTTAACATTTTGGAGTAATGGAGCTCTCTATGCTTTTTTTTCTTCTCTGGGAAATGCAGATATTCCTGATAGCTTTCAAATTATGTTTATTATCACCAGTCACTTAGTACATTCTTTTTTCAGAATGTTTGGTGCATGTGACCTCTCCCCAGTGTGGAGTCATTCAGGTATGTCTCAACAGCTGCCATAGAAACGCTAGACTCCATCAGATATACTGGGTATACTTTATACATTTCCCAAGTCAACATATGAGCTATGATAATCTGAAAAATTGGCTTATTTTATTATCATCCGGACATTTCATCAAGGTAGAGAATCCTAGAAATGGAAAATCCTGCCACCAATTTACCTGCAACTTATAGCTTTAAAGAGCAGTCTGGGGCACTTTGAAATTAAGTGACCTTCCCATGTTCACACAGATGAGCATGTAGCAGATGCAGGACTTGAACCCATGTCTTCCTGATTCCCATGTCAGGTCTCTCTTCTCTATGCCATGCTACCTTTAATTTCCATCTAACATCATTAATTGGTTCTGTAAAAACACAATGGGAGGGGGAATGACATTACAGCAAGCAGTTTGTTTTATAGGAACAATGTTACATATATTATTGATGAATGCTTGCCTATAGAATATTATAGCGGATTTTGTGAGCTAAGATGGGGTTTCGTTATAATGTATTAATACTGTCATTGTTGATCAGAGCAACCTTGTGTGCAATATGCATACATAAGGATGGCTTGATTGGCATTTTAAAGTTTTTATTTACAAAAATACCATTAACAGTCTTGTCAACGGGTACCTAGGTAGAAACAAATCCCCCAGCTATACCTCATTTGACTTTTAATTAAATAAAATTCATTCATTCATGATGTATACATTTTACTTCTCCATTTTTATGTACCTAAGACTATATTTAAAAACAATTTAGGCATATGGACTACCGGATTAGGAGCATAATTAAAATTGTGTGCTGCTAACGTAGCTGTACAAAATGATATTTATATTGTTTTCACATAGTGACGATTCATTCATTGCTTGTGAAGGACAAAATGCACTGTGTGTGCCAGATGTGTGGGTCGATTTCATCTCAGCACACATTTCTTCTTGGAGTCCCAAGCCCCAAACTCCTCATGGACCTCTTCTCTTTTCAGAATGTTTCATGCATGTGGCCTCTCTCCCCACTATGGAATCATTCAGGTATGTCTCAACAGCTGCCACGCAAATGCTAGAGCCCATCAGATATACTGGGTGTACTTTACACATTTCCCAAGTCAACATGAGGAGCTATAATAACCTGAAAGATTGCTTGGTTGAAGGGTGTACATGGATTTCTCCTCCCATCTTGGATGGAAGCTGCTGAGGGAAAAAATCAAATGGAAATTCAACCACCAGAGTGAAGGGCAAATGAAATTGATGTTTAAAGGGCTGGCTTCAAGCCATAAAACTAGGAAAGTTGAGACCAAAACAGTGTCTGAAGCCCTTGCTAAAATGGTTGAAATTGGGGGGAGACAGACAGAAAGAGAGAGAGAGAGAGAGAGAGAGAGAGAGAGAGAGAGAGAGAGAGAGAGAATGAAAGAATGAAATTTAAATGCCTCTTTTTTTAGCATGCCCAGTTTACTGCAAAGTTAAAGTAGAGAGACTCTCTTTACAATTAAAGGTAAACTTCCCCCAGAGCACAGTGTGGCTGTACTAAAAGATTTGATAAAATATAGACAAAATGAAGGAACATCACAGATCTTGTCTTATAACTGGGTAGAGTAGATTTGTTTGGAATTTTGGTTTTGTAAACAGACAGAAGTTTATAGTCTCTAATGGAATCCATAAGTAATGTTCTGATGAAATAATAAAACCCATTTGTTCATGAAATCCAGAACCAAGATTTTTTTTCCTAGCCATCTTGTTGCTTGGATCCCTTTTGTCTCTGAGCATCCTTTTCCCATCTGTTCTTCCTCATTCCTAACTTGTTTCAGCCTTGGCAAGCTTAGTCTTTTTGTAAACACAACAGTCCAACCTATCTGGGTATAGGCTATTCATCCCAGGGCTAGCATGAGGGTACAATGGGAATACATGCATACATGCATACATACATACACACAATACATACACGCACACATGCACATACACACATGCATGCATACACATATGCACACGTGTGTATCTTTATAGTGTATATATGGTATATGTATGTCTATGTATACACGTACATACATGTGTGTGAATGCATGCGTGCATATAGTGTGTATATATAATATATATTTATAGTGTTTATAAGTGTGCATGTGCACACACGTTTAAAGGTACAGTATAGCATTGGTAAGTACCAATATCCTGAAGGAGTGTTAAGCTGTAAGACTTTTTTATACTGTGGAAGAGCATTATGCAGAAGTTTCTATGTATCTCTTGGTCACCCAGGGAAGAAATTACCTGCAATGGTACCTGAAAAGTCACTAAGGACAAATACTGGCTGCATAATAAGGGTATTAGATAAAATCAGGGCCTGTCCTGTTGCTAGTAAGACAAGCCACTTTCTAAGGACTCATTTATGTTTTCTTTCTCACCATATCTGATAAAGAAGCAGCAATATGTATTTCAACATTATTACAGTATTATTATCAGCAGCCAGAGCAACAATGTAATATTCATGGGACATCAATAATATATTCTCTGTTCTTTATAATAAACCAAGTTTTACTTTTCTTAAAAGTCGTCTGAGCTTTATAAGTTTGGAAATTAATATCCTAAAGGCCCAATTTATCTCCTTTGCATCTTAATATTTTGATTTTTATCTCTTCACATTTAACTGTGTTTGTGTGCACATCTTCTGTACATGATGAATTACAAGACAGTTAATTTAAATATTGTTTGTGGGCCAGCCAGTCTGGGCATTGCTGTACATAAATATTACAGCAGATCTAGTTTTATGTGTTCTCAACCAATGAGTCTTTAGCATGCATGGCAAAGAATTTGAGATAAAGAGAGATCAACAGTAATTAGTAGCACAATTCCAGCAAGCATGACTGTGAAACCCAGAAGAAATTCTCTTTTTTGACCTTCTGGTCCCACCAGGGTGTTTGGGTATATCTGATTTTAAAGCATGTGGATGCTTTTTAGAATTTTTTTCAAAATCAAGTTTTCCTTTTTTATTCTGAACTTTATAAGCACCAAGTAAAATCAACGTTTCTACACACATAGTAGGGCAGAAGGAAAGGATTGTATATAAAACTGTAAATCTCTATTAGATAAAGCTTGATTTACTATTTGTGTATAATAATTCAACATGTAACTTCCAAAGTCATCGTCATTGTCTGTGATTTCTTCTGGCCTATTTTGTTTTATTCTCATGGGACTGGTGGTAGGGGTGGAGAGAGTATTACATATATTGTCTCCACTTAATCCCTCTAATATGTACAGCCAAGAAAACCAAATTCCACTATTCATCATGTTTAAAAAATACGTGTTTCATTATTAATCTCGAGTCTGCCACCTCCTTGTCAGGAAGTGGAATAGCACGTTTCATCATCTATCATCTGGAATTACAATTGGTCACTGCATTGGTTCTTAAGTCTTTCAAAGTTGTTTGTCTTTACACTGTTGTTGTTATAGAAATTATTCTCTTAGTTCTCCTCACTTTACTATGCATCAATTCATAGAATTCTTTCCAGATTTCTCTGAAATCATCTCCTTCATCATTTTGTATAATGTAAAAGTATTACATTATATTCATGTGCCATAATTTATTCACCTCTTACCCAATTGATGAACATCCTCTCCATTTCCAGTATTTTCTATTATAAAACGTCTGTTACTACTAATTTTGTACAGGTTTATTTTTTTTTCTTTCTTTAATGTCTTTTGATAATAGACCTAGTAGTAGTATCATTAGGTTGAAGGGTATTCACAGTTTAATAACTTTGGAGGCATAGTTCCAAATTGTTTTCCAGAATGAATGGACCGATCCCTGGTCCCACCAACAGTTCATTAACGTGCATTAATCTGATGGGTTTAAAGAACTGCTTTAAATTTATATTTATCTAATTATTGTGACACTATTTCCAATTGATTTCTATCAAAAAGATGTTATATCTTAACATGTGAAGCACACACACCCAACTTCCTTCCTTAGTTTGGCATTTAATATCTTCTTGGTCAGGAAAGGGTTAAGGACAGTGCTTACCCCTTGGAAAACTGTAGAATGATAGAAATGTTATTTTTCTCTTAGAAGCTTGCTGTTCTTTTCAATCTTTTTCTAATTTTAAGATTTCCTTTCCTAATCAACCAATCTTTGCTCTAGACCAAAAGCTTTTAAACACGTGTGTCTGTGTGTATGTGCATGTGTGTGTGTGTGTGTGAAGCCTATAGATTCTTCTCAGAATAATGTTTTTTAAATAATTGAAGGAAATATTAATGTTAATTTTCAGTTAGAGGCTACCAAAAATAAGGACATAATTTTTTCTTCTTATAGTTCATGGAATCCCTGAAATTTATCCACAGACTCCTGGTTGTGGTGGGAAGGAAGTAGCCCTGGGTTAAGAACTCTTGCCTTGACTCAAGTTTGTCATGCTAGAGGTTTTCTTAGCTCCTCACTCATGTCTCCCAGAACTTTACTTCTCTCTTCCTTTGTCGTGTAGGTGTATGTCTACCTGTGTCTTTAAGTGTATGTATTTGACTATGTAACCCACAGAATTTAACAGTGAAGTGAACCTGAGTGGTCATCTAGTCCAAGATGCTAATTGAGGAAATGAGGGAATTGAGACCCAGAGGAGAGTAAGAGCTATGCCTAAATGAAATGCTTCTGTCAGAAAATTCTTTGATATTAAGATTTCAAGTTGTTTACTCAAATTGGTTTCATCTTTCTGAATTTAGCAAAAAGCAGAAGTTGATTATCTAGCATATATAAATATGCTAAATTTATAGTTGAGGAAACAGAGGCAGACAGAGGTTAGTGATTTGCCCAGGCTTACATAGCGAGGTAGTATCTAAGGCTAGATTTGAGTAGAGATCTTTCTGACTACAAGCCCAGTACTCTATATAAATACATATATATTTATATATGCTAGATAATCAACTATCTAAATATATTTTATAATAAATAATATATTATAATAAATAATAAATATACATATGTATTTATATGCATATATATATGTATGAATACATATATGTTATCTAGCATATATAAATATAGATGTGTATGTATATGTGTGTATACATGTATTTAAAGTTTATAGACAAACACTAACTAATTTTATCTTGATAATTCTGTGATGTACGTTCTATCATTATCTTTGTCCCTATGTTACAGATGAAGAAGCTAAGGGAAACAAAGGATCAGGGACTTGCCCATGGGGGTTACACAGTAAGTATATTAGGTTATATTTGAACTCCTGTCTTCCTTACTTCAGATCGAGCCCTCTATCCACTGTGTCATCTATCTGCCTACTAATTTAAGTATACTATTACTACAATTACCCACCAAATGATTGTCAGTGGATAGAATGCTGGACTTGGAGGAAGGAAGGCCTGGCTTTGAATCCTTTGTCTTACACTTACTAACTGTATGACTACAGGCAAATCTTTTGATCTCTTCTTAGTTTCAGTTTTCTCTTCTATAAAATGAGGACAATAATATCTGCTGGTACCTACCTCTCAGTAAGGGTCACAAGAGATAATGAATGAAAAATGTTATGCAATCTCTAAAGCATTTTATAATCTTCAGCTGTCATAGCATTTTTTTAAAGTAACATTTTAGTGGGACCAGGTTAGGGGACTCTAAGTCACAAAGAGTTAGAGACACTACTGAACACCATAGCATAGGATAGCATAAACCATGTATTTGCTACTTTTCCATGTCCCCAAAGTTATTCAAGCTTACTAAAGCTTTAATTGCCTTTTTGTTGTAATTATTATTACCTTTTTTGTGCTATTAAGTAGTATTTATTTGCATTGAGATTTTTGGGATACTCTGTATATTAATAATGAAGAATTGAATAGGAAAAGCCAAAGAGAATCTCTCTTCAGAGGGATATAGGACTAAAAAAGGTGGTCATGGTCAAAGAGTAAGGCCTAAATCATGTACTCTAATGGTATTCATGCAGTGTTAGTCACTCTAGTGAAAAGATCCCCATACTTTGGGTGGGTGTCAGGCATTTGTTAATTTCCTATCTTCCAGGCACCAAATGCCTTATAAATAGTGTCTGATGTTATCCTTACCACAACCTTGGAAGGCAGGTATTAAATGATGCCAAATTTATAGTTGAGGAAACAGAGGCAGACAGAGGTTAGTGATTTGCCCAGGTTTACATAGCGAGGTAGTATCTAAGGCTAGATTTGAGTAGAGATCTTTCTGACTACAAGCCCAGTACTCTGATATCCACTATGCTACCTAGATACCCTGTGGAGGATTTGTAAGACATCACAAACAATAATCACACAGGCTAGAAAGACTTAGATGGGCTGCAATCTGTAATTGTGGAGGAAGGACTGATGCTGAGGGGATCAGAGACTCATTGTGATAGCGAAGAAGCTCTATACTGTATGGGATGATTAAATACAAGATGTCCCAAAAGTCTTGGTGCATTTTAAAGCCATTTAGGCTTCACAATGTACTAAGACTTTTACTAAGACAATCATCGAGGCAGAAGGATAACAGTGGAAAATGCAGTGGATATGAAGATGAAGGAAGGGGTTCAGAGGCTACTTTTGCATCTTATTACCTCTATAACCCTGGACAAGTGTCTTCATCTCTCTGGTCTCTCCTTTTTTGACCTGTACAATGAAGGAGTTGGATTATATGGCTTCTAATGTCCCTTCCAGATCCAGAATTATGATCCTATGATTTATGCAGAAGCTTTGATGTAATGTGTAAGCAGATATGTCAGCATGGCTCTCTTCTGGGATAACTTTATAAAGTGCTATTTTATTTATATATTGTCCTGCTTCTGATGTTTAATGGCTGTGACCATGGACCTGAGCCTAAGGCAACTTTCTGAAACTACAAATTACAATGAACTTGTCAACCTGCATTGGTGGACAGGGATTTTCACGCTGTACATT
>CM053600.1:92192357-92236430 GCA_028646575.1 Pseudocheirus occidentalis
TTTCCTATTTATCTTAGTGAAATGATGCTTCAAATTTCATATGAAGTAAATATCTGAATAATTTAAATGATCATATAAACACCAACATTATTCAGTAGTTTGAATTGGAAAATAACTCTTGTTGCCCTCTCTATAATAGTTCAAATTGCAAACCAATCTGGTCTCTCTGATACAAAGACACTTCCAGAATGGCATAATCCAAAAAAGAAAAAATAAAAAACAAAAATATAAATTCTACTCAAATAGTGCTTCTTTTATCATTATTGTGGAAGTCAGATGTGCTTTGCCTTGGGGAAAGAAAATACTCCCCATGAATTACTGAAATTTAACAGTCCCCATAAACAATAGAGATGTAGATTTCAAAGGCATATAAATATATGTGCAGAACCAATGAACAAGATGATTTAGTTCAAAAACATATTTCATTTTTTAAAAATGACACATTATGGGGGTCACCCCATTGTGCACAACCTAAAAAAGCACTTAGCACAAAAGCTCAGTTCCTTGGTAGTAATGCATCATGTTCAGGAAAGACTAGCACCTCTGATGTGAGGGCTTGCCAAGACCTTTTCTTTTCATTGTATTTTTAATTTAAAAAAATGATTTGTTTGTTTACTTTTCATCTATAAGATTCAGTTCCACAAACCCTCGAGTGTCAAATTTTCTCCCCTCCCCTCCCCAGCCCCCATGGCTACGTCTAATCAAGTACAGGATCTACAAATACTTTCACGTTGGACATTAGTCTGGTTGTATAGAGGGGTGCAAATGATGAAATGAACAATAGGAAAGTGGAGACAAAGCAAACATGGAAAAGAAAGA
The DNA here is from genome assembly GCA_028646575.1 of Pseudocheirus occidentalis. NCBI lineage: Eukaryota > Metazoa > Chordata > Mammalia > Diprotodontia > Pseudocheiridae > Pseudocheirus > Pseudocheirus occidentalis. The sequence goes on from CM053600.1 coordinate 92,193,177, forward strand.
GAGCATGTGGTTTTCCTAAGTCTACATTTAAACTCTGTTCTCTCTAGATCTTTTTCTGGATATAGACATCTCCTTCCATCCTGAGTCTTTTAGAGTTGTCTTATAACCTTGCATTGCTGAGAAGAGTATAGTTTATCAAAGTTAGTCATCACACATATGTTGTCTCTCACTGTGTACAAATTTTTCCTAGTTCTGATCTTCTCACTTAGCATCAGTTTGTAAAAGCTTCTCCAGGTAAATATGAAGTTCATCCACTCTTCATTTCTTATAGCACAATAGAATATCATTACGTTCATATACCACAACTTGTTTAGCCATTCTCCAATTGATGGGCACCCTCTTAATTTCCAGTTTTTTGCCAACACAAGGGGAGCTGCAATAAATATTTCTGTGCATATGGGTCTTCCTCCTGCTTCTATGATCCCTTTGCAAAACAACCCTAGTAGTGGTATTACTGCGTGAAAAGGTATGCAATTATTTATATCCCTTTGGGCACAGTTCCACATTGCTCTCCAGAATGGTTGAATCAGTTCACAACTCCACCAACAATGCATTACTGTTCCAATTTTTCCACATCCTTTCTAGCATTTGTCATTTTCCTGTTTTGTCATCTTAGACAATCTGACTGGTGAATGTGATGCCTCAGAGTTGTTTTGGTTTGCATTTCTTAAATCAATAGTGATTTATACCCTTTTTATATGCTTATTGATGTATTTAATTTCTACCTCTAAAAATTGCCTGTTCATATCCTTTGATCATTTATCAATTGGAGAATGACTTGTATTCTTATAGCTTTGACTATATTTCCTGTGTATTTTAGAAATGAGGCTTTTATCAGAGACACTGGTTGTAAAAATTCTTTCCCAGGTTCCCACTTCCCTCTTAATCTTGGTTACATTGACTTTCTTTATACAGAAACTTTTCAATTTAATGCAATCAAGATTATCCATTTTGCATTTTATATTGCTCTCTAACTCTTCCTTGGTCCTAAAGATTTCCCTACTCAATAAATCTGACAGGTAAACTGTTCCCTGCTTTCCCAGATTGCTTACAGTATTAGCCTTTATACTGAGATCATGCACCCATTTAGACTTGATTTTGGTATATGGTGTTAGATAATAGTCTATGCCCAGTTTCTGTCATGCTATATTCTAGTTTTCCCAGCAGTTTTTTTCTGATAGTGAGTTCTTATCCCCAAAACTGGGGTCTTTAGGTTTATCAAACAGTATATTACTATAATCTTTGACTACTGAGTCTTTTGTACCCAATCTATTCCATTGATCTCCCACTCTATTCCTCAGCCAGTATCAAGCAGTTTTGATAACTGCTGCTTTATAATACGGATTAAAATCTAGTAAGGCTAGGCCATCTTTCCTAGCATTTCTTTTCATTAATTGTCTTGATATTCTGGACCTTTATTTCTTCCAAATGAATTTTGTTACTATTTTTTCTAGCTTTATAAAGGATTTTTTTGGTAGATTGATTGGTATGGCAGTAAATATGCAATTCAATTTTGTAAAATTGTCATTTTTATTATATTAGCTCGATACAAGCACGAGCAATTGATGTTTTTCCAATTAGTTAGATCTGACTTTATTTGTGTGAAAAGTGTTTTGCAGTTGTGCTTATACAGGTCCTGGGTTTGTTTTGGCAGGTAGATTCTCAAATATTTTATGATATCTACAATAACTTTAAATGTGGTTTCATTTACTATCTCTTGCTGTTGAACTTTGTTAGAAATATATTTAGGAATGCTGAGGACTTAGGTGGTTTTACTTTATATCCTGCAACTTTGCTAAATTTATTTATTGTCTCAAGCGGTTTTTTACTTGATTCTCTAGAATTATCCAAGTATATCATCATATCATCTACAAAGAGTGATAGCTTAGTCTCTTCTTTGCCTAATTTGATTCCTTTGATTTCTTTTTCTTATCTAAGTGCTGCTGCTAACATTTCTAGTACTAGACTGAATAAGAGGGGTGATACTGGACATACTTGTTTCACCCCTGATCTTATGGGAAATTCTTCTAGTTTATAGCCATTACATATAATACTAGCTGATAGCTTTAAACAGATACTACTTATTATTCTGAAGAAAACTCCATTTATTCCTATACTTTCTAGTGTTTTTAATTGGAATGGCTTTTGTATTTTGTCAAAAGCTTTTTATGCTTCTATTGAGATAACCATATGGTTTCTGCTAGTTTTATTGTTGATATGATGAACGATACTGATGGTTTTCCTAATATTAAACCATCCTTGCATTGCTGGAAAAAATCCTACCTGAGCAAAATGTATTATGCCTGTGATAAGTGGGGATGTGTCTTTAATTGTCTTTCTCTGTATTGTCTCTCCCTTTTTTAGGTATCTTTATTATAATTGTGTCATAAAAAGAATTTGGTAGGACACCTTCACCAATTTTCCCAAATAATTTGTAGAGTATTGGTATCAACTGTTTTTTAAATGTTTGATAGAATTCACTAGTAAAGTCATCTGGCCCTGGAGATTTTTTTCCCTAGGGATTTCACTGATGGCTTGTTCAATTTCTTTTTTCTGAGATGGGGTTATTCAAGTAATTTATTTCCTCTTCAGTTATTCTGGGCAACTTATATTTTTGTAAATATTCCTCCACTTCACTAAGATCATCAAATTTATGAGCATATAATTGGGCAAAATAATTCCTAATTATTTTTTCATTTCCTCTTCATTGGAGATAGATTCACCCTTTTCAGTTTTTGATACTCAAAATTTGGTTTTCTTCTTTCTTTTTTATCATATTGACTAAAGGTCTATCAATTTTATTGTTTTTTCATAAAACCAGCTCTTAGTTTTATTTATTAATTCTATAGTTTTCTTAATTTCAATTTTATTAATATCTCCTTTGGTTTTCAGTATTTCTAATTCAATATTTAATTGGGGATTTTCAATTTGTTCCTTTTCTAGCTTTTTCAATTGCATATCCTATTCATTACCTTCATTTTCTCTAATTTATTCATGTCTGCATTCACAAATATAAAACTTCCCCTAAGAACTGCCTTTGCTGCATCCCACGAGTTTTGGTATGATGTCTCATTATTGTCATTCTCTTGAATGAAGTTACTGATTGTTTCAATAATTGCTTGTTTGACCCACTCATCCTTTATGATTAAATTATTTTGTTTCAAATTACTTTTTTTCTCTATCTTTCCATGGCCCTTTATTGTATGTGATTTTTATTGCATCATGATCTGGGAATGATGCATTTAAGATTTCTGCTGAAGCACTGAATTTTGAGGTTTTTAAGCCCTAGTACACGGTCCATTTTTGTGTATGTGTCATGTACTGCTGAGTAGAAGGTAGATTCCTTTTTATCCCTATTGAGTTTTCTCCAGAGATATATCATGTCCAGCCTCTCTAAAATTCTATTTGTCTCCTTAATTTCTTTCTTGTTTATTTTGAGGTTAGATTTAGCAAGTCCAGAGAGGGGGAGATTGAGGTCCCCCACTAGTATAGTTTTGTTTTCTATTTCTTTCTCTAATTCCCTTGACTTTTCCTCTAGGAAATTGGATGCTGTTCCACTTGGTGCATATTAGTTAAGTAATGATATTGTTTCATTCTCAATGCTGCCTTTTAGCAGTATGTAATTTCCTTCATTATCTCTTTTAGTTGGATCTATTTTTGCTTTTGTTTTAGCTGAGATAAGTATTGCTACCACTACTTTTTTTACTTTAGCAGAATCATAATATATTCTACTCCAGCCTTTTACCTTTACCCTGTGTGCATCCCTTTGTTTCAAATGTATTTCTTGTAGACATCATATTGTAGGATTGGGTTTTTTAATCCAGTCTACCATCAGCCTGTTTTATGGGAGAGTTCATCCCATTCACATTCACAGTTATGATTACTATCTGTGACTTTCCATACTGTTCCCTCCCCTGTTTATATTTTTGTATCTTCATTTTCCCTACTCCTCCTTAAGAGTTTTCCTTTTGACCACTACCTCCCTCAGTATTCCCTCCCTGTGTCCCCTCTTTTTACCTACCCTTTCCCCTCATTACTTTTTCCATCTCTTCTAAACATCCTCCCCCTTCTTATACCCCACTCCCTTACCCCTCCTACTGCCTGTAGAGCACAATAGACTGTAATACTGAATGGAGTATGTTATTCCCTCCTTGAACCTAAATCAATAATAGTAAATTTCATACAATGCTCCTCTCCCTCCTCCTTTTCCCTCTATTATGATGAATTTTTGTGTCTTTTCATGTTGTGATCTAAAGTTAACTGATTATATTAATCCCTATTTGAATCGGAACCAATGAGAATAACAATCATATAATGCTCATTTCTGTCCTTCCTTCCCCTCCACTTTAGTATGTTTTTATGACTCTTCATGTGCCATAATTTACCATTTTTGCCTCATCCTTTCCTTTTCTCCCATTACAATCCCTTTGCTCCCCTTAATAAGGTTTTTTTTATCTTAATTTTAGTTCATTTATATCCACACCCTCTATCTATGTACATCCCTTTTAAGTGTTGCAATAATTATACAAATTTCAATATTGACAGGCAATTGCTTCTCATATAGGGATGTAAACCATTCGCTCATATTGAGTCCCAAGTTATGTGCATGTGTGTGCATCTGTGTGTATGTGCATGTGTGAGTATGTGTTTTCCTTGATTATCTTTTTATGTCTTTCTTGGGTCTTGTAAGTAGAGATTGAATTTTCAATTGAGCTCTGGATTTTTCATCAGAAAGTCTGAAGTCCTTTATTTAATTCTATAATCATCTCCTTGCCTGAAAGATGATGCTCAGTTCTGGTAGGTATTTGGTCCTTGGTTGCAGTCCTAGCTCTTTTGCTTTATGAAATATCAAATTCCAATCTCTCCAATCTTTTAATGTAGAAGCTTCTAAGTACTGTGTAAACCTGACTGTAGTTCCATGATATTTGAATTGCTTCTTTTTGGCTGTGTGCAGTATTTTCTCCTTGACCTTGTAGCTCTGGAATTTGGCTACTATATTTCTTGGAGTTTTCAATTTGGGATCTCTTTCAGGAGATCGGTGAATTCTTTCAATAACTATTTTACCTTCTGATTCTAGGACCTCAGGATAGTTTTCTTTGACAATCCCTTGGAGGATGCTGTCCAGGCTACTTTTTTCATCATGGCTTTCTGGTAAGACAATAATTCTTAGGTTAACTCTCCTGAATCTGTTTTCCAGGTCAGTTGTTTTTCCATTGAGATATTTTGCACTTTCATCTAATTTTTCAATCTTTATGTTTTGTTTGACTGATTCTTGCTGCATCATAGAGTCCTTAGCTTCATTTTGACTGATTCTAATTTTTAGTGATCTATTTTCCTCAATTAGGTTTTGAAGCTCCTTTTAGATATGTTAAGTTTTCATTTTTAGGGAGGTATTTTCTCTAGTTAGATTTTGGACCTCCATCCTAGTTCTCCAATTTTACTTTTTAAGGATTTGTTTTCTTCAGTGAGAGTTTTTTTTTTCCAATTTGGTCAATGTAGATTGAAATTTATCTCCTGCCTCTCTAATTTGGTGTAATGTCAAGCAAAGACAACTTCCAAAGTTTGGATTATCCGCATGGCAAACCCCATTCATTCAGCAAACATTCACAGAACAGAGAAAGTCAAAATACAGTATAACTCATTCATTTAGCAAGTAAGTTCTCAATTCAATTGTAAAGTACCAAGATCAAAGTGTCCCACCTCTATATCTATAGTCAAAGTTGCCTACTCATGGGGAGTACTTTAATTTAATCTCTTTTTTTAAAATGGAGAATAGCGTCCAGTCATAAACAAAGTACATTTATTTAGTCAATCACAAAGCACCAAGAAAATCCAAAGGTTTCCCACTCCTGGATACTACTGAATTATAATACCATCCTTTAACACCAAACACTTTCTCAAAAGGGGCAGGAGAGCACAAGGCCATCCACCCTTAAGTTACAACAAGTTTAAGATATCATCTCAGCCTTGAAAACCCAAGGAAAGGTCCTTCTTTCATCTTCACTCCAGGCAAGTCCTCAGCAATCTCAGTTCCTGGGGAGACAAGGCTCAACAAAGTCATAGCCAATGTCCTTATCAAGTCACTCTCTGCCTGTAGAACAGTCCCAGAACCCCTGAAAACATTAGCATGGCCCTCTTCCAGGATTTCTGTGAACATACTGTAAGAAAATTCTCCTTCAGGGCTTCTGAACCAACAGTAGGGTTCCAGGACCTCTACAACAGCAGCATTATTCTTCACCTGCAGGTGAATCTGTCAAAACAATATCAAAACAGAGAGACAAAATACCAGCATCTTGGCAGCTCTTGGTGGCAGTTCTCAAAAGTCCTGGGCACCTCCAAGGGGCTCTCAGCAGTTTTTCTCTCAGCAACTCAGGCTCTAAGATACTGTATACTGCTCTCCAAAAGTCCTTCTGTCCTCTCTGCTTGGGCCTCTCTCCCAATTCATAGCTCCTCCCAGTTCAGCCCTCTCTTTTCATGTCAACAAGTCCATCCCACAAGTGGGATTCACAAGCTCTGAGTTTTAACACTGAACCCCAAAACCAAGTCAATACAAGGGCATCTCCAACTTCCATTACCATTACGTTTGGTTTTCAAAATCTTTCTTGAGGTCCTCTTCCAAGAACGCTTTTTGGGCTTGAGGCCAGTTCACATTTACTTCTGTGGTCTCCAGTGTGAGTATAGAGTTCTTGTTGTCTTCTGAATTTGGTTGTTCTTGCTCATTATAAAGGGATTTTATGGTTCTAGCTCTCATAGGGACTTTCTTCCACAGTGTTATTGCCTATTTCCTGGCTTTTTAGAGTGGATATCTGCTTCTGGGGTGCAGATGTATCGAGCTTCTCAGGCTGGGAAGTAGGGGTTTGGTTGTTAACTTCGTGAGCTGCAGCCTCTGAGTATCTAGACTGAGGTCAAGGCAAGGCTCTCAGGGTTTCCCCTGAGCTTCCCTGATGCTCACAGACTAACATATCGGGGAGGGGTGGTCTGGACACTTCCAATTACCACCTCTGTGTCTCTTGGCTACCACTCAGGCAGGCTCAACATCTGGAGGTGTCTGCAGATTCCCCTGTTGGTGCTAAGTCACACCTGGGCTTCTGTTGATAGTTCTTGCTGGCTCCACCCCCCTGGCTTAGACTCTGTACTGCATCACTTTCCCCTTCCTCAGTGACTCCCAAGCCTGAGGCCATTTCTACTAATTCAAGATTTTACTCTGGGTGGGACATTTATCTCTGGACTTTCTGGGTCGAGGAGGGGGAAGTAGACCAATTAGGTTTTATTTTGCCATCTTGGCTCCTTGAAGTTCAGGTATGTAATTTTTAAATATGCAGGCTGTGGGCTGGTAACCCCAAGAGAAGCTGCTGTTCCTGCTGCAGGCCTTGCATTTCCTCTTACCCAGTTCCCAAGTTCCTCTGTTCTCTGGTGAGATGGCTTTAAATCGTCCTTGAGGTGGGTGAGTCTTCTGGCTGGAGTTCCTTCTCAGGCTGCTCTAGTCTGTTCTCAGATCTGTGCTGGTGCAGCCCCTGTGTGCTCCATATTCCTCCTGTCCAGACCTATGTGGGCACTTTATTGGGCTGGAAATCCACCATGTTCTATCTCCCAGTGGGTTCTGTCACTCTAAAATTCATTCAAACTCATTTTTTAAAGTTTAGCAACAGAATTCTTGGAAGAACTTAGAACAGCTACTGCTTCCCTAGCTCCACTTTAGCTCCCATAGTGTTGCCAAGCCCTTTTCAAGCTGTTGCTCATTCACCTTTGGGGTCCACCTTCACCCAACTCTCACTTCTGACTCCAAGAAACTGTAGCAAATATAGTGACCACACCCTGCTAAAATGTCTCAGCAGATGAGCTATACCAGGTTAAAGGTAACCAATAGACCTCAAAATTGTTGGTGAGTTAGAAGGACGTCTACCCTAGGCATATGAAGATTTTCTGCAGTAGAATGGGCAAATGAGACCTCTTTGGTCCAACACCCATAAAGGTAGCTGATGCAGGTGCTGTGGAGTGCTTAGAGCTTTGGAAGATATCAAAAACACTAAGATCATCAACTGCATCACATGTTGTCACCAACTGTCTTGACTTTTGTCCTGCAAAAGAATTTTGATAACTCAGGAAGAGAGAATGAAGCTAAGGACTTTGAATAAGTCTGTCTCCTTAAATTCAATTTAAAGGCAAGCCATGAAATCACCCAGGATATTGTTGGTCTCCTAAATGAAGGATGAACAATTTAGGTATATTAAGCTAATTGTCTTCTGAAGCTCCTTCTCATTATTGATATTACAGAAGATAAATAAATTATTTGAGGATATTTTGGGGGGTTGGGGGAGCATGGGATAGAAAGGGGAGTTGTCTTCCCAATCCCTAGCATTATGCTTTATACATAGTAGGTGTTTAATAAATACAAGTCAGATGGCTAGTTACATTGTACTTTATGAGTAGAAGAACCCAAAACCATCTACAGAATTGCAAACTGCTTTAAGGATTAGCATTCAGTACCTGCCTTTTAGCAAAGATTAAGTACAACATTTTTAGCAAGTGCTGTAAGGGTAGACTGGCAGAACTATAGCATAATGCTGCTAGGATAATACTTAATCCAAATTATCTTTGTAATTTTAAAATTATGAGAGAGGATAGGGCACTGGCCTTCAAGCCAGAAAATCTGATTTTTGAATCTCACTATGTAGACTTCCTGGTTATATGATTATGGGTAAATCCCTTAATCTCTTTGCCCTGAGAGATTTCTTCATCTGTAAAATGGGGTAATAAGATCTGGAAAAAGTCTGGCTGCCCTCAAATTAACGTGAGTTGTTTGTTGCTGTTGTCATATCATCTGATTGAGTACTCAGGTTGTCTTCAGAGGAGTTTTTCAGAGAAGATGAATTAACATTATTAACCTGGCTCAACTTCTTTGTGAGAAGCTATTTTTCCATTATCTTAAATTAATATTTCTATACCACTTGGCTTTTGTGAAAGGATTGGATATTAATTACAACACATAGTGCAGCCTCAGCTTTTCCAATTCTGAGCATCCCTTCCTTGCCACACTGATTTTCCATTCATCTTTAGTCTGTCATTGGATAGATGCAGGAACCATTGTCCATAAGAAACCCCTTTATTTGCTAGCTATCTCACTTTTTTATTTTAGCCTAACATTTAGTTTGTTAATTCTTTTTCTAATCATTATTCCCTTGATATTAGTTCTTCCCACCAGTCTTTTGGGGTTCATCTTTTATCACCTTAGGGACTATGTATAAACACAAATAAGGGGACAAGTATACATGTCCAGGAATCAGTCATGTAGAATCTAGTCATAGGGTAGAAAACAATGACAACAATGATAGAAGTAATTAATTAGTAGAAGTAATTTAGAAGACTAATTATTCATAAGGATTGAAAAGCACTTTGATAATATTATCACATTTTACCATGGCAAAAACATTATGACATAGGTGATATTATTATCTTCACATTTTTTGTTGTTTAGTCATTTTACTCATGGGGTTTTCTTGCAAAGTGGTTTGCCATTTCTTTCTCCAGCTCATTTTACAGATGAGGAAACTGAGGTAAACAGGGGTAAGTGACTTGCCAAGGGTCACACAGCTAGTGAGCGTCTGACATAAAATTTGAACTCAGGAAGATAGGTCTTCCTGACTCTAGGCCCAGAGCTCTGTTTACTATGGCAACATCTAGCAAGCCCTAGTAAAATCTTCATTTTACAGGCCATGAAACAAAGTTTGAAAAGAGATGAATGAAGTAAGTGACTGAACCAAGGTCACACAATTAACAAGTAGCTAAGGCAAAATTTGTACTCAAGTCTTCCTATTTCTAAATTTAGCACTCAGCCACCATGCCACTCATATGCAGTCATGTGTGTGTGTATGTGTGACCTTAGACAAGCCACCTCACCATTCCATGTCTGATTTTCCTCATTTCCTCAGTTGTATTAGATGACCATTAAAGTCTCTTCAAGCTATTTCATTATGTACGCTCCCATTGTGGGTTTTGCTGTTTTTTTTTCCCCATCTTCACATTTCATTAGCCCAGAGAAAATAAAGTGACATAAGATTAAAGATCTCATTTAACAACTTGTGAAATATAGAACAGATCTGGGTATAACACCTATACAACCAGACTATTGTACAATCTGAAGGAGTTTGCAGATCCTATACATGATTGTATGCCACCATGATGGAGGTGGGGAGAAAAATCTGAAACTCAAGAGTCTCTGGAACTTAATCTTGTAACCTAAAAGTAAACAAACAATAAAGTTAAAAAATAAATTTAAAAAAAAGAAATATAGAACAAGTCTTAGAGCTCAACAGTCAGAATTTTGCCTGAATGAAATATTCACTTGGTACTTAATTACCATTCTTTCTGATTTACCCTCCTGCCTCACCCAATCTCACTAGGAACTCCAATTATAGACTAAAAATATGACAAATTGAAGCCCTGATAAAGTTCTTGATTTAAAATAATTTTAATTAAAAAATAAAAAGTGACTATATTTCTGACTCTGTTCTCAGAGGATTGTAACTTGTGATTAAGTAGAACTTTATAATTGTATTCATTACTTCAATCTGTCCCCATTAAAAAAAAAACACCTCTGAGATAGGTAGTTCAATAAGCATTACGCACATTTTACAGATATGAAAACTGAGTTTCATAGTGGCTAAGTGCTGAAGCTGGGTCTCAAAACTGAGCCTTACAAAACTCCAAATTGAATCTTATTGTATTCCCCCATTTCTCTCTTTTATTTTATTTTTTATTACAGTATTTTATTTTTCCCCAGTTACATGTCAAGAAAAATTTTTAGTATTCTTTTTTAGAAGATTTTGAGTTTCAAATTTTTCTCCTTCTCTCCTCTTCCCTGTACTAAAGATGTTAGGCACTTTGATATAGTTTACATGAGTGTTATAATGTAAAAAATATATTAGTCACAATTGTGAAAGAAGAAACAGACTTTTAAAAACCTCAGGAAAGAATAAAGTTAATGACCAAAAAATAAATATGATTCGATCTTCAATCAAAGTCCATCAGGTCTTTATCTGCATATAGAGAGCATTTTCTTTTGGAAGTCCTTTATACTTGTCTTGAGTCATTGTGTTGTTGGGAAGAGCTAAGTCATTCATAGTTGATCATCACACAATGTTTGTTTGTTGTTGTTGTTGTTTTGCTTTTTGGAGGGCAATTGGGGTTAAGAGACTTCCCCAAGGTCACACGGGCTAGTCTTTTGTGTTTAGTGTCTGAGGCAGATTTGAACTCAGGTCCTCCTGACTCCAGGGCCAATGCTCTATTCACTGTGCCACCCACCCACCCCCAATCATCACACAATGTTGCTGATGCTGTATCAATGTTTTCCTGGTTCTGCTCCTTTCACTTTGCAACAAAGCTTTACAGGTTTCTTTCTGAAATCTGTCTGTTCATCATTACTTATTGCACAACTATTTTCCATTACATTCATATACCACAACTTGTTCGGTCATTTCCCAATTGAAAGACATCCCCTCAGTTTCTGATATTGTGCCACCATGAAAAGGGTGCTCATGGATTTTTGCTCATGTATGTTCTTTTCCCTTTTTAAAGATCTCTTTGGGATACAGACCTAGTAGTGTTATTGCTAGCTCAAAGGGTATGCAGTTTGGTTGCCCTCTGTGTGCAATTCCAAATTGCTCTCCAGAATGATTGGATCAGTTCACAACTCTGCCAACAGTGTATCAGTGTTCCAATTTTCCCATGTCTTCTTCAACATTCATCCTCTTCTGTCATATTAATCAATCTGATAGGTATGAGGTGGTATCTCAGAATTGCTTGAATTTGCATTTTTCTTATCAAAAGTGATTTATAGCGCTTCTTCATATGCCTATAGATAGTTTTGATCTCTTTATTTGAAAACTAGTTGTTAATATAATTTGACCATTTATCAGTTGGGTATTGACTTGTATTCTCATAAATTTGACTTAGTTCTTTATGTATTTGAGAAATGAGGCCTTTATCAGAGGCACTTGCTTTATAGCTTATTTCCAAACTTTCTGCTTTCCTTCAATTCCTAGTTGTATTGGTATAGTTGTTAAAATCCCTTTTAAAATTGATATGACCAAAATGATCTGTTTTACATTTTATAATGTTCTCTATCCCTTATTTGGTCATGAAGTCACCCCTCCCCGTAGATCAGACAGGGAAATTATTCCTTGATATCCTAATTTGCTTATGACATTACCCTTTATGTCTAAATCATGCACCCATTTTGAAATTATCTCGATATATGATATGATATGAGAGGTTGGTCTATAGATTGTGCCCTTTTGTTTCCTACTTTTCCCAGCAGGTTTTTTCAAACAGATAATTCTTATCCCTAAAGCTGGGGTCTTTGGGTTTATCCAACACTAGGTACTATGGTCATTGAGTACTTTGTCTTCTGCACCTAATCAATTCCACTGATCCACCACTCAATGTCTTAGCTAGTACCAGATAGTTTTGATGATTACTGTTTTATAATGTGTTTTGAAATCTGTTATTGCTTGGGTACCTTCCTTCATATTTTTTTTTCTATTAATGACTTTGATATTCTTGACTACTTGTTCTTCCAAGGGAATTTTGGTTTTTTTTTCAGGCTTTATAAAGTAAATTTTTGGTAGTTTGACTGGCATGGCACTAAATAGGTAAATTAGTTTAGGCCAAATTATCATCTTTATTATATTGGCTTGGTTTACTCAAGAGCAAGTGCCATTTTTCTAATTACTTAGTTCTGACTTTGTGTGAAAAGTGTTTTGTAATTATGTTCACAAAACTCCTGGGCTTGTCTTGGGAGGTAGATTCCTAAGTATTTTATATAGCTTACAGATGTTTTAAATGGAATTTCTCTTTCTATCTCTTGTTGCTGAGCTGTATTGGTTATATAAAGAAATGCTGGTGTTTTATGTGTATTTATTTAATATCCTGCAACTTTGCTGAAAATGCTAATTATATCAAGTAGCTTTTTTTTAGTTGATTCTGTAAGGTTTTCTAAGTATACCATCATATTATCAAACCACCATACATCATACTACTGCAAAGAGCGATAGTTTTGTTCCCTTATTGTCCATTCTAATTCCTTCAATTTTTTCTTCTCTATTGCTATAGCTAACAATTCTAGTACTATTCTAATAACGAACACTACTAGTACTAGTACATTTCTACTACAATAAGGGTGATAATGGGCATCCTTGTTTCAACCCTGATCTTCTCAAGAAGACTTCTATCTTATTCCTATTACAGATAATGCTTAGTGATGGTTTTAGATAGACACTGCTTTTCATTTTAAGGAACACTCCCTTTATTCCAATGCCCTCTGGTGTCTTTGATAGAAATCAGTGTTTTATTTTGTAAAACAACAACAACAACAAAAACCTTTTCCAACATCTATTTTTGGTTGTTATCTCATTGTTGTCATCTCTTTAATGAAATTATCAATTGTTTCTATGATTGATTATTAGATCCAATTATTCTTTAGAATTAGATTATTTAGTTTCCAATTAATCTGTCATCTATATTTCTACTGCTCTTTGTTGAATGTAATTTTTATTGCATTATGATCCACACATAATAATTTACTTTTTGCCTGTTTTACATTTAACTTTAAGGTTTTTTGCCCTATTATAATAATTTTTGTTGGAGCCATGTGCTGCTGAGAAAAAGGTATATTCCTTTCTGTTCCCATTTAGTTTTCTCCAAAGGTCTGTCATATCTAACTTTTACAATATTCTACTTACCGCCTTAGTTTCTCTTTTTTTATTTTTTGGTTGAATTTATTGAGTTCTGGTGGGGTACAGTTGAGGTTCATTACTAGTATAGTATTTTCTGTCTATTGCTGTCTATTTGCTGTCTCACTTAACATCTCCTTTAAGAATTTGGATGCTAAACCACTTAGAGTATATATATATATATATATATATATATATATATATATATATATATATATACTGTATAGCTAGCTAGCTAGCTATCTATACATATATCTAGATATAGATTCACATTCATAGTTATGATTATGGTGTATTTCCTACATCTTCTTCTTGCTGTTTTTCCTCTTTCCTTTTACCCTATCCCTCCTCACCGGTTTCTTATTTCTGTCTACCACTACCTTTGATCTGTCTTCCCTTCTGTAAGTCCCCATGCCATCCCTTACTTGATCCCCTACCCTCGTATTACCTTGTCAGGTAAGGTAAATTTCTATATTAAAATTAGTTGTGTATATTATTCCCTCTTTGAGCCAATACCGGGAAGAGTAAGGTTCAAGTGATCCTCGTTGCCCACCCTCTCATTTTCCCCACCACTGCAAGAGGTCTTTAGTGATTCTGCCTGTGAAATTATTCACCACATTCTGCCTTTCTCTTCCTTCTGCACTCATTGTACTACTCTTTCACATCTCTTACAAGTATTGCCTTCCTGTTTAGGGACACGAATAGTTTACCTATATTACATCTCTTAAGTTTTCTTTCCCCTTTTTACCTGTTTATACTTCTCTTGCTACTTGATATTGGAGGTCAAATTTTTGGTTTAGTTCTGGTCTTCTCCTTATGAAAAGTTGATATTCCTCTGTTTCATTGAATGACCTTTTTTTCTTTTGAAGTATTGTGATTACTTTTGCTGTGTAAGTGATTCTTGATTTTAGTCCTAGAAACTTTGCCTCCTGAAATATCTTGTTCCACAACCTCTAATCCTTTAATGCTGCTGCTGCCAAATTCTGTGCAATCCTTATTGCGACTCTTTGATATTTGAATTTTTGCTTTTGGGCCACAATTTTTTTCTTTGACCTTATAGTTCTGAAATCTGATTATAATGGTTCTTGGAATTTTTTATTTTGGGAATCTCTTTCCAGAGGTCATTGGCAGATTCTTTCAATACCTGTTTTGCCCTCTGGTTCCAGGATGTCAGGGTAATTTTTCTTCTTAATTTCTTGAAAGATGCTATTCAGGTCCTCCTTTTGATTATGGTTTTCAGGTAGTTAAATGATTATGATATTGTCTCTCCAGGATCTATTTTCCAGGTCAGTTTTTTCCCCCTATAAGCTATTTCACATTTTCTTCCATGTGTTTTCATTCTTTTGATTCTGTTTGATTTTTTTTCTTGATGTCTCATTACACTTTCCCAATTCTAACTTATAAAGTGTTGTTTTCCTCAAATAATGTGTACTTTCTTTTCCATTTGGCCAACTGTACTCTTTAAAGAGTTGTGTTTTTTTAGTGGAATTTTTAAATCTCTTTTTCCATTTGGACAATTCTACTTCTTAAGTAATTTTGAAATTATTGTCCTTTCTCATAATTCTCTTGTGGCACTCTCATTTGTTTTCCAAATTTTTTCTTCTACCTCTCTTATATCATGTGTAAGCTCCTTTTTGAGCTTTTCCATGAGTTCTTTCTGGGCTTGAGACTACTTTCCATTTTACTTTGGGATTTCAACCATAGGTGTTTTGACATTGTTGTCCTCCTCTGAGTTTTGTCTTTGTCTTTGTTGTCACCATAATAACTTTCTGTGGTCAAATTCTATTTGTGTTTTTTTTTTTGCTCATCTTTTTGAAGGCCTTTTTTTTTCTTTTAAATTTGGTTTTTACTCCAATGGTGGAAGGAACTATGTCTCAGAATTCTTGTTCCAGTGGCTGCAAGCCTTGGTTGTTTACCTAGTGCTGAACTGATGTTGCCCTAAGGTCTATGGGGGAACCTCATGTCTGGGGTTGTGTTGAGGGGTTGGGGTGAGGGGAGTCTGGTGATGCCAGAGTCTATAAGTGTCTGACAACTTACCTGGTGTTGAACTGGGGGTCTGATGGTGGTGTTTGACATATGTTCAGAATGGTGGGATTTTTCTGCATTTTCTGCATTTTTCGACACTGAAGTCCATGGAGGTCTGGCTTCTAAAGGGTGACAGTTTGCCCAGGCCTACAATGAAGCAAATGGAGGGCTGACCTCTTTCTTGTCACTGAAAGATGCCTGTTTGCCCATAGTAATAGTGAAGCACAAGGAGGTTGACTGCCAGAGGATACCTATCCACTCATAATTGTGCTGAAGCACATAGAAGTGTAGCCTACTTTCTTGCCATGTTGGTAGATGCTGTTTGCCTGGAGCTACACTGAGCCACATGGTGATTCTCAGAGCTGGGACTCTGGACTTCCCAATGGTTCTCTGAAGCAGATCTTGCTACTGGGTTATTGGGAAGCTTCCTGTCCTGGACATTACTCTCCTTTTACCCAAGTGAGATGGCCCTTTCTTGTCAATCCATCAGGTCTCCTCATTCTGGGATCTATTTTCTGGTTGTTTGGACATGAATATGGAAAAGATATAGTGATTTACTATTTACTCCACCATCTTGGCTCCTGGAAATCCTTGTCATTTCTCTTTTTTAAATAGTAATATAATTTTATTTTTAAATTAATAATTATTTGTTTTCTTTACCACTCCCTCTAATTTAAAAGGAGATAAAAGATAGATCTACAACAAATATATATTGTGAAACAAATTCCTACATTGGCCATGTCCATAAATATACATTATTTTCTTCATGTTGAATCCATCACCTTTCTGTCAGGAGGTTGGAAGCATGCTTCATCTTCAACCCTCTGCATTCCTGATTGGACATTGTATTGATTAGAGATCTGAAATCTTCATGACTGTTTATGCTAACAGTGTCATTATTATGTAAATTGTTCTCCTGTTTCTCTCATTTCACTCTCCATTACTCCATTACTACATTACATTCCTCCCTTTTCTCTTCCTCCCTCTCCTTTGCCCTTTCTGAATCTAAGAAGCATGAGAATTTGTAATCCTTACG
This sequence comes from Pseudocheirus occidentalis, assembly GCA_028646575.1. Lineage (NCBI taxonomy): Eukaryota > Metazoa > Chordata > Mammalia > Diprotodontia > Pseudocheiridae > Pseudocheirus > Pseudocheirus occidentalis. The sequence continues at coordinate 92,209,968 of CM053600.1, forward strand.
CAATCCTTCCTGGGCTCAGGTGTTCTACATTGTCCCCATCTATTATTTCTCTGCCTTGGCTTTTTAAAATTCCCCTACCAAATTGTGGATCATTAGTGTGTGTGACAAAGTTGACACTATGTATGCATTTCTCACCAATTCTTTCAAGTGTTTAAGCAATAATTCCATCCTTCTGTAGGAAAACACTCACAAATACATAGGAGGAAACAGTTATTCTTGACATCACAATGGTTTAATATGTTAACTTATTCATTAAATTGTGCTTCACATCAATGAAAATCCTCAGTTCTACAAACTATCAGTTTTTAAATAGCAAGAAAAGTTGATAATGCACAATACAGTCTCAGAGTAGCCAAGTTGATACACATTATTGCACAGAAACAAAAGGAAAATCCCTCAGGACAAAATAATTACCATCTACTGAATAACTACCCTTTCACCTAAAATGTGACAACAGATGGAAAATTCAGATTTTTCTTCCAATGTTTAATGATTTTTTTTTTGGCCAATGAAAAGGAAAATGAGTAAAACATAGAAAGTGTTGCAATCACTGGGGAGAAGCCTACACAAAGTATTAAGAGAAATTATGGGAGAAAAATCTAACAATAACCAAAACATTAGAGAGATTTATTTCATTAGAATGTGTCACTGCTGTCATCAGAGAAAACCCAACCTTTCCACTGAAGACACTTGGTCCTTGGATTTGTCATCATCCAGTGCAGAACAAGATTGCAAGCACAGTGATATCTGGTAGGCGAAAAGATCACAATTCTTATCTTTTCTGCAGACAACTTAGAACATGTGCTCATCAGCCACTTGTGCTTTGGGATGTCAGAACCTAGACTCTGACAAGGGGTCCAGACAATGCCCTAGGAATTGAGGAGTTACATTTCACAGATTCTGCCTATCTATAAAGCCATGCAGTCCTCTGGCAAATGCAGTTTCTCTGCCCAGTGGGTTGAGTCCATTCATTTCTTTTTTGTCAATAGAGCCTGAATAGAACAAAGAAGCAATAAATTTGCCAAGGTTTCATATCTGGGCCACCTCCAAGGGCAAGGCTACCAAATAATTTCAAGGTATAAATTCATAAGTGACCAGATATGCCAGAGAGAGAGGCAGAACATCGGATAGTAACTGCATTGGGACAAAATGGATAAATGAAGGACCTAAGAAGAATAGCAAGGGAAGTCAAGAAAGTAGTGGGGAAAATACCATGGATGAGTCCCCAAACAACTAATATATGTATGGAGTTACTGTTCACCATGATGTAAATAAATGAATAAGTGGGAAGTTTTGAGATCTTGAAGGATATCAGAGGAACACAATTTGTCTAAGTCCATATAAAGATGATGACGAGAAGACAGAAGTACAGGCAGATGAAACCTGATGATTCTTTGCCTGTGGTTCTATTTGGTTCTGATCCTCCCTATGTTATCTTCATCCCATAAAATATTCCAAGTACTGTTATTTTATTTTATTTTATTGTTATTTGTCCCAATGATCCTATCTATTTCCTCGTAATCTTGTCCTACCTACTTTTGCTGCCAGTGCCCAGAAAATTGTAATCTGCCAAGGGGCCAGCCCTGGCAAAATTTGGAATGTAGGAAAAGTTTGTTTTTGGACTTTGTCATCTTACCTTTGAGTATCTCTCTGCTCCTGATTTTCCCTCACATTCAGGCATCCTTCTTTTTTCCTGCTCCTATAAGTCATTGTTCTCACTTGGTTGTCAAAATTGGAAAGGCATCTGATAATTTATTGATACTAAGGTGGTACTTGCGAAGTACATCCTTTATAGTGTAATCTCTGAGCACTGAGCCTAAACTCCCCTCCCAAAAGCAGCATCTGTCTTTTAATCTGGGGTTTTTGGAGACAAAAATCATTTAAGATCCAAAGGAATACATTTCTAATAAGAAAATTTCAGACACTATCACAGAGTAAGGGGTGAAGGTTTTCTTCTTTTTATCAGAATTTATTTCTTTATTTTTAGTTTTCAACATTCATTTCCACAAGATTTTTGAGTTCCAAAATCTCTCATCTCTCCCCTATATCCAAAATTCCCATCTTTCCCCTATATCCAATCCCAAGGTTGCAAGCATACAAATAACTCCTTCCTCCAGCCTGCCCTTTCATATGCTCCTCTAACCCTCTCCTTCCCCTTTTCCCCCTTACTTTCTTTAGGGCAAGATGAATTTCTATAAGGAGTGAAGTTTTTGAGGGGGCAAGATTAATTCATATTCCTTATAGGTGATGGTCCTTTACTTTCAAGCCAGTTCATAAAAACTAAGCAGAGGCTATACCTACTTTAAAAAATCTGATTCAATAAGCATTTGTTCTATCCAGTTATCTATTACTCCACAATATACATCACATAGTTTTGTTTTTCCTTCTCCTCTCTTACTGTGGATTGCCCACCATGTAGTCTTTCACTGATTTTTAGCACATCCACCAGAATTCAAGACAAGGTGAATTTCATAAACCCCAACTTGCAATGTTTTGGCAGTTCTGTGATGTTTGATAGAGAACAATGATAAAATTGTGGCTTTTCACTTTGCTCCTCCTTCCTAAACCCAGAAATTATCTATTGTCTTTATTTACCAACAGCTGGCATGTACCTATCACATTGGAGTCACTTAAACAGACTTATTGATTAATAGGTCAAATTATGTGACATGTTTGAAAGTACTTTGCAAAGTTTAAAGCATTAGAGTTTAGACATCGTTCTTCATTTCAATTTTATCTCATGAGACATGGGTACAAGATGAAGTAAATGATAAGCCCCCCCCAATATGCAGATCATTTCCCTATACTTTGTCTATTTTTTTAAACCTGTATTAATGGTTACCTTTACTGGCTTACTGAGTATAATGTACCCCCAAAGACAGTATTTCCTCTTCTCAATCTTTTGAAAGAAGTTTACTTTAATCCTATGAAATGAACTCCCAAATTTTAGTACTTTAGCAAAAGTAGATGTTTTGCATAAGGCTACACTAAACAGCAAACTTCTGAATTTCTTCTGGATTGTGTGCATTATATTGTTATCTGGGAACATTATTAACCTTATAAATGATTAACAAGTGTACCCCAATTATATATACTCATCAAGAAAAAGGAACACATTGGATCTCTTTGGTTAGCCAAACATTTGTCTGAATAAGACAGAGTGGGACTCATATAGCTTAGTGCCTTGCATATAGGAGGCACCTCATAAGTATTATTGGCCTTAATAAAACAATTTGGAAACCCATAGCATGATTAAGCTGTGGAGAGGGCCACTTCAGAGAGACAGAGAGGGGTTAGGGAATGGAGAGCTAAATATGATTGGATTTCATCCAATTTAGAACTCCCTAAGGTTTTTTTGTTTGCTTTTGGTTTTGTTTATTTTTTTTTTCTGTTTTGGGGCTTTGGATACTGCCATTAAGTATAACTGATTTGTGTATTTTATGTTAAGGCTGATGACTTCTCTTGTAAGGCTACCCAGGCCCATGTGATAGATAGTTTAACCTTCCACTCAGCTACCAATTATGAATTAGGTCTGCAGTGAAGAAAGCACCTCCTCACCTGTCCTCTTCCATCACAACTGTATCACCTCAGTACGTTAGGGATTTGAGACCATGCAGCGGCTGCTTTGTATTAAAAGATTATAACAGAATAAGCCTAGGGCTGCCTGTTTAATTTGCTTAGTCCTGGCCTTGGGCCAATCCAAATAGATGGCTGCCCTTTGGAATAGCCTGATATCCCACCTCAAGTGGAGTGCCATATATCAAGTAAGTAACAATGACACTGGGGAAAACCTTTGGATATAAATTCCCTCTGCCTCAGGAATAGTATGATCTTAGTAGTTGAAGGTTTGGAGATGCATTAATCCCCTGTCAATATTTTAAAAAGTGAGTTTAAGAGGAAAAAAAATTCAAAAGCTCTCTGACTTGTTTTGAATTTCCACACAACACAAAACTGGATCCTTATTGCAATGTGTGTGTGCGCGTGCACGCATACACTCCGTGTTCTCCTGCCTGTGTGCATGCATGTTTGTGTATGTTCCCCTACCATCAGGCAGAGGGGAAAATTTGCAGCCCTGCCATTCTGGGCAAAACTACACCATATTCACAGCAAAAAATGAAGCTGTAAAAATCTGCTCATTAATTCCAGTTGCAATCCTCCCTTCTCTCCCTCATCTCACAGACAAATCATCAGAATGGAAAGCACTGATGTCTTAGCAAACCAATCTCTTGTCAGACTATTCTCTATCATCTAATGAGGCATATTTATGTCACCTCCTTTTATTTTCTCTTCATGGCTCCAAAAGTGCAGTTGCCAAGTCATTCACAATAATGGTATTTTTGATGTGGTGGAGATATATGTGTGTGGGGGGGTGAGGATTGAATGACTTCCCATGTGCATTAGGCTTCAGGCCAAAGTGAGACTGAAATCATCAAACATCATGAAGCCATCAAGGCATAAGCGTCATCCTCATAGATAAGGAAAAGACCCAACTGGGTGAGAGTAGTTGGCTCACCCCAGAGGTACTGAAGGGATGCAGTTGTCAGTGCTGGCTCCATCACCCACTTAAACAGCTCTAATCCTTGCCTTTGCTTGTGGATGGTGGCTTTATTGACTGGACTGAGGGTAATAGAAAAGAGATCTCATCTATTCTTCTACCCCCATCAAATATTTGATAGAACAACAGGGACTGTTCTTAGTGAAGAGGATAAATGCCTGTCTTCCTTCAGTACATGGAACACACCCCTGCTTTCCATAACCATTCAATGTAGGCTTGTTGATTGGTTGGTTTATGGATTCTCTATCCCAAGGGACTTACGCTGAGCATGGGATGAAAGATGGTTCAAGAAAGTTGGTTGCCTTCCAAGCTTTTAACTTTGATCACCAAAAAAATCAAATCACTTTGCAGATCCTACTTGTGTTCATGTCATGCTTTTAGTAGGAACTTTTCAGCTTCGTTTTTCATGGCATCCACATCCTTCTATGTAATTGATGACATGACATAAAATATAACAGATATTCCCTCTCCCATAATCCCATGGATTTTCATTTATTTGCCTGTTAATTTTGTTCATGTAATTTGTACAAAATCAAGAAGAATGGGAAGCATCTGAGGAGCATCAGCTTCCAATTTGATATGCCATGTTCTTGTGTGTTAAATATTATATCACAGGTTTATTCCTAAAACAATCAAAGGTTTAAGAATGAAGAAAATGTACTAGACTGAAGATATTTGAGACGTCAGTAAGTCTTGTCTTGCTGAAAATCTGGAATAATTATCCCATATCCAACATTCATGGGTTGTAGCCCGCATATAGTATTATTCATAGAACAGCTTGAGGACAATGACCTTCAACTCATGCTAGCTGCCTTATCAGGTCCCAAGACCAAATCTCATAGTCCTATCATCATAGCAGAATTTCAGTCCAATGGGCAGTGTTATACAAAGGAAGATATCTGTTTCCATTTTCCTGGGGAAAATATACATATCAGTCTAATAAATATGCTTCACTAGTAAGTTTAGAATATGGTAGACATAACTCTCCTCATAGTTTATTTTCAGTTCCATTTTCTTCATTTGGAGAAAATAAAATGGTGTCCACTTGTGAGAGATCACTAATGATCATCCCTTTTTTTTAAAGGCTATATAGACCCAGTCACTTAATAGGACTTTATTTTTAGAAAAAGATGATGGGGAAGTTTATATGGCCCATTCCTAAAATGATGGTCACAGTTAGGCTAGTACAGCAGTGATTGCCTTTTGATTGTGTTCTAAGATATATCCAGAGTCAGGCCATTTGAAGTCAAAAGGTCTTGAAGGAGGCCCCACATGTTTCATCCTCTAGCATGAATTCAACACAGCAGTGGATGACATTCTCTTCTTTTTTGACTGAGAGCCTGCAAATTCCCCACCCCCTTTCCTTTCTTGATCCCTATAAACCATCCTATAATACTGTTACAAAGACATTGTCAAAACAAAACAGTTTCTACAGAACTGCCAAGCCCCAGATTGGTTTTTACATTCATGCCACTGCAGGCTCTGATTTCTCATGCCATTCTTCTACTGTGAGGCTGAAAAGGAGGAGGCAAAAGCAGACTTCTTGATTCTCCATCCTGGTGTTGGCCTTTCAGAGTGGTTTGTTTGAGATGCCATTCTACTTTATTTAATATCATTTACTGAAAAATGTCAAGAAAAAAAAACCAAGAGAATCCCCTTCAGCTAGTTAAAAACTAAGGGGGAAAAAGACAAAGGGAGGGCAGATGTTCAGATCACGTCTCATATGCTCAGAAATCATGGCTCATTTTTATCGCTCCCTTAGATGATTCAGCAAAATAACATCATTGTCCATGGTCCTCCTACCCCCATGGGAGGAGAAACAGAAGGTGTCACCATTGGTCTACATGACTGTTATAGTCCTCTGTGACCACTGCCTCCTCTTCCTTCTGCCACCTGTGAGCCCGATGTTCCTTTAGCAGCCTCCGCTCCTCCCTCCTCTTCTGTCTGTCCCTCTGGTGTTCCTTTTGTTTAGTGTGGTGATAGCGTTGCAGGAAAAGGTCTTTTGCATACTCATAAAGTTGCATGTCCAGAAAATTCAGCTCCTCAATGTGCTGACGGGCCCCTTCATTGATCTCCACATTAGAGGCTCGTGTGATATTGAATTGTGTGAAGGGGGAGATGAATTTGAGATTGAATGTCCTCTCAAACAGGAACTGAGTTTTCCGCTGGAATTCTGTAAGCCCAAAGAAGGCCATGTTCTTCAGGTTGTTCTTGGCACTCTGCAACAGGATTGTATTTCGTTCACTCTCATTCATGAAAGTCAAATTATAGCATCCCACCAGGCTAAGGTCTGCCAGCATACGGACCTGGCGGTTGTTGGCCAGATTATAGCCACAATCCATAAACTCCCTCAGACTGACACCAGACCAATCATCCCCTGGGTAGCAAGTAGGCAGCTCATCTGGAGTTGGGCTTCTGCCATCACACATATGAAGAGATGTCTTCCAAGTGGCCCCTCTCTGGACATGTTTCCATTCACTCAGGTAACGGGACACTGGATCCCTCAGCATTGTGATATAATAGAAATTCCTAGAATAAATTGCAAAAGAAAGTTACGAGTTGTAACAATACTAATATCAACAATAACTCACATTTACAAAGCACTTTAAAAATTTTGAAGTTCTTTGCCTATGTTAATTCATTTAGTTCCTATAGTCCTATAAGTTCAGTATTATTACTATTCCCATTACACAGATGAGGAAAATGAGAGAGGTTAAGTGACTTATCCAGAGCTATCCATATAGTAAATATGTGAAGTAGGATTCAAACTCTAGTCTTCCAGGTGCTTTCTAGAACTCAATCCACTGCTCCACCTAGCTACAATAGGTTTTTCTACTTCTACCATTTTCTAGACTGAATCTTGAGTAACAAAATCATTGATCATAAAATGTTATAGCTGCAAAAGGACGCTAGTGATTGTCCAAACAAGGGAGTCTCAAATTGTGGGCAACTTGAACATTTTTGATGACTGTATTTCAATCTAATTTGTTTCCTTTTCAATTCTAAGTATTTCATTTTGTGCATTCACAAATACTATTCTAAGAAAGATCTATAGATTTCACAAGACTGATAAATGGATCTATGACACACACACACAAACTATTAGAACCTCTAATATAAACCAGAGAGAGAGAGAAAAAGAAGGGGAATGGACCATGCAGAGAAAAAGTCTTTTTGATTCTTTTTACAATGGTTAGGGATTGAAGGTGTATCTTTTAGAGAGCTTATGTTATCATTTCAAGTATCATAGAAATCAGCCACTTCTGGGAATCCCCTTCTTTCCCTTTCCTTCTTCCCTCTCTGGCCCAGCACCTGGGGGACCCCACAGGCAGCTTGACTATTCAAGACACTTAGATAAGTGCACGTCATCAACTCTATTTTTTTCTGCTTAGATGAAAGACCAACAGACCTTAAAATATACCCTAACAATGCTAATCTCAAGGTCTTCTCGTCCTTACCATATACTTCCTCTATGTACTCCAGACACAAAGCCTTGTTATATGCCTGTGGTTATGACCAAAACAAGGACTCCTGAGCCTTGTAATCTGCCACACAGTCAAATTTTCTTTCATGTATTACCTCCCAAAATTATTTTTTGGGTTCCTTTATGTAATGGTAATGAAATTTGAACGCCACTGTAGGGTGGTTTTGTTCACGTGACAAGAGGCAGCTGAACTGGGAATTGCTGCTGCCATGTACAGGGAGAGTCTCAAGCTGAGAGAGACCAGAAGAACTTCTGGGTATTGTACCATGGAGGCAGAGAGAGAAAGAATTGCCAGTAGCCAGAGCTGCTGAGAGAGAGGAGAGAGAGAAAGAGAGAGAGAGAGAGAGAGAACTGCCACCCGGAGCTGCTGAGAACTAAGGAGCCATGACTGTGGTGCAGGTATTTTGTCTGTCTGTTTTTATGTTAGATTTTGTCAGATTAGTTTGTTGATAGAGGCCCCAGACCTTGTTGGGCCTAGGTTGATTTCATAGATAGAAAGTGAATAGAAGAGTGCATGAACATTATCATGTCTTTGTTAAGCTTCGTCTTCCCAGTAGCAGAAACCACTGAGAATTTGCCTCACACAAAAGATGAAGAAAAGACCTCTCCTTGGGTATTGGATGCTATAATGATATTGTAACCTAGTTGTGACCTAGGGGTAGATGGCCCTCCACTGCACCTTGAGAGGGTGCTTAGGGGCAACTGATGATATTGTAATTCACTTGTGATCCAGGGTTGGAGAACTTTTAACCTTTGTACTTTGTGACTGACCAAATGAATGTATTTTGTTTATGATTGCAAACTAATCTCCAATTGACAAGAGAGGAGACTTTGTGATTAACTAAATGAATGTACTACAGCAAGAGTGGAGTACTTTGTGATCGAACTGAGGACTTACTGTATTTTGATTTACTGTGAACATTTTGCCTTAATTTGTTAATGAATAAATGGGGAATTTACTATGCTCATAATCTGAACCTTGGAAGCTGCCTGTGTTTGGCATTACATTTTAGAGCAGGGACAATCTTGCTTTTTCTATTTGAATCTCTATGGCTTAGCACAATGATTAGCATGTAGTAAGTTCTCAGTGTATTTTTTTTAAAATTAATTCATACTTAAAACATGTGAAATGGCAAAGAGATATGAGAGGAATGAGCAGTGTTCTTAATGTATACAAGGAAACTTACTACAAAAAAATGTGCTGCAATACTATAGCACAACAGTTTTCAAACTTTTATCTCAGGATCCCTTTACATTCTTAAGCATAATTAAGTACCCTCCCCCAAGTATGTTTTTAATGTATATTTTTAGTTATTTATTGTAGTAGAAATTTGAGTACATTAGTATCATTATGAAAATAATTTTGACCTCATGGACCCACTGTAAATACTCCCAAATTCCTGCTTTAAGAACCTTTGCTGGGAGGTGGAGTCAAGATATCAGGGCAAAAGCAGGAACCTTCATGAGCTCCCACATCAACCACCTCCAATACCTGTAAAATTTGATTCTAAATGAATTTTAGAGCTACATAAACCACAAAGTGACAGAGAGAAATAAATCTCCTGCTGAAGGCAGCCTGGCAGGCCAGCAGGAAGGGTCTATTGCACTGGTCTGGGACCTGAGCACAGTCCTGCATGAGCCATTCTGGCCCAGACCAGTGGCACAGACTGGCCAGAGCAGATTTCAAAAGAGTGAATCAGCAGCAGCTATGGTGGTTTCCAGACTTCTCAACCCATAAATGCCAAAAAGAAAGTAAAAGAACAGTAGGAAACTCTTTTGGAACTGGGTGACCCAAGAGCCTGGTCCAGCCCCTGGCCCCAGGGCAAGAGCTGAAAGAGACCCGGAAGCTGCAGTTGCTGCCAAATGACCAGATAGAGATAGCTAAGAAACACTAATAAGTTGATAGGCTCCACAAATGAGAGCTTTGTTTTGCTTTGCGGCTGCAGCAAAATGTGTTTGAAGAGTATATATGATAACGTACCTGTCTGTCTACTTTGATCCTAAATGGTGACGTTCAGTTTATGAGATGACTACATAGGCAGCATGGACTGATTATGTTTTATTATCCTGTACCTGTTGTTACAATTCAGTCAAGAAGTTACTGAATAATAAAAACAATAAAGATTATAGCAGTAACAATAAAGCACATTGAAGGATGCCAGAAGACTTTTTTCCAAAGCCAATTAGATCCTTGAGCTAAGCAAATGACATTACATGGGAAAGCTCTGTTTTCCCAATTAACTGAACAAAACACAAAATACACAAGTGGACAAAAAAATCTTTTGACTCTGAAATGATAGGTAAACCCTGTTAGAATATCTTAATCTTAGGAGCCAGATTAAACACTCATGATAGCTCAAAGGATTTAAGGTTGAGGATTGCAAAGATTTGATAAAGGAAAGGTTTAGTTGGGACCTGACTGGAATATGAAGAAAATGCTTTTGTCTACCAGTAAGAATGGGCTGCAGAATTCACCCTGCCTATTTTTTTTTCCTTTCTAATAGCTGAGGTACAGTCTTAGAAATCTACTTAATCTCCACATCTGCCTGAAATTGACCAAGGCTAAACTCTTCTCTTGCTCAAAAAAATTGCTGCTGAGGATTTTATTCAATACTAACTAATCTAATAAAAAGGTGATTATCTGTGAAGAAGTCTAAAATGCCTAAGGGTTCTGTCAGCCAGGTAGGCGGTGGATCAATTCATAACTCAAATGAACACTGACATTGGAGTAAAAAAGTGGACACTTGGTCCCTTCATACAGTAGTATACAATGTTCTTATATTTAATGGTATAATGGTTTTGGCACTGAATGACAGATAACATTTAAGAATTTCTTTAGCTGGCTTTAATCTCATTTTTTAAAAATTCATCCTGCATAGCAGCCAAAATAGAAAGAAATTTGGACACACTAAAATAAGCCAACAGGTTTTCAGAGCGCCCAACTCTTATAAAAAACAGTCAGAGTGTCGTTTAAACTGAATCTCCTCCTCTTTCTTCTAATCATTTCTCCATTTACAAATAAAGAATACCAAATGGGACTGAGAGAAATGGCAACAATTAATGGTTTACTTATTTAACTGTTGGTTAAAATTGTTTTTATATATTTTTTTTATATTGAAGAATAATAATGATAGGCTCTGGAAAGCCACTCCTTAGAAGAGAGAAGGATGAAGTAGCTGAGGAATGAATCATCATAAAAAATAAAAATAAAACCAGGCTTGTGGGAATGGATGAATCTAGAATTCTAAGAGGTCTGTTCAGGACATGCCCATTATCTCAGCTTTCTTAATAAAATCAGACTATAACACAGAACAGAAGTAGGAAGTGAACAAACGAGAGGTTCCTTAAGACATGGGAACTTTGACACAGGAGAACAGTCTCTTATAGAGAGTCACTCTATAAGAGATAGAATGACAGTGTCTACTAATGCCAGCATGTTAGTGATGAAGGCAAGTCACCTAGGGTAATGAATGGTTAAATGGCTTGCCCAGGGTGATGCAGTCAGTATGCATAAGAATCAGGATTTGAATCCATGTCTCCCTGATTCCAGGCCAGCTCTTTATCTCTGTCTTGGCAGAGAACCTGTACCAATGAAATAATAAAAATATATTGATCCATGAATTATCAATATTTCATATACACCATGGTTCTCTCCCCTTATCTGGAATTGTGTAAAATTTTAACATTATTAAAAATAATAAATGCTGAAATATTGAATCCAGGACAACAAACAATTTATTTTATATTTAAGTATATATTTTATACTTATTGCTACTATTGAAAGGTAGCAACGTACTCTAGGTGCTTAGGGTTAGTCCAAATCTCTCCTGAGACACTCACTAGCTCTATGACCCTAGTCAAGTCACAAAATCACTGGACTTCAGATTCCTCTTCTATAAACTGAAGGTGTTGGACTTGAATCCTTTAAGGCAGTGGTGTCAAACTCAAAAAGGAACAGATCCCTGCTGACTGCATAAACTTAGAAAACCACAAATTAACATTTCTGTATTATATTGTGTTTTCATTTATTTTGTTAAACATTTCATAATTATATATTATTCTGGTTCTGCCTTAACTGAGTCTGAGTTTGATACCTCAGTCTGATGGCCCTTAGTGCTCTGAATCTACTATCTAGTGATCCTACTATGTGACAGATAGTGGGACAGGTGCTGAAAAAAAGCAAAAAAACAAGAACAGAACAAAGAAACCATCCTTCCCCTCATTAAATTGTGTTATGAACTTTTAGAACTCATTGGTATAGGCTGTTGGCAAACAGAGTTAATCTTGACCTTAAAGAATGTGTGCAGTTTTTTGCCCATTTGCATCATTTTTTTATGTTTTAAAGGAATCAAAGAGTGAAAATACATATAATATTCTAATACATCAATTATTATAGGGTTAATGTGCATGAAGATGAAATCATTGCAGTCATGATTAAAGAGGAGGTAGAAAGAACATTTTTTTCTAATTAGTAAGGTGAAATTATCTCTTTTACAGTTTAAGTGTTGGATTTGCCTTTCTACTGGTACATAGTAGAAAAAATCTGTGAATTCATTGCTTATGAAATGTACATTTTTATTGGAGACCCTGGGGTGCCAGACTTGTCCTTAATGGTAGGGAATGGAAGAGGGGAAAGGATTTCTGTTTGCTATTATATACTATGTGTACTAAGTATATTTTGTCTTACTATAAAAACTTATGTCTAGGAGGCAATAGCCCCAGTAGAGAGGTATGACCAGTGACTCAGAGACCTGAGCTGAGGGAAGGGGCAAAAGAAGTAGTCACATGGTTATTAAAGCCAAGAAGTATTTTTTTTATTATTGCCCTACAAATGAATATGATAGCAAGAGAGTGCCAAAAAGAGAAATTTGATGGGAGAACTATCAGATGCCATCTGTTTGGAACAAAAAAGAGTAATAGCCTAAAAGAGGTACTTCACTAAAAGGAAATTATAGCATATATATATATATATATACATATATATGTATGTATGTATGTATATATGTATATATAAGTCTATTTGAATGCAGAGACAGTCTCCAAAAAGGAGGTAGCTAAGAAGACAGTCTAAGGTAAATGGATAAAGAAGTTAATACCATAACACAGAGTTTAGGACTAGGGAAACAATCTTTTCTGTCTTCTTTCAACAGGACTACAAACTCCCTGAGGGCAGGTAGGATAGCATATCTAAATTTCATTAACTTCCCCAGAGTCTACTATGGTGCTCCACATACAGTAGGCATTGAATTAGCATTGTTTTACTATTGTAGTTCTAACAAGTAGGATAAACTTTGAAAAGTGTCAGACTGAATTTATTAAGTAGAAAACAAGAAAAAAATCTAATATTTAGTCTAGTCCTGCTTAAGATCAGACTTCCTCCAAGGTAGTCCATTCTTTTATATAGCTCTACTTGTTAGCTGTTTTTTCATTGCTTCAAGTCTTTCCTTACCTAAATTTGCTTTTTTAAAATTTCTACTGGTTACTCCTGGTTTCACCCGCTGGAGAAACAACTTGAGTTTCTTCAGCTGATGCTCACACAGTATGAACTTGAAAACCTTTATCATTATGATTGTCTTCCTTGGATATTCTCCAGGTAGTCAATATTCCTTGAAAACTCTAGTGCCCAGATTTACAACAAAATGTGGCAAGCCCTCAAAGACATGGCAACACCAGATCACCTTACTTATCTGCTGCAAAATCTGTTTGCAAGCCAAGAAGCAGCAATTAAAACCAAATATAAGAGTGTCAATTGGTTTAAGATTGGGAAAGGAGTATGACCAGGCCATATATTGTCACCTTATATTTATTTAACTTACAGGCAAAGTACATCATGTGAAATGCCAGGCTGGATGAATCAAAACCTGGAATTAAGGTTGCTCAGAGAAATATCACCACTGAAATATGCAGTTGATATCACTGTGAAGGCAGAAATTGAAGAGGAATTCAGAAGCCTCTTGATGAAGGTGAAAGAGGAGAGTGTAAAAGCTGGCTTCAAGCTTAACATCAAAAACAAACAACAACAAAACTAAGATCTTGGCAATTGATCTCATCATTCCTGGCAAACAGAGAAAGGAGAAATAGAAACAGTGTCAGATTTTATATTTTGGGGCTCAAAAGATCACTGCAGATGGTGAGTGCAGTCATGAAATTAAAAAGATCCTTGCTCCTTGGAAGGAAAGCAATGGCAAATCTGGGCAGCATACCAAAAAGAGGAAACATCACATCACCTTGCCAGCAAAGGTTAGTATAGTCAAAGCTATAATTTTTCCAGTAGCAATAGAGCACTTGCCCAAAAGTCAGGAGGACATGAGTTCAAATCCAACCTCAGATGCTTGATGCTTACTAACTTCGTGACCTTGGGCAAATCCCTTAACCCTAACTACCTCACAAAAGACAGAGGGAGGGAGAGAGAGAGACAGACAGACAGATAGACAGAGACAGAGAGACAGAGAGACAGAGAGAGAGAGACAGAGACAGAGACAGAGAGACAGAGAGAGACAAAGAGAGAGACAGAGACAGAGACAGAGAGACAGAGACAGAGAGACAGAGAGTTGAACTATAAGGAAAACCGAATGCCACAGAATTGACTCTTTCAAATTGTGGTGCTAGAGATGACAGCAGAGAAGCCCTTGGAGAGCAAGGAGATCAAGTCAGTCAATACTTTAAAATTTTATTCAGGTTGTTCAGTGGTAGGTCAAATACTGAAGCTGGAGTTTAAATACTATAGCTACATAATGAGAAGATGGGACCCATTGGAAAAGACCCTGATGTTTAGAAACATTGAAGGCAAAAGGAAAAGGGGATATCAGATGATGAGATGGATAGATATCATGGAAACAACAAACATGAACTTGGGCAGACTCTAAGATAGTGTAGGACAAAAGAGATTAGCACACCATGGTGTCACAAAGAGTCAAACATGACTGAATAACTGAACAACAAAAGCCCAGAATTAAAGACAAACACTCCAAATGTAGTTTGACCACAGCTGAATAAGACTAAAAATAAAAGTAAAGATCTCCATATTCCCTGAAACAATGTTTTTCTCAATGCACTCCAAGATCATATTAGCTTCCTCAGCTGCTGAAATCCACTTAAACCCCCAGATTTCTTTCAGGCAAATTGCTGTCTAGCCATGCCTCACACATAGTGAATCTGTTTAAAAAAATATGTTCATAATTTTATATGTGTCACTGCTTAGTTTTATTAGATTAGACCTGGCCAGTAAAAAAATTTGGAACTCTACTTTGACCTTCAAAGGCACTCTTCCTCAGATTTCTGCCGAGTGAAAACTTTGTAAAGATATCATCTGCGCTTTTGTTTAGGAATTGATGAAAAGTATTTAGAAGCAGAGAGCATAGGATTATCAAATTATAACTGAAAGAAACTGTCCAGTCTAACTCCATTTTACAGAGGAAAACCACTGAGATTCAGAGAGGTTAAGTGACACAGGTATTGTGAAGGAGAGTCAGGACTGAATGTGGATCCTTAGAATCTAAATTGGACATTTTTTAATACCATATCCTGGCTCCCTCCACATATTCGATACACTCTACTAGAGACTAATTCCATGTTGACAGAGAACCATTGATGACTACTCTGGGTCTTCCATTTAGGCATTTCTAGATCCATAAAATGCTATGGCCTAGCTTTTGTCTTTCCATCTTTTCCATAAGAATATTGTGATTTTTATCAACTATTTTGCTAAAATCTATATAAACTATATCTACTGAATTATTCAATCTACCTAAGTTACCTTGCCAATAAAAAAATTAAATTTTGTAATTTCATATTCTGCCAGTCGAAGGAATTCCTCTAAGTATAGCCAGCATTAATGTGTGACTTTAAGGTTTACACAATGTTTTATCCATGTTATCTTTTTTGGGGGGGTGGAAGGAGGGAGAGTCACTTATTTATCTTTTACTTGCAGAAAATTGGGAAGAAGCAGAAATGAAGTTTTACCCCCCTTTAGGTGTGGTTGAGGCAAGCTGGTTTTAGGACATATAGAAGATGGGGTAAAATCTTAATCCTCATCACAATTTTGAAGAGTACATATTGCAGTTAATATTCCCAATTTACAGACTATTATACTAAATCTCTGAGACTTGAATGGAATGGTGCACTCCCCCTATTTATCATTATTTAGAGCATGCAATAGATATTCTCTCCTAGCTCTGGGACCATTCATAGGACCAAAATAGAGAAACTTTTGGCACCAGTTTCAAGTCATGTAGGGCTCATCACTGAGAGTCTGGTTGCTAAGCCAGAAGAGCTGAGGACTCAGGAGACTTTTGCAAAGAGGGTACAGTTTCTGGCTGACTTCCCTTGGTTACAGCTCTCAAGGCCACTATATCGCTGGCTTAGTGCCTAAGGATATAGCTAGCTAGGCTACACATCCACTCCAACTACTGCAGCAGTGGTTGGGCAGATCTCCAGACATTTCAAGCTCATAAGGCCACCTGCTCAAGGGAAAGAAATGCAAATGATGTAGGGCAGCCAGAGAGTCCTTGGCACTGGCTAGTCTGGCTAAGTCCCCTGGGACTAGCTGTTATGCGGGTGAGATCATCCTAACACCAGCTTTGGGAAAAAGGATCACTCTTTCCAGACTTCTTTTCCACAGGAGATCTTGCTGCCTCAAGAGCAAAGTAGAAAACTAGGAACTGTTACCTAGTTTTAAAAGTCCCCATCTTCAGATCACCCTACTCAGCTAATCAATGAAATTTCAACTAGGTTAACTGCACATACACCAAAGCTCGTAGTGGAGAAGGAAAGCAGAGTGATATTATACTACTTCACCAGAGTTAGGCCTCCATTCCTATATTCTTGGAAGGAATTCTAAACCCAACATTTCCGTGTGGTCTGAATCTGAGAATATGAGAGCATACTATAAGAAATGACAATGAGGGGTTGGGAAGGAGAGACAAGGGAGGAAAGGAAAGTAATTATGCTAGTAAAATCCAACCATTGGATTTGAACCAAGATTTCTCCAGATTTCACTCCCAATGTCTTTCTAGTGTCCCACTCTGCCTCTGCATGAAATTATTCCCTTCTATCCAACAAATGTCACCTAAGAAACCAAAAGACTAATCTTATTGCTAACTTTTTCTAGAATAGGGCTCCTTAAGCTTTTTCCACTGGATACCCTTTTTCACCTTTAGGAAGCATTTGTGTGTCCTGAAAGCATGCAGGCATGTGCAGTGCAAAGTGTGCATGCTTTGTTTTCAGAACCAAAGCTGCAATGAAGTTGCAACATATAACACAGGCAAGTGCTGCTAGAAACACCTTGGATTCATGATGCCTTTATTTATGGTCATTGCTTGATCAGAAACCTTTTACTGCTGCCAAATTTTTGGCAACCCCATATGGGGTCTCAAACCAAAGTTTAAGAAGGACTGTAGAAAACCAGCAAGGCATGTTTTTAATTTTTTTAAAAAAAGCTAAATGTTTTTTGCATTAAAAAATCTACTGCTTGGAGATATTGAGGAGAGCTCCCAACATCAGAGTAGTATAGACTTCAACCTGAAAGGGATCTTAGGAATTATTTCACTTAATGCCCCCATTTTTTGGTGAAGGAAACTGAGATCCAGAATGTGGGCCTATGGGTTATAGGATTCTGGAAGAATGCTATATTTAAATTTTAAATATTTATGATCATATGATATTTCTACAGCACTCAGTTTTGCAAAAATTCTGTGAAGTAGATACATGGAAAGGTATTATAGACAATAATTACTATCATTTTACAGATGGAAAAACTAAGGTTTTTAGAAATGACTTGTCAGTGGTCACCCAGATAAAACATGTAAGAAACAGGATTCAAACAACAGATCTCTCCTGACTTCTATTCCAGTTCTTTTTCCTTTATACCACATTGTCTCCCTTTGTATCCTAAATAATGTAGAAATGACCAAGGTTCAGGATTTAACCTAAGCTAGATCTGATTGAAGAGTGATTTTGTTTTCTTTTTGCTTGTTCTTTACATTTTTATTTACATTAAGTACAGTTTTCCTTATTTCTATAACTTGGTCCTCTGAAATTTCACAGAGATCCTCACCTTGTTTCATACCCAGACTTATAAACCTGCCAAGAGGGACCAGTGAATTTTGCCTGCAAGCATCCAAGAGTATGTTTGCATTCAAAATCCTGGAGGGGAATTTGGGAATTCTAGAACACAAGGCTGCCCTTCCACATTTTCATCCCAACCCCCACCTCTACACTGCAGAGCTATTGTATTGTCACCTGGCAGATGCTCAGAATAAAACTAAATTCCTTCTCCCTGTATAGTACAACTTGGCCATTCTTCTCTAGTTTTTACACTGCACTGTATTTGATAGAATTCTCACACTCAGAACTGCAATAATTAGACTGTACTTTGACATAGTGATGAACAGAAATTTTATTCAAGCCTTGAAAACAAATTAAGGTCTTTACAAATGATGTTCCAAGCCAATGGGAAATTGGGATACACAATTACTAAGCCTCAGAACAGGGAACTTTCAGAGCATTATAGTATCTGTGGGGTAGTGTAATTGCTTCCCAGTGTTTCCTGTATTATGATAGGAAAGTTGAGACATACTAGGAAAAAATCCAGGCCAAACTGCAACTTATCACCTTATCTCACACCTGGGTTTCTTGTGCTTTTCTTAACAGATTGTTAACCTGTGCAGTACAGAGTGATACAGACTCCTCCCAAATGAATGAGGGCAAATTGATAGGGGCTGCTTGAAAATGCTAAGGAGTCTGGTGACTCCATTATTCTTTTCGATCAGGCAGAAATCAGACTGACTTTCAAGAAGAATAATTTGGTCAAGATGATTCATTTTATTTTTCTAAAACTCTGAAAGCACTAAATGGGAGAAGGATGACTGCCCATGAATCAAAGGGCACAGGAAAGAGAAGAATTATGCTATAACTCTCACTCTCCCAGGAATGACTTAGGATGGGCTCATGACATTCACTGATACTCCACAATTAAAATGGTTTACCTTTACACTTCCTTTATGGAATACACCTCTTCTAGATGGATTATCATTTTTCTGTTTATTAAACTTATAGATGATAAATTTTGTGGTAAACGTTTTAGAGTTAGTTTCTGCTTGTTAATATTATACCTAAATTAAAAAACAACAACAACTTTCTGATCAGAGGGCCAGAGGCTCCATACTTGCTGCAAATTGTCAGAGAAACATCCCTTTGAGAGGCAGTGTATGGAGTATATATTTATTCAAGCATTAAAGCTTCTGGATGACATTGGTCATTTCTCAGGTGATGGTAATTTCAATACTCACACTTTCTTGCAGGGAGAAATGTAATTGTCAATAAAACATGGAGTTGAATTATAGTAACATTAAATATTTGAGAGTCAGACTCACTAACATACCATGATTCTCCCTGGATTGTCACAGTTGCCTTCACTTTTCCCAAGTGGCATTGCAAAAATAAATGTAAGGGAATACTCATCCACAAGCTTATTTTTTCTCTCATGCTGAGCACAATTCGTCCCACTACTGTCTCTGATGTGCTTGGAAGGGCCCTTCTATTATGTATTATTCAAGCTTTTCAGTGATTATTTGTTTCAGAGGCACTGAGCACTACATGGGATCTCTGGGATTTTAGGCAAGAGGGCAATCCCACTGTACTCCACAAAGCTTATCCAGAAATCCCGTAGGAGTCCACTGCTCCTGAGATAAGCCTGATACCCAGTCTCACACACAGCTCTGATCTCAACCTGGGATAGAACTACTGGTAGTATGCTAAGTGTGCTAAGAAGGCAGTATTACTAAGTCATCCATTTCCCAAAGTTTTCCCTTTGGAGCTGATTTTGCAAGTTCTGCATAAAAGATCCATAAAGTGACAAAGGTGGGAATTATGTAGGAAAGCATGGGATTACCACAAAACACATTTTAGAGTGGTCAGGTTTGAAATTAAATGAAGTAAAACCTGACATTTGATACCAAAGCAAATATATTGCTATATATGATTGCTTTGATATAGTGTCTACTGAATAATTTCTGGATAAAACAAAAAAAAGGCATTTAGAGGCAGATTTTATTATTTGTTTAAAAAACAGAAGATTCAATTCTTCTATTATTCTCTTCTTCAAATCTACTAGCTGGGTGGAATGACTAGATTGTTTTCAGAATACAAAACTAATGCCAACCCAGGATGAAATAATACAATTAGCACCTTTGTGTGCTATCGCAATCTCACAGCTGTCAGTTTGTGGCTCTGACAAATAGGAGTAGAATGAGCATTGGTCAAGAAGTCAGAAGAATTAATATTAGATAGTTAGAGCTGGAGTGGATGCCAGAACTCAACTAACTCCTTTAATGGATGAAAGAACAGAGTCAAGTCAATAAACATTTATGAATCTCCTAGCACAATCCAGGTATTGTGCTAAATGCTAGGGAAACAAAAACAGGAAAAAGAATATAACAAAAACAAAAACAGCCTCTGGTCTCAAAGAGTACCCTGCCCTGTCTAACAGGGGAGATATCAGGCAGGAACCATGTACAAATAAGTTATACATATGGGATGGATTGGAGATAATCCTATGGAAAAGACACCTGTATTACAAGAGACTAGGAAAGGTCTCTTGTATAAGATGGGATTTTAGCTGAGCCCTAAAGGAAGCTAAGTAGGTACGTGGTACAATGGATAGATAGCCTTGCCTCGAGTAAGGAAGACCCGAGTTCAAATGCAGACTTAGACACCTACTAACTGAGTGACGCTAGGCAAGCCACTTAACTCTGTCTCAATTCCCTTCATCTTTTCCAAGAAAACCAGAAATGGGTCATGAAAAGTCAAACACAACTGAACAACAAAAGAAAGCCAAGAAGGAGACTGAGGTGAAAAGGGAGAGATTAAAGAGGTTCAGTGATTTCTCCAAGGTCATACAGGTAGCCCTGAGTGTTAGAAGTATATATTAGCATATAGTTCTCTGACTCCAGGCATTACTCTTTTCTCTATATTATGCTGCCTCCTCTTATTATGCTCATTTTATAGATGAGAAAACCGAGACTTCAAATGGCTAAATGACTTCTAGTGGTCACACAGGGAATAAATATCAATTGGAGGAATGAACTCTGGTTTCCCTTGCTTCAAAACCAACACATTTTTTTCAGTACACCACATTTATTTCTTAAGTGTCGTGTAGGCAGCAGTATCCAGGGAGTTGTTAGCACTTCTGAGCATAATTGGAGGGAGGAAGTACTTTCAGTTCATCTCAATCTTACAAAAAGACATACTTCAGTTACTTACAAGCAATAAAGAATTTACAAAGGCAGCTTTCCCTAAACCACAGAAACAAGAGTTCCTAAAGGTTCTGATTAAAGTTTAGAGAAGAAAAAGTTCATTGGGGAATAGGGATGGGGAAGACTGGAAGGAAGTTAATGTCACCTTACTTCTTAATATCTTGAACAAATAGTAAGTAGACTCATGACAAAAAGTGACAAATGAAAGTGTAGAAGCCAGAAGACTCACAAGTCAATGACACAGAAGCACACCCATCTGTCTATCTGCTTCTTTGCTTATTTAAACAATATTTTACTGATATCTTTTTTTATTTCCCCCTCTAAGAGAACCATCTTACTTGACTAAGTGAGTTTTTCTTTGTTTTAGGAAAGCAGAAGAGAAAAAAAACTGATCAATATATAGAAAAACGTCAGCAACTTTTCACAATCATGAACCCCTCTCTTCCCCCATCCCATGCATTTCTTCACATGTGTAGGGGAAGACGCATTCTTGTATGTCTACTTTGTGGCTGGTATACTTGTCTTCTTTAATTTTGCAAATTAAGCTTTATTTCTTTTGTAGTGGTCCTTTCTATTTACATTGTTTTAGTCATTTGTGTATATTGTTTTCTTGGTTCTTATTACTTCACTTTGCATCATTTCATTCAAGACTTTCCATGCTTTTCTGCATTCATCATATGTACCATTTATTATAATACAGTAAAATTCCATTTCATTCTCATGCCACAATTTGTTTAGCAAAATCTTCTTTGTTTCCAATTCTTTGCTCTTGCAAAAAAAATTTTTGGTGAATATGGAGTTTTTCTTTTTCTCAATGACCTCCTTGGGGCATACACTTTATTCACACACACTGCTTTCCAAAGTGGTTGAACTAATTCACAATTTCACTAACAATACTTACTAATAATACCAATACCATCTGAGGAAAACAACATAAGTATTTATGGTAGCATGTATGCTGAAAGCTTTGCTATAGGGATTGCTGGGAAAACTGAATTGTCTGTTCGAAAACATTAAAAAAAAAACTCTGGGTTCAGGTAATTCCTATTGACCCAGCTATCTTTCTATGTCCTTTTTCCTTGGACTTCTAAGTGGTTGAAAATACTATAACTGAAAATGAGGAGCCAATTTGGCAGAGTGAAAGCAACAACTCATCTAAGCTCCTCCATGAATTCCTTGAAATAGCCTCTAAAAAGTGAATATGGATTTTAGAGTGACGGAATCCATTGGGAGAGGGAGTGTGGCAGATTCCCAGTCCAGGAATGTGTGCACGTAGAACTGGGCAGGGGGAGCACAGAGCACTCAGGTTCTATCAGCGTGGACATGAGACCAAACCACAGTGGAGCAGGAGTGAGACTTGGCCTCAGCTCCACAGACTTCTTCCTTCTCAAAAGACGATTGATGGGAGCTGTGTAAGAGAAAGAGCAGGGCTCTTGGCAGCAACAGTCCCTTCCCCTGGTACTATCAGCCAACAGCCTGGATGTTTAAAAATCACCTACCTGAACTTCCAGGAATAAAGATGGTGGGGGTAAACCCTAGCTGCTCTAATCCCCCTCCCTGGCCTTGAAAACCCGGAGATTATTGCCCCCATGTAAAATGCTGAAATAGTTGAAGCAGAAGCAGGCTTGGGAGTCCTAGAGGAAGGGGGTGACTGAAGCTGTGCTAAGCCTGAAGTGAAGGGCTGGAGGCATCCCAACAAATCCCATCTCAACTGACCAGTGGGAGACCCTGAATCCCAAGGGGATGGAGTCAGCAAGCCCTAACACCAGAAGCCCAGGTGTGCATAGGCACAATCCAGAAAATACACAGACACCAGCATGGCAGGCTGTCAGCTGCTAAGCCTGCCTGAGCTCTAACCCAGGGGCACAGAGGTGGAAACCTTAAATGATCAGATCACCCCTCCCCTGCACCTTACTCTGTGAGGCTCAGGGTAACCCAGGGGAAACACTGAGAGTCCTGGCCTTGACCTCACGCTAGACATCCAGAGACTACAGTGAGAAGCATGGGTCAGGCCCTCTGAACCCTAGAAGCAGAAATTGACTTTAAAATCCAAGAAATAGGCAATCACAATGGGCAACCAAAGAGGATTAAATCCTATTATTGTGAATGAGAAGAATTGCTTTCAGGAGACACCATCAATTCTATATCCACACCTGAGAACACAGAAGGAAATATGAATGGGTGTCAAGCCCTAAAGCTTTCTTGGAAGACCTCAAGCAAGATTTAAAAACCCGTGTTAGAGAGGTAGAAGATAAAGCGACCAATTGTTTTAAAATTACATTGGCCAAAATGGAGGGGGAAAAATCTCACTGAAGAAAACAAATCCTTAAAAAATAAAATTTGTGAACTGGGATGGGAGGTTCAAAATCTAACTATGGAAAATACCTCCCTAAAATTGAAATCTGAATATATGTAGAAAAAAGTTTCAAAAACTAACCAAGGAAAATAATTCACCAAAAATTAGAACTAATCAATTTGAAGTTAATGATTCAATGACACATTCAGAAGTAGTCAAACCAAACACCAAGATTGAAAAATTAGAAGAAAATGTAAAATATGTCATTGGAAAAGCATCTGACCTGAAAAACAAATCCAGGAGAGATAATCCAAGAATTATTGGTCTACCAGAAAGCAATGAAGAAAAAAAACATCCTGGACAACATCCTCCAAAAAAATTAACAAAGAAAACTGTCCTGAGGTCCCAGAATCAGAGGGTAAAATAATTCACCATACTCTTCCTGAAAGAGATCCCAAATTGAAAACTCCAAGAAATATGGTAGCCAAATTCCAGAATTATCAGGCCAAGGAGAAAATATTGCAAGCAGCCAGAAAGAACCAATTCAAATATCATGGAACTACAGTCAGCATCACACAGGACCTAGCAGTTTCTACATTAAAACATCAGAGGGATTTGAATATGACATTTCTTAAGGCAAAAGAGCATGGACTGCACCC
The DNA here is from genome assembly GCA_028646575.1 of Pseudocheirus occidentalis. NCBI lineage: Eukaryota > Metazoa > Chordata > Mammalia > Diprotodontia > Pseudocheiridae > Pseudocheirus > Pseudocheirus occidentalis. The sequence goes on from CM053600.1 coordinate 92,234,215, forward strand.
AAGGAGCAACTATCCAGCAAAACTGAGCAGATTCTTTCAGGCAAGAAGATTGTCCTTCAGTGAAATAAGAGACTTCCAGACTGCTAATGAAAAAGCCAGGGCTCACTGGAAAATGTGATCTCCAAATAGAAGACTCAAGGAAATATGAAAAGGTAAAGAAGGAAAACACACACACACACACACACACACACATAATTTGTGATTCAATAAGAGCAAACTGTTTACATCCCAATATGGGAAGCTGATACCTTTCAATAGTGAGATTTATATAGTAATTGTGACATTTAAAAGGGATATACATAGATAGAGTGTGTGGGAATAAATGAACTAAACTGATTATTAAAAAACCTTATTAAGGGGTGCAAAGGGACTGTAATGGGAGAAAATGAAAGGAGGAGGTAGAAAAGGGTAAATTATGCAGCACAAAGAGGCATAAAAATATACTATAGTAGAGGTAAAGAAGAAAGGGAGATAAACATATGAACTTTACTCTCACTGGTTTTGATTCAAGGAGGGATGAACATAATCAGTTAAATTTAGGACTTCAACATGAAAAAACACAAAAACTCATTAGATTGGAGGGAAAGGAGGGAAAGAGAGGAGCACTGCATGAAATTTATTCTAATAGATTTGGGTTCAAGAGTGGAATAACATACTCTGTTAAGTATAAAAATCGATTGTGCCCTACAGGCAGTAGAAGGGGAAAGGGGGAAAAGCAGGAAGTGGTAAGAAGAGAGGGAAATTGTAATAGGGGGGAGGGTACGTAAAGAGAGGGAGGTGTACACGGTGCTCAAAAGGAAAATACATTTTTAAAAAATTTTAATTTTTTTCAATTTAAATTAATTTATGTATTTTCTTGTTTACATCACTCATTTTCCACTAGATTTGAGTTACAAATTTCTCCCCATTTTCCCCTACCTACCACCTCAAAACAGTGATCCCACTATAAAACCCCTCCCCCAATTTGCTCACTCCTATGTCCTCCCCAACTGCCCTTCTAACTTTCTGGTAGGGCAGGATGGGTCTCCCTACCCCAGTGCCGATATAACATAATTCCCAGTTGCATGTAGTTAATAATAGTAATAATAAATACACATTTTTTAACATTTGATTATAGAACTTTAAATTCTAGATTCTTTCCCTTCCTCCCTTGTCACCCACCCCCACTGGAACGACAAGCAATTCAATACAGGATGCGCATATGTAATTATGTAGAACATCTCCACAGTGGACATATTGGGAGAGACTGATTATATGTCCCTCCTTCCTATCCCGCCCCACCTTGTTCTATTCTCTACCCTGTCCCTGTCCCTTTACAGAAGTGTGTGCTTCAAGCAACTCTTCCCCCCAACCAAACCTCCCCTCCATCATCCCGCCTCTCATCCTCATGTCCCCTAAACTACTGTGTGGCAAGATACCCAGTTAGAGTTTATGTCATTCCTTCCCTAAGCCAAATTCAATGAGAGTAAGGTTGACCTTTCCTTTTTGCCTTTCTGTTGTTCCCCTCCACTGTAATAACTATCCTTAGGCTCTTTTATATGAGGTGATTAACCTGATTGTGTCTCTCCCTGTCTCCTCTCATTCTAATCCTCTCTCACCTGAGAATTTCACCTTTTAAAGTATCATCCATTCCTATTAAATTGATCTGGTGCCCTCTATGTACACATGCATACACATACTCAGATATGCATTTATACACATACATAAACCCTCCTATATAGACAAATGTGTATGTAGACATATACATACATTTGTATTCCCTTCACCAATCCTCATACTGAGAAAAGATTCATAAGCTACTATTATCATTTCTCCATGTTGGCATGTAAATAGTTCAACTTTTTTAATATAAATTTTTACTTGATTTCTTGTTTACATCATTCATTTCTATGAGATTTTTGAGTTAAAAATTTTCTCCCAATCTTTCCCCTACCCCAACCCCAAAACAGCCATCCCACTGTAAAGCCCCTCCCCTGATCTGCTCTCTAACTTTCTGGTAGGGCAGGGAGGGTCTCACTATTCCAGCGCCTGTATATCTTAATTCCCAGTTGCATGTATTGCAGATTCTAGATTCTCTTGGTTCCTCTCTTGTCACCCAACCCCACTGGAAGGACAAGCAATTCAATACAGGCTGTGCATGTATAATTACACAGGGCATCTTCACAGTGGACATATTGTGACAGTCTGATCATATGTCCCTCCTTCCTATCCTGCCC
>CM053600.1:92236930-92270375 GCA_028646575.1 Pseudocheirus occidentalis
CTGATAGCACCCAACTGAGGAAAGAAAGGAGGGATGGATATGAGGACCACCAGATCCTTCTTGGTTGTCTTTTTTTCTCAGTGTTCCAGCCAACTGAACAAGCACACCACTATTTAAACAGACAAAATACGGACTTCTCAGAGGCCTAAGTCTGAGGAAGGGAACTGAAGATGTCGCCATTCCAATTGTCAAGATTGCTGTTCTGTGTGTCAGGGAAGACCTACCACTTCCTTCCCTTCCTTATATTCTCTTTGTTTTTGTTTGTGTTACTCACACCCCCAAGGCACAAACCACACAATATTTCCTTGCCTTAGTAGATAAGCAAAAAACTCAAAATTCCATAATTTGTGTAGATGGGAACCATTCTTACTCTCTGTAGAAGATATGCTATCATTTAAAATTAGGCTGATACATACAACCTAACTTAAAGAGTTGAAAGGAAAGTACTTTGCAAGTGGTCAACCACTATGTAAATGGGTTATTATCTCTGTTACTCACTTTAAGTGCACATGCACACATATCTAACACCCAACAATGTTTACTAGAACAGCTATTATATACCATTTACTGGTATATAATATATTTAATGGCATTACATGCAGATGGTATATTTGATAGATGCTTTCTTCTCAAAGCCTTGAGACTCACAAGAGTTTTATTTGGCCAGTTAAATCAGTATTTTTTTCCCAATCACATTTACCATTATAACTCTAACTGAGTTCAAACTAGTAGTAATGGGTAGGGTATGAATATCTGCACAGTGTCTGGCACATAGTAGGCACTTAATATATGTTGACTTATGTGCATCAAATTTTGAGTTAATTTACAGAGATTACACTTTATATCCATTGTTCTCATTTTGATGGTATGTTCTTTTATTTTTCCTTCATAGTAATTTTCACATGGAAAGGTCCATGACTAGTGGGAAGATCATTTGGCTTGGAGTCATAAAACTTGACTTTGTCAAGTTCTAATTCTCTTACGTTTATCATTTGTGTGACATGAAGCAAGTTGGTGCAGTTTTTTTTTCCTGAGGCTCAATTTTCTTGTCTGTAGAATGGTGACAATAATATGTGCACAACCACTCTCACAGGGTTGCTGTATGCAAATTGCTTTGAAAGCTTAAACTATGATATTTTAGTGAGTTATAATTTTTATTATATCTTTTGAATTATGCAGCTTTCATTCTATTCAGTTCAATCTGAAGAACAGAGGAGGAAAAATTCAACAAAGTAAATACAGCTGGAGAAGTGTTCCTAGAGCCTAAAATTTCTCTTATGTAATTCAATTGTTATTATTAAGGCCTTGGTATGCTAAGCAAAGCTCAACAAGGAAATGTTCAGAAAAAAGCAAATATTTTAGTGGTATATTGACTGGGATCCTCATAGCTGATGTTATAGATCAATAAAATATTTATTACAAAGAAAACTATACAATCTCAGTCAAGAGAATATATGAAACAAAGATAAAACCCTCTCTTCTAGAGCAGAACTAAAATAAAGCTTTTTATCATCTATGCCCTTTCAAAACAATTTCCCAAAATACTCTCTATTGAGTTCCAGATGTGAAGCCTCCAAATGTGAAGCGAGTCAGATGTAATTTAAGATTCCCTGATAAAGTTAGCAACCTTGATTGTGTCTTCCATAATGCTCACCAATGTCAGTAACAGCCTTCTACTGCATATTTGAATTAGTATTGGAGTATACCCATTATCTCAAGTCAATTCTTTCCGTTTCTACCCTCTCTTCTTATCTTTATAATCTTTCTAATTGTCTAAGGCACAAAGAAGTTATGTCTTGCCAATGGTCACATAGCTAGTAGGTGCCAAAAACAGGATTTGAATGAACTGAATTCTTTCTGACTCCAAAATTGGTTCTGCTGCATCATTTATGCTGCCTCTAATGGCAAATGCTAGAACTTGAAAATGGACTAAACATGGTAGTTTTTAAATAGAAATGTAACTCCAATAAATAGAGTGCATTGCCCAGACACAGTAATCTCAAACTCCAGTTACTCTGTAGGAACATATTCATTGACATCCTGTAACTTATGTACTTGTACTTAAGACGTCTCTACTTTTACTAGTCAGATGAAGGATGTGATTAATTCAAAGAAGATAATAGTATAGGGATAAATGTAGAAATAAAGCAGTGCCTCAATAACTGGGGGAACATTCTCCCACCAATATATGTACTGTTTTAGGAAAGGAGCATTTAGGGAATATGTATGCACAGGTCCCACACTGTAGGATAGCAAATGTCTTCTGGTGGTTGCCTCATATTGTTACCACCAAGCCTTGTAATGGCAATGTATTTTTGCTTACTGGGAAGATCTTTTCCATAAATTAATAGACCCATGTGGTCTGCTTAAGTTGCATGGAAGCCCAAGTCACGTGAGTTTGAGTCATGTGAAGCCTGCATGGGAGGAGCTTGCTGAGTGGGTGCAGCAGAGCCCAGAGGAAGTTAGTGAGAGTCATTAGAGCTGAGAGAGAGAGGAAGCAGGCAACCACCTGTGAGTGTTCATTTGTGGGAAGGCCCTAGCAGGGAGGAAGGCTTGGGGATGGCAGTATCCCATGCAGTGCTATTGTGTATTTCTTTGTTGCTATGATAGATTTGGCTTTCTGGTATTGGGATTTCATCTTTCTGGTGTGTGAATAAATGTTTTGGTTCTGTCTTCAATGTGGAGAGTCTGTTATATTTTGCAATTCAGAATTGTATTGTCATATTTGGAGCTTCCATAGGCATTCTGAATAATTCCATGATTATTTTACATAGTGTCTAGTGTCCACCAGTCAGATAATTTCTGTTGGCTGTGTAGATGTGACATATTATCTTTTTCCAATTTTACACTGATAATTCACATTGCCACTTTTGTTAATATTCTACTTTTCTTCTTGTTGCTTCTGGTCACTCCTCGGCATGGCTTTCCTGTGCTTTAAGTAAGTTTCTCCTCAATTTAAGCTGTTGTCTACAACTAGAGTCTCAGATCTTTTAGCTTAAAACATTTTTCCACTACAGTTTTCTAGAGAGAGACACAGAGAGACATGAAGACGGAAAGAGACAGAGAGAGCAGATGCAAACACACACACACACACAAAACCAGAGAGACAGAGACAGAGATTATATTTTGGAATGCAAGAAAATATTGCAACAGTATCTTATTATCAACAACTTCTTTTAAAAAAATAGATTTTATTTTATACTTAAGGGACAGAACCCAAATACAGAATAGAGAAAAGAAACAAAAACATATCATAAACTTAAATATTGGAACTTAAATACAAACAAAGAATAAAAGCATGTCTTGTGCATAGCAGAACATGAGAAAGGATTAAAAATATGTAACAATAAATTTTCATTCAAGAAAGCCTATATGATAAATAATACACTGTGTTGAGAATTGTCCATCTTCTTCCTTGTAAGTTTTCTTTTATTCTCTGCTACACGCTTTTTTATTTCCTTCTTTTTTTTCCTTCCCCACCCCTCAGAAAGTTGCAATGATGTTGAGATTTGTTTCTCTATAGCTACACACACACACACACACACACACACACACACACACACACACACTTTCCCAAACATATTCTACTCCTGATCATTGCTTTTATGTTTGTTCATATCTCTTGTTTCCTATCCCTCCTGCTTCCTCTATTTACTTCTACCCACTACCTTACCCTCCTATTACTTGCCTACACCCTCCAAGGATCCCTCCTCTATACTCCCATTGCCATAAATCTAAATACCTTTCTATACCCATCCTTTTGCCTATTCCCTATTAATAGTTTCTTTAGCTGCATTTTACTGTCTTTTGCCTCCATTTTTGAACCTGTAATAGGGAATGGAGTTGAATAAAAAGTCAGCATGTGAGAAAAAGGGCATTTGAATCTGGAGAAAGATATGATTTGTAAGCTCTGACCTCCATTTTTCGTTTTATGTTAAATATATAACAACAAATAATGGCATCAAAATGGTAAAAGAATGATGTAATTTTTGGTCATGGTTTCACTTAAAGTAGCATAATTTAAATAGCAATGAACTTTTAGGTCATAGTGGAAGGGCTAACATTACCATTAGACTAGGGAAACAAACAAACATACAAACTCACAGGACTTTTGAGTCCTGGCTCCAACATTGACTACCTCTGTAACCTTTGGCGAGTCACTTTGTCTCTGTTTCTTGATCTTTAAAAATGGAGAGAATATTCCACTTCCTGTCTCACAGTGTTTGAGAAACTATGTTGTAAACTGTTAAAGTCGTCTATAAATGTGAGTTAATATTATGAAATGTCAGTTTTTCTTGTGCCCTGGATTTTTATAAATTCAGTAATGTTTGCTTTGAAACCACCCTCTTTAGGTTCGCCATAGCTTTGCTTAATAATCTGTCACTGTGGTGTGTCACTTTGGGAAGTTCTGACTTATCATTTTGCAGTAAAGAACAGAAAGGGATCTGTTCAAGTAGATTCATCATTTAGATGTGAGATACGTTGTAAGAACTGGAGCCTAGATGATGAAGTGGTCACTTAACTCTGAGCAACTATGTTCGCCTTGCATTCCTGTAGGAAATAACAAGCATTCTTCTGTTAATCACAGTGAAGGGGTAAATTGACATTAGGAGACACTAAATAATAATTAAGCTTTTTACCTTATGTAGGTACTATTTTGGCTTTTCTAATGAAATTTAAAATCCTTTGAGGGTGTTTTAAGACCGGCTAGTGTATCCCCACTGTGCAAGTTGATGATGAGACACCTATTGTAAGCTCCTAACATTATTAAGAATCAGTTTATCAGTTATCATATTACTTTCTCATTTTGTTGGGTCTCAGAAATACTCCCAGTTGCTTCTACTCAATCCTATTTCACTTTGAAGGTTATTTTTAGTCTCAAGGTTTTCAAAAATTGCACAAAAACTCTTAAAAGCTCATACTAGTTTTCCATCAAAAGTACAGATTTGATTTTCCACTATTTCGATTTCAGCTTTTTTTTTCATCCTATTGGAAGATTCCTCCTCTTTAAAGCTTCTCTCTCCTTCCCTCCCTCCTTCTCTCTCTCTCTCTCTCTCTCTCTCTCTCTCTCTCTCTCTCTCTCTCTTTCTCTCCCTGCCCCCCATTTGCCAATACCACAACTCCAAGTTTTTTGCTGCCAACAATAATTCATGGCTATAGCATGAATTAGAAAAAAATCTAATGTCGCAAACATCCACATTGTGTTTTCTCTTGTTCAGACCACATCTAGAGTATTATGCTCACTTCTGTGCACCAAATTTTAGGAGAGACATTTGCCATCTAGACAGCAACCAGAATGGTTAGGGACCTTGTATCCATTTAGTATAAGGACCATTTGAAAGAATTGGAGCTATTTAGTATGAAAAGGAAAAGACACAGGGATAATATTATCATTATCCTCAGATATCTGAAGGGTTGTTTTATGCAAGAAGGATCCAATAATTTTGCTTGACCTTAGGTGTTATCAACAGCAACTGTGGTGAAAGTTTCAACAATATAGATTCTGCTCAATGTAAAGAATCATTATACTAGAATAGTATAGAATATAAAATTAGAAATGTTGGAATTAGTAATTACAGAAATGAAATATACTAGATTGGTGGTGAATTCTTTCTTCCTGGAGACTTTCAAGCTGACTCTGGATGACTATCACTTGGGAATACTTTTGATGTGGTTTAGGTTTATGCTTCAAATAAGAACTAGACTACGTGGCCAAAACATTTTTTTTACATTTTGCAGTTCTGTTATCACCTAATGTGCTCATACCTTGATATACCATTAACCTTTTCTATGGCATTTTTTTTTGTTTTTATGACACCTTATTTTCAGAATATCATCCTTTCCTCTTCCAAACTTATCAAAGCATCTTTTATAGTATAAAAAAGAAAGAGAAGAAAAGAAAGGTAGTATCAAGTCTAAAGAACATATCAATAGACTCTGATAATGCTATGCTTTCTCATTTTCATAGATCTCTACTTTCCCCAAGATAATAGGAGGTCCATTTTATAATTTCTTCTTTATGGAAAAGTTGGTTGATTATAATAACAACATTCGGTTTCATATTTCTTTTGTCTTTTTTCTATTTATATTGTTGTCATGTAGATGGTTTCCCTAGTCCTGCTTCAGCCCATATTGGTTAGTACTCTTTTTAGTTAAAAATTCTCCAACCAGGAATAGTACTCCCAAATCTCAAACTATATTATAAAGGAATAGTCACAAAAAACTGAAATATAAAAGTAGATCAATGGAACCAGCTAACAAGGGACAATCAGAAATAATGGAATTTAATAACCTATGTTTGATAATTCCCAAAGCATAAATTATTTAGAAAATAACTCTCTTTTTAAATAAGAACTTCTGGGAAAACTAGAAAGCAGTCTGACAGAAATTAGACTTCGATCAATATTTGCACAATAGTCTATGTAAATTCAAATGGACTATGCAATTTGAATGTTAGGCATCACATTAAAAATAGGAGAACACATACCTTTCATACCTATGGGTAGGAGATATATTTTTAATCAAATGAGGGATACAGGCAATTACAAGAGATAAAGTAGGTAATTTTGATGACTTAAAATTGAGAAGTTTCTGCATAAATCAAGTGTGTATCTAGGATAAGAAGGGACAGAATTGAATTGGAAAAAAATCTTGGAATTACATTTTTCATATAAGGTTTTGGTTTTCAAGATACATAGACAATTAATAGAAATATATCACAAAAACATTCCTCAATAGATAAATGATCAAAGATTATGATGAACATTTCTCAAAAGAATTACAAACTATTATCATCTAAAGGATGTAATACTCTGCTCTAAATCATTAATAATAAGAAACATACAAATCAAAAATAACCCTGATGTCCTACCTCACTTGCAGCAAATTGGCAAGATGGCAAAAACTCCAAATGCTCAATATTGGAAGGACTGTGGGAATATAGACACACTAATGCATTGTTGAGTGGAAATGTGAATCAGTACAACTAATTAGGAGTGCAATTAAGAATTATGCAAACAAAATGCTGATATATCATACCCTTTGACTTGGAGATTTGTATGCCCCAAGTAGGTCATTGATTAAAAAAATATTAATAGCAGCACTTTTTGTGGTAGTAAATAATTGGAAACAAAGTAGATGCCCATCAATTTTGGAGTGACTAAACAAATTGTGGTACATAGATTTAATGGAGTGTGTTTTACTTTAAGAAAAAAATGAATATGATTAATATGGAGAAGCAAGGAAAGGGAAATAATAATAATGTCAATAACAACAACAATGATATCTGCTGATATTTATATGTGTGGTTATTCAAATACCTGAAAGAGACTTTGCCCTGTATTCTTTTACATTTGTTGAAGTTGAAGCCTAAATCAAATTCCTCCTACTCCTTAAAGTCTTTCCTGAACTTCAGAATGAAAGCAATCTTTGTCCTTAAATTTTCCATGACATTTTCTCTTGACTTCTTCCTTGTTCTTATCACATGCCCTTTTGTATCCAAAATAGCTATGTCCTTATTTTCCTATCTTTCAGCTTCCCCCGTTTGATTGTAAACTCCTTGCACACAGGAAATATGATGCATATAGCTATATATTTATGTCTAAACCTACATATCTATATCCGTATCTTTATAGTAGGATTTTAATGTACATTTGTTGGTTTGAGTTGAATTGCTCTGCAAAGTTGCCGAAGAGCTATGTCATGTATTATCTCATATGATCATCACAACAACCTTGTGAATTAAGTAGGGCACATTTATAGGAGTGAAACCACTGACAGTCTCAAAATAAGGAAAAAGAATGGAAACCCAATTAAAAATACAAAAACTGAAAATGTACAACAATCTTGGGTCATTTAATCTAGAGGAAAACCCCTTCATAGCCATTGTGTTAGAGAATAGTTTATATCCACAGAAATTTCCTGGCATTAATAATGTTAAACATATTATGTTTAAAATAGTATGAATATATAAAATACATTTTAGGAAGATTTACATCATAAATGGTCAACATTTTAAAGGTTTCAGCATTTAATGGTGATGCTAAATAAATGAGGTTTTACTAATGCATTTGTGTTTCCTGAAATATTATTTATTTTAAAGACTCCATTTTTTATATTGCACAAAGATAAGAAGTCCATTGGTTCTTGTGACATCATTTAAATATTATTCCTCCCTCATGAAATTGTAGCACAATGGATAAGGCACAGGTATGAAAGTATTAAAAAATAACATTATGTTCTAAAATAATATGTTAGAAAAGGACTTCTCATCTTAATGTCTTCTGTTCAGGAAGATGTCTGGTTGAATAAATATAACATAATCCATCAGTCTTTTTTTTAAAAAACTGGGTGTCCATGACAATGTAAAAAAGGATGCTGCATATGATTTTGGACTTCTATTTTAACACTTCAATAACTCAAAAGAACCAGGAGCTCACTGCAGATTTTCAGGGAAGGTTCCTAAAATACTTAAAAGGAAATATTTAATAAAAAATGGAAGAGATACTTAAATCCTTAAGTCAATAACTGCTTGCTCTTATCTCTGAGATAAGAATAATTTAATGGTCTGTAAGGGGTGCTGAACTACATAATCTCTGGTCTCTTTGAGCTACAAAATCATGTGATTATTCATAATGAATGTTGATTTTAATCTATTCATAACATTATCAAGAATATAGTAAATTTGTTGTACAATGAATGCCCATTTCCTGGTAAAAATATTTTTGGATCCTTTTAAATACTTATCTACATAGTTCATGTTTCTTATTATCTCATAATAGACCATTTCCCCTTCCCTGGTTACCCTTGGGGTATTGGACAGTGCATTATCCTTTGTTTTTTTTTTTTCCAATTCAGATCTATACTAAAGTTTGAAGGAGAATTATGGTGGACCAACTAGTAAAAGTTTGGGGGAAGAAGCAACTATCAAAAATAAAACTTGAGACTTTTTGGGTTTGAGGAGGAGGAATTAATGCACTTGCTTAGAGCCTGCTCTTAGCATGTCTGACCTTGTACATACCATTTTAGACTGAGTAGCCTTCAAACCATACAGGGCACTGAGCATTTTGTAGATTCTAGGAGGGGCATTACCTAAAATGACAAATTTTTGGGACAAAAGTAAAAAAGAAATCATGGACTTTGCAGGCTAGAAGGGACCTTGTCGATCATTCAACCCAGCCTACCTATTTCACAAAGAATACTACAATTCAAAGACAACAAATGACTTGTTTAAGGTCACACAGCTAGTAAATGATAAATCTAAGATGAGAACACAGGTCTCTTGTTGTTCTTTCTTCTGTATCATTTCTAATGCTCCATGTGTAGGCTTGCCATGTGAATTTGGGAAGGACAGCAGACCGATGTATACCAGTGAAAACCTACTTTACCTTAGATCTTTTGAATGGTTGCCTATACTCTCTGTAGATCTCTGCTATGAAAGTGTGTGTGTGTGTACCGTGCCTTACAAGCTCAAAGCTAAATATCCCTAGCATTTCAAAAGGAATCATTAGCAGAGAGTTTATTTTGCACTTAAGGAATGTCAAGAAATGAAGCATTTTCTGTATGATTCCTGAATTTAAACTCATTCACTAGTTGCCACTTAAAAGATGTAGTATACATTATTTTGTTTACAGCTGATAAAATTGTACAGATGTTCAACTTCTTTGAACTCTGGGGTTTTCATTATGGCTATGTGAAAATAAAATTTAATTTCATGGGGTGAAGAAAATTTTATTAAATCAGGTTTTGAATTTTTGCAAGGTTCATTTTCCATCTAGGGTTGAAAGACGTTTGTTTATATGATATATGTAATTTAGACAAAGCCTGTTTTCTAGAACTCATTGCATTATAGATTGGATTCAAGGCAAGAGCTATTTTGTATGATTTTATCTATACCTATCATGTAAAATACACTAACATAGGAATATTTGGGTAATAAAAATTTCATATAACCCTTTACTCACAACCTTACAATGCAGCAGTGATGGTAAAACAATAACATCAGTATAGACTGAAAAATGAATGGAAAAGAAAAGTTACCTTCTCTTGTACAGAGCACATTTTTTTCATAAATTTGTACAATGCTTTTTTTGTACCTTCTCTTACTACTCTAGAATGAGGAGAATTATTCTTTGCTTTTTCTAATGGTTTGAATAGAAGATTCATACATACTATTTCTGTGGTTTCTTTCTTAAAAAACAAACAAGCAAAACTAAATTCATTTTCTGCTTCTGGCTTCAGTTTCTTTACTTTGCCTCACCTCCAATTCTTTAGGTTGGCTACTCCTCTTAGATATTGTGGTGGAGAGTCAACTGGACCTGGAACCAAGACGATATTAATTCAAATGTGACTTTAAATATTTATTAACTGTTACCTAAATTCTGTCTTCCTCATTAAAAATGTTTTATTGATGTGTTTTGTTTTTACATTATTGACATTTACAAATTCCCCACTCTGTGAGAGTTCTCTTATAACAAAGAAAAACAGCTAACAACTAACAATAGTGACTTCATCTGAAATTTCTGTAGCAACCTTCAGCCTTTCTATTCTTAAATTGCTTTTTATTTAACAGAAATCTACTTTCTCTCTCTCAACCCTTACCGCATGGGAAAATGCTTTAAAAAAGTACTTGTAATAAATAGAAATAGTTAAGCAATGCAAATTTCCTTATTTTCTTTATTATATATATTTATATATAATTATATCTCATTATATTTCTCATATATATCATATAATGGAGGTATATCTCATATCTCTTATATATGTACACATATATCACAAACATACATACATACATATCTCTCTACAAATTCTCCACCCTAAATCTATCTGTTTGAAGGTGAATAGTATGTTTTGTCATCTATCTTTCAGAATCATCAATAAAGATTATTAATCATAATTCTTATAGCTTTCAAAATTGTTTCTCTTCACATTATTGTTATTATTATTCTCCTCATTTTGTTAATTTCATTTATCATAAGTTTTTGAAACTATTCAAAATTGTTGGTTATTGCAATATTTGTGTCACAATATAAATTGTTCTCATTCTGCTTAGTTTACCCTACTCAGTACATATAAGTCTTCTCAGTTTTATTATTGCTAAAATACAGATAATAATAGCACTTTCCTTCTAGTCATGATGTAAAAATAGATAATATTTGTAAAGTTCTTTGTAATTATTGAAGGAGTGCATAATTGTTAATATTATGGGAATAGTTCTGAAATAAGAAAGTATTTTGCTTAGTTCACAAAATGTTTGCCTACTATGTGTAGCACCCTTAGCTAGAATATGGGAGAAATACAAAGCATAGATCAAATATTGTGCTTCCCTCATGGAAATGACAGTTTATTGTGGAAATAAGAAATATATCCAGATAATTATATAACATCTTATCAGTTATTTCAAACTCAAATACAAAGTTCAAGTCCCTACAATACTGCATATTTACTTGAAAAACCACAAATTTCTTAAAATTATGTATGTTATATTTTTATATGCATGTTATATTTTTTTATATTTCGTTAACCATTTCTCAAATGCATTCTAATCTGGTTGCAGCCATATTTGTGATTTTTGACACCTTTGCATAAATGATTAAGTACATGAGAGGTACAAGATGAAGGGCCAAATGAGGTCAAAGATTATTTATTTCCTGTGGAGAGGATTGGGAAATGGTACTGGTGAACATGACATTTGAATCTAACTTCATTTTGATGGAATAGTATTGTACTATGGGGAACTATGAGCTCCATCATCTTAGAAAAACATGCAAAGACTTGCATGAAATAATGAATAGCAAAATGAGCAGAATCAAGAGAACATTGTATACAGAAATAGGAACAATGTTTCAGGAACAACATTGAAGAAGTCATTTTGACTATAATACATATACATATGAAATTAACTATAAAGGTCATGTAATGAAATATGCTATCAGCATCCAGAGAGAGAACTCATAAATAGAAATTTGTTTAGAATTATTTACATCCATATATAATTTTATTTTATATATAATTATTTATATTACTTTATTATATGTTTACATATGTATATGCATGTATATAATATTATATATAACTATTTATGTGTAATATTAGCTAACTCTAGGGTGGAAACGGGGAAGAAAAAAGAAATTTACATGATTATATCATTATAAATTTAAAAGTAATAGCAAGTTGTAGATAATAGATTTGTGGTTTCATATACAATCATTTTTATTATGTTATGGAAATTCTTGTTTTATTGCATAAATTAAAAATAAAACTAAAATTATAGAATGGGAATAAGCTTAAAAGGCGAAGAAATCAGATTATATCTTAAGGACAGGGGACATTGTGAAAAAGAAATGCAAACAGAAGAGAACCAGATGTATTCAAGGACAGCTGACAAATAGTACATTTTTTGTTGTTGTTGTTGAAGAGTACAGTGCAAGAGGAAGAATAAGAACAGAAAGCTGAGTTGTATCAGACTGGTGAGGTATCTTGAATTCCATGCAAAGGAGTTATAATTTCCCCCAGAAGGTAGGAGGAAGCCACTGGAGGGTTTTTTGTTTTTGTTTTTGTTTTTGTTTTTGTTTTTTTAGCAGAGGAGTGATGTGGTCAATAAAGGCATAAAAAGCTTAGTCTAGCACATACATAGAGGATGGATTGTAGGGGAAAGCTCTTCAAGTCTGAGAAGCCTGGTAGGAGTTCATTACAGTTATTGTTATAGTTATTGTAATAGTCCAGGTTATTGCAATAGTCTAGGTTATTTCAATAGTCCAGGTTAGAATGAGAGACTATATTAAGATTATTGCAATGAGATAGAAGAGGGGTGAGATTTCTGAATTGTTCTATAGTTGGACTTGGGAACTGATTGAATATGAGGGGTAAGAATGTTGCAAAGAAGAAATATAGAATAAAGATTATAAACATTAGAGATGAGCTTTATGGAGAAATCAGGTATAAATAATAAAGTCAAAAGAGGGGGCAGGTTTTATGGAAATACTATAAACACAATTTTGGCTATGTTGAGTTTGAGATGCTAGTGGAGATATCCTGTAGGAAACTGGAGATGCAAGTCTGCAGCTCAGAATATAGTTCAGGACTAGAAATCTAAAATTTGCCACAGGCTTTATATACAGAGTAACTGAAGACATGAGAGTGATAGCGTCAAGAGGAAAAGTATAGAGAAAGAAGAGAAGACCAAGGACAGAATCTGGGGAACAAAACATAGGAATTCAAATTGGTCACAAACGAGGGCTCTCTTTGTGGATTTTGAAATTTTAAATTGAGGCCATTTGATCATTTTCTCTTATTCATTTCATTTCCTTGATTTGACAGCCAAGGCCCCTATAGATAAGTGAATTGTTGGTGTCATGGTTTGTAGTAGGAAAGAGCAAAGGATAAAATGCACACAGAAGTCATATCTTGGAGTGAAATTCATTAAAGGATATTTTGCTAAGCAGACCAGAGCCTCAGAAAGACTGGGGAAGGGAGGGATGCTGTGCAGATATTGGTATGGTGATGTAGAAACTCTCAAGAGAACGTTTCATTTTTTCCCCATTTTGTAAGGAAAACACCATTTTTGACAAGTGTAAAGGATTCTCCCTTGCTTTTCAGGGGTTCTGAGATAGGTACTGGTCTTGAAGCAAAGTTAATTTCAATGGCCTCTGAGGCCCTTTCTAGCTCTAAATTTGTGATTCTGTGGCCTATGCTTCTAGTTTAACAGTTTGACATTTCTGGGCATTGTAATTGTTTCAAGGAGCAAAGGAGGCAGAAAGGAAAATGTGAAGACAATCAGCCACATCCTGGGGTTGACATTGGGCCTGCTCTCACAAAGGATGGAAGATGTTTTTCCTAGTCTTGCTAGGATTCAGCCTGCAGACTTATGGTATGGCTGGTGTGACTTTTGGAGATTTGAGGTAATCATTAACTACACTTTTCAGGTAAAAGTTCAGAGTTTTGCTTCATCACTTAGATTTATTACAAAATATGAGAAAAGGTGTATGCTGGATGTTTGGCAGGAGTAACTCATTAGTTGTGCAGAACTGTATAAATTGTTAATACAAAGATACAAATCAAATTCTGAATAATTTTGAAAAAAGTTAAATTTTAATTTTGCTTTCATAATAATTTTAAGCACCTGTTTTACTAAACCAATTTGAAATAGAAAATGAAGAAAATTTACAAAAATAATCAACTTATGATAATAACATTTATGTAGTACTTAAAATTTGCAAATCATTTGTAAATACTGCCCCATTTTGTCTTCATGTGAACCCTATATCACACTGAACAAAACCTGTCACTCAATTAAACTGGTGTGTCTAATGATTTAAAATTATTAGACAACCATATAACATAAGCAGCAAATGGAAAGATTGATGAGATTTTATTGTAATAAAAAAAACTTTAAAAAGTTAAATTGGCACATTTAATGCTAAAAACCATTGTTGTGCTTCATGATAATTAGGCATAAATTGTGAAAAGCTTACATAAATTAGTTTAGTCAATGTTGCTCTTATATAGCCAAACTCAATTTTTACTTTGTTTTATCCTTTTTGAAAGTAAATACAGTTAGGATCACTGTGAATACTTTCCCCTCATATAGTACATTTACTATCATCATAATTATAGATATACAAATTCTGACATTCATATTAAAAGCAAAAGTTTTGCATCTTATTTTCCTCATTTTTAAATTTTAGTACATGATATGGTATAAACTATTGACCTAGTCCATCTCTCCTACAAGCCAACTAAATCCCTATTGATAATCAATCAGCAATAATGGACTAATAAACATTAAGAAGTCCCCACTATGTGCCACACAGTGGAGAAACAGACAAAAATTAACCATAAGCTGATACTGAAGATAACGTTCTATGGAGGGACAACATGTATACACACACACACACACATATACATAATTCTATACAGAAAACATAGAAAATAAACATAAAGTAATTATGTTGGGGAGGACATTAGCAACTGGGGAGGTTTTGGGTTGATCAAGAAGAGTTTTGTCTAGAAGGTAATGTTTAAAGAGGTGGAGGTATTAAGGGAGTTTATAATAGGCATAGGAGACAATCAGTAAAAAGAGTGATGGAGAAGGAAAAATGTTTTGTGTCAGAACAGATAATATGCTGTAACACAGAGTTCACTGGGAACAAAAGTATATAATAAAACTAGAAAGGTAGAAGAAAACAGGTTGTGAAGCTATTAAAAAGCAAAACAGGGTGCAGCTGGGTGGCATGGTGGATTCAGCTCCAACCCTAGAGTCAGGACAAATTCAGCTTCTGATACTAGCTTTGTGAACCTGGGCAAGTCACTTAACCCTAGTTGCCTCTAAAAAACAAAATGCAAAAGTTTATTTTTTATCTTAGAATTAAAAAAAACTCTCTGGATTTTATTGAGTGACATGGTTAGATTTCTAATTTAGGAGAATCACTAGCTGTTGTGTGCAATTTAGATTAGGGAGAGGTCTGAGTCAGGAAGACGAACTAGGATAATATTGCAATATTTCAGAAGTGATGAGGGCCTGAATTAGGGAAGCAGCTGTGTGGGTAGAGAGGAAGGAGCATATATGTGACATGTTATGGAAATTAAATGACAAGATTGGCATCTGGCTAGATATGTGTGGTGAGTGAGAATGAGACAGGTATTGAAGGAGGTGGTTTCTCTGAATAACAAAATTCAGAAGAAGAAAAGGTTGGTTTGTAGGGAAAAATAAGAAATTCTCTTTTGGACATGTTGAGTTTGAGATAAGAATTGTATATCCATTTAAAAACACATTAAATGGACAATTGTTGATACAAGATTGGACCTCAGTAGAGATCCTAGAACTGAATATAGAACTTTTAGCATTCTCAGCAGAGATAGAAATTGAATCCATGGGAGCTGAGAAAGGTCAGTCTGGGATAGACCACAGAAAGAATATAGAAATTGGAGTAATGTAGAGTTAGTTTGGAAAGGTAATGTAATGCCACAGCTTTAAAAGTTAAAGAGCAAGGTCAAAATTGGATGTAAGGCAATAAATAGTCATTAGAGGTTATAAGTAGAGTAGGGACATCATAAAATTTGCACGTTAGAAGGCTGATGCAAGAGTTCAGTCTTGCATTACATCTTCTCATTTCTGAAATCTCTGGTGAAGTACAAACTAGATGAGACCTATAAAGACCACAGTGATCCAGGAAGTATGCTGACAATTCATTATTACTGAGAGTTATGAGGAAGATAACACCTGATCATTAGGATCTCCCTTTCTCTGGCCCCAGGAAAGCTTGAATATGCGAGTCACAAATAAGTGGCCTCTGTGTGTGTGTATGTGTGTGTGTGTGTGTGCGCGTGTGTGTGTGTGTTTGTGTATTTATTTATTTTAGCAGGACATTCCCCTGAATTGTTATTGTAGTATCAAGTATTCCCATTAATTAATTTGATCAAATTCTCCTGCCAAATGTAAAGGAAGAGAGAAAGTGCTTCTCAGAGCAAAACTACTGTGTGGTGGCAGGTTGCTTCCTCCTTAGAGCTGATACTTAGAATAGTGGAAATAGGGGACATTTGGTTCACAGTCCTTAATGATAAAAGATGGCTACTGAATCCACGGAGGGTGGTTACCCTCACCAGATTTCTTCATGGCAAAGGAGAAAGCAGACTACTTAAAATACTTGTCGAGGGGAGCAGCTTGGTAGCACAGTGGATAGAGCACTGACCTGGAGTCAGGAGGACCTGAGTTCAAATCCAACCTCAGACACTTAACATTTACTAGCTGTGTGACCTTGGGCAAGTCAATTAACCCCAACTGCCCTGACTTCTCCCACCGAAAAGAAAAAAAAACACTTGTATGATTCTTAACATTGTAGTATTAATGGGTAAAGAGATGAGGCTGTCATACACATCTCTAGGTTGATTTTATAGTACCTCATTACACTTAAAAAAGGATGCAAAAAAAGGATAGTAGAGGATAGCTCATTCCTTCCTACTCGGAGAAGCTTTATAATCTGCCTGAGTGATGATAGGAACAATTTTGGAGGGACATTTAAAATCTTCTGCATTCTGGATTTCATCAATCTTTTTAGTCTTATTCAGCATTCTAATCAAAATGGTCTGGTTATTCTCAGTATATGACAGTTCATTTGTTGTAGGTCTGAAAAAAAACTTTTCCTCAACTTTGCATTTCAGAATTTGCAGCTTCTGTCACTTCTTAACTAAGGATTTTTGGTATCCATCTGATTGTTATAACTCTCCTTGGAATTTTGCATTGTCTATATCTATATGTGCATACATGTATGTACCTCATAAATGTGTGGTTCTAAAATAAATGAGAGGACAAAGATTGCAGATTACAAAAAGCCCTGCCCTTCTATATCATAACCACCATCTTAAAAATAATTGTTGGATGAAGGAATAGGAAGAAGTAAATAAAGAATAAAGTAAATTTTACTTAACAGATAGGAAATTTATGCTGTGTTTAGTCAGATAGTTGACTCATCAGAACTAAGATCAAAATATGCTTTAAGAAAGAATTAGAGATAAGAAATAAAGTGCAATTAGAACTAATGGAAACTGAATAGTTTAAACAAATAATTGAAGATAAACACTGCAAATGAATTGGAAATGGACAATAGAATTGACATCAACACCAATTATAATAATTTCATCTGGAAATCTAACTACTGTATATTAATTGTTATAACAAAGAAACCAAAGGAGCTGAGAAGGTACCCTAGCAAGTATTTGACTCGCTTTCCAACCAGAGAGACATGTCTGCCAAATGCAGCACTAATTTAGAGTATAAACTCGTTTCTAAAGCCTTAAGATGAAGAATGATGGACAATTATGAGCAAGTATCATCTCATAAAGCAGAAAGAAGCAGTGGGTGGTTAAACAGTTTAAAGTCAGCATGACAAGATTTCCAACTAAGCAAAATCATGCTGAGGATGAAAATGGAAGAACTACAAATAGAAGAACAATAGAAAAGATTTATGAAAATCATTTAGACAAACTATTTCCCTTATCATGGATAGTGGAACCACTTCATTAGACTCTAATGTCATAGTTATCAAGGTGCTTATGGATAGAGTAGAGA
Organism: Pseudocheirus occidentalis; assembly: GCA_028646575.1. Taxonomy (NCBI): domain Eukaryota; kingdom Metazoa; phylum Chordata; class Mammalia; order Diprotodontia; family Pseudocheiridae; genus Pseudocheirus; species Pseudocheirus occidentalis. Next base: position 92,254,998 of record CM053600.1, read on the forward strand.
TAGCACTAAAGAGAACAAACATGGAAAAAGCAGCCAGACTGGACCAAATAGAGAGATAGCAGATACATGCTATGGCAAATATAATTGAAAGAATGAAATACAAATATCTGTAACAGGGAAAGACACCAAAAGTGCGGACAAAATTTCTGACATTGTCAATATAAATAAAAAAGTAACCAAAAAGTATAACTGATTATTTATGTGCTTGTTCTTCCATCTATGCAATATCTTCTTGAGAGTCCAAATCAAGGAGATTGTCAATAAATATAATAGTGGGAAATAAGCAGGATTTTCCAAATAATATTCAATAATGGTCCAAATCTCCACCATCTCTGAAATAACTGAAACTTGCAGAGATAATAATATTTCATTGTTTTAATGCTTATTGATTATGGAAGAAGCATTTTAACGAGTAGATTAAAATGCTAGGTCTTTTATAAAATGATACCTCCCATCCATACGTTAAGATAATTCAGGATCCATTAGAAGATGTAATAATAGAAATGTTCCAGTTGTACTATCCTCTGATGATAAACATCAATTGGTACATAAAATAGGTAAATATATGCTCATTAAAGGTAGTCATCACTGTGTTAGAGCTGATCCAGAACAGAGACCAAATTGAGAAGGACTCTCTGTTGATGCTGTGATTTTCCAGATGCTCCTTTTTGAGGATGATATTATACTGATTACACCCATCACTGATTTTCTGGGAAGAGATCATTAATCACTCAAGAATTTGGACATTAGACATTTAGATGAAGACAGTCTATTGCCTATTTTGACATGAATTTGAATGGAAACAATATAGAGATTGTCTATCAGTATGCCTAACTTGGATAGAAATTACAGATAGATAGTGAGTTAGGTGCAGTGTTAAAAAGAAGTTGGAGAACAGGGTGGATTGCTTTAGGGAAATTTTAGTGTGCTTTTATTGACCCTGAGCTTCTGGTATAAGCAAAGTTCTACCTTTTCAACTATAACATTTAAGTGATGCTGCTATGTGTCACCAAGATTTTTGCTGAATTTTTGCAGCCTACAAACAATTAAAGATGAATATAACACAGAGGGCAATGAACTGATACATGTGTATCAGCAATGTGGTATTCACAATGCCTACAGTAACTATAAGTATGCTGATATGGTTATTAATCACAAAATGTAACAGGCTCTCTACATGAGAAATATAGTCAGAGCATTTATTCAAATACCAGAAGACTGAGTCCCAAAACCAGAAAGTCAAAGCCAACAGTAGTTATGAAGTTGGCACATGTAGTTAAAGTAGTAAATACCCACATTCTCAAGCCTTCAAAATAGGACAAGTGACCTCAGGCAAAGATTCTCCCCTCCTCACTCATGGCAACTGCTTAGCATCCGGGCAGCTTGCTCCCAGCTGCTCTTGCCCCTCCGCAGTTCTCGTCCCTGGCAGTCCTCAGCAAGAGTCCTTAGCAGAGATTCTGGCTGGCTCAAAGGAAAAGGAGTTCACACTGCTGATGCCACCACAGCTGCTGCTGCTGCTTCCAGTCACCAGCGTGGATGGTAGCTTGGTTCCGGCATTCTCTTGCCCTACCCTTTCCTGCTACGTCAGCAAGTTCAAGGGGCATGGGCGATTTTCAAATCTCAGTATCATTACTGCATGCTTGGTTAGTGAGTGAGTGAGTGTGTGTGTGTGTGTGTGTGAGAGAGAGAGAGAGAGAGAGAGAGAGAGAGAGAGAGACAGAGACAGAGACAGAGACAGAGAGAGAGAGAGAGAGAGAGAGAGAGAGAGAGAGAGAGAGAGAGAGAGAGAGAGGGTGGGGAGAAAGAGACAGAGAGAGACAGATAGACAGACAGAGACAGCAGGCTCCAATAACACATCACCAAAAAAAGAATTGTGAAGAGTAAAACATGTCATCAAGAAATTATATGGCAAGATGAGAAAGTGAGCTGGTCATCTAGCAATAGCAAGTGGAGTGTAAGAGTGCTCCACTGTTGTAAGAAAGCAAGTATTTGTCTAGTATTCTGTCTGGACACTTTGTGATGACTTTTTGGAAATCATGGACAAGAAACAAAGAAGATTAACGAGCGAGGATTCAGGATGTGTATCTTTAGAGAGAATTCTAAAACAGATAAGATCACAGATCTCTTTGAATATTTTAGTACAATATATAAATAGAATTCCATATATTGAATTTTCTCTCCTTTATATGCACGTATATATTTAACCTTATGGCTCTATAATTCTATGACTGATGGTAACATATCCTCGTCCACTCATTTGTTTATCACATTTTTATTTATCAACAAACACAAACATACCAATATATAAAGAGAAAACTCTAAAAATGAGTGTTGGGAGATGAAACTTCAAACTTCTGTTGTATACATTTTCTTTTTCTTTTTCTTAAAGTGTATATTAAATGTAACAAGTTAGTAAAAAAAAAATTACTTGTGTGTCTCCTGAACTTTTTTGTTTTCTTCTGTATTTAAAATTTTGTTTTATAAATGCTCTTTTCTTCCTCCCTTCTTCTTATACTTCCCTGCCTGCCCCTCTTCTCATCTTTCTTTTTCTTTCTTTCCTTTTCTGTTTGTGTCTTCTTCTCTGTCTCTCCCTCTCCGTCCTGTCTTTCTTACCTTCCTTGACTTTGTATTTTGCTGGTTCTGTGCCATATGCCCTAGCCATTCACATTTGACCTCCAAAATAAGCTGAATCCAAATAATCTTCAAATGTTTATCTGCATGATCTAGCCCTTGTTCTATATGTGGAGAGCAAGTCACATTCAGCCCCCTGTGCTTAGAGCTGAAGTTTATGCCTCTGGCATCCAGGGGAATAATCTTCAGTCATGCAGATATTTTGAAAACAGGCCTATAGAAGACACTGTCTGCAAAGGAATATACAAGGTAAAAATGAAGAGTTTTGGAATGCAGTATATTTATGAAAATTAGAAGCTGCCCTATGAATAATGATTGAAACTAAGTCTTTTAGAATTCAGTGTTAGTATCAAACTCTTAGAATAATGCATTGTGAGGTTGAACTTTTTTTTTTCTGCTACCTTCCCTATTCACCTCTCCCTGAGTTCAATATGTTAGAGAGAAGGACCTTCTAGATTTCTGAAGAATTTTTTTCATATATTTATTATTCAACCAGGTATGAAAGTATAGATTTTTTTTGTTAAATTTGTATGTAAAACACATTTTTGCCACAGTCTGCTTTGGCTTATTTCAACCAAGTTGATTTCTATCAGTTTTATTGAAATAAGTAGCTGATTTTCCCCAATATAATCCTTGGGGCGTACACATCATGATGTACCTGATATATTATTATTGACATTTAAAAGGAGTGCTATGTCTGACTATCACAACTTTTAAGTTGAAGTTATCTAATTTTTCTCAGGGTGTTAGTTTAAATCTTTTCTTCCATCTTGTTCAGGTTTTTAGCCCTTTTAATCATGTTTCACACTCAGAGATTTTAGGATTATATGAAAGAAAATGGAAGTAGTTATTTGGTCCAACTCCTTGCCTCCAGGCAGGTAAACGAATGATATCCAGTAACAGACAGTCTATCATGTTCCCTGGTAACCTGTTTTAGTGCATAATTACTAGTAAAATTAAACAAAAAAGAGTCTTTCTTTATATATAGAGAAGGGAGAAGTTTCCTAAACTTTCCCAATGCTTCTTAATTCTAGTTAATGATTCCCTTTATTAATTATTTCCTCTATATCTTTTATGCAGCTTGTGTACATTTTTGTTTGCTTGTGGTCTCCTGCTAGATTTTCAGCATTTAGAGGGTAGGGATTGTTTTTTGCTTTTCTTTGCATCTCTAGCAATTAGCAGAGTATTTCATACATTGTAGATGCTTAAAAAATGTTTGTTGAGTATGCTTTACCATTTTGCTTATGGTGTTTTTCCTGTTTCTCTTCTTAGCCAAAAGGAGATAAATCAGGTACTGAAAATATTTTAGAAAAATCTGACCCACCTCTTCAGTTAGTAATAGAAAGCTTTTCACCTATAACCCTGATAGGGGTTTGCTGATTGATAGCCAGTGGAAACTCTTATATGAATTTTCTCTTCAGTGTGAAAGATGTTTATTTCAGATTTTTTTGTTTTTCTACAGACTGACTGAACTCTTTGAATGTTGTTTTTCTTATATCTGACTCTTCCTGAGGTTTTCTTGGCACAAATAATTGGAGTGATTTGCCATTTCCTTCTCCAGCTCTTTACAGATGAGGAAACTGAGGCAAACAGGATTAAGTGACTTTCCTTGGGTCACACAGCTAGAAAGTGTCTGAGACTAGATTTGAGCTCAGATTTTCTTGATCGCAGTCTCAACACTGTATCTATTGTTTTCCCTAACTGTCCTTTCTTTTACTGTAGTTTAAGCCTATTTTTTCTTTGTTTTTCCCCTGCTTATAGGAATGAACATTTTGATCATTCACTACAAAGTAGTAAGTAGGGAGGGACTAAAAATGTATTTACATACATATGATGCTTAAAAGAAATAGAGCCTAGGAAGTCAGGAGAAATGTCATATCATGTTGTCTTAGGGACAATTTAGTAGCAACAAATATCTATTAAAGTGTCTACTGTATACAGTGCACAGTGTCAGGTTCTGGAGAAAAAAAATGATAGAGATAACAGGTTAGAGTTTAGTACTGGAGTGGAGATAAGGAGAATCATTTCTTTAACAAATCTTAGTCTTTGTGATGAAGGCAAACAATAAGGTATAAAAAGATCAGTACGTGCTCTTTGGTGCCATGTGCAATAACAATTATGGTGCCAGGTAGAATCTGATTAAGCACCAAAGAGAGATATTAGCAAAGTGATATGATGCATTTGAGAAGGGAGAGATTATTTTCACCTGGGAGTACAGTGGAGTTCACTGAATTTAAGTGAGGCAGGACTTTGTACGATCCCTTTGTTCCTTCATTCATTGGTTCCTCCCTCCTTCCCTCCCTCTGCTCTTCCTTCCTGGAACTGTACATTTACATATGGGTGCTCTCCCAAAAGAAATATAAATTTCTTGAAATAAATCTCTGTTACACGAGGCTTTGATAAAGCACATTCATTTTCAAATGGAGGTACTTGACTATGCCTTAAACCCAAACCAGTCTGGCTCTCACTGATTGGCTAATAATAAATCCAAGCCCGAGCCTTTTTGGCTATCAAAATTTACCTTCCTTTGGAGAGGACATGCAGAGGCTGAGGTGGAGGCAGAGGTACAGGTACAGGGCAAAGGTTGTCTACTTAACTCGGGTTTTACCGGCTAGATCTCTCTCTCGAAGTCCAAACCTTAAACCCATTTCACTCTGCAGCTCACAGGTGGGACAATAATAGGTCCCTGCCTAAGCACAACTTAATGGCTACTTTTTGGACCCTCCTGGATCAGAGTGAATGTAAAGAGTAGCTATTTCTCTTTTGGCCAGCAACCCTTCTCCTTCCCGTTTTTTTTTTTTTTTATTAAAGGGGCCATCCCTTGACTCACTGCCTAAAGAGGCCCTTTCATTGTATAGGTGTTACCTCACTCAAAGTGAAAAACTGAAAAGACCTTAGCCTAAAAGGACCAGGGTCTCACATTGCATCCTGGGTCATCTCCAGTCTTCCTGATGAATAGCTGGTCATCGGACCCAGATGGCTTTGGAGGAGAACATGAGACTGGAGACTGCACTCAAAGCAAAGTCAATTGCAAGTCATGTCATCATCTCCCTGATGTCATGGACACACACAACAACAACAACAACAGCCTAGCCTTAATCATTGATTAAAAAGGCCAAGGCCTCCTACTGCACTGGGGCCACCTCCAGCTGTCCTGATCTATATCTTGCCACTAGACCAGATATCTCTGGAGAAGAGAGAGGTTGGTGACTTTGAACAATTCTGCCCCACTTCAATCCAATTCACTTGGAAGTCAAGAAATCATCTTCTTGATGACATGTGTCCTCCTTTTGAGAATAGAGGATGAACAACAATGGTGGAATCAAGAAAAGTTTCATGGAGGAGGAAGCATCTGGGTCAAATCCTAATCGACTGGACAAACTTCAATAGACTGAGATGGGGATTCATATATTTTACTCTTGGCTCAAAGGCAAGGAGACAGGAAAATGCAGAATGAGAATAGAGGCAGGGAACAGTCTAGTTTAGTTGGAATATAGAAAGGGATGGTTGGAAGTGTGTGGGATAGAGACCACTACCCAATTTGCAAAATCAGAATCTGAGTCAGAAAGCAGACAGAGCCCTTTATTCTTTCTCATGAGAAAGGGCACAGCCCTCGACACTCTAGTGGCATCAGCCAGGGAGTGAAAATTGTAGAAGCTTGCAAGCTTCTATTATCCTAACCCTAACCTGGTCCACTCCCTTGTTTGGTATCACTATTGGTTGTTGAGGTGGGCTCACAATCTCTTTGCAAGTGACTAGATAATCAATGCAACATAATCTCAATACTTTATTACCATAATTATTCATGAATTAGTATCCTAGCAGAGTATGGTGTTTTCCAATCCCTCATTATGCACCAAATTTGGAGACAGCCAATGAAAGTTACAGTTGACAATCTTTTATTGTCATAATTATTCATTTGCCTCTTCTACTCAATCAGAAGGAAATATCCTTCAATCCCTTACTTATACATATAGATACATCAAATTTGGGGGTAACAAATTGGAGGGTAACCAATGAGAAGAAGACTAGTGGTGTTTCCTTTAAGTTTCGTTACCTTGTTCTGGGGCCCAGGAAAACATAACCATTTGCTGTCTCTCACAGAAGTATATCAGACAAAAGCAGAAAATTTACTTGGATTGGATCCAGATTGTGGAAGGTCTTCAGTGATGGACTCAAAATCTACATTTTGTTGAGGTGTGGAGAAGCTGCTGTAGAATATTTTAGTTAGGGAGTTATGTAACTAAAGAGATATATTAGCAAACCTACTCAGGAAGTGATATAAAAGAGAATTTATAGAATTTATTATGATTTGAATTATGGTCTTATAGAAAGACCAATCCAGAAGATTACTACAACAGCATAAAGAATGACTGATTTCTAGTACCTCATATCAAGGCCATGAGAGCTAAAAATAAATCAGTACATAGTATAAGAAAATTTTATTGCCAGTATTCTTTTTCTTTCAATCCATGAATGCCAAGGAATCTCAGAGGAATTTGAGAAACTTGGTCCTAACTCTGGGTTTACCAGGAATGATGTTTTACTATTTTTTTTCTATTCATTCCATTCATAGGTATGGTTTGTTTTGTGGGAATTCATTAAAGATTTTTCTGTAAGACTAGCCGTCCTCGTGCAAAGTGAAAATCCTTCTCTTCAGGCTGTAAAACCAATCATAAGCAGCTCTCCTGAGGACTGCTACTATGAATAACTTTAAAGATCTAACCACATAGTATAGTGAACTCTATATTCAGCAATAAAGCAAAACATTCAAGAAACTACACAACATTCACAACAATATAATTTAAAAACTTATTATTAAGGTGGCTGCATAGTCTAAAATAAAATGTATCATTCAGTAAGTCACAATCTCATCAGTCAATATAGAGTACACAAGTGAAGTCTTCTTTCATTTTGACTGGAGGTAGGTTTCCAATCATCCTTAAACAAATCATCCTTAAGGGGCAATCACACTTAAGTCAATCATCCTTAAGGGGTAGCTGATTGTGCAAACACTATCCACCCCTAGGTCACAGTAAGTTATAATATCATTAGTCAATACCGAGTAACCAAAAAATCTTCTTTCATCTTAACTTTGAGGCTGACTGCCAAACCCTATGGCTTCTCTTCCATGGACTGGTTGCTCCCAGCTCTTGCATGGATTCACATGTAGGTAGCTCTCTGCTCCAGTTCTATATCTCAGCTTACTGCTCTACTCCAAGCTTTTTGAAGTTTCTGTTTCTAGGAAGACAAAACTTAACAGAGCTACAACAATATTCACACACATTGATGGCACTATCATCTCAATCCACTTTCTGTCTGACAAAGTAACACAACTTAACAGACAAGGCTTCTGTCTGAGAAATCAAACACAAATCAACAGTAAAGTCCCAGGAATTCTGTAAACCTCAGTGAAGTCCTCTTTCTGGGCTTCTGTAACAGCACTAAAGGTCTCTTTTAGGACTTCTGTCTAAAAGCAACAGACAGGATACTTTTGTCTGACAGACCAACAGACACAGTGGTACAGAGTGCCAAAATCATAAGCATTCTCCCCCTCGATTCTGCTTGGTCCCAGCTAGTGCTCAAGCTTTTCTCTTCTCTTCTCCTTCCTGTTCCATCCTTTCTATTTTGTTCTTTTACCAAACTCCTCCCACCGTGGGCTCCATGTGATGACATAAGGCCTATTAAGGGCAGGGAAGTTCTCCAAACTCCCTTAGGACTATTAAGGGTAACACACTATATGTTTCCAACTAAGACTTGATGCAGTCAAAGGCAAGGAATGTTGCAAACAGCAACAAGCAGCAAAGTACAACTTTGCTTGTCATTACACAGGTCATCCTCCATCTTTTGCCATTGAGATCCAATTTTTGTATGTGTGATGGAGTGATCCACTAATTTTCTCCCTCCTAGGAGACAGGAACTATGAAGGATCAAAGTGCAATGATTGCAGTCTCTCTCATTATATCTTTATCTATACACAAGCTATAACATAAAGAACACTGGGCTAAAATGGGAAGCACTGGTGGTGGTGTCAGAATAACTCCCTCTGCCATTCACTAGTCTTGAGACCTTGTTTAAATCCCTCTATCTCTTTGAGCCTCAGACTTTTCTTTAATAAAATGATTTAGTGAGTGTTGTCTACGTTTTCATTCAGGGCTCATCTTCTGTGATTCTATTCTTCCAGGCATCTTAAGATATATTAAATTTGGTCTACAACAGAGCAAATGAATTCCAAGATTAATTTTTTTCATCAAAGTTAGTAAACTCCATGTAGATGATTGGTTTTATATTTTATCATCGTAACATAAATTTTATATGTACCAGGTGGACATCTTAATTTGAATCTCCTACCCAAGTAATATCAAACAGTCCTGTTGACTTTTGCTACTATACTGGTGTTCTTCAAATTGATTTTTTATGGTGTCCATTCAAAAAATGTCTTTGGGTATTTTAAGATTTTACTGCCTTCAACTTGGAACCCTGAGCCAGTGTGGGTGGCAGGTGTTCTATTCTACTTCCCAACTGTGTATCTGTAGCCCTATTACACTGAAAGTCTAGATATGTATGTATGGCATACCTTGTGCCTTTCAACTTCAATGAAATTTTAGCCCTGACATTTATTTGTTATATTAAAGAGCTAATAAGTTAGGGTACATAAAATGTTTTGTAAATCTCAACATGTCATATAAATGTCTTCTCTAATTATTTTCATATTCATAAGGGATAGGGAGTCTGTCTGTAATTTTATTGGCAAAGAAAACTCTTGGATAAGGATGCTCCTTCTACTAATGCCAGTAATATCTTTCTCGAGGCAGTTAAATTGGATAGTGGATATAATTCTTGGCCTGAACTCAGGAATTCAAATTCTGCCTCATAAATGTGCTAGCTTAATGTCCCTGGGCAAGTCACTTAACCTCTGCCTCAGTTTCCTAAATTGTAAATGATAATAAAATGATCTGCCTTCCAGTATTATCATGAGAATCAAACAAGAAAGTATTTGGAAAGTGCTTAGCACAATGTCTGGCACTAGTAGGCACTTATTTCTCTTCTTTTTTTTTCAACTTGGAGTCTTAGAAAGTGTCCATAGACCATGAGGGCTTAAGTGACTTGGTCAAGGTAACATAGTCAGGCATGTATCAGAGGTGGGAAATGAATCCAGGACTTCCCAACTCTCAGACTATCTTTCCATCTAATAGGCTTGCTGCTTTTCATTATTTTCATAATAAAAGTATAGGATGGAAGCAGAAGTAGGCTAGTAAATGATTAATAGCTGGCTCTTTGGAAAAAGAAAATGACACACGACACACTTTTAAGTTTAATCTGCATTATAAACACTTTCCCTCTCATGTTTAAAAGTCTAGGAATCATCATAATAAATAATGCCTTTATTAGAGATATTTGTCAATTTCTATATCTTAAAAGATCAACTGAAAATTTCACAGTTGTCTTTTGGGAGTTAGTTTGCCCTGGATCTGACATACCCTTGGACTTGAGAGAAAATATATTTCATAAGAGAGACAGCATGGCCTAGTGGATGGAGAATGAACCTTGGAATGAGAAATATTTCTCTGACCCATAATAACTATGTAATACTGAGCACATTATCTAGCTTTTCAGTGCCCTAGGCAATTCTGGAAGACTTTAAGATGTCAGTCTGCACTGGCAGAGGGACTTTGCTCACCAAGAGTTCCCATCCCCAATAAAATCAGAGGTACACATAGTCCTCTTAGGGGAAAAATCATAAACAATCATTGGCTTTAAAAATGTTACTGATGGTGAAACTTCCATTCAATTACTTTTGGGAAAAGAATAGTTGAGAGTTGGAAAAAGTCTTTAAAAAAATCATATTGCAATGATATTTATGGCATTTTCTCTGGTTTTATTTACATATTTAGTTTCTCATGTTTTGAGTTCCTAGTAATAATAATCTGTTCTTCCTTCATTACAAGCTGGGCAATGTGATAACAATGGTCAGAGAACCATATGGAACACAGCTGGATCATCACAGTCTAGATCCCCACCAAGTAGATGTTGGGATTTAAGCGATAAGACGGAATTACAAACTGTGGATAATAATATTCTGGGAAATAAAAAAAGACTAGGAGAATATAAAGAAACATGTCTCCAAATGACCAAACTAATCTGCTTTATTTCTGCCATAGAAGGATGTGTAAATTCATGACAGCAGTTTTTGCACTTTATGGTGTGGAATCTTAAAATTACCTCTGGATTATTAACTACCCAGTGATAATTTATTGCATGGAAGCTGATATTCTCTAAAACTGTTTCTCTGGTAAACAGATGAAGGGATGAAACCTACTGTATTATCTTCTGTGTCAAGCAGTCATAAATAACAAAGTAATTCAGTCCTGAGATAACTCTGTCTCTTCAGTGACATTTTCACTGAAGTCAGTTTGTCGGTTTCGTAAATATGAGTTCAATATTATCTTTGTAAAATTTGTCTTGCTTGAGAACAGTTTCACTCTTGAAGGTGAAAGTATTGCTCCTTCGAAGGAGATTTCTGTGTGCTTTCTATTATAGAATTCTTTCTCTGGATTTAGTGGTGCTGATTGTTTTGGTTTTTCTTTTTAGTATTTACATTTAATTTGTTTTTCTAGATGTTGAATTATTTCCCTTTTAAAATGAGCATCAAAAAATGGGGAGCGCAATAGCAGGGGAAAAAGAAATAATATACTGAGATGTTCTTTTAAATAAAAGAAGTGTAAGCATTCTTAATTGGGATGTGATACCTGCCCTTTCTCTTTGATTCCCACTTTTACTAGTCTCCTAATAAGTCATACTGTCATTTTCTCTCTGCCCTTCATTTTATCCTTGCTTCCAGACTAATCCTTTTTAGGTGTAGACCTGGTTATGTCACTCCCTTGCCCCACATTGTCAGCTGATCTCTATTGCCCAACAAGCAAAACTTAAACTGTTTTGCTTAGCTTTCCACGTCCTCCACAATCTGCTGCCACCCTTTTTTTCTAGTCTTATACTATATTATTTCTCTCCATGTATTCTTTACTCAAAACAAACTGGGCTCCTCTCTGCCTCCCCCATATACTGTGTAGACTTTAGTACTTTCATGCCTATTGTCACCTATACCCTTTTTTAAAATCACCTATTGAATTCCTATTCATCATTTAAATACTAAATCAAATGATACCTCCTCTATGAAGCCTTTCCTGATATGACTTGTGAGTAACAAATACTCCCTTCATATAACACTATATTTTATAGTGCTTATGTATTTATCGTATTAAATATATTGGTTTGTACATATCTCTTTATGACATTATAAGCCCTAGGATGGTTTGAACTATGGCTTATGTAAACCTTGAATTTTCTCCAGTACCAAACACAATCCTCTCCCTTTAATAATACTTAAATACATTTGTTAAATTGAAGTTAAATTGAAAGAGATCAAGTGAGATGTTAGAATTATCACACAAATATTGAGTCCTGTATTATTACCATCCTCTATAAATCTCCATTAGAAAACACCTTCAGCATGATTCTTAACAGGAAAAATGAAATTAGGCAACCATGATAGTGAATCAATCTTTCTAACATCATTGAGAAATATATTAAAAACAAATATGGAGAAGCCTATTCATATAAATCTAAGCACCAAACTTAGTAGGGGAGCACTAACTTATTCTCACAGAAGAATGAATGGTTTCAGAGACCAGAAAAGGGAGTAGGGGATAAAATGAAAGGTTTTTTTTTTATTTCCTTCCCTTTTTGTTACAGATTTCCAAGTTGTCTGAGAACAGGAAATCTCAGAGGGAGCCTATTTCACTGCAATTTGTAATCCATTTACTTTATTCCATTTACGAGAATGCCCTGTCTTTTATACAGCTCTTGTTCAATTTCTTTAACAGTATTGTGGATTTTTAGAAACTTTGGGGGAAAAAGGCAGAAAGTCAACCAACATGTCTTCACTGGCTAAGTGAAAAATATTATTGAAAAATTCTTGATTCATTTTTTTGATTCTCCAGAGCAGTGAAGCTAAATGAATTGTGGTTAATCTCATTTTTAATTTTCCATATGCTCCTTTTATCTTTTATTTCCGTATCTTAGTGAATTTGTACTTTCATTTAGGTAGTTGCTTTTTCCAGTAACAAAGATTAAAACCATTTCATCCTGTGTAGTTCTTGAAAGACATGGTTCTTTCCATTCATCCAGTGTAGAGAATTCACAATATTTGATGAAGGAATTTATCCATTTATTTTAGATTTACATGAATCCTCATATAATATTTAAGGCTGCCATTTTCACTATTTGAGCTGTGTTTGACTCTTCATGTTCCCATTTAAGGTTTTCTCGGCAAAAGATACTTGGTGTGATTTGCTATTTCCTTCTCCAGCTCATTTTACATATGAGGAAACTGAGGCAAACAATGTTAAGTGATTTGCTCAGGGTCACCCAGCTAGTAAGTTATGAGGCCACATATGAACTCAGCTTTTCCTGACTTTAAGGCCAGCACTCTATACACTGTGTCACCTGGCTGTCCCTCTATATAGGCCATCTGTCTCTCATATTTCCCTCTTGATACATAAGTAGTCTTTCTAGTGTCAACAACACTCACCATAGATTTCTTGGTTGATATCTCTTTATGCCACTTCTTGCTCACAAACTGTTATCAGTAATATGATTTTGGCTATTGGAGCGTGTTATAATGTCTCTCTATTGCTCTTCGGAGGGTCTGTGATTTTGAATTTTTGAAGATTTTGGTGTTCCATTGTTTGTAGTCATGTACCGTTGTCAAAGGTATATTGATAGTAGAGATAACTTTTGTTTTAAGGAGAAGTTTGGGGGAATCATTGAAAACACTGCATTTTCTCAAATGTAAGCATGTTTTTTAAATTAAATATATCATGAAAATATTAAAGATAAGTAGATCATATATTATGGGTAATGAAACAAGGGATAGAGACAATTACAAAAGATAAAGAAGATAATTGCATGGAAGTGAAAAGCTTATGCATAAAAATTAATGTATCTAGGATAAGAAGGGGAGCAGGGAAATAAGAAAAAAATCTTCATATTAGATTATCAGATAAAGGGTAGACCTCTAATAGAACTATGTCTGTATAACTAAAAGTGATTCCTCAATACATGAGATAGGTTAACTAGGACAATGGATAAGTTTCCAAAGGATATGAATAAACAGTTCTCAAAGGAATTACAAACTATTGACAACAACATGAAAGAATGTTCCAAATAATGAGTAACTAGAGAAATAAAAATCAAAACAGTACTGAGATTTGAACTTTCATCAAACAAATTGGCAAAGATGACAAAAGATGAAGGTCAATGTTGGAATTATTGTGGGAAAATAGGCATTCTTATGAATTTGTACTATGAATCACTACAACCATGGTGAAAATTAGTTTGGAATTCTGAAAACACTGTGACTAAAATCTCTGAAGCCAACCAGACATACTACTATTAGGCTTATGCCCCAACAAGGTCATTGATAAGAAGAAAGTCTACAACCCTAAAATATTTAAAGTAGAACTTTTCATATTAGCAAAGAATTGGGGGGAAAAGTCAAAGATATAATTTGATTGGGAGTAAATAAGTAAATAAGTAAGTAAATAAGTCACAGTAAATGAATGAAATGGGACATTACTGTGCTGCAAGAAATAACGAATATGTCAAATACAGAGAAGCATGCAAAGATATATGTGATTTGATGCAAAATGTAGTAAGCAAAACCAAGAAAATAATAAACAAAATAATTATAATAATTACAAAACAATCAAAAATTGAGTGTTGCAATATTAAAAAGAATAAGCATGACTCCAGAGAAGAGACAGAATATGCCCCTACCCCATCCCTTTGCAGAGGTGGGATATCCATGGATATGGTCCACTTAATATTTTCTAGGTTATTTGATGTACTTATTGCTGATTTTTTTTGCTGATTTTTTCTCTTCTTTTTCTTTTCTTTACAAATATTGCTATGGGGGTGGAATAAAAACAGGAACTTTCTTGAGCTCCCACACCAACCTCCTCCAACACATGTAAAAAAATGACTCTAAACAAATTTTAGAGTTACAGAACCTATAAAGTGACAGAGAGAGACAAATCTCCCACTGAAGAGAGCCTGCAGGCTGACACGAAGGGTCTATTGTACTGGGCTGGGGGCCCTGGGCAGTCCTGCATGAGCTGTATGGCCCAGACCGGGGTCAGCCCAGACAAGTGGCACAGACTGGCAGGAACAGACTTCAGGACAGTAAATCACCAGCAGCTGTGGTGGTTTCCAGACTTCTCAACTCATAAATGCCAAAGAGAAAGTAAAAGGTCAGGGGGGAACCCTCTGGATCCAGGGTGAGAAAAGAGCTCTGTCTGGCCCCTGCCCCTGAGGTGAGAAGTACATGGCAGCTGCAGCTACTGCTGCATGGTACCTCTAGAGTTCTTGGCCTGCATAAGGTAGGGGGACCAAGTGACCATTCAGAGGGTAATTGTTCTTGTTTTGACCTGCTTGGATTTGAGTTGTAGTCTTGGGTAGTAGTCCTGGAGTGAGGAAGGCCAGTGTGACAGAATTTGTGGTGGCTGTAGAGAGGGCACCCCCCTCATATCTCTGACAACAGCTGTGACAACAACTGCAAAATCTCCAGCAATTTGGATACAGTTCTCTCTACTCTGGAAGCAGAGTTCTATGGTGGCAAAGAGCTCAAAAGTCAAATAATTGGCTGGCAAGTTGAGCAAACAGAGGAAGTACAACCATAAAATCTTT
>CM053600.1:92270875-92284049 GCA_028646575.1 Pseudocheirus occidentalis
GTCAGGTTGTTGACTTTCTTTTCATGACTCCCTCGCATCATTCTCATTTCTCTTTCCAATTTTTCCTCCACTTCTCTTATTTGGTTTTCAAAGTCCTTTTTCAGTTGATGTATAGCGAGTAGGCATTCTTCCAGTGTCTTGGAAGCATTTGGTGAGGGAGTTCTGACTGAGTTGTCTTCCTCCTGCTCCATGCTTTAGTCTGTTTTGTCCATAAAAACGGATTCTAGAGTTTTACTGCTGTTCCTAGCCTTTTCTCCCCTTATCTATGTGTAGATAGTGGGATCTCCCTGACACAGAGAAATTGCATGCTGGTAATTGAAGGTTCTGTAGGCTGAGAAAGGAATTAATTGGCTTGCCATCCCAAGGATATGGGCAGAAGGAAGACAAGATGGGAGAAAGATGCTGAATGGACTTTGATTGGGAGGAAACAGAGTTCCAGAACAAAAGGTGAGTCATTTCATTTATCGGTTTTCCCTTTCAGTTGAGGATATGAGTCAAGAGACTGAAGAGGAGAAGTGACTAGCTAGGAGTTCCTTGACCTCTAAAAATTCTAAAGAAGTTTGTGGCTAGAGTAGACTAATGCTTATGGAAAAAATTTCTTGGGAAAAATCTGGTAAAGGACAATGTGTTCTGTCTCTCCTTCACTCTGTCTATGTCCTCCTCATTGCCAAAGACTGCAGATGGTATATTTACAGCTTATCTCTATTCATTATCATTATTTGCTTTCATTTCTACTCAGTACCACAACCAATTTAAAATAAAAGATAAATTCTTATCATTTTTAGTTGTATGCTTCCTTACTGGTAAAGGAGGAAGAAATTAGAAAGTCAGGGATTGGTTAAATGTGCTTGTATGTGTATCTTTCTGTCTGTGTGGGGGTTGGGGGAGAAAATATTAGTAATAGAGGTTTGGTAAGTAGAAGAATGTGTTATTCTTTGATGCGATGTAACCTCACAACTTAGCACAGTGCCTGAAACACAGTACTTAAAAATGTCCTGTGGCAAGGCTTGCCTCAGTGACTAAGGAAGTCATGCCACTCTAGGACCAAATGAATATAGGAATTAGGAAAAAGTGGCTATCATTTTCATCCAGAAGTAGGGGTGTGGATAGGGATCATCCAAAGAGGAGCAGCTAATTTCTGCTCATCCAAACACCTTCTAAATATCCTATACTCTGTTTCATATGTGATAGTAATATAATTGGACAGTATCACAGGATGTCTTAGAGGGTTGCCCAGAGGGGGAAAAAAATGAGAAGAACTGATGTAGCAAAAAAGAGAAAAGATATGAAATTAAAACTAAATTGCTTGTTCCTAGGAAGGCTAAATTTCTAGTTTTATTATTATCAGTTATGTGTTTAAAAGAATGTCTTTGCAGAAAATATAGTCAGGTGATCATGTATTACCTTACTTATACTTGTAATGGAAGATTGTCAAATGCTATTATGCTTTTTAATATGCTTAAACTATATCCTTGATGTTTATGGATTTAATTGGATTGTTTATAGGTATAATTCCATTAAACAGAACTTGGCTAAATTTGAGTTATCTAAAAGTTAAAGTAGATACGAATTGAGTTGTAATTACTCTAAGAAGATCTATTGCAATATAGTAAAATTCATTTGTTTGATCATGAAGACTGCAGAGATAAAAACTGTTATTGGTGAATGTGTTCATTATTATTTGATTTAACTTCATCCTATTTGATAATGAAATGGCAAAATTTTTAAAGGTAATAAGCCTAGAATATGATACTATTTTCTATAGTATTCTGGATAGCACAATTATTATTAATTATAAAATTGAAAAAATGTCTACCAATAAATCCATATAGACTTTTCACATCAGCATATTGGTATTATATATATGGATTAGGTTATCTAAACAGAAGGTACACAGGAAGGCAAGAGAGAACCTGACCTGATTCTGAAGGGGTGAGGTATAGGACAAGAAGGAGAGAAGTATATATTTTAGGTATTTCCATCCAAAATGCTTAATGATCCGCTATCAATCAACGTATACATTTTGTTAATGCATTTAAATCTGGAAGAATTTAGGTAATGATATCATTGGCATGACACGGAGTAGGACTGAACCCACAAGTGCATTATTATAAAGAATTCCAGTATGAGAAAACGCTTTCTACAAGTTCAGGCAGGCGCCTTCTCTGCAACTTATGGTCTAATAGTGGTACCTAAAGCACTGAGTCACTAATGGCCAATCGTTACATGAACAGTATTTGTCAAAGACAAAAACTTGAACCCAGTGTTAGAATACATTCTTTGTAAATTCACCTGAAGTAACCTTGGTACAACACAAGTAGTAGACAGGGCAAAAGGGAAGAAATGAAGGTACCTCATCAGGTCGCCACATGAGTTTTATCTCCTTGGTCTCATTTCTATATTTTGAAAGCGTTCTATTCCATATTGCCTGGAGATTGTGAATATTTAGGATGACAATATATATATATATATATTAATAAAAAAAAGGTTGTTCACAAATTTTTATGCACCAATGTTGTGTCCAAGTAATGGTCAAGTTTCAGTACTATTAGTTAAGGACTCCAGCATCTTTTGAGTCTTCTATTCATGGTATGGGAACATATGTGTCAGGCCATAAAAGACAGTAATCTTATGCTGTATAATTCTAGTCATCCATGTCTTATTAGGTATACAGTAGGCACTAAATTTTTATATCCTAGTGTAATGGTAATGGAATTTGGAGATGTCCCTGTATTGGCTTGGTTTGGGAGTCGAGTGTTAAAACCCAGAGCTTGTGAATCCCACTTGTGGAATGGATTTGTTGATATGAAGAGGGCTAAACTGGGAGGAGCCGTGAATTAGGGGAGATGCCCAAGCCCAGAGAAGGCCAGAAGGACTTTGAGAGAGCAGTATCCAGTATCATGGAGCCTGAGTTGCTGAGAAAAAGACTGCTGAGAGCCCGTTGGAGCTGCCCAGGACTTTTGAGAACTGCCACCCACAGCTTCCAAGAACTGAGTAGGCATGGCTGTGATCCTGGTATTTCATCTGTCTTTTCTGATGTTATTTTGCCAGATTCACCTGATGGTGAAAGACAGTGCTGTTGTTGCAGAGGTCCTGGAACCTGGCTGTTGGTTCAGAAGCCCTGAAGGAGGATTTTCTTGTGGTACCTTCACAGAAATCCTGGAAGAGGGCCTTGCTGATGTTTTCAGGGGTTCTGGGACTGTTCTGCAGGCAGAAAGTGACTTGATGAGGACACTGGCTATGGCTTTGTTGAGCCTTCCCCCCCCCTGCCCCCCCAGGAACTGAGATTGCTGAGGGTTTGCCTTGAGTAAAGATGAAAGAAGGGCCTTCCCTTGGGTTTTCAATGCTGAGATGATATCTTGATCTTGTTATAGCTTAAGGAGAGATGACCTTTTGTGCTCTCCTGCCCCTTTTGAGAAAGTGCTTGGTATTAATGGATGGTGTTGTAATTACTTTGTGTCCAGGGGTGGGAAACCTTTGGCCTTTTTGTGTTCTGTGATTAACCAAATGAATATACTTTGTTTATGATTGGAAACTGATCCCCATTTGAGAAGAAACTTTGGCTGACTAAATGAATGTACTGGATTGAATTGAGAACTTACTTGATAAATGAATGAGTTATACTGTATTTTGAATTTCTCTTTTCTGTGAATGTTTGCTGAATAAATGGGGTTTGCTATGCTGGTAATCTGAAACTTGGAAGTTGCCTTTGCTTGGCATTAAATTATTTGTTGCATAGTTTCTACCAAATCTTTGCAGAAAATGAAGGAAAGGGGGGAAGAAGAAAAGAAGGAAGAAAGGAAGGGGGAGGGGGAATTGAAGGAATGAAGAAAAAACAGAGGAAGGAAGGGAGAAGGAAGGAAAGAAGGAAGGAAGGAAGGAAGGAAGGAAGGAAGAAAGGAAGGAACAAAGGAAGGAACGAAGGAAGGAAAGAAGGAACGAAGGAAGGAAGGAAAAGGAAACATTTATTAAGGGGGGTCTTCTATGTGCCAGGCACTATGGTATGTGCTTTAAGTATTATCTCATTTGATCCTCTCAACCACCTTGGGAAGTAGTTGTCATTATGATCTCCATTTTAGAATTGAGGATACTGAGGCAGACATAGTTTAAGTGACATTCCCAGGGTCACATAGCTTGTAAGTGTCTGAAGCTGGATTTGAATTCAGATCTTCCTGACTCTAGGCCCAGTATTCTATCCATTGCACCAACTAATTGCTTTAATGTATGGTCTATAATGTGTCACTAAGTCCAGGTTCCTTAAAGAAACACCTTCTGTAATTTCTATGATGGTGACTGAGGCCTGAATTGCTTCTATGTTTCCTCAAACTTCTGTTTGTTCAATGCTTCTTTGTCAACAGATTGTTGGCTGAATTCTTGCAGTTATTACTCATAGAGGGCATATTGTTTCCACTCTTAGATATTAGCAGTAATGTAGTTTCAATCCTGAGGTATTAGTTTTAATTGATTTATTCATTCCTTCAAGAAATATTCACTAAGCACTTACTATGCATAACGCCCTGTGAGGCATTAGGGGAGATGCAATGCTTAGAAATTACAATGTAAATGGTATGTGATAGTCCTTTATAAACTTCTGTTTTGCTCCTAATATAAATGTGGCTCCCAGATTCTTGAAGATCACACAAGCAGACCAGACCTCTAGAAGATTCCACCATACTTGACAATACAGGCACAAACAATACATTATGTCTGCTTTTCAAGGACACGCCTGCTTCTGTACAAAGAGACTCACAGTATAAACAAGAGGGTGAGAACAATCACAGACTGTTTAGACCCCTTCTCTCACATAAACTAAGCACTGTGACTCTAAAAGCAAAATCCTTATCCAGTGACCAACAATTGAACATGCTATTAGAAGGGTATCATATCAATCTTGACATTCTCACAACAAGTGAAAAAATGTTAATAGGAAATTATAGATAAATGGCAGGATGGTTTATGGATTCTTCTTAGAGAGGTTAACAATGCAGTTGGTACAGTTGGTTTCACTGCTTGTCCAAAGGTATATCATTTCATGGAATGTTTGGTCATCATGTACTGTTAGTAATAAATATTTTATAAAGAGGCCACCATGATAATAATGTTAGCTTATAAGACAACATCTGCAGAAATGTTGCTCTGAGAATAACTGCAACTTATATGCCAACATCTACAAAAAAAGCCACCATGACAGTAATTGTAGTTTATGCTCCAGCACTGCCTGCAGAAGGTGAAGAGGTAAAGAGATTGCTTGATGAAATGAATAAGGACTGCTACATTAAATCAGAATATACTGGTTTTTTTCTTTTTTGATACTGGGTCACCACATTTCACCTACAATGAAAGTGCAAAGCCACTCTTGGGCCTGATCTTACCACCAATCAGCATAGAAAGTTTGATTTGCTTCATTAATTACCTAGGATATTTCACCACTCTTTAGGGACTCATGGCATTGGTGTTGGATTTGATACAATGTAGATCAGTCTAGCACACAGCAGTTAAGGACTCCAGAGTAGAAACGACCCGCCAGTCTCAGCCTCCTCACTAGCAGAGATTACACGACAGCACTATCCTCAATATCAACATAGTCATCCAAGAAGCTGGTTGAAAAAAATAGTTTGATGGAAGGATACTATTGGCTCTCTTTTTCTTTTGCTGTTTGTTTCTTCTTTCACATGGTCCCTTCCATCAGATCTAATTTTTCTTTGCGTCATAACTAATGTGAAAATATGTTTAATATGAATGTATAAGTAGAGCCTATAATAGATTACATGTCATCTTGGGGAGGGGGGAGGAGAGAGAGAAGGAGAAAATTTGAAACTCAAAATTTTATGGAATTAAATATGGAAAACTAAAAATTAATTAATTTTAAAAATATTTTGAAAACATCATTCAGGAGCATGTTATAAAACAGGTCAACAGCTTCTAGACTATACAGAAAGGAGTATCTGTATAAAATGAAAATTCTATTCAAGAGACTCATGAGATAATACATAGGCTCAGCACCACACAATAGCATACACACACACACACACACACAATAAGACTGATTATAATCTAAATGACTAACTGCTTACTGGTGTGGGCATTATTTCTAAATCAGATACTTAAATGCAGTCAGATAGTTTACTTGTTAGAGCAAAGATAAAATCAATGCAAAATTAGAAAAAAATAATCATGAGAAGAGTATATTGAGGCAATTGAGGTAACTACAACCTGACATATTTAAGTAATCTCTTGACAGTGAAGAATGGGAAATGCATGGAGATGCATCAATACATATTATAAACATTTCCCAAAGAAGTTTAACCAATGAAAATCAATTGTCGTAATGAGGGAAATATTATGAACTAAAGAGTAAAATTTGGTAGGTAGGAGATAAATTGGAGGGGGCCTACAATGACAGATTCAGAAGTCAATATTTTACCATACTAGCAACAGAGAGCCATTGAAGTTTTGATTTTTTTTCTGTACGATTCTCTTGATCTGTTTTCTCTTCTTTGTTTTTTTTCATTGATTCTATTTTGCATTTTGACAAGAAAAAAACAGAAGCAAAAAACAGGAAGGAGAAGTTCTTTATTTTATTGTATGAATTTATTTATATTGTATAAATGTACAATAGATAGAGTATGTGCTCAGATCCTACTACAAAAAATATCAATACAACAAAAAGTCCACTACACCAAATGTTATTTATAAGCTCCAGGCAATATATATGAAATTATTTTCATGGCTTTAAAGGTTCCCCAGTTCCCTGTTTCTGAGGGAACTCAGAAAGGGAGAGAGGGAAAGGTCCTGGGTTTGAAATGCCAAACAGAAGAACTTGTATTTTGTTCTTTATATAATACGTTAGAAAACCATTGAAATGAAAATGCTATATCAAGAGCCTCCCTTTAAGAAAATTACTTAGGGGATGGCTAGGTGGTGTAGTGAAGAGAGCACCGGCCCTGGAGTCAGGAGGACCTGAGTTCAAATCCGGCCTCAGACACTTAACACAAAAACTAGCCGTATGACCTTGGGCAAGTCACTTAACCCCAACTGCCCTCCAAAGAAGCAAAAAGAAAAAGAAAATTACTTAGGCAACTGAGGGGTAGGCTGAATTAGAGTAGAAAGGTATCTTAGGTAGAGAAGTCATTTAAGAGGCATAATCCATGGAAGAGGAGATGAGAACTTGAATGAGAGTGGTGGTTATATGAGAAGAACAGAGGGGATGAAATAGAAAGATGTCACAGAAATAGAAATGAAATTTGAGAATTGATAGCACATATGGGGTAAGAAGAGATGAGGAGTCAAGGATGGCTACAAGTTTACAAACATCGGTGACAAGAAGCATAATGATACCCTCAACAGAAATAAAGAAGGTTATAAGAGGGCTGGTGTTAGGAGGAGAGAAGGAAACATAATGAGTTCTGATTTGGACATGGTAAATATATCCAAATATGGCTATGTGACTACAAAGATTTATGCAAATATGACTTGTTGTTGTTAATAATAGTGTCCAACTTATTATCTAGCACAGTGCCTTGTCCATAGCAGGCAATGAATCAGAATTTGCTGACTGATTGCCTGGCTTGCTGGTTGATTGGTTGATTGAAGGAGATTAAGGGTAGTGATTTGTGAGAAGAAAAGCCACATGGGGAGTCAGCTATTGAACAATTTTAGTTTTGTGGGGACAGAGTCCTTTAATAAACTAATCTCCTAAAGGACCCACTTACTAATGGGGAAATGAGATGGGCACTTCTCCTGTATTCTTTTGAACCTGAAATATCAAATGAGTGGCACAGAAATTAATCTTAAAATGAAAAAAAATGGGGTTGTATTTGGAATGTACAGCAGGCTACAGCATACTCAGATGCCCTTTCACTGGCTTATAGTAAGGGCAGTCTCAGAATTGAGTCTTTAGGAAATCATGGGAATTATAGAACTAAGTAACTTGAAAAATAATGCAATCAATTCTCTCTCATTTGAGGAAATCTCGACCCTGAAAGATGAAATTGCTTGCCCAAAGTCTAAGGATAAACAAAATTAAAAAAAATGATTTTTGGATAAGATAAAGTTTCTTACACTTTTATTATTGTTGGCTCCTGGATCCTGTTTTCTGCAGGTATATTGCTAGGGGAGAGGAGAAATAAACACTGGCTCTGAATCTCAGAGCCTACAAGTAGTTCTATACTAAGAGGATCCTTATTAAGCTGCTATTATCTCCTAATTTTTTTTACAAAGAAACACCAACTTGTATTAACCTTATTTTTTATTTCCCCTATGCAGATGGTTCACTAAAATGTAATCAAATATTTATAATCAGAAATTGAATTATGAAATACCCCTAAGAGATGACCTATTAGAATAATGAAATTAATAGTGAGATCATATCTTTTTAATCATACATACAAGCTTAGTTGAGTACAAATTGTTGCTGATAGAAAATATTTTATTGGCCTAAAAGCAGGTGCTCCTTGGCCAACCATTTCCAGTAATTAAGAAACTTTAGGAATATTTTTTAAAACACCCTAAAGATATTTTAGATGCTGTTTTCCAAGGAACTGGCAATACCAACCAGATGAAAAGAGGCAGTTTGGCCTTGACAAGATTACAGGTGCCAGTTGCCATCTTGCCACTAATGAAAATAGTGAAGGACTGCACTGAAAATCTCCTAAATAAAAAAACCAATCTCATTTCTGGCAAGAAAATCAGCAATGGCCATTTCACATAAATGAATCTGTCATGATTTCATTTGCGTACAAACCTAGTCATCCAAAATAGCAGAAATAGTACTCCATGGTTATCATAGATTGTGCCTGCATCTCCAATCTTACATGGGGAATTCTACCAAGGAAAAGCTGTACACATGCATATACCCCATACTTACATTTCAATAGTAGTGAGATTTCACATGATATATTTCACCTTTCCTTTTGTTAGAGTTTAATCAGATATCTAGCACAAGACTCAGTGCTAATGTAATGATCCCTTTAGGTATCATCAACCAAAGAAGATAACTGGAATATGATGAGGTATAAAGCCCAAACATTGCTCCCTGGTATCTTACCACACATGTGAGACCCACCTGTTCCAAATTATTTTCCTGGCTGCCAGTGACAGAAGGAAGTGGAATAAATGAAACATTTTTTAAAGTAAGATTCACATGCGAGATCCACAGAGAACACAGAGTAGCACTTTCCAAGACCAAACAAATAAAAGACCTCTGTGCCAATATATTTTTCCACATTGCTCTGCAAGCTGGTCTTATTTTCTTTCAAATTCTGCTATTCTAGTTACACGTTGCCAATGCTGTTTCATTCTGCAGAGTCAACAAAGATAGGCTCTCAATTGGCAGTGAGTACTTCATTCCAGATATGAGTACTTCATTCCAGATATGAGCTCCCCCTGCCCCCACCCTGCTTCAAAAATAATTGAAAATAATGGTGATTGAGCAAGAGAATTATGGAAAGTGTGATGTCAGGGTTGGAAAGTGGTATGTCAGATCATGAGAGTTAATTCACTACAATAGTCATTTAAGAAGACTTGGGTTTTAGTCCTGTCTCTTACATATACTAATTATCTAATTGTGGATAAGTCATAACTCCCCATTGCCCGCATGCAGTTCTCAGACTATGAGTTGTCAAACTACACTATCAGATGGGCTAACTACACCAGGAATTCTCTGCACTCAGAAAATCACAGGACTGAACTAACAAAAAGTAATAGTGCAAAATCAAAGAAACTTGAGTTGGAAAGGTCTTCCAAGAGGTGATCTTTTCCAATCTCCCACCTGATGTTCACTCTAATCCCTTTTAAAATATCCCTGACAATTACTCCTTTAGTCTTGCTTTAACACTTTCAGAATTTTGGAACTCACTATCTTTTGAGGCAGCATATTCTATTTTCAGACAGTTCTTGGCACTAGAAAATTCTTTTGTCATATCAGACTGAAATTCGCCTTACAGTAAATCTCATAAATTAGCTCTACTTGTACCTAAGAAGCTATTAAAAAAAATAACATTAATCTCCCTTCACCTGACAGCCTTTTCAATGTTTGGAAATAGTTATCATGCAACCAGTAACTAACTCTTCTCTTCTCCAAGCAAGATTCCTACTTCATTCAGTGATGCCTTACATGACATCATTTCCAGACTCTCCAACATCTGGCTCACAACCTCTGGAAACATTTCAATTTGTCAACGTGCTTTTTAAAACACACAGTCTGAAACAAAAAGAAATATGTGAGATTGGTTTCGATCAGAGTTTCAAAAACTTCAACAGTATTTTCACCTCATTTGATGTGGCCACTAAATTTTTATTAATGCGTGCTAAAATTATATTAGCTTCTATAGGACTCCAAACACTCTTGTCACACCACAAGCTCTTGGAGAGCTAACTGTACAGAATTTGATATACAAACCATCAAGACTAGGAAAAACTCTAACCATGATTTCTTTAAGGGAAAATAATGAAAAGAGACCAACAGCTAAGACCAACAAGATGGAAAACTAGGACTTTTTCTGATCCCCTGATCTTTCAAAACTCTACAAAACAAAAATTATGCACAAAAGATAAAGCAACTTCTGCTGACCTCCATCATCAAGGACACTTAGTATCCAAAAAAAGTTAAAATCATTCATAAACTGGGAGCAGTTAGGTGGCCCAGTCAGTAGAGCATTGGCCCTGGAGTCAGGAGGACATTCAAATCCGACCTCAGACACTTACTAGCCATGTGACCTTGGGCAAGTCACTTAGCTCCAGGTGCCCCTCCAAGAAGCTAAAAAAAAACCAACTCACTCATAAACTGATACCTAACTCATACTCACTCAGCACCCACTTCCCCACAACCCACCGTGCTCCTTGCAGCAGGAATAGACCAGATGATTCAGGGACCCAACCCACGGTCTCACAATAAAAATCGTATTCTGCCTCCACTTCCCTCTTTCCAATGTCATGAAGATCTGGGTTCCAGGCTACAGAGGTTTTCTGGGACCTTCATGGCCAGCATCATGGCAAAGTTCTGTGCTACAAAAGATTTCTGCAGGAGAGTAGAGGGAAAGAGGCAAGGCAGGTATCTGTGCTTGAAACAGAGTTCAAGCACACACACCTAGAACTTTGAAGAGTCAAAGTATGACCTACAAAAATCAGTGTCATCTTGATAGCACCGGTGTGGCAGTGCTATGTACTGCTGGGCCAAAGAACTAAAGAATAGAGAAAACAGGACAGGACAGCACGGAGAAAGGAAGAGGGGCTGTATGGACACTAAAGAACTCCACTAAGCCTGAGGGAAAGAGCCCACAATCCACCTGGGGGTCAATTCTGTCCCCTGTCCCACTAAAGGTTACTTGAGGGTGAGATTTATGCTGGTGAATCTTGAATTGCCCATTTTTGAAGGAAGCTGAAAACCTTTAGGATTCAACCCCCACAGAAAGCAGCACGAAAGAAAAAGTCAGAAAAAGGGCAATAGGGAAAAATAAGAGGGAAAACAATGAAATTATCAAAGATCTTAGGAAGAAGAAAACTCAATGATCTTGAATATAAACAGAGAAATTAATAGAGAAAACATTAACAGCAGAAGGAAATGAGGCCTCTACATCTATTAATGAATTCAGATATCTATAAATAAATAATGCACAACAAAGGAAAATGATCTAACATTTGATGAGACAGAGGAACCTAGGGAATTTGAGAAAATGGAACCACAACATTTCAGGGTAGTTTAAGAGAAAAATAAGGATTATAAGAGCCAAACATACTGTATGCATACAAAATTTGATTAGAAAAATTTGAATGAGAGATGGCAAACCTGGCCAAAGAAATGAAAGAAAATAATCAATGAGAAATGTAAATAAAGAGAAGCAAAAGACTATCGAGAAGAAGAAAAAGGCAAGCATTAAAAGAAAATATACCTTCAATCCAAAAAAACATGGTTCTCTTTAAAAAATGATGTCTATAGAGAACCTAAGGATTATGAGTCTCCTTGAAGAACTTGTCAATAAACCTTATTGTCAATTATATATCAATAAAACTTGAACAACATAATGCAAGAAATAATATAAGAAAACCCCCAGAAATTCTGAAAACTGAAAATGAAATATCATTTCAAAAAATTTATAGATAACCTTCAAGAGAAAAGAAGAAGGCACCAAAATACACATCCTTTTCCCCACCAAAAACAAACAAAAAACAATGCTAGAAACTCCAAGACACATAGTGGTTTAATTTAACAATTAAATTCAGCACCAAGTTCTTAAACCAGGAGAAAGATCTTAAAATGCAAAGGAAAGGAAATTTGAATAACACACCCTAAAAATACTGGAGGGGATAGAATAATATGTTTCAAGGAGCCAAGGAGGTCAAACATAACTCAACTCTCCTATAAATCTGAGCTCCAGTATAACTTAAAAAAAAGATGAACATTAAGTAATAAAGGGATATTGGAAACATTTTTAGAAAGAAAAAAATCACACCTAAGTTCATTATTTGCTTCTCAAATATCCCAGATAACAAAAGTGTAAGACATGATGAACAAAAGAGAGTAGCCAAGGACAACAATAGCAACAATGTGACATCAAACAGAATAGTAAAGAGACTTTTTTTCTAAATGTACATACACAAAGAACAATGGTTAAGGCAAAAGTCATATGGAGGTAATGGTAGAGAGGTAGATCTAGGGCATTATGGTGTAATAGCAATCAAGTTTAGCAGATACTTAGCACTTAGTAACTTAGGGCTAAGTATGGAAGGTGTGAGCCCTGTTCACTGTTTAGAAGGCATGAACTACCCTGTTGACATGGAAGAAGGCTAGTAGCTGAGACAGGAGGCCAGTGCTGAATATAAAGAAGAATTCTAGAGACAGAGAGACAGAATTGGAATTTTCCAGCTGGAAGAAGCAGGATTGTCTCAGCATCTGGGAGCTGAAGAAGTGAGTTGGAGTTTTCTTGAGAGAGAGAGAGAGAGTTTCTCTCCCAGCATGTGGAAGCTGACTGAGACCTGAGATGGAGTTTTTCTGAGACCAGAATCTGGTGAAGGCTACCCAGAAGGCTGATATTCCTTCTAGGTCCTAGGGCCAGCTGAACTGCTGGAGGACTGAAGAAGCATGACCAGGATAAGACTTTGTTTGTTCATTGCCTGACTAATCCTTGAGCTCCAGTCAAGAGAAGTGGTGAAGGGTTTGAGATGTGCTGGACCCTGT
>CM053600.1:92284149-92306285 GCA_028646575.1 Pseudocheirus occidentalis
AACCTGGCAGCTGTCTGCTTCTGAATCCAGGTGACTGTTTGGCAGATTAAGGAGGGAGCTGGAACCATGGAAGGGGATCCAGGGAATCAGAGAGATTACCCAGAGTCAAGAAGAAGAAAAGGCCTCCCCTTGGAGGAAATTGAGGTTTGCTGGATACCAAGGGGTGGAGAGTTTGTGTGGTATTCCAATGATAGATTAGTGATCAATTAAGTTAATGGTTGCCCCATGAATGGAAGTTTGATTATTGTATTATGAATTGATTAGTGACTGATTAAGTTAATGGTTGCCCTATGAGTAGAAGTTTGATTATTGTATTATGAATTGATTAGTGACTGATTAAGTTAATGGTTGCCCCATGAGTGGAAGTTTGATTATTGTATTATGAATTGATTAGTGACTGATTAAGTTAATGGTTACCCCATGAGTGGAAATTTGATTATTATATTGTGAATTGACTGAATGATTAAATGAGAAGGGTTTCCCCCCTAAGAGAAACCAGATGATTATTCTTTTGTTCCTTTTTCTAAATATTGTGGCCACTGTAGTGAAAACTTTGTGGCCATTCTAATGTTAAGCTGTTATGAACACTATATTGTCACTTTCTGTGATAAAATGCAATATTGTGAATGTCATATTGTGAATGTGTGCCTTTATTTGTAGTAGAATAAATAGAGTGTTAATGACTACTGTGTAATCCGAATCTTAAAAGCTGTTTACAGTAGCATTCTTTTGGGAATCTGCTGTTGCATGGCATTGTATATGGATAGACACATTGCCTATAAATGAATTAGTATGTTTTGCTTTTGTTTTATAGAACTACATTACAATTATGGAAGGATGAACTATAAGGGGGAAAGGAGTTATGTGATAGAGAGGAATATGTTATTTGCCCGGGACAAATAAAGTACTACAAATGAAGGAAACGTGGTCACTGAGGTTTCACAGGAAGAGAAACTCTGAAGAGGGAAGTAGGTGAGGAGAAAGAAGGAGGAATTGAATAAGGTAAGAAAATGGAAGGCACACTTTGGTGGTAGGAAGTGGTTCCACTGATATATATTTCTATGGTTGTAGAAAGATATTCTGTAAAAGAAGTTGGGGGTCTTGTGTTGAATAATGGAGGATTTGAACATGAAATGACCACTCATTCTACCTTGGTAAGTGGGGAGGAAGAGGTGGAACTCATAAAAAACAGCTAGCACCTGTGGGAATGGAATAGTATGAACTCAGAATAGAGATTTTTGAGGCCAGTAGGGAGATAATGTATCCAAGGGGGAGGGTATAGGTCTATCAGACCTACATAATAATGGGAATATTTGAGGTGGGAGTCCTGCCTTGAGGAAGTACTGTTTCTGTCACAAGCAAGAATGACATTGTTCTGGAAGTGAGACACAATGGAAAAGGGGAATTGGGAATCTCTGTGGTAATTTCTACAAGGCAGTGGCTGAAACTACTTATAGGGGAGAGCTCAAAATGGGCATCTCAGAAGCTTTGATTCTATTAGAAATGCAGAGAAGAGACAGGGACTAGATAAATATAGCAGTCTTGTACCAGAGAATGAGCATCTAAAATAGAGAAAAAAGATAAGAAAATGAGTGACAAAAATCCTCTCTGGAAAGGAGCACAGAATAAGAAAAATTTTAAACTAATGAATGGTTAAAGTTGAAGGAGCAAAAGAAAGAAGAAATCTGCTTGACTAACAGAAAAAAGGAGAGATTTAAATGACCAGGCAAAAGAAGAGAATAAAAAGGAATTAACTAGCAAAATTCCAAAGGGAAGGGGTAACAACAGCAGAAGACCAAAGGTGCGGAGAAGAGAGCCAGTGAGAATAGGGCCAGTCAAAAAAATTCTGCTAAAGGAACAAAACAGACATAGTACTGTGTTTATAGCAGAAAAAAGGAAAATAACTTGAAAAAAATAAACTTAAATCTCATAACTTTAAATGTGAATGGATTTAATCATCCTCTGAAATGAGAAAAAGTGATAGGTTGAAAAAGAAAACAAAACTCTACAATGTTACTTAAAGACACCTTACAAAAAAGATACACAAAATAAAATTGAAGGGATAAAAAAAATTACTGTGTATCAAGTGAACCAAAAAAATAAAAGAGTGGGAACTGAAGTCATACCATCTGATTAAGCAGAAAGTAAAAGGAAATAAACAAGGAAGTCACATTATGCTAAAAGAAACCATAGATAACATGTGTGTGCATACTCATTTAAAATAAAGACAAAAATAAAAAAAAATAAAATAAACCTTAGACACCTCAAATGCCTTTACATCCAAATCCATAAAGGAAACATTGCCTGAGCTATAAGAAGACAGAGAGATCCACACAATATTGCCAAAAGAAATCAACATTCCCTTGTCAATTTTAGGTAAGACTAACAGAAAGATAAACCAAAGAGAAAATATGGAACTAATTCAATTGCTGAAGAAAGTAGAACTAAAAGAGTTCAGGGACATCAAACAAAAGATACAGACCCAAATGGAGGCTTAACAACGAAAGACTGCATAATGAATGAGTTAGAGAACAAATCATAGAAAAAAACTAATAATTATGTGAATAAAATGATGATGAAACATCAAAATTTTTGGAATGCATCTACATAGTTTTCAGGGAGAAAATCATGTTCCTACAAATATGTATTAACAAAACATAGAGAGGATTCATAAACCAAGTAATCACTTTTAAAAATCAGGAAGTCCTAAACAAACAATCCTGAAATAAGCATAAAAAAGAGATATTAAAAATTAGAGTACATAAATTTGAAAGAAAAAGAGAATAAAAGATAACTAAAACTAAAACTTGTTTTTTTTTTGAAAAAATGGATAAACCTTGAGCTAATCTGAATAAAAAGATGTTCATATTCTTTTAACAAAGGAGTTTTATTATTAGGCTTATACCCCCAAGAAAACCAATAATAACAACCAAAATTCCCATGGACACCAAAATATTTATAGCAATACTTTCTGTGATTGCAAAGCATAGGGAGCAAAGTAGATGCCCATTGATTGCAGAATGGCCAAACAAATAGTGGTACATAAATATAATGTAATATTACTATGCTCTAAGGAACTGTGCACATTACGAATACAAAGAAGCATGGAAAATTTTTCTTGAACTGAAGCAGAGTGAAGTAAACAGTGAGGAAAACAGTTTATACAATAACTACAATGGAAAAGGAAAGAATAGCCACACAAAGAAGAAAAATCATAAGTGAATATAACAAAATTACAAAGTTCAAGCATGGCTTGAATGATGAAATACAAGAAGGTACCCCATTATGTAGGTGAGAGGGTCATAAGTGTAATATGTTGCATATATTTTCAGATTCTTACAATACATTCATCAATTATATTGTTTTATCCGATTTTTGCCCTTAAAAATACTATCTGTTATATGGGATGATTCTCTGTGAGGGATGGAAGGGGACATATAGAGGGAACAATGTAAGTTATCTCTGATGATCTAAAAATAGAAAACATGAATAAAAATTTATTTAAACAAAAAAAGAAACCAGATCAGTCATATTATGCAAGGTCAGTCTGTACTTATAGGGTAGGAATTAGCAGAAGGTAAAAGTCCAGAGGTAAAACTGTTGTTGCTCTGTCAGACAATGGTTATTAGCTTATTTATACATGCTGAAAAAAACACAATAAGGAACCTGAAATGTACTGACAATCAACATGAATTAATAGGTAAGAGAGTTGTGAAGAAGGTCTCTTATAATAAAGAGGGCTATGGGAATGTTTGCAAGACCAAAAGATGGGCAAGAATGGAAAGGAAAATAAGCAACAAAGAACCACAAACTCATTCTTCCTGAGAAAAGTAGCTATACTATTGTGGGAGTCAATACCTACACATACTATAGTGTTTTTTAAGTTTTTAAATTTATTTTAAACTTAGATAGAATATAATAATAAAATAAAACATTGCCATGTATACAGCAGAAGAGAAGAGGATTCAATATAAAGCAATACATTTCCATTTCAAGAAATCCTACATAATAAATACTGCCTATCATTTTCAAAGCTGTCCATCTTGTCTTTACTTCCTATTACATTTTATTTTGTCTTCTGTTTTGCATTTAAAATTTTTCCCCTTTCTCTCCCCTCCCCAAAGGTTAAATTAAGCACACATACATATATATGTAGACACATATGTCTACATATCCATGAACAGACATACATATACACATATACTCTTAAACACATATATGTAAGACTATAGTAGGCTTATTTCCCCTTTGTCATTGTAAAGCCAAGCACATGCAGCTTTCAAGAGGACTGCTCCTGTGAACAGGTTTTCAAGGTTCTGATTATACAGTATAGTTGAACTCTCTATTTATTCAGTAACAAATCAAGACAAAACATTCACAATAAATAAAGTACAGCATTCAGAATGTTATAACTTCACAACTCATCACTAAAATGACCACATAGTTTTCACCAAAGTGGTCACCGAGTTTTAAGCAAAGTACATTCATTTAGTTAATCACAAAGTCCTTAACTCAATCACAAAGTACAAAAGTCAAAGTCCTCCACTCATGAGGTGCAATTAAGTTACAATTTCATCAGTTACTACTCAGTACCCTATTTCATCACTCACTACTCAGACAATTTCATCAGTCACTACTCAGTACCCAAAGAGAGGTCTTTTCATCTTGACTTGAGGTAGGCTTTCAGCTTCCATGGTTTCTCTTCCATGGTCCCATCTCCTGCCCAAATCTAACCAACTGCCATCTGAGTTCAAAGGCAGACAGCTTGTCTGTTCATTGTCCAAATCTCTGTGCAGCTCCTGCTCCATGTTGGAGCTCACAGTGTCCAATCCACCTCAAGTCACTCACAGTTTCTATCCCTGGGAAGAAAAAACTTAACAGAGCCACAACATCTACATACATCAAGCTTAGCAGAATTACAATATTCACACACATAGTCAGCACTATCATCTCAATTTACTTTCTGCCTGTGAAATCAACATAGACTCAAAACAGACAAAGTACCAACACCCCAGTTATCCTTCCTCTGGCAGCTCTGGCTGGCCCTTGAAAGTCCTTGG
Organism: Pseudocheirus occidentalis; assembly: GCA_028646575.1. NCBI lineage: Eukaryota > Metazoa > Chordata > Mammalia > Diprotodontia > Pseudocheiridae > Pseudocheirus > Pseudocheirus occidentalis. The sequence continues at coordinate 92,289,210 of CM053600.1, forward strand.
CAGCTCTAGCTGGCTCTTGGAAGCTCTCAGCAGGAGTTTGGCTGGCTCTCAAAGTTCCTCTGCCACCACAAGTTCTGCTGTCAAATCAAAATTACTTTCTCCAGCCTCCACACTACTTGCCCTGAGAAATTTTGTCTCCTTCTCAATTCTCATCTCAGTTCTTAATTCTCATTTCAGTCTTCAGTGCAGTAGTAACAGTCCAGCCTCCAGATGCTAGCTGAGAGAAACTCTCTCTCTCTCTCTCTCTCTCTCTCTCTCTCTCTCTCTCTCTCTCTCTCTCTCTCTCTCTCTCTCTCTTTCTCCTCAGTAGGGCTCTGTCTCCACTCTACATGCCCCAAGAAATTATGACTCTCCCAGCTGGGGCTTTTCTTTATATACAGTATTAGCTCCTCCCTTTTCAGCACCTTCCTGTTATGTCAGCAACAGGGGTTCATACCTTCTGTTTCTTCCCAGAGGCTTAATTTGAAACTAAGTGCTAAGTACCTGTTAGCTTGGCAATACAAAAGGATCTTCAAATTTCATCACTATTACAATCGTTTGTTTCTCTGTAGGTGGATAGTATCTTCCTTCATAAGTCCAACTCTTTTCATATTTTTCTAAATCCACCAGCTCATCATTTCCTACAACACAACAATATTCTAATAAAATAACATTCTGTCTGGGAGATTATGTATGAGAGGTTTTTCCCAATTTTGTGCAGTCCCTCTATTCTTGGCTATATATGTTTTATTTATGTGAGAAATTATTCATTTAAAATCATCAAAATTATCCATTTTAAACTTCAACACTGCTCTCACTCTATAATATGGTTTAAGGTCTGATATTACCAAATCTAGTTCCTTCATAGTGTTTTGCCCTGGTTTCCTTGAAGTTCCTGACCCTCTGCTCTTCCAAATGAACCATATTATTATTTTTTTCTGACTCAGTAAGATAATTTTTGGTAATTTAATTGGGATGGCATTACATAAATAGATTAGTTAGGTAAAATTGTCATTTTATTATATTAGCTTTAACTACCCATGCATAATAAATATTACTTAAATTACTTAGATCTAACCTTATTTATAGTTTTTCTAAAGGCATAAAAGAGGCTTATGGATTTTTGCTCATCATAGGGTACATATTTGAACAAATGATTGAATGAACTTAATAATTAACATGGTTGCATGTCTCAGTGACTCAGAATCTAATCTGTTATACCCGCCTACATCTCTAGGGAGGGAGGTGTTGCATAAGTATTGATAAAGGTTACTCCAGGTCTCTATTAAAGATTCCTGAACTTGTGGTGTTGTTCCATTAATTTACAAGAAGTATAAAGAAGGATGGGCAGATAGTAAATGGATCAAGAATATATCCAAAGAAAGGAGAAATATTCCCAAATATGAGAGAAACCGTGTGATTCCATAATTTCTCATGGGAAAATGCCTTGAAGAAAAAAAAGTAACTTCTAATATTTACTAATGGGAAACCTATATATTTAGAGGCCAGTTTGTAAGTGTTACCTGCTGTATATAACAGGAGAGCCTTAGAGATTAGGCCTCTGATTTCATTAGCATCTGGAACACCCAGCTGAGAAAAAGCTTTCCAACAGTGCAAGTTAACACCTTCTTTACAACTTAGAATTTTAAAACATTTGCCTAGAGCACTGAGGGGTTGTTGTGTACCCATAGTCACAGAGTCAGTATGTGTTATAAACAAGATTTAAACTTGGATCTTCCTGGCTTTCTGGACAAAGCCAATGTCTTGACTCTCTGTTGCTCTGTCTTTCTATCTGCCAGTGTCTGTTTCTCTGTCTTTCTCTCTCTCTGTCTCTGTCTCCCCCATCCCCATATGGTAGGAAGAACTTTCTTTTTTGGGTCTTCAATAGGTGTAGCTAAAGCAGCTGCAGAGGTGGCTCCAACATCATCTTTGGCATGAAGGCTTTCTTAATTGCACCCTACCCGCAACTGTTAGTTTCTTTCCTCACAAATGATGTTGTAGAAATTTATATCTGTCTACTTTATATTTTTGTCGTATATATGTACTTGTTTTCTCCCATATAGGGTTCCTTCCTCAGGTTTCATTCTTTGCACTTGTATCCCCAGGGATAAGCACAGTTTCTGGTATATAATTAAGCCCTTAAAAAACCTAATGCTTGTTTATTGATTGATTGATTGATTGCTGACATGAAGCATGGAAGCAAAAGAAGATTTAATCACTGGTGACAAATACACCAAAGAATGAAGTGAAAAGGAGGAATTGTGATCATTGCTTTTAATACAGTTCTTCATGTTATGGTGACCCCAACCATAAAATTATTTTCATTGCTACTTCATAACTGTAATTTTGCCACTGTTATGAATCATAATGTAAACATCTGATATGCAGGATATATTTTCATTGTTACAAATTAGACATAACCCACAGGTTGAGAACTACTGCTTTAGAGCATAACTATAGGATTTTTTCCCTTATCTGATCCTGTGAATGACCAATCAGTCTAAAAAGTTCTTAGATAAGTCTCTAGATAAATGTACAACCCACGAAGACCCTAAGTATATATTCTGCCCTCCGTGACATAATGTATTTGAGAAGAGTATGTATCATATGGGGAAGGGGGGTAGGAATGGAATCAATAAAACTATGAACAAAACCCAGATGGCTATTTCTCCACTGTACAACAAATCATTCAGTTCCTAAGAAGCTTTAATAAGGTGGAAATTTATATAGCCAAAACAGGACAACCTCTAAAGAGCCCAAGAAGAATCTTGACTGCAGTCTGTTTTCATAAACAGATCAGTCAGCTCAATAAATGTCCACTTAGTTATCCTACCCTCACCAAAGCTAGCACCTAAGACAGAATCTATGACTATGGACATTGGTAAATTCTATTATTCAAATCACAAGAATAATAGAAGGATTAGATTTCTCTTAATTTCCCATTAAAAGATGGTCACCAAAAATATGAAAAATCTAAAGGAAAATTAACTTAATGAAAATTAATATCTATTGTTTCTTAATATTTGAAGAGCTTCTTTTTATTGTGAACATAAGAGATTTTTGTCCTCAGTTCTTTTGGTTATTAAATAAAGACCAGCTGTTTGAAGGATTACTTTCACTCTACTCTGAAATTCAGAATATATATGTGTAGGATAATATTTGCAAAGTCTAAGTTAATATAGTAAAATAACACATTTATGAAGTATACAAAGTCATTTATGAGCTCAGTATGGAGGGAAGCAGAGTAGTATAATGGAAAGAACAGAAACAGAGGATCTGGGCTTAATTGCTAGCTCTGCTGCTTACAAATTATATGGAGAAATTATTTTAGTTCTCCAGGCCCCCATTTTTTTATCTACCATTCTCTCAAAAGATGAGTTAACAAAAGACACAATTTTCAAAAGCAGAAAGGCACATTACTGTCTGAAAATGTATTCAAAATCAGTAATAATCATAACAAAACAAATATTTTTAAAAATTAAATGTAAGGGTTTATTATTGAGCAACTTGACTAATGGATTGACTGATTCTTACAAATTCAAATAATGCAATAGGTAAAATAGTTCGTAGAAAACAAAGCCTTATATAAATATGTTGGGTCATTGACAGAAGAGATTTTATCCTATACTTCTATATATCTATTTCAGTAACTTGGCTATAAATAGGAACTTCAAATTTCATTTCCCGTGGGATAAGAATGTGGGGACATTGTCATGTCCATAAACACCAACAACACAAGAATAGAAACAATGTTCATAACAGTGATTTTGAACCTCGCAACATTTTCTTTTTCTCTCCCCTCTAAAAAAAAATCACTTGCCAAATTATCATTTGTATATACAACAGTATTCACTTCATCATTGGCACCACAAAAAGCACATCTTGGTATTTCTTATAACCTGTTTTTTTCTATTATCAATTGTTTTTTATCATCATAACACTAAAATTCATTTCTAGTTTTCACTAATAATTGATTTTGCTGTTGTTTTCTCCATAGAACATATTTAAGTAGTTCCCTGCATTTTTGGCAGGTTGGTGTCAGAGTGGATAAAGTATTGGTTCAGAGAGAGGAAGATCCAAGTTCAAATCAGACATTCATTTCTCTCAGGTTGAGTTGTAAAAATGCAAATAATAATAGCATCTAACTCTCAAGGCTATTGTATGGATGAGATGAGATAACAAATATTACATAAAGTGTTTTATAAATACTAGTTATTATTCTAGGTATTAAAACAGAAATATAGCCTCATTTTACTATTTGGTATCATTCAACCATATCAGAAGGTTTAATGTCTATGATAACACATAGTAAAAGAAACTAAATAGATCATTTATTGAAGGGTAGGTAATTATTACATTTTCTCCACTTAAATATAGAGAACTTGGTTGCTATTGATACTTACATGAATTTTCAGTTTTATTTAGACTACATCTCATAGCCTCAAATACCTTATTTAAGGAAAAGTAAATTTTCTGTTTTATATCATACCATATGCACCATCTCTACTTTCTTACTGTATCATCATCTTAAGGTATCAGTATCCAAAACTGAATGCTCATGATTATATATGGTATGTCCTATTTTGAAAAGTATCATCTTAAGTAATGAATGCTTATAATTGTAGCAGTTGAGTTTTTAAGCAAAAGTTAGGCATGAATGGTTTGCCTGTTGGAATACTTGTTTTACTGAGGAAGTTTGTTGTCTATTAAAGAAAATGAAGCCTTAGGATATGTCTTTGCTCCAGTATAAAAGATATAATATTCATGAAAACCAAAGGGGCAACATTTTCCCAAACAAAAGAAAAATCCATATACATTCAGAGAGCAATGTAAACTGCTCACTGGTCAGCAAAATAATTCTCTGTACTATATTTACAAAACTGACCTATTCTCATAATGCTTATAAAAATCAACATTAAAAATGAATTCAAATATTTTCTTTTCAGAGACAGTCCTTCATAAATGTGAATATTTTAAAATTTATTTTTACTTACTTTTTCCATAATATACATTACTAAAAACACTATTCGTATCATGCGTTTTTAAGATGAATGAACAAGGCCCCAGTATAGCATTTTAGGACTTTAACAAAATCAATAAAAGCTGCCATCTGGTTCTGAAAATAATATTTCTCAGTTTTTACTTTGCTGAGTTCTGTAAGAAATATGGCTATTGCCCAGTTTAATTGATATAACATTCTGTTGCTCATGTTTCATGTAATTGAAAACAGGATAAGCATTGATAATTGAAGCAAAGAAATAAACTAAAGAAACCTAATTTTTTCCCATCAGAAAAGAACCAAAGAAAAAAATCAAATACACTTTTAAATTTTGATCAATCAAGGACAAAAGAAAGGAATAGCAATCAAAAACATTCATAGACTAGAGTAAGCTACAGTGGAAACATCTGAAACCATTTTTTACTTTAAGACCCCAATACTTCATTAGCTAGATGAAGAGTGAAGTCTGAATATATTAGCTGATCAACTGGGGCCTCTCAGTAAATGTCGATTTTTATTTATGTAGTATACAAAATCCTTTAATGTCTACTAATTTTTTTCATCACTCTTTGTTGCTATTTCCACTCTTAATTTCTCCTCAAATGCCAACCAAACATAACTATAATGACCTGAATCCTATTGAGATGAAAGTGGGGGTGGGGGTGAGAAGAGGAGGAATGAATAATAATAGTTATATAGCTCTTTAAGGTGTACAAAAAACTTTCCTTACAGAACCCTGTGAACTGAGTAGTATAAGTATTACCCTAATTTTTGAAACAAAAAAAATGAATTTCAGAAAAGTAAAGTGATTTCTGTAAGGTCACACAACTAGTAAATAAATGTCAGAGCCAGGATTCAAAATGAGGTCTCTCCTAATTCCAAGTCCAGTAATTTTTTTCCATGCCACACTAAATCTCATTAAACGTTTTTTCTTCAAGGTAAACTATTATTCTATAACCAATAAGTAAGCTTATAGGTTCAGAGAGTTGAAACTGGAGGGTATGCTGAGAAAACTGAGATACAGAAAGGTTAAGTGGTTTTCCCAAAGTCACGCAACTAGTAAAATGGCTGAGGCAGGATTTGAACCCTTCTAATTTGCTAGATGTAAATTACATGTAAAAACAATTTTAACATTATTTTTTTTTAAATTTTGAGTTCTTAATTCTCTTTCTTCCTCCCTCCTTTCCCTTACTCCCTCATTGAGACAGTGAGTTCATAAATTACACATGTGTTGTCATGCAAAACATATTTATAAAAGAAAACATAGACCAAAAGAAAAAGAAAGATTAAGAAAATTTTAAAAAATAAGTATGCTTCAATCTGTATTCAGACTTCATGAGTACTTTCTCTGGAGGTAGATATTATTTTTCATCCTAAGTCCTTTTGAATTCAGGTCTTTTAAGTTCCAAGTCTAAATCCTCATTGGCTACACCAAGATGATCCTGTAATAATCACAGAAAAGATTTGAGAGAGAACATGAAAATATTATCCATGTGAACCTTGTAAACTACTTTCTCATTTACCCAAGCAACTCTTCAAGAGTATAAGCTATAGTATAGTGGCCTTTTCTTCTCCAGGATTGCTCTATATTCATGAAATCAGAGATCAAGACAAATTCGGGATAGGGAACCAGAATGGGAATGGAAAGAGGAAAAGAAAAAAGTTAAATTCTTGTTCCAGAGGACTGAGAAAGAAACACTATTCTCTTAATAAAAGCTGGTAGACTATGATTGCAAAGTATTGTCTACACTTTTAGATAAGATGTCAATGTTTGGCTTTACTGTTTTACTTTGTTATAAGGAAAGAATCATGTGATGGAGCAAGGAAGTGGCTATTAAAACATATAGAAAACATTTTTAAAAGAATTATTATTGGGTCATATTTAATTTGTGATCTACTATAACCCTAAGTTAGGGTTGTTTTGTATTTTGGTCACAAGGGTAAAAAAAAAATTGAAGGGGACCCAAAAGACAATAGGACTTTATCCAGAGTGGATATGTAAGTAGGCTGTAGCATATTACTATCAATGTTTTGGGTGAAACAAATCATTTTTTAAATAATCAAAGAAATTTGAGATTTTTAAAAGCCAAAGAAATGCATGATCAGAAAAAGGGGCAGGAGGCTTATAGAATGAAAGTGAAGGATGATATATGGGTAACTCTAGAGTTACACTGGCATCCACAAAATACTAAAAGACATAGAATGCCAATAGCCTATTGGATGGATAGTATGATAAATGTTGAACTAGAAAGGACCTCTGAGCTTATTTAACTTAATTAATTATTTTACAGATAAGAAAACCAAGGTCTAGAGAAAAGTGACTTTCCCAAGGTCACACAGATAGTAAATAGGACAGAAAGTATTGTAACCTATATCTATACACTCCTAATGCAATGTTATTTCCAGAGTACCATGCAATAGTCATTTTATGAAAGGACATAAACAAGAATTACATAGAATGAGAAGATATGTAAAGGTAATAATATCCATTAGTGGAAGAAAATCATCAACAAGATTGTAAATTATCCTTCATATCATGATTACACTATTTTTTTCCATTCTAAGCCCCATTCTAGAGTCACTATACTGGCTTTAATTAAATTTCCCCTGATTTATAAGTATATTATATATTGTATTTATATTGGTATTGAGTAGGGTTTTTACCCCAAATCCTTTCAAATGCAAGCATGTTAGTAATGATGCTGAAATTGGGGCTATTGACAAACTCAATAAAGACATCCTCCATTACATTTCCTATATATTCAAAAAATATAAAATTTTACTAGAATATGTTTTTCTTGATAAAAACAGATGTCAGTACTCTGACAAATTATTAGGACAAGTTTCAATGATCAGAACCATGATCAATGGGTGAAAATTGGGAGGAAGATTTCATTTCAATATAAAGAATCTTCTAAAAATGAAATAGAGATAAGGCCTAAAAGTATAATTTCATTGACCTTGGAAGCTCCGTCTATCAATTTATATGAGCACTTTCTCTGAAATTTATAGACTTAGTGTCAAATTGCCTAGACATTGAGAAGTTAAATGTCTTGTTGATGATCACAAAGACAGCATGAGGCAGGGGGACTTGAATCAAGTTCTTCCTGGCTCTACTTTCTTATTTGCCCAAGAAACTATCTGAGAGTGTAAGCCATAGTATAGTGGCCATTTCTTCACCAATTCTTAACCCACTACATCACATCTCTTGTCTATTGGGGCATATAATGGAAATTAGGGTAAAATAAGTCTAGAAACAAAGGCTGGAAATAGATTAACTGGATATCTCAATGCATCTGCTGTTTCACTGATATGAGAGTTCCCTCCAATGGTGCAGATCTCACTCTGGCAATTGATTTATATTGAAAAAATTTCCTTAGGAAATGCTGAGTCTATTCCTTTATCCATTTTCTATTTTTGGCAGCAACAGTTTCTTTAAGTAGATCTGCATTGCCTGAATTGTACAAAATATCTTCGCGTTTTGATTATTTTTTTCTAATTTAATATTGATTTTTATCATTATTATAACAAGTTGATGACCTGACTCTACATTGCTGATTGACAAATGACCCACTCCCATGGAAATAACCAATCTTTAATGTTATCACTCGTTTATTTTTTAATTATATTCACTCTTCATCATGTCCAGCATTTCTCAGCCCTTTTCTTAAAAAAATCGTATAGCTGGGCAGGATACTTGAGAAGGTTGAGACTAATTGATTACTTGAGTTTTGGAGTTCTGAATTGCAGTATGGTTAAAACCATTAGGATGTGTGCACTAAGACTGACACAAATATGTTTGAGCAACCAGGAATCCAAGGTTACAAGACAGGATCGGTGAATCAACCCAGTTCAGAAAAACAGAGCTGGTTAAAAAGCTTTTCTATTGATCAGTTTTGGAATCAGTCCTGTGAGTAGCTGGTGAATCTCTAGCTGGGATTGGGGGTGGGGGAGAGTGGAGAAAGAGAGAGATGGAGACAGAGAGTGCACTAACAACTAGGGGGATTAGGAATAGATTCCCATCAGAGGATGGTAGGGGCAGCTAGGTGGCACATTGGAATAGAGTACCAGACCTGGAGTCAGGAAGACTTTTTCCTGAGTTCAAATCTGGTCTCAGACACTTAATTGCTCTGTGACCCTGGGCAAGTCATGTAACCATGTTTGCCTCCGTTTTCTTATCTGTAAAATGAGCTCATGAAGGAAATGACAAACCACTCTAGTATCTTTGCCAAGAAAAACCTAAATAGGGTCACAAAGAGTCAGACATGACTGAAAAATATCTGAACAAGAAGAGCAGAACAAGATGAGCAGAGATTGGAAATCAAGAGACCCTAAGAAACAGGGGAGCTGGGGCAGGGGGAGCAGGAGAGAAAGAGAAGAGGCACGGGCAGGGAGGGTAGGGTAAGAATAAAATCCAGCCAAGGAGGACAAGGCCTTACAAAGACACAGAGGTGGGAAATTGAGTGCTGAAGTTAGAATGTCTAAAAATAATAAGCCCGGGAATGTAGACTAGAATAATTTGATGAAAATATCTAAATGTCAAGCTGAGGTTGTATTTTTATCGTACAGATATTAGGGAGTTTTTGAGGGTCTTTGATCAGAGTAGCAACATAGCTTAGCTCAAATACCACCTTTTTCATGTGACTCTCTTCCTGGATTCTCCAACTTCTGGTCCCTCATTGAATTTTTCTGTCTCTCCCATGTCATTTATACCAACGTTGAGTTAGATTTAACTTGCATACTTATATTATTCTAATTCTTATATTGTAAATTCCTTATGACCAAGAGCCATCACTCATCTTTGTATGTCTTAACAGCATTTAACACAACAAATCATAGGCATACATACATACATACACACATACACATCTGTGTGTATATCTATCATCCATCTATAGAATGACTAGTCTCTTAACCATGGTACAAATGCAATTTCCATATAGAATTTTAAAGCCTGAAGAAAACTTAAAGGCTACCTTCTTTAAATTGTTCATATTAGAGATGAAGAACTAAAGTAGGAATGGTAGAGATAGCTTTTAATTGGAAAGGCACTGGGTGTACAGAAAAGTGTGGGGACCCTGGAGTCAGACAACTGGGTTCAAATTATCTCAGATAACCTTATTAGCTGTGTGAAGATGGGAAAGTAATTTAATATCTCAGAACCATTTCCACACATGTAAAATACTTAAACTACCCTCCTCATATGACTGTGGTGAGAAAAGTGCTTTGCAGACATTAAAATTGTATATTAAAATATTGTATGTTAATGTTAGCTTTTGATATTAATGGTGATAATATTATTAACAGTAGTATTTTTATTAAAGGAAAGGACACAAGTTTGGAAGACAAGAGACCTAGATTCTGTCCTAAATTTGGCACTAACTAGCCATTTGACTTGGTCATCCTGAGATGTTTCATGAACTGTAAACATATATACATATATATATATATATATGTATATATATATATATACTTTAATTTTTCCTGTCTTTATCTCACCTTAAAGATTATAATGTAACCTTACCAAAGAGAAGTACCACGCATGATAAAATTATTCTTTTGTATATTTCATACTGCACAGCAAAGAATCATGTGTATGTTAGAACACTTTTTTTCATTTAAAGACATAAAAAACACTTTTTTTCCATTTAATTAACTATTTCTGGAAAATTTATTGATTTATTAAACAGGACACAGTCAACTTTCCTCTCTATGGCTCTGTATAAAAAATTTTCATGATGCTAGGGTCACTACAGGAAATATTTGAGATGAACAGCACTCTAAGCATTACATTCAGATGAGATCTAAAGTAGTTTGTTGACTTTGGCCTTGCCATGTTCAGTTTTGCTATGATAAGTTTACAAATGTTATACATAAAATACTCTACTATTATACTTTGCAGCTGAAGTTAGTATAACTTTATATAAGTTAGCATAATAGATATAATGATAGATGGAACAATTGGGCTTACATAAAGATATGCTTCATGGACTGAAATATGGAATGATTACTTCTGCTTTTAAGCTCCAGTCTTTCAGAACAAGGAAATTAGTGTCATTGAATTGGATAAGTATGATGCAGTTTTAAAAATCCAAAAGACATACAGAAAGGTTGTTTTTTCTATATTTTATGTTAAGAACTGTGATAGGCATTTCTTTGTGATTTCCAAATTAATTACTGAATGTAAATAATGAATTGATTATTAAGACTATGAGACTAATTAAATGGACCTAATTCCAAGTAAATACAGTTTAATGTAATTAAGAGTCCCAGCTTCCGAAATAGTCATAGTATCTGGTATGAAAGGTTTATTGATTCAGAGGGGGGAAAAACACTTCATCACATAATGAGAAGTGAATTTTAAAAATGAAACAAAGCTAAGTACTGAAAATATTGTGAAAATTTTGTTGAGCCTGGCTTCAAAATTTTAGTTTTCATTTTGTTGACAGACTTGGATGAAATATATTTCAGAGTATTGAAACAGCTTTAGGGTACTGTTGCAAAGCTAATGTTTATAATATTAGGGATACTATTAAACAGATGCAAACAAATGAAAAAATAGAAGACAATGTGAAATATCTCCTTGAAAAAACCACTGACCTGGAAAATAGATCCAGGACAGACAATTTAGAAATTATTGGACTACCTGAAAGCCATGATCAGCAAAAGAACCTATAAATCATCATTCAAGAAATTCTCAAGGAAAATTGCCCTGATATTTTAGAGCCAGAGAATTTGAAAGAATTCACCAATCACCTCTTTAAAAAGATACCCAAAAGAAAAATCCTAGGAATGTTATAGCCAGGTTCCAGTGTTCCCATATCAAAGAGAAAATATTACAAGCTGCTAAGAAGAAACAATTTGAATACTATTGAAACCCAATTAGGATAACGCTGCATCTAGCAGTTTCCACTTTAAAGGATTGAAGGGCATGGAATATGATATTCCAGAGATCAAGGGAGCTAAGATTAAAACCAAGAATCTCCTACCCAGAAAAATTGAATATATTGTTCCAGGAGAAATATGGTCATTCAATGAGTTGGAGGACTTTCAAGCATTCTTGATGAAAAAACCAAAATTGAATAGAAAATTTGACATTCAAATACAAGAAGTAAGAGAATCATAAAAAGGTAAACATGGAGAAGAATTCATAAGGAACTTATCAAAGTTGAACTATTTATATGCCAACATGGAAAAACTATAATTGTAACTTTTAAAACTTTTCTCAGTATGAGGATAGGTGAAGGGAATATAAATGTGTATATGTATATGTCTTATGCATGTAAATGTATATGTATGTATATGTACATATATATGTCTATATAGGATGGTATATATGAGTATGAATACATATGTGAGTGTGTGTGTATATATGTACATAGACAGAGGGCACAGGGTCAATTGAATAGGAAGGGATGATATTTTAAAAGGTGAAATTGATGGGAGGGAGAGGAATAGAATGAGAGGGTTAGAACTGGGTTAATCATTTCATATAGAAGAAGCAAGGGATAACTGTTACAATAGAAGGGAAGAAATGGGTGATGAGGAAGGAAGGGAAAGAATATATAACTTAAAGTTCTAAAATCAAATGTTAAATATATACATATGTGTGTGTATATTATTATCTATATGCAACTGGGTAATAAGACATACAGGCACTGGGATAGGGAGATCCATCTTGCCCTACCAGAATGTCAGACAGGTAATGGAGGAGGATATAGAAGAGAGCAGGTTGGGGGAGAGGATATACAGTGGGATCACTATTTTGGGGTGGTGGGTAGGGGAAAGATGGGGAGAAAATTTGTAACTCAAAATCCTGTGGAAATGAATGATGTAAACTAAAAATAAATAAAAATAAATAAATAAATAAGAGGAAAGACCCCTTCCCTCCCCCCCCCCCGGCTGGAGAGAATGATTTTGATTTTGAAAACCTGGATGGAGTGATTTTAATTCTAGGAACCAAATGAAACTTCTGCTGTGTCTGAGGGCCAGCTGGAGCTGCCAGAAGACTGAGGAAGCATGACTGTGATGCTGGTACTTGGTATGAACCTATTGGTGGCTTTGTTAAGCCTTGTCTTCCCAGGAATATAGACTATGAAGGATTTGAGATGGACTGGACACTGTGAGTTCTGGTGTGGGACAGAGAGCTGGACAAGGACCTGGGAGCTGTCTGCCTTTGAACCCAAGGGACAGTTTGGTGAATCCAAGTAGGATCTGGGCCCATGGAAGGGGATCCAGGGAATCTGAGAAACCACCCCTAGTCAAGCTGAAAGAAGACTTTACTTGAATACTGTTTAATCACTGAGAAATTCCAAATTTACTAGTACGTTAGAGGTGGACGGTCTGTTATTTTCTGATGATTGAATAGTGAATGATGAAGGATGATTGAATGATTGCATTGATTGGCTAAATGACTGTACTTAGTAAATGATGACTGAATAAGTGACAGATTGAGTTAACTTAGTGTGCCTCATGAGTGAAGAACTTTGACTATTGTATTTTGTGTGCCTTAAGGAGGCAAATCTCCTTACGGATGATTGAGTTACTAAATGATTGTCTTTTGCTGAAAACTTTGTGACCACTGTGGGAAAAAGCACGTGCCCATTTTCTGTTGTAAATGTTATATTTTGATTTTCTGTGATATGTTGTAACATTTTGAATGCTATACTTTGATTTATTGTTAATGTTTTTCTTTGATTTGTTATGGAATAAATAGAGTGTTCACTATACTGTGTAATCAGAATCTTAACAGCTGTTCACAGTAGCATTCTTCTGGAATTCTGCTTGTGCTTGGCTTTTCAGGAAGTTGCATGAGCTATTAAGAGGTGACACGATCTACTCAAGGTCATACAATCTGCATGTATCAGCACTGAGACTTTAAACCAGGTATTCCTGACTTTAGGACTCTTAGAATAACTCTCTATACTCTACCTCACATTGTTCTTCAGGAGAATAACAGCTGTCTTCAAATAATTGTGATGATTATGTAGCTCTAGAGGATAGAACTAGTATGAGTACCAGTAGTTGAAAGTTACAGAAGCAAACTTAAACTCAATACAAGGAAAACACTTCTAAAAAGGTAGAGCTGACCAAAAATGTACACTGATTCCTCCCTTCAAGAGCAAGTTCTTTCTATGGGAGTTTTCAAGAGAAATCTGGGTAACCACTCAACAGAGATGTCATGACAGAGAAAAAAATGATGAAGAGAACTCTAGATTATTTTCCAAAGCTAAGATTCCTTTCAAAAGTTAAGATTTCTCAAAAAGATGTTTGTATACATTTCTACCTCAAAGCCTCTAATGCCAAGCAAAGGCAACTTCCAAGATTCAGAACACAAGCATAGTAACTCTCCATTTATTCAGTGACATATTAAGGCAAAACATTCACAGAAAAGAGAAAATCAAAATACAACTTTCACCATGTATAATTCAATAATTTAGTAAGTCCTCAATTCAATCACAAAGTACTAAGGTCCAAGTACTACTCCACCCCTGGACAGTACATTCATTCAGTCAATCACAAAGTCTTCTCTCTATTCAACTGGAAATTAGTTTCTAATTATAAATAAAGGACATTCATTTGGTCAGTCACAGAGCACAAAAATCAAAGTGCTCCACTCCTGGATCACAACTGAATTACAATTATCATCAGTTACCCCCAAGCACTTTCTCAAACGGACAATGGAGAGCACAAAGGCCATCTACTCCTAAGTCACAACAAGGTTACCATCACAGCATTCAATACTCAAGGAGAGGTCTTTTCTTCATGTTGACCTGAGGCAAGTTGTCAGCAGTCTCTGTTCCTAAAGAGACAATGCTTAACAAAGCCACAGTATACATTGCCAGCGTCCTCATCAATTCACTCTCTGCCTGCTGAACAGTCTCAGGATCCCTGAAACTATCAGCAAGTTCCTCTTCCAGGATTTCTATAAACATACAACAAGAAAATCCTCCTTCAGGGCTTCTGAACCAACATCAAAGTTCTCTCTTGCAACAACAGCACTGTCATCTACCAGCAAATGAATCTGGCAAAATAAAATCAAAACAAATAGAAAGAATACCAGCACCACAGTCATGCCTCCTCAGTTCTTGGCAGCTCCAAGAAGCAGCTTTCAAAAATCCTGGGCAGCTCCAACTGGCCCTCAGCAGTCTGGGTGGCTTTAGCTAGCAGTTCTCTCTCTCAGCAAC
Organism: Pseudocheirus occidentalis; assembly: GCA_028646575.1. Classification (NCBI taxonomy): domain Eukaryota; kingdom Metazoa; phylum Chordata; class Mammalia; order Diprotodontia; family Pseudocheiridae; genus Pseudocheirus; species Pseudocheirus occidentalis. Next base: position 92,304,375 of record CM053600.1, read on the forward strand.
TCTGACCCTCAGCAATTCTCTTTTCTCTCCATCTCCAAAATGCTGCTCCCCAAAATTTCTTCTGGCATCTCTCTGCTTGGGTCTCTCTCTAAATCCACTGCACCAGCTCCTTCCACTTCATCTCTCTCTCTCTCTTTTCATATTAACAAGTCCATCCCACAAGTGGGATTCACAAGCTCTGGGTTTCACCACTCAACACAAAAGCCAAGCCAATACAGGGGGATCTTTAAATTCCATTACCATTACAAAACCTGAAAAGTTAAGGCTCACATTGGAGTACAATATTTCAAATAAAAAGTCATCTTTTCCTGATGTTTAGCTTTTTTGCTCTTGTTTTATGTTTGGTCATTTTGAACACCAGTGGAAATAATCAATCAGAAGATAGATACATTGATTTTTTTAATGATTATTTTATCTTCTCCTGCCCTATATGGAAAACCAGTGAAGCTGTTAATAGTTTTTTTAGTGACAATGTAAATAAAAGAGATAGTATTAATGACATTTGGAACCCAGCTTAAGTAATAGTTTTTCTAACCTATGGATAATGCTTTAAGAGGACCCTTAAAATGGTAAGTGATTCCTTAATCCAATATCATATTACCATAGGATAAATACCATTTTCCCCATCTGCATTTTTATTTACACAAAAACTATTTTAAATGTTGTTATTATTACTGTTCTGGAGTAAATTCTCACAAGTGCACAATAAACCTTGGTAGAGTTAGTTGTGTTTATTTTCCCCATATATTTGTATATAACTAGTGGATATACACATAGGAGAAAGAGAATTATAACATACACATAACCTTGATTGGGGAAATAAAATAAGGTATATATCACACATGATTGTTCAGATGACCTACTGCCCTCAGGTTTTTCTGGATGCCCAGAAATACTTTGTATTACCTGATTTCATATCACCTCTTCATGCTTAAACTTTGATGTATTATTGGTTCATATGGGGGAGTTTGGAATTCCTGGTTTTTACATATGATGGGCTACTTTGCTAATGAGTTGTAATGCCATGCACAAGCAGATTCCCAAAAGAATACTACTGTGAACAGCTTTTAAGATTCAGATTACACAGTAATAGTAAACACTCTCTTTATTCCATTACAAATCAAGGTTCAGTACAATATTGACAATATAATGTTCATAACATTATGTCTTATCACAGAAAGTCACACTATAGTGTGTATAACAGCTTAACATTAGAATGGCCACACAGTTTTCACTACAATGGTCACAATATTTAGAACAAAGAACAAAAGAATTATCATCTGGTTTTCCTAAGGAGGAAACCCTCCTTACTTAATCATTCAGTTAATTCACAATGCAATAATCAAACTTCCACTCATGGGGCAACCATTGACTTAATTAGTCACCAATCTAGATTCCTGATTACTAAATATCATTAATCACTAATTCAGTCATTAGAAAACCACACAAACTCTATACCCCTTGGTGTCCTACAAACCTCAGTTTCGTCCAGCGGGAGGCCTTTTCTTTATCTTGACTCTGGGTGGTCTCTCTGATTCCCTGGATCCCCTTCCATGGTCCCAGGTCCCTCCTGAATCCACCAAACAGTCACCTGGATTCAGAAGCAGACAGCTGCCAGGTTCTCATCCAGTCCTCAGAGGTAGACTCCCAAGTCGTTGTCCAGTCCTAGGGCAGTCCCTGGCACACACTGAAGTTCACAGGGTCCAGCACATCTCAAATCCTTCACCACTTCCCTTGGCTGGAACTCAAGGATCAGCAAGGCCACAAACAAAGTCTTATCCTGGTCATGCTTCTTCAGTACTCTAGTAGATCACCTGGCCCTAGAACCCAAAAGGAACATCAGCCTTCTGGGTGGCCTTCACCAGATTCTGATCTCAGGAAAACTCCATCTCTTTTCTCAATCAGCTTCCA
>CM053600.1:92306785-92340936 GCA_028646575.1 Pseudocheirus occidentalis
AAATTAAAAAAAAAGCATGGCACTATGTTCTATGATGTTCAAGACTAGCCAACTGGATTAATTCTAAAGCCTCAGTGTACAGAAGGTTCTGCTTCTTAGCACAGGAACACTGAAATATTAGTGACTGAAAGCTCTGGTATGTAGAGCACAAATTATTTTGGAAAATACCATTGCTTTCTTTTTGAAACTAAAAAGGGGAAAGCTTTTTACAGGCTCTGGGAACCCCCTTAAGTTCTCCTAGAATCTTCCTACATGAGGCATTTGCCTGAGGCCCATCAGCCTTTCATTATAGCTCTGCCTAATTCTCTGTTACTAGCCTAGCCCTCCATGTCCAGCTACACCCCCACCCTTGATCCTCCCAAAATATCTATGACCAAATCTGTTACCTTTAAACTAGCCTAGCCCTCCATTGTCCGTCATCTCTAGGTGGCCTCTAGCTATTTCCCACCCTTAAGCTCTCATTGCTGGAGTCTGACCTTATTGGACTCCTCCTGAAGTTTCTCCCCAAACTCCTCCTCTAGACCACCCCTAGAACCCTCCCTCTGTGTATACACTCCATCTTGCCTCCAGGAGAGCCGAGAATTATCTAGGCCAGACTCACTTTGTGTCAGATTATTCTGGAATGACAAGCATCACAGACACTGCTGACTCCTTAAGAGTCTACCCATTATGGCAAACCTTTAATAAACTTTGCTTTACTTTTGCTGACAGGAGAACTGAGTTGAAGTAATTCAGCAGGATGCAGCGTTATTGGTATTTTGGGGCCTTGCACACCCATAAACCCTTAACCACCATCTTTACCAGGGAGATTTAGCATTGGTGTAATCTAGATGTAGCTCTCATTTTCTTCTCCTATTTTTACCACCCCTGATCTGTTTAGTTTTGAGTCTCTCAAGACCTTTGTCATTACTTTCTAACCAGGAGTAGTAAAAGCTCACGGTTATCCAATCAAAGTCCATTCTGAAGTGTCATCTTCTCTTGCTAAGCTCATTCAATACGTTAGGGGAATATGAACCACAAAGAGAACATGATGTCTGTGTCTCCACTTTTCCCTCTGTCCCCAACAAAAAAAAATCCCTCCTCATGCCTCATATAAATTAGTTTGCAGTTTTTGTAAATACAGTGTAGACTTTAAAAAGTCTGAATATATTAATACCCAGATGTTGCTAAATAAATCATTTTAATTGAATTTCTGAAGACTGGTCTTCCTGTGTTACTTTCATAGAAATGTAAACACTTTCTTAGAGGCAGTCATCTGCAAAACAGTGAAATGTGCTCTTCAATGCAATATATAGGTTGGTCACTGGTCTAAATACCAAAGCCATTCATTAAAAGTTGTCCCAAGGAAAATCAATTGTTTATTTGTTTATGTATTTGCATATTCATTATTTATTTATTTATTTTTGCGTCTGGGGAACTGGGACTGAATGTAAACAGCACCATTTTACTGTGCTTTCTGACTTATCCACAAGTAACCCTTTCAAATATGCATATACTTCTGACGGTTTTTCAGTTTAATAAAGGAAGCACTCCTCTTTTGTTTTGAGAGGTCTGATGCAGTAATATAAGTAGTGGCATTTCTTTCCTTTTCACTAGAATAAGAATAAATAAATGAGGAGTTCAGTAAGCATGTGACCTCCTGCTTAGAAGATGATGTTTGATAGAATTGACAACCTTAAACTGAGGTTCAATTATTCTTCAGGTGGTTCTATTCAGGTCAGAAGAGTTCAGCAGTGGAAAAAAATATGAACATATTGGCAGACATCAAAAACATCTATGCTTTAGTCAGAAGTGAAATGTTTTCAACCTGTTATATCATGGAGAGTACTGTACTTGGCGTTTGAAACTCTTCATTGGAATCTTGAGTATGACACTTCTTGGCAGTGACAGCTTGGCCATGGACATTTGCCCACTGGAATCCTATCTATAAAATGAGCAAAATTATAATACTTCAGCAGGACAGGTTAAGGAAATCTACATTCTCTTTGGAAGGCATATTGGCATAGGGACATGATGACTGACTTCATTCAAACATTTGTATGGGAAAATAATTAAATTTATCCTATATTCTACAGCATAAAACTAGGACCAACGGGTAGAAATTATGGAATAGCATTTTTTGGCTCAGTATAGGGAAAATCTTGAGAATCATAGGTGCTATAATATACAATAGAGTACTTTACAGTGTAATGAGTTTCCAGCCACAAAATCTTCAAGCAGAAGATGAATTAAAAACATGGAGTGATGTTTTAGAGGTGTTCAAATTAATTCGCAAACACTTATTAAATACTTACTATATTTCAAGCATTGAGTTGAGTGCTGGGGATAAAAAGGAAGGCAAAAACAATTTTTGCTCTTAAGTAACATACATTCTAATGAGAGAAATAAGATGTAAATAATAAGGTATATATGCTATATAGAGAGTAGATGAAGATTATATGAAAAGTGAAGGCATTAGTAACTGTAGGGAGCAGGAAAGGCCTTTGGCCAAAGCTGAGATCTTAGCTAAAGCAGCTAAACTAGCTAAGCCAGCCAAAAGAAGGGGTAGACGTGAGAAGGCATGGGGGACAGTTAATACCAAGATTAAGTGATAGGAGATAGAATATCAGATTCAAGGAATAGGAAATAGGCCAGTGTAGCTGGATTCTAGCTTTGCATTCAGATTGTAGTAGATGACATTTGTACATCCCTTCCAATTTTGAGATTCCCTTATTCTATGAAGACAAAAAACTATGGTGTAATTTCTACTCTGTTTCCATTTAAAATGCGATCGTAGTTTTGAAAGCTTTGAAAAACTTTGTAAAGTTAAGAGCACCCTATAACAAGAAAATATTATACAAAATACTTTCATGACCTTGTTTTAAATGGAAAAAGAATGGAAATTATAGAGAAGAGTATTATGTCCTCATAGATTCATGGAATCTCAGAAGTGGAAGGTATTTTGAATTAGTCAATCAAATAATCAATAAAGATTTTATCATCAGAATGTGGTAGCACACATCTATGTTCCTTGATGCTTGGTAGTCTGAAGCTGAGTTTATTGGATCACTTGAGCTCAGGAGTTCTGGGTTGCAGTGGGCTAAAATTGATAGTGCACACACTAAGTCCAGGGTAAGCCCCCTGAAGTGAGGAGCCACCAAGATCTGAAACAAAGTGGATCAAAGGTACTGTTCTGATAAGGAATGGGAATGGGCCTGAGATAGGGAGATCGAGTCCCCTCAAAATGAAATTCTTGCAATTATTAATCACTTATATATCAGGCACTTTGCTAACTCTGGTTAACTAGGGATACAGAAGAAAAAAAAGACAGTTGTTGCCTTCAGAGATATTTCATTCTCTCCTGGGAGAGAATGAGTACACATCTATGTAAATACAAATATATACATATACATATGCAAAATGATAATAATAATGAAAATAATATTGAGTTAACATCTATATAATGCTCTAAGATTTGTAAAGTGTTTTACATATGTTAAATCATTTGACTCTCATGAAAACCCTGTGAGGTAGGTTCTATTATTACCCTCATTTTACAGATGAGGAAACTGAGTCACAGAGAGGATAAGTTGATTGCTCAGGGCTACACAGCTAGTATGTGTCTGAGGCAGGATTTTTTTTAACATAAACTTAAATATTGGAACTTAAATACAAAATTAGAAAGAAATAAAAGCATGTGATGTACATAGCAGAACATGAGAGGATTCAAAATATGTAACAATAAATTTTCGTTTCAAGAAAGCCTATATGATGAATAATAGTCATTGTGGTTAGAATTGTCCATCTTTTCTTTGCTTCCTTGTGAGTTTTCTTTTTTTCTCTGCTCTGACATTTTTACTTTGTTCTTTTTTTTTCTTTTCCCCAAACTTCCCCACCAAAACCACAATAAAGTTTAGATGTTTCTCTATAGCTATAAACACACACACAGATATATACATTCCCAAACCTATTCTACTTCTTTGTCTTTATGTGTATGATCTTTGTTTTTATGTATGTTTATCTCTTGTTTCCTATCCCTCCTGCCTCCTCCACTTTATTTTTACCTACTACTTTGCCCTCCTATGACTTGCCTGCCCCTCCCCACCCCATCCCCCAAGGATCCTTCCCTCATCCTCCCATTCTCATAAATCTAAACACCCTTCTATACCCCTGTTCTCTCACCCTCCACTCTAAAGATCCCTCCCTTGTCCTCTCCCCACTCCCTATGCACCTACCATTTTATTTCTTCTGAATTTAGAAGACTTCCATACTCTTCTAAATATATATGTATTGTTTCCTCTTAGACCCATTCCCGATGAAAGTAGGTTATCAAAACTACCAGCCCTCTTCCTCCCCCATCTAATTCCTATGTATCAATTCTTCTGCTTTTAAGTGGTGATCAATGGATTTTTCCTCTTTCTACTGTCCCACCATGTTTCCAATGCTTCAGGATAATTTTCTTTAATCATTTCTTGTTATTATTGCACCCAGATTATTTTTATGATCATAACTTTCAGTTAATTCAATTATCTTTATATTTTCTTGATCTATTCTCCAAATCTGTTGTTTTTCTTATGTTTAACTTTCTCTTCTATTTTTATTATTCACATTTTGTTGATTCATTTTTTTGATCCCTGATAATTTTACTGACTTCACTTTGCCCAATTCTAATTTTCAAGGTATCATTTTCTTCTTTATGATTCTGGATCTCAGAGTGGCTAGGTGGCAAAGTGAGTAGAGCACTAACCCCGGGAGTCAGAAGTACCTGAGTTCAAATCCAGCCTCAGATATTTAACACAAAGAACTAGTCTTGTGACCTTCGGCAAGTCACTTAATCCCAATTGCCCTCCAAAAAGTAAAACAAAAGTCAAAAAAGATTCTCCTTTTCTAATTTGTTGAATTTCCTTTTTTCCCTTCCTGTTTTTCTTGCATTATTCTTATTTTCTTTTTTAGTTTTTCCTCCATCTCTGTCATTTGATTTTTAAAGTCTTTTTCAAAGTCTTCTATAAATTCTTTTTGGGCAGGTGACCATTTAATATTACTCTTTGGGGCTTTCTTCACTTCAGTTTCCTCCTCTGAAGATGAACTCTGGTCATCTCTGTTCCCATAATAGGTTCCTATAGTTGGAATCTTTTTCCTTTGCCTGTGCATTTTTTTTTTTTGTGGTGATAGCTTAGTTATTTGTAGTCACCTCTAACCTTGGGATATGGGGTATAGTGTCTCTTGCCCCAGATCTTCAGATTTTCCCTTTAGCCTGAAACCAAAGCTAAACCTCCAACTTTCTGTAAGTGCCCACAGCTAGAGGCTTTCTGCCCCACTGCTTCTGCACCCACCCAGCAGGCATATGCTGATTCCTTCTCACCCTGGCCACTCTTCTCAGCAAAGATTCCCTTAATCTTCCCAGGCTCAAATGCCCAATTTCCCTCACTGTCTAGGGGGTAAAAATTCTTGTGACTGGGGCTGAAGCAGCCTCTCAAACCAACTAATACCAGGGCTTGTTGCTTATTGTTTAAGAGGCTAGAAGATGACAGTTAAAATGGAACCTAGCCTGGAGGTGTTTACTCTTCATAGGTACCAAACCTTGTCCTGGGATTTTTCTTCCTGATCTTCTCAAATTGTCCCGGAAGGACCTCAGTTATGCCCCTGTTCCTGTTTATCTCCACCCCACTTTATTCACCCTAAGGTGCTATTTTAACTCTTTTTTTGGGGGAAGATCTTGAAAGCTTGGAATTTTCTGACCTACTCCACCATCTTCCCAGAATCCTCTTGGAGGCAAGATTTTAACTCAAATCTTCCTGATTCCAAGTCCTTACAATCTATCCACTGTGCCATATAGCTTCAGTACGAATAAGGGAAACACTTGGAACTGGGAGGATCAGTTACGGTCTTATGTAGGAGGTGGAAAAAGCTATAAATCAGTGCTTTGTAGACCTTTAGTTTCTTTTTTTGTTCAGAATTTAGAGGTAGATATATTTCTGTGGGTCTCAAAAATAAAATCTTACAAGTTTCTGAATAATCTTTATTTCTATCCTTGTCTTAGGTTTATGTCCTGTGCTTTTCTCCACTGTTACAGTATATTATATCTATTTTCTATGGTGTCTAAAGCCTTTTTAAACATATACCTTGCCCAGCAGTTTTTCAGGGAAAATATGTGTACTTACTATGAGATGGGTGATTTTTTATAAATTGATTATCTTGAACAGAATCATTTTTGGCACACTAATATTTTTTTAAAATTAGCTTTATTGTCTCATTCATGGACTCTAATATTTTTCCAGTAGTATTTGCCACAGTAATGATCATGATTTGCTTTAATACTTTTTTTAAACTATCTCTTGATCTCATAGATGTTTTCAAAATATCTTATTTCCCTTGCCTTCTTCATATGTTATTTTAAGATAATAACGTTTATAGTATGGGGTGTTCAGGGAAAACTAGCACCTTTGATGAAAATAGCTTGTGGAGCCCTTTTCAAGGCTGCTTATCTATCTTTGGTGTCTACCTGTCACCCAGCTCTCACCTGTGGCCCTGGAAAAACTATCTTGGCAGATGTGCTAAACCAGACTGAGGGGAAACCTATAGGTGAGTTAGAAGGCTGCCTACCCCAAGTTCGTGAAGACTTATCCTAGCAGAATGTGTGGTGTTCCAATGGCCATGAATGCAGCTGAAGCAGGCATTGTAGTGCACTTAGCTTGGTCAGATATCAGAGATGCCAAGGCCGTCTACTACATCCTGGGCCATTGACCGTCATACTGACTTTTTTTGTCTTGCCACTGGACTTTGATAACTCTGGAAGAAAGTGTGAGACTGACAACACTGCATGATTCTGCCTCACTTAAATCCAACTCACTCAAGACATAACCCATCGTGATGTCATTGTTATTCTTTGAAAACAGAAGATGAACAATCTTTCAAGATCTAGTCTTTTTAAAAAAGCTAATAGTTAAATAAGTTCTTAGAAATCTTTTGTTTAACAAAGAGACCTAATGTAGTGCAAGTCTCTGTTATGTCAGGCTAGAATTTGAAGTATCATTGAATATTTTCTCTAAACTCTAAGGATCATTCTTCTAGTCCTTAGCCTAAATATTTCCTCATCCCCAAAAGAATCTGAGATGATTGTCTCAAGCATATACAATGCCTAAGAGGTTTCTGGTTAAATCCTCTACTGAGTTGCTGCTTATGTTTAATAAGTTATTTTGCTTTCAGAGCTGTGCTCCCTGCTGGGGGAAAAGACTGAGGAGCCTTGTTCATTATGAAATGGACTTGGCCTAATTTTCAGTCTTGTTCTTCAGAATACAGCTAGAGCCTTTCCCAGAACATTTGGCATTTCTGTTAAAGAGGTGGAATTATGATGCTGGCAACACAATCTGGGGTGGGTATGGAATGCACCCATATTAGACAAACAAGCTGGCTAAGCCCTTTGTCGTCAGAATGAGAGCTCCTCATACCCTTAGTGAGAGAATCCCAGTAGGACAGCAGTGATGATTTTTGCCATGTCAGAAGATGGCCAATTTTATGAACTCAGATTCAGTCTGTTTTGGCAGCTGCCCTATCTCTGTTCTTCTTGGCTCTTGCTCATGATTTTTAGAGCATGTGCTTTTCTAACATAGTAAAAATTACCTTAAGCCTTATGGGATTCCTGGTGGATACTGATAATCCCCTCTGTATTTTTCTACCAGTGTGAAGGAAGCTGTCTCTGTTATCCTTATTTAATTAAAAAAACCAATAATCATCTATTTTTATTTTTATTTTTGAGATCTCCACGACTGGTTTTAATTTCTCTGGGTTTTGCTTTGCTTGAAAGAACACCTTTGTGGCTCTACTCTCTAAGCATGAGCAGTCAGTCACTCTAAGTAGAGAGCATCCTGTCCAAATAGTAGCATTACATTACATCAGCTGCTGTCCTTCCAGATTTGATTTGAGGTTGATGCTTGAATTCTTTGCTCAAGTCCATTAGTAAGGTGAGCAGATACAAACAAAGCTTTGATTTCTTTGTTTGATGAGAACTCAGCATCCTTTTTGCAAGATGGTGATTCTTTGTCAACTCTTTAGTCCTCCTTGGCTATTTTCCTCATTCTGTCTGTAATCCAGAGGGCCATGGTGACTTATGTGATGTACCCCACAGTGTAAATATTTGTGTTACATACACAGTGCTGGGAATGGTGTACATAGGCACCTGTGAGAGTGTGTTCATGTGGGTGTACGTGTATTTCAGTGTGTGTGTGTGTGTGTGTGTGTGTGTGTGTGTGTGTGTGTGTGTGTGTGTGTATGTGGAGTGTGGAGTGGTTGCTATAAATGTATTGAAGAGAAATTGGTGCCAGAAGTGGGTGCTCTCTTTTTCAGAGATATAAATTTCCAAGTGAGTTTCTGACATACTGAAACATTTTGACAATCCATCATTTGTGTAGAGCTTTTTGTATATCAGCTTCATTGACTTGTTTTTGTTTGGTCTGGGTTTTATGTGATCATTTCTACCTCTGTTGAATTGGTGGAAAATAATTTAACATTTTTTCGAGGCCCTGGCTGGCATAAACAAACTAAATCCAGCCAGGGATTTTTCTACGGCCTAATTTGAGAATAGCAATGAGCATAAAATTTGCATTTGGTTTTATTTATTTATTTGCTCTTCTTTTCAGTATTTATGCAATGCAAAATTAAACGTTGCAGAGTGTTAATTAACCAGGAAGAGCCATAACCGTTGGCACAGACAACATTATAAACCTGCAAAATTTATGGAAACTCAATTCTGATGGTAAATTGTTACTTTTTGGAGAATAATGGTTGATCTCATACTCAGAATGCTCTGTTGAAGAAGTTCTCACCAAAATTCAAGGGAAACATTCTTCCATTGACATACATAGACACATATGTTTTATTTATATAAGTAAATACACAGAAAGAGAGGAGGGGAGAGGGAAAGAAAGTAGAAGAGGGAGAGCATTGCCAAAGGTTGGGCAGAAATATGACCAGTATTCCTCTCTTCCACCTCCTGGGAGTTTGCCCTCATTGTTGAAGATTGTGCTAGCCGTTTTATTGAGGGATTGTTTCTGTGTGTGATAGTGATTTGTTATGGAGTAGATAAGAAAGACTTTGAGGAGTCACAAGAAAGACACAAAGAAGGGGCAACAGTACCATAAGTTTGCTTCCAAGACTCAGTGGTTGGATTGTACATGGCACCCTTTGTCAGTGATGTTATGTGCCTTCACCATTCTCCTTGACTCTTTATATATGCAAATACTTTAAAGATTCCTTGACTTGGTGATTCTTTATTTCTTTCTTACCCTTAGGTTACTTTGCTACCCTGCTTTGGAAAGGGTAGGAGCTTGATGTCCTTAGGTAAGGTCATGGGGGCCTTATATCTTTTTCTTAGAAATTTATTTGGCTTTCTATTTATTGTTTTTCTTAAACTAGCAATTATGAAAAACTGTTTAAAAACAGGCATTATTAATCTGAATTTATTTATTGGGAATTTAGTGCAGGGGAATGTTTGGAGAGTTACTTCTGGGGAGAGTAAGGGAGAAATAGATTTTAAGCTGTAGTATTTTTGCAGGATTTTATCACCCAAGGGCTTAGAGCTAAAAACAAAAAATGTATAACTTCCCAAGGGGTTTGGAGGGAGGAGAGAAGAAGAGAGGAAAAGGGAGAGAGAGACAGACAGACAGACAGAGACAGAGACAGATAGAGAGAGAAAGAAAGAAAGAATATTATTGAGAGGGAAGGAGAGACAGGGAGGGAGGGAGGGAAGAAAGGAGAGAGACAGGGAGAAAGAGAGAGAGAAAGAGACAGACAGACAGAAAGAGATAGATAGAGGAAGAGAGAGAAAGGGAGAGAAAATTACCCCTAGGTCAGGGGTTTTAATCTGAATTTTGTGACATTTAAAATTATTTTAAAATTGCATTTCTTTATATTATTTCCCTTTGCAGTCCTGTGTCTTTTATTTTATGCATTTAAAAACATTCTGAGTAGAGTCCATAAGCTTCTGCAGACTGTCAGAGAGGTCCATGACACACAAAAGGTTAATATTCCTGCTCTAGGAAATGAATGAGTCAGCAGTGTCCCAGGAAGACCGTGTTAGCTGAGCTTGAATTAAGATATGGCCTCTGCCACTCTTCCCTGAGCTTGGTTCAAGAGAAACCAAGGGTAGGTGATAATTACACTATGCTTTTCCTGGCCAAACAACATCAAAACTCTAATTTTGAAAGCAATTTTTAAAGGACACACATTGTCCATTTGGATTTTATTCAGGATCTCCTATCAGGCTGATTAGCAGATTCAAAACCTTGTCAAATGAGGTTCCCTTGAAAGAACTGCATGTTGTATCTTGCTCAGGAGAAAATGGCAGTTGCTGTTGACTTTAGCACTTGCTGGTGCAGGGGAAGAATGGGGCTGGGGAGGCTATGGGGCTCAAAATGGGATCCAAGCATGCAAAACTGAGACCTCATTCCAGTTCACACAAAGCTGTCTTTGGAGCACCCACATTTAAGCCTTTGAATGAAAACGGGAAACCAGTTGTAACAATGATGATTGAGTCTGTCAGTAGGGGATCAGAAAGCAAGGTCTAGTTGTCAGGGAACTGACTTTCAGTCTCACCAAACTTATCTCCTTACAGCTTTAGAACTTCAATATTGAGTGTTTTCATTCCCTATCCTTTACTTACATTTCAGGTTCATCATACCTCTTCCTGAAATTGCTGCCTTAGAGACACAGAGAGACAGGGAGAAAGAGAGAGAGAAAGACAGACAGACAGACTATGACTATGACCTTTGGCTCTGGGAATTTTAACAAGGAAAATAAAGAGTTAGGGAGGATGGCATCTCTGTCTTCAAATATCCAAAGTGTTATGATGTTGAAAAAGGCAGAACACTTCATTACCTTGTCTACAGAGAGTACTATTTGACAGTTTATTTCATCTTTTTGGTCCAGGACTGCCCATTTTGTACCTGTGGCATAGTCCTGAACCTTACTTTCCTGGGTCTGGTCTTTCCTCTGAGTTACACAGATGAAATGATCTTGGATCTCCTCCAAAACTGTTCTTATGGATAACTTTCCTTCCCCTTTTGTAAGCAATCACTACAACCTTCTTTTCCCCCTCCTTTTCCCTGTTCAATCATTTACACACATTTGAATATTATATCTTATAGCATTTTGCTTAATGACTCTTTCCTAATTGTGAAATGCAATGCAAACACACACACACACACACACACACACACACACACACCAGTAGCCTATTTAAATTCCTCCCTCTAAGCAAACCTATTATAGTTATCATAGAGTACTTGGGAAGAAAGGGGGAAAAAAGTGACTTTCCTAGGTCTCTCCCCTGGAAAAGCTCCTGTGTTGCTTGGGTTAGAATACTACACGTGCCCTTAGCTACAACTACTGGAGGCTGTTGCTATCTCCCTTCTCTAGGACTTGGAAATCACAAAGTTCATCTGGTATAATTCAGATAAATAACATTAGGCTGAATTTGGCCATATCTTATGGGTATGTTTTCTTCCACTTCTGATATACATTCTTTAGGTTCCTTATCAGCATGCACTGTGACTCTGCATTGAGAAAGGCATCACAGGGATGGCACCAAAGAAATAGTTACGGGACCAAACATTGATGCTTCTGCCACCATACCACAACTCACAGCTGTAACTGGCCTCTGCCCTAATCTAACTTCCTCTGACTATCCCTACACTATCTACTCTCCACCAATTTCCATTCCCTCAGAACCTAATGTGTGAACCCAAACCCTGTGTATCAAAAGCAATTCCCTAATTGCCCAGCAGAAGTTCCTGGGCCATCAGTTTTCACCTGGCTCAGTTATTTCCCCTATAGTAGTTGAAATGTCCAATGAGAGCTTCTTCATCTTGTGACCAGCACTACCTCTGCTCTATCAGTTAAGCCCTCTTTTTTTTCTTTCATTCTGACACTAATGATTGACTAGGGGTGGCGGCTATTTTATTTTTTTGGAAACATTTATTAGGTACTTTGTGGGGGCAAAAGTGCATAAAGGGACATGAAGCTCACTTTGCAATAGATGGATTAGTTCATCTATTCCACTCCTTTCCTTTCTTCTTTGCCACCCTTACTTCTCTGATCTATTCTCTCTTTTGTGCTCAAGATCAAGTCTAAAACACATTTTGTAATCAAGCCTCTTCCCTTTTATTATCCCAACACTTTTGTATATAAAAAAGCCCTTTTCACTGGACACTCTTCTTTGTCTCCTATTCCCTCATTCTTTTTCCATGTCTCCTTCAAATACGTTCTTGGTCTGAATGGCTAGACCAATGGGAGCAGAGACACTGGGGATTCTAGTTATGCAGATGGAGTAACGCTATTCTTTAAATAAGAGTGTGTGTGTGTGTGTGTGTGTGTGTGTGTGTATGATGAAGTACAAACTTATATGTGCAGAAGACAAGGGCACAGTTTGACAGAGATCTTGTTTCCCTGGGGAATTAGCAAAACATGAAAACTGTCCATATACATATATATACACACACATATATATAATATTAAATATATATTTAAATATTTTCATTGATGACTTACCCTTATATTACCAAAATTTCCACAGTATCTCTCATCCAGTAAGAGCCATCCCATATAACAATTAATAAAGACAAAAACAAAAAAAACCCAAAATAAAAATAAGCAAAATTGATAAATTAATTGTGAAAAAAATCTGAAAAAATATAATGAAACACTTGTGAGCCTTCTATCTCTGCAAAGAAAGGGATAAGGTAAGAGTGTCTTTTCATATCTCTTCTTTAAAGCCATGCTTTTTCTCTGTAATTTTGCAGCATGTTCTTTTGATTTGGGGGTGTTCTAGTAATTGTGCAGATTGTTTTCTTGGTTCTGCCTACTTCACTCTGCATCAGATAGTGTAAATCTTTTCATACTTCTTTGCAGTCATGAAACTATGATAGTTTCATAGAGCACAGAAATATTCCATTACATTCACATACTAAAATTTGTTTAACTATTCCCTGATCAATGAGAATTGACTTTATTTTTAATTCTTGGCTATCACAAACAAATAAATAAGATTTTCAATATAAATATAATACTAACTGCAGGGATTTATGTTGACTGTTTATGTTTTATTACCACAAAGTACAGTCACAACTTTGTATACAATTAAATGTGTTTTGTAGGATTTCAAATCCTGTGACCTTTCATTCAGCCCATTCTCTGTGGCTTATTATTCATGTATTATGGTAGTGTCTTCACAATTTAATGAAATGAGTGGACTATTGGCAGAATCTGACCCTTACCTAAAGAAGCAGACCAATTTGGATATAGGTAGCTGGGGATAGCAAGACATGAATATATTGTGTACATAGATGTAGTTTTAGGTGGGAGTATTGGTATTGTGAAACACCCTAAATCTATCTCCATAAACAGTTTTTCTCTCCTCAAAAACTGTCATAATTCACATAATTCACATAATTCTACTATGGAAACATGTAATTGTGGATAGAGAGTTGGCGGTGAAAGTCACAATTTCTCAGAACCTCATTTACTTCATTTGTAAAATGAGAATAATAATATCACAAAGCTTTCAGGATTGTTGTGAGGATTAAATGAGGCGATATTTTTAAAGTTCTTTGTGAACCTTCAAGGGCTATAAAATATTAGCTATTATTGTAGAGTACAAATTGGAGAAGGGTCACTTGTTTACATGGGCAGAGGGAGTTTCCTCACCAGAGGTTCTCTAGGACAGTGAAATTATGCTGACCTAGACCTTAGCCCTTTCCCCTAATAGATTATATTAACAATTCTCCCATATTGGTCCAGCCTCTTCTGTTATTGCCTAATTATTGGATAATTGAAGGTCTAATAAAGCATTCTAATGACTACTTTTCCTGCTGGCAGGTTGAAATCATTGGAAGATTAAGGGAATCATATTTTCAGTTATATGATTATCCAAGAAACATATTCCTATTCAGGGAAAGTCCTAAAACTCTGGTATTTGGTGTATCCCCCAGACCTTTGACTCAACCACTGTAGTCATCATCTAGGGGACCAACCCTATGGAGAAGGGCAAGACATCCAAGTGCCACCTTTGGGGTAGGCAAGAGAATCTAACTAGAGAAGCAAGACCCTTAAAGAGAAAAACAGAAGGCAGTATGTGCTAGGCAAATTAAACCATAGCCATCATTTCAATCACCAACTGATTTCAGATCCTAATGGAGACAGTCCAAGATCCTGATACCAAGAGCCCCAGGAAAAATAGCATGCCCCAGACCACCAACCAAATATTCAACATCCCTTACTCCCCAGACCCTACACACACACACCTTAGTAATCATCTAGGAAATCAATCTTTTTTTTAAGCTTTATGAAAGGGGGGAGGTAGGGCAGTTGGGGTTAAGTGACTTGCCCAAGATCACACCACTAGTTCTTTTCTTGTGAGTGTTAAGTGTCTGAGGTCATATTTGAACTCAGGTCCTCCTGACTCCAAGGCCAGTGCTCTACTCACTGTGCCACCTAGCCTCCCATGGGAAATCAATCTTTCTGCAAATGAGACTTGGAAATTTCCTCTGCAGATGCTCTAGGCCTTACCTGTTTAGCATCCACAGCTACTTCAGATATAAATTCCTGATACTCAAGTTTTTAGACTGTCAAAGGCTTTAGCATCAGAAATGGATATGGTTGCATTACTAGTTTGCTTTGCTACTGGACCCTAATGAACATGGGGCCTTTCCATCTGACTTGCAGACATAAGCTCCTAGAGAACAAGGATTGCCTTACAACACAACATACCACAACATAAAACATACACACAGTGCATCTCACTTTGTAATTTATAGCATGCTTTCCGCTTCTTATAACATCTCAGTAAGTTCAGTAGTAGAAATATTATTATTATTACCATTTTAAAGATAAGAAAACTTAGGGGACCTAAATGGTGGCCATCCCATGCTTCCATGTTTACTGACAGCTGAATGCATTACAAACCTGGTTTTCTAACCAAGTCAAGTGTTTGATCCAGTAAGACAAAGTACCTCTGTTTAAGATGCTTTATTGACAATATTACTGTGAAAAATGCAAAAAGGAGTATGTCATTCCTAACTTCTTATCTCTCCCCCTTTTAATGGAGCTCACTAGCCCATAAACCTTGTTTTTCTGGGAGACTATTCATTTTTCCTGCAAAAGGCCACTTTTGAAGGTATGACTATTTAATGGCAAAATTATTTCTAGTCCATTCTATGTTTTGACTTAGTATATACATGCTAATTTTAGTATGGACCCACTCTATAAAGTGCTGATGGTCACAAACTGTGTCACTAAGATGTTTTACTTGAATCTTGAAAAAAAGGTGACTAAGAATAAATTGATAGAAGGGAACTGAAAGAATTGACTTGAATAACTGTGTACTTCTGGTTCACTTTTTGAGTCAAATTTTAGCTATAGACCATTTTAGCACATTTTCTTTATTGTACATGGGCACCAACTGTACTAAATGTTTACCTATTTTCAGGCTGACTCAGATTTTTAGGTCAGTTTTAAAAACTCTTCAGTGTGGAGTTTTGTAATGGAAACAGTTGCAAAGCCTGTACTTTTACAAAATAGAAAGAGCTAGGTCAATGGAATTACTTCAGTGAAATGACAATCCATTTTTAAAAACCTATCTTTGAAGCCAGGTCTCTTGAGTTGAGAACTCACAATCTTGCAAATGTTCCTCCAAGGATGAGTAAGTAGTGTTATCCTCTGTAGAAGGGTCAATTTTCTTGATTTTCTTTGTGTGTACATATATAACAGTTTTGCAGACATAAGTGAAGTCATTAAAAAGAGTTTGTTATAGACAAATTGTTAAAAGGTAAAGCTTATTTTTGGTTCTTGGTATCCAAGTGTGGATGAATACTTAATGGCAAAATAGGTTTTTATGCAATGTGTATGATTTTTAAAAAACTATTCTCCTGGTACAAATGATTATTTTCTACATGAAAGTGGAGGTGGTAGAAACAGTATTATTCTCTTTTTTTTTCTAAGCAGATCAATATAATTCCAATTTTTCAAGTGAGGAAAAGGGAAATAAATGACCAAAGTTGTCCAATATCTCCAAATTTGATCATTAGCAACCCTTCTACCCTAGCGACGGCCCCATAAATTCCCTTTTTTCTGTTGTATAGAGTATAAATGTGTTGAATGTGTCGTCTAATTCATCTGTTCATTTAGTGCTTTTTAATAATTCTTGTTTGTACCTCTACAACTTCTACTTGTAATCCATTTTTGTCTTGAATTGTGAGGTGACTCACTTTGTAGTTCTTAGAATTGTGCCCCATCTAATTGAGTGCTTTTAAAAAGCTGATGATGGTGATGAATGTGACAGTTTGTAAGCTGAAGATTCTTCTAAAGCTTTTAAAACCTCTTTGCATGTTTTATATATATATATATATATAATATTTAAGTGAAAGATCAAGCCTTCAGAAATGATCTTTTCATTAGTCCTTAGTGAGTTGTAAATGATAATTAGGTTCTTGGCAACTTGAAATTGCCACTTTTTATGAGAATATAAAACAGTAAGTAAATAATGTCCACATAAAATCTCGAGTGCTGTTGGTTATATAAAGCAATGCAAAAGATGATGAAATGATCCTGGTTAGTTTTTTTTAATTCTTATTCTTTCCTTAGCCTGAAACTCATTTTAATAATAAAATCCTTATTTAATTATTAACCAGTCTACATTTATTTGTATTAGATTGTAAACTTCTTGAGGGCAGGGACTAGTTTTTCCCTCTTTTTTTATTGCCCCCTCCAACACTTTTAGCACAGTTCTTGGTACATAGTAAACACTTAGTGTTTGTTGATCGACTGAATTGGAATTCAAAAATACTTCTATAGACTAGAACAATGGACTGAATCAATCAGTCAACAAACATTTACTAACCACATATTCCAGGCACTCAATCAATTGTTGGAGATAGAAAGACAAAAATAAAATGATTCTTGCTGTCAATAAGTTAATATTCTAACATTGGAGACAACATCTATGTAGATAACTAGATAAAATACATGCGAAAGTACACAAGGAAGTTATGGGAAGGAGGTTACTAACAGCTGAGACTATCAGGAAAGAGTTCATGTATGAGGTAATATTTGAGCTGGTTCTTGAGGGGATCTAGCCATTCCAAGAGGTAGTGAAGTGAGCAGGGCAGGTATTCCAAAGATGGTCACAAAGACAAGATAGAAGATGTTTAATCTCATGAAGTGGAATTTACTAATTGTCAACATCCTTCATTCCTGCTTAAAAAGACCAGCTGCACAAATACCGATGGGAAAGATGTGGCAGCATTGTAGTTGATGTAAAACCTGGAGTTTAGTGAACTCCAAATTCAATATGAATCAACACCATGAGGCAGTAATGTTCTAGAATCACCATTCTAATTAGTAACAAACTTCTCTTACTCTTAAACTATTCCTTGTATTTTTTTTTACTTTTGTCTAATTCCCCTGAGAAAACAATGACTACCTCTTACAGAAGACTTTTTCTTGTTTCTTTCCTAGTTGTTAATGATTTTTTCCTCTTACAAGAAAACACTTTGGTTTTTTTTAACTAAATATATACTTTGTGCTTTTGCCTTAACTTATCTAATTCATTTTAATTCATATTCATTTTTTCTGTTTACATCTGTCATCTCTTCAGTAGAGTATAAGTTTCTTGAGGACAGGGTCTGTTTTTGTTTTATGTTTGTATCCCTTATGTTTTGCACAGTGCCTGAAACACAGGAAGGACTTACTTAGATGCTTCTTGAATTGATTTTAAAAAGGAAAAACTAAAAAAACTAATATGAGACTTTAAGAAAAGAATAGTGGTTTTCACTTCGGTGCCGGTGGTGGTGTGTGTCCTCCGCGATCATGGCAAAAATCAAGGCCAGGGATCTTCGGGGGAAGAAGAAGGAGGAGCTACTCAAACAATTAGATGATTTAAAGGTGGAACTTTCCCAATTGAGAGTGGCCAAGGTCACTGGAGGAGCTGCATCCAAGTTATCTAAGATCCGAGGCGTTCTAAAATCTATTGCCCGAGTTCTAACTGTCATCAACCAGACACAGAAAGAGAACCTCAGGAAATTCTATAAGGGCAAAAAATACAAGCCTCTGGACCTTTGACCCAAGAAGACCCGTGCCATGTGCCACAGGCTTAATAAACATGAAGAAAGCCTGAAGACCAAAAAACAGCAGAGGAAAGAACGCCTGTACCCCCTTCGGAAATTTGCTGTTAAGGCATAATTTGTTGAGATGCTCAATAAAAAGACAAATTGTTATAACCTGTAAAAAAAAAAAAGAAAAGAAAAGAATAGTGTCTAGTATTCTGCTCTACTAGGACCAGATCTGGGGTATTCAGGTTTTAGCATCACAAAGGACATTGATGTTTAGAAGCATCCAGAGGCCCACAGGTCTAGAAATGCTGATCATTCAAAGGGACTTGGGAGGTTAATCCTACAAAAGAGATTAGGATAGATGTGATTTTGTTTTTTTATTATTTGAAGTACTATCACATAGAAACCTAGTTTTTTTGTTTTACCAAAAGATAGAACTAGGACTGAAAGGAGGAAAATGTTGTTTTGATGTAATAAAAACCTTAATCATAAGAAGGTCCATCCAAAAGCAGAATTGGAAGTCCCAAATAGTCTGAAATTTCTATTCCCTGGAACTCCCATCCCTGCTCTTCAAGCAGGGCATAAAAAACAATTTGTAAAGGGTAATTGGAAAATTTCAAGTTAGAGTAGAACTAGATGTATCATGAGGTCTGTTCCAATCCAACTCTTAGATTCTATGAATATAGATAATTCAAAGCAATATTTATTAAATATGCAAGACACCGTGCTAGATGCTTTGGATATTAAAACAATTAAGCATTTTTGCCAGGCAATACAGCCTACTCTGTAGCCACTGATAAAGTGAAGGCTGAGACTGGTAAACTCTTAAACTACAGTAGAGCTAAACCAGTTAGGTATCTGTACTAAGTCCAGTACCATTATTATTTTGTTGTTGTTTTTTTGTCAGAGAAACAAGTTACAATCTAGCCACCTAAGGCAGGGCAACTAACTATAGTTGGAAACAGTGAACTGTGCTTGGTCCCATAAGTGTTGGCACCAGGCCCTTCCTTTCACTCTCTCTATATTTCTCTTAGGGTTATGTATACTCAAGACCCACATTTCTGTACTGGGTTTTGTCCTGTGGAAACCCGGCTTCTCTGTGCAGAAGGGTCAGACTTTTAAAATTGCATTTTCTATCTCATGCTTTCTCTACCAACTCTGAGTCTCATGGAAAATTACTTGAAGTTTAGGTTCGGCTGATATCTATTTAGTGATTCCTTTTGTACATAAGAAATTATTTTTAAAAAGCAACAATAACTCATCATATACTGTGACACCATCCCAGGAGACTGGTAATTAAAATATCAAAACATGGAGCATGTTTTTCAGAACTGAGATAGTAAGTTCATCTTTTACTTCTTTACTTTTTTTTTCTGAGGGTCCCTATTTTCTGGAAAGTTGGGCCAGGCATTAGGGTCTTTCTAATGATCTTCTCCTCCAAGGAGTGATGTAGTAGCTGTACAGGGGATTTCCTGATGCTCAGGTAGCATAGCAATAGGTAACTGGGAGCTTCTCTACATCTTTATCTCATAATGTTACCCAAAAGACTGGAAATTTCTATTTTAGCACTGTCATTCAATCACTTATGCTCAAGAAAGAAATACACATTTAATGCGGTTGCTAGAACTTGCAGATATTTTCTCAGACTTCTATCAGTATACTGTTGGTTGCCATGTGTGAATCATTTGCTATTTTTTGAGGGGGTAAGGCAAAGCAATTGGGGGTAAGTGACTTGCCCAAGGTTACACAGCTAGTAAATTTTTTTAGAAGGTACATTGTTTTTTTATTCTTATTCCTCACATTTTAAAAAAATGGTCAGTAACTGGTCAGTCATTGGTGAGTGAATTCCAAACAGTTTAGATAGGTAAACAGGTGCACCTAGAAAGTCCCAGGAACAAAAGGACCAGCACACATTGCAGCCATGCCACATCCATCTGAGTGAATATCAAAGATCTGAGTTAATTAGATGTATTTTCAGTTCCTATGGCACAGGATGATAAGGAACAGTTTTATGTTACTGGACTGGAACAAGTTTTCAGATTTCAAACTGCTCTTCAAAAATAAACCATATATGCCAGCAGATGCTCTGAACTCTATCCAAAATTTGAAGTCAGCAGATACCTAAAACTTAAATGGATTGGCTAGGTTTGTTGTTCACACCGAATAGCTTTTGACTGGCTTATAGACAGGCTGCAGCAGCCCATGAGACTCTCTGACGGTCTTCTGATGATGTGAAAGTGGGCAGAGGAAGCAGCAAGTGCAGCATAGCTTCATACAGCATCTCTCAGGCTCTGAACCAGCCTGAGGTGTCTCAGGTGAAGTGTCTGAGGTCAAATTTGAACTCAGCTCCTCCTGACTCCAGGACCAGTCCTCTTTTCACTGCACCACCAAACTGCCCCTCCTCTTTTCTTTATCATTTGCAGTTTTTGCTGGAGTGGGGAGAGAACAGTATTTTTCCCCCTGAAATCCAGAGACAGACTTGAAGAATAATAAGTGCTTGAAGGATAGGAGAGAGGGATATTGAACGTAGAGTCAATCCCATTAAGGTCTACTGAATTTGTAGTCCTCCCTGGTTTATTACCCATCTTTATCTGAAATTGACCACTCTTTCAGCTACTTTCACGGGAACCAAGAGATTCTGTATCATCTCAGATCACAAAGTCCTTCTGTACTTGGATGGTCTCCATTATGTGTATGATATAGGATAAATTCAGGAAGGAAAGAGAGCATTAAAGGAAAGAGAGGTAGTGATTTTAGGGCAGATCTGACCAGGAGGTGGCAACTGATAAACCCTGAGGGGAGATTCTAAGAGGAAGAGATGAGAAGGGAGTACATTATATGTGTGGGTGTGGTTTGTGCAAATGCATGGTAGTACAAGATGGAATATCAGGTTCATTATACAGCTGAACTACTACTCATGCCAGCTATTATTGACCCCTAGCTCTATTGGTGCTAGTACTACTAACGAGTACCAATTAGGCTTGAATTTAGAAATCATAAGGGGAAAGAGACATTAAATATGTCTGAAAGATTATTTGGAATCATATCACAATGAAATGGCAAGTTTTAACAAAGTGACCACAGAGTCCGAATAAAAGTTTTAAAGAGCTTTAAAAGTAATTGATTTATCAGCTGGGATGTCTCATAAGCCAAATAGGGAGAGATAGAGAACAGTGAAGTAGCACAGAAGTGCAAAATCTTTTATACAATCCACCTTAACTGGGTTTCTAACAACATAATTTGTTACTAAAACTAACTGATATCCAAGTGCAAGCGATTTGTTTGTTTCTGTAACCATGGGAGTGTGATTCCTTCAGTATTGATTGATGGGGAAGTGGGCATGGGGCATGAAGAACGGTGAAGAAAAAGACAAATTACCCAGTAATGCCCAAGCCCATTCCAGGCAGGTTTACTGGTTTCACTGATTTTTATCTTGGGTTCATTTGAGTCCAGTGAGCTTGCTGACCTCTAATTTGAGTTCACTGAGTTTGCTGATCTCTAATTTCACAAAGTATCACCTAACTGTTTCCTGGCTAGTTTCTTGATTCCTATCTTGAGTCCATAGCTCAACTAGTTCCTGGCCATTTCAATAAAGGACCTTAAGTATCATGCTGAGAAGTTTATGCTTTATATTACAGACAATAGGGAGCCACTGAAAGTTTTTAGGTGTTGAGCATTGGAATGACATGGTCAGATCTATGTCTTAGAAAAGTTATTTTGGGGGCAGCTAGGTGGCACAGTGAATAGAGCATTGACCCTGGAGTCAGGAGGACCTGAGTTTAAATTTGGCCTCAGACACTTAACACAAAAAGCTAGCCGTGTGACCCTGGGCAAGTCACTCAACCCCAATCTATCCTGACTTCTCCCCTCCAAAAAGCAAAAAAAAAAGAAAGAAAAAAAAGAAAAGTTATTATGGCATTTATATAGAAAGCAGATAACAGATGAGAGAACCTAGGAACACAGACCACTTAAAAGACTATCATAATTAAGTCAAGAGATGATGAAGGCCTAAAATAAGTTAACAACAATGTAAATCAAAGATAATTAGGAGATATGTAAAGGTGAAATTGATGAGGGGGAAAGGGACCAGCATTTATTAAGCTTCTCCTATATGCCAGGTACTCTCCTAAGTGAAGCAAGGCAGTGTGCTTGCTCCCATGTTTTTTAGGATGATGTTTTCTATAGTGTTGTCAGACACCTTTAACAAGGACAAAAACAGCACCAAGGTCAGGTACCACACTGATGGTAAACTATTTAGCCTGAAAAGGCTCCAAGCCATGACCAAAGTGGAAGGAGAGCTGGTGTGAGACATTTTGTTCATAGATGATTATGCATTCAATGAAGCCACTGAGACTTAGATGCAACAGAGTATGAATTGATTCTCTGCCGCTTGTGCTAATTTTGGCCTGACAATAAAGACCAAGAAAATAAAGGTTCTCTACCAGCCTGCACCACACAATCCATACATGCAGTTGTGGGTAACAGCGAATGGAGAAACTTTGAATCCTATGGATTAGTTCACTTCCTTCGGCAATATACTTTCCAGAGATGTCCACGTAGATGATGAGGTTTGATGCATGCTTTGCCAGAGCTGGGCAAGAATTTGGGAGAGTTTGAAACAAAGTATGGGAAAGAAGAGATATTAGACAGTCTGCCAGACTGAATGAAGATCTACAGAGCTCCTGTGATGATTTACTGTTGTATGCTGGACAGTCGGCCAGCACCATGCCAGAAAATCAAGCAACTTTCATTTGAATTATCTTAGGAAGATCACCTAGCAAGATAATGTACCAGTTCTGAAGTCCTTCCTCAAGCTCAACTGCCAGGCTTTCAAAGTCTGCTTCAGTGAGCAGAACTTCCAATAGGCTGGCCCCATAGTCTGAAAGTCAAACATGATTACCAAAAAGACTGTTTTATGGAGGATTTTCACAAGGCCAGTCATAGTCAGAAGAAGAGGTGCAGGGACACTCTCAAGGTCTCTCTGAAGAACTTTAGAAATGATTGTGAGGCATGGGAGACTCTGGCACAGGACAGGTCGAGCATGGCATGCCTACATCAAAGAAGGTGAACAAAGCAGAATATCAATAGGCAAAAGGAAACAAAAGTTGCATGAATCCAGAGACATCTCCATTCCAAATGTTCTAACAGACTACTTGTGTTAGTAATTATCTGAGGACGGGTTTGAACTCAGTTCATTCAGACTCCAGGCAGAGCGCTGGATTCACTGAGCCCCTTATCTGTCTCCAGTGGTTTGAAACCTGGCAGTCGTTTGGCTGTGAGGGATGAAGGAGAGAAAGAGAGACGTTAGAGATGACCATGAGGTTATGCATCATCACTTGGAGGTTGTTAGTGCTCACAACAGAAATAATGAAGTTTGGAAGAAAGGAAGTTGTTTTCTGTTTGTTTTTGGTGAAGAGTTGGGGGATGGGGGGAGGAAAATAAGGAAGAAAAGTCACCAGTGGAGATAATGAGTTTTACTTTAGAAATGTTGATTCTGATTTTAAGACAGGCAGGGCATTCAGATACTTAGATTTACAATAGATTTATTTTTGTTTCCCTCAGCATTTCCACTTTTGAAATTTTCTTTTTAGCTTGTACCTTTTCCCCCACTCCTTTTGAACATCAGAAATTTCCCATTCTCAAGGTGGGGTGGGTCACTTTTGTGGTGTACCAAACTTCATTCAGTGAATTACTTTCACAACTTATAGTTGAATGAGAAAATGCTTATTTTCTTGGTGTCAATACATGAATTATAAGAACATCATGCACACAGCAAACACAAATGATATTTCTGAAATGGACAACTGAACCTCTCTTGATTATAGTGTAGTTGCTAGGCTTCTTAATGGAATCGCTTCTTAATTACAGACCTTGTCTTTGATAGCTATAAGAAAAAATTGGATTGGACAGTATTGATTCTAAGCACTTCTGTTCCTGTTTAGGGATAGTCTGAGCTGACAAAACACACACTGATGGGCAGACAAGACTGCTTAGTTTGCCCTCTGCTAAATTTGATCAATAGGAACCTGTTTCCGTAGCCAGGAGAAGTGGCTGTTTTAATTTAGGCCTGGAAGTCTCATCATTAGATGCTATTGAGTTAGAGGATGCAAAATATTTTGTTAAAGATATCAGTGGAATGTCAACATTTTTACAAAGTTAAACTGTTTTTTTCCTTCCAAGATTTCAAGTGTTTTCTTGGGAAGTAGTTGTGATAATCCAGATTGTATAGCAGAATTTTCCAGTTATCTGGCATATGAGTATGGATGTCCATTCTATTTCTTCTTGGAAGTAATGTCAGTTCATTTGTAGTTTAAGATTTTTTTCAGGGTTTGAGGTCAATGTTAGAAAGATTTTGATTATATTGAACATAGGAGGCATAAGAAAATAACATAAGAGTTATTTTAGCAAGAAATGTGCTTAAGTATTGAGTCTTTGGCAAAAATACTGTTGCTGAGATCTTGGCTTACAGGGTTGTTGATTCTTTTAGATATCAGGGTAAGGTATGCCCATATCCAGCTTTCATTCCCTATTAAATGAACCCCTAAAACTACTCAAAATTGATCTTAGGAGTTCTTGTCTAGCTTTCATAGTTCCTATCTAGCTTTACTCAAATCCTGTATTCCATTTCCCTTTGACTCCCAGCTCTCCTTTCTGTATACCTCATTAAGCTTAGAGTCAGTTTTAGGTGTTAAGGTCATTGTTCCATTGACAAAAACATTGCAATTGACTATGTATTTATTGGCTTTCCCCTTGAATCAAATGCCTCCCTTATATTTTCTTCTCTGAATTAGTTTAGAAGCTACTCCCTTCCATGCCACCAACCCACCCACACCTGTAAACTTGGCCCTCCCAGTCAGAATCAATATCAGCTTACATTGAATACTGACTATTTAGGTAAGACTTGACTATTATGTTCTGCCTTCTGTAGCAGGTTCAGACCAGGTGAGTTCATCATTTCCTGACCCTTTAAGGATAGCCTATGATAAATGTCACCTTTCAGAGGTGGAGAGAGAAAGAGGAGAAAAACCCCCACAACATTGATGCATAGTATAATCAGTAACTTCAATCTAAATTGATACCACCATCTTTCTAAGAAATATAATTTCTAAAGAACTTGCTCCCCATCTTCTTTCATCTGGACAGAATTTGTAGTCTAAAGGATAAACCACAGAGGGATGAGCTAATCAAGAAGGAACAAAGCCTTGAAAAGTGAGTACATCTGCTCTTCATGCTGGAGTGGCTCTGATTTTGCTTTCTTTCTTTAAATTTGGAACAGTCACTAAGAATCATCTCCTTAACCTGTTACGATCATCATGTTAAGACAAAAAAAAATTGTCTTTGAGTTACAGTTGGAGATGTGAAATTCCCTGATCATATTTCCATTTCTGACTATACATATTTTAAGGGACTAGGGTTGTAATTAAAGCCAATAGGGAATTGGAAAGTATAGTAGATAATGATAAAAATTATGAAGTTTGTAAGAAACAGACAATGTGGGCTAGGAGAATGTTTACAACTCATGATTGTCTTGATAGATTGTAAATAGAAACATGGAGTATGTCCTGAGATTAAGATGCCAAGATCATTTGACTTTTACCCATTTTATTATAAATAAAGGGGAAAACAACTAAGTTCTCCTTTAGAGAGACAAATGAATGAGGAAAATTTAAGATTTGAATTTTTTTTTTCCCTGAAGGCCAGGAAGGCATGACCTCAGCAATGGGATGCCTCAGTCACCATAGAGTTGCTTCTGCGGAAGCTAGTATTGATCACTGCATTAGAACCAACAATGAAAGTCGTCCTGACAGAGTCATATTAAGAAAGACTGGTTATATGCTGACTCTACACACACTGACCTAAATAGGGTAGCATAGTTCTCCAGCACCAGTTTTGCAGGTGTGAACTTTTATAAGTGGTTGCTGATTCTCTGTTGCTTACTATGTTACTTTGTCAAAATGTCACATTTTAAGAAGGGATACACATACATTCACACAAACATGTGTATATCTGTCTGTGTATCTGTCTATCTATCTATCTGTCTGTCTGTCTATCTATCTATCCTCATCTATCCACATTATATATATATATAAATATACATACACACACCATATGCATATGCACACACACATATGTGTATATATAGGTATATGTGTATGGATGTATGTACATATATACACACATACACAAACACATATATGATTGTATATATGTGTATATATGTGTGTATGTGTATACATGCACATACACATGTTCATGCACACATTGTGTATATGTATGTGTGTATGTGTATCCATTTTAGATATGACTATTTGTATTTCCTTCTAACCTGGATCATAAAAGTTCAATTCATATATAACTGACACATACTTTATTCCTACATTTCCATAGTTCTCAAGCAAAGTACATTTTTAAAAAAGGAATTGACAGCCATGGGCAGAATCTAAGGCTTATATTCTTTAAAAAAAAAACAAAAACAGCTTAGGTGTCTTCTCTCATATGCTCTGAAATGTTGACTCAATGTACATATTTTGTTCTGCCAAACTTAGTGCATTAAGGAATGATAAATGGGATAGTTATTTTCTCAGATTAGATAGTAGTAGGCAAGATGAAAGCCAGACTTCAGTATGACTAAACTTTAATTTCTGAAACAACAACAAAACTATTTTACTAAGAACATCACAATCATATTCTTTGGGATATAAAAGGTACAAATTCAAAAGAGCTCACAGGGAATAAAATACCAGTGTTATAACAGCTCTCATTAGTGTATGTATATGACACCTTTCTCCCCTCAGCTGACATTACCCTTTAATCAATAAGAGTATTTGCTTTGGTGAGGGTCTCTGAATTCTGCTAATATATCATTCTGCTTCAAGTGGTTGTGGTGGTCAGAGAAGAATTATTAGTTTAAAAAAATGTAGCTCTGGTTCAGAGGTACAGTTGAAGGATTGATGAATGTCAGATAACTCTAGAGGCAATACTTCTAATGGGTCTGCTGTTGTCAAGGCACCGTGGGGGAAATTCTTTTAGATTTGATCAGCATGATAGGGCCACAAAAGTCTATACTTGGAACCTGTTAGAACAGAATCCTCAGAATCTCACTTCTAGTAATAAGAATCCACCTTGGTCCAGTATCAAAATTCTTAGCAAAGACTGATTTGCGATAAAGTGATACAAGAATACATGCTGAATG
This sequence comes from Pseudocheirus occidentalis, assembly GCA_028646575.1. Classification (NCBI taxonomy): domain Eukaryota; kingdom Metazoa; phylum Chordata; class Mammalia; order Diprotodontia; family Pseudocheiridae; genus Pseudocheirus; species Pseudocheirus occidentalis. The sequence goes on from CM053600.1 coordinate 92,334,056, forward strand.
CCAGTCTGAGAAGTTTTAATCCAATTTAACAGACTTGGAAGACAATAGACTGTACACAAACAATTAAAAGGGAGATGGTATATTGAGTTCTGGGAGATTAGTCAGTTTAACTAAAACAGAATTAATGGAAGGCAAGTAATATGAAATGAATCTAGAAGGCAGGGCAGACTCTTGCGGTTAGACCTTGGAACCACTAAGGTTTCTTATCAGGGGAATGACAGAATCAGAGCATTAATTTAGGAAAATTAGTCTGGTGGTGTTGTGCAAGATAGACTGAAAGTTGAAGAGGTTAGGGAAAGCAGTTAGGAAGCTGTTGAAACAGTTCAGTCAGGGAGGTCTGAAATACCTTATTGGCGAAAATAATAGGAAGAAGAAAATACACTAAAGATATGGTGGAATTAAAATGTATAGGACTTGGTGACTATATGTAAGTGGTGACACCATTGGGAAAAGTCCCAGGTGTCTTGGGAGTTCTGAACTCTAGTTATTAGAAGATTGGTGGTTCTCTCAACCAAAATTGTGAAGTAAGAGAAAAAGCTAGAATTTAAAGACTATTAATACATTTGACCAGGCTGTTCTTTTATGAATGTTTCCCTGATTCAAAGCTTGCCTTGGAATTGTGGGCAAAAAATAGGAGAAAAAAATAAAGAAAAGAAGATAAAGAAAACCAACAGATTTGAAAGATTTCTGATCTCAGAACCTATACCACTCAAGTTAAAATCAAATAATTCTAGAGAAAAAAACCTGGTTGGAAACTAAGCCTTTCATCTGACTAACATGAAAACTGAATTCCAGAGAGGTTCCTTTACTTGTCCAAGGTCACACAGCTAGTTAGTGGCAGAGTCAAGTTTATACCTCAGATCTCTTGACTCTCAGGCCAATATTCTTTCCAATACAGAATGCTGCCCTGAAGGACCAATCAAATCATTCTTCAGAATCTCTTATAGATACTACATCATAGACTCACAGTTGGAAATGACCTTTGAGGTAATCTATTACAACCTGAAATCAATATCAGTTCTGTATGATTTTCTTATTGATTCTATTTATAAGTAATTGCTTTTTACATATAACTACTTAAGTCATGGTTCTCTGTCTCTGAATTTAGTTAAAAATTCAGCTGGAGTGTAACGGATTAAGTTTAAAAATCCAGCTCTCCTGCTAACCACTGAACTATTCTTCACTCATGTAATTTTACTGACTTTGGGGGATGCTTGTGAACACAAGGGGATCGAGTCTAATATCTGTATACCAACAAGCTATACTTCAAGGATGTTTGATTTCTTATATTGCACCTGGAATCTCAGGAGGAAAGGAGGGGGTCATGCTGACCCTTATTAACAAACTTCTAATTAATCCAATTGTTCTTAGTACCTCAGTTCTGTGACCAATCATGTTGTCCCCAGTCCCATGATGTTACCAATTCTATAACCAGTGATATGATTTTTGTTCTCTTCTTTGTTCTATGCTCTTAAAATGCATTTCACCCTCAGTTTGGGGGTCTTTTGACTATTTGAAGAGTCAAGACCTGCTTTATTAGTGAGTTAGCATCCCTACTGATAAACCTTAAATTTGCTCAGAGAAGCCTTCCTTGTTTTACCATTTTGTGAAATGTCATTCATGACACTCCTTTTTCTTTATGTTTTTGCTTCAGATTTATGATTTATTTTATTTCTGCAGGGAGCACCCTGACTCCCTAACCCATCAAACTCCTCCCCCTTCTTCCAATGCACTTTGACAATGGCTCTGCAATTTATATATCTTAGAGAGTTACCTGTGGCCATGAGATGTTAAAGGAACTCGCTCATGGTCACTCAGCCAGTATTAGAAGCATAAACAGAAGCCAGATCATCTTGATTCTGATGCCAGCTTTGTATTTACATCATGTTGGTTCTCTAACAATCTCTTATTTTACAAATGAGGCAGCTGAAGTTAAGATGTTAATTGTCTTTCTCAGGTCATACAGGTACCAGAGTCAAAGCTAGGTCACTTTTAGCCTATGTCCTCAAGTTGCAGATCCAGGATTCTTAAGGCAATAATAAAAGATAATTCTAATAAATACAATTGATTTTATGAGTTTCAGATATTTTATATCAGCATCTCAAACTCAAATAGAACCAAGGGCCACTAATTCATGCACAAGTATCTCTGCAGTGGTGTATTAACTTAATTTTAAAATGTGATGTTCTGTACCTTTTATTGTATTTTTATTTATTTTGTTAAATATTTCCTAATTATGTTTTAATCTGCTTAGGGCCAAACTCAGGAGGATTGGGTGTTTGACACTTCTGTTTTACATTGATAATGCAGTTAAAGTAGAAACTCTTTGTGAGGAGGGATTGTTTCATCTTTTGTATTTGTGTCCCCAGTTCCTGGCATATAGAAGGTGGTTAATGAATGTTGATTGATTGATACACTCAAGGGTTTATGTATGTCTTAAAAATAGTCTAACACCTTGTAGAATCAATGTGGTAAATACAATTATTTTCATTTTATAAGGTACACCTGCACTAAAATCCTTCTCTGTTGTCTGATTATGGCATAGTAATGAACCTTGGTCTTTGTATTAGAAAGCAAAAGTGGGCAAGGTTCCAATCAGTTAATAGCCCAGTGATAGATATTTGTTGTACCAGGAACAACTATATGTGTTTGGAGGAACTCATCATCAGGTTGGCCACAAAGTGATGCTTTTTTTCCTCCCAGCTATAGCAGTGTTTGGAGATTATGAAGTGGACAGAGTTTACAATCTGCCTCAGTGCCTCTGTGCCTCTGTGCCAAGGAAATTATAGGTCCTTGAAGTAATGAAGGTCAGCACCGCATTTAGAATAATACCTGGGCAAAGGATAAATGCTTAAAAATGTTTATTGACTGACTGACCCACTAGAAGCATAGTAAGGATGTGTAATTATTGAATAAACATTGTATATAAAAATCTGTCAAGTCTTGACAGCTGAGTTCCCCTAGCACTTTGCTCTAGAACAGATTCTTCACCTTTTTGCTGGTAATGAAAAGTTTTGGGAGCCTAGTGAATCTTGATACTACTGTGGTTTATTGCCCTCGTTCATAAAGGAAGTGCTAAATTTCAGTTAGAGGTTAGTGAAAATAAAGATATGTATACATAGATATAAATATACACATACATTATAGGTATATGTGTATATAATACATATGTATATATGTGTCTTTTATACATAAATATACACAATAACATAATGATAACTCCAACAAGTTCATGAGCTCTTTCATTAAGGAGTTTGGAATGGAATAATTTGAAGAGTGTGCTACAATTAAGGAATTCTTTCTCGGCATGATCCTGAAGAATTCAATTCAATTCAAGTCAATTCATTTCAGTCCAATTGATTTAATTCAAGAAACATTTATTACTTGCGTACTATGTGCAGAGCCCTGTGCTAGATGCTGGAAATAAAAAGAAAGATAAAACAGTTTTTCTTAGTGACCTTATCTTCTACTGGTAGGGAATAACATATACAGAAATAAGTATATGCAAAATATATACAAAACCATAAAGTATTTCTTTTGGGGATTAGTATTAGTAATATTTGGGGAAAATAAAAAAACTGACTAAAATTTCCATTAATGTCTTTCTATGCTCGAAAATATGTTCTTTTGGCAATTTAGATTGCTTAATCTGGCATAGTTCGCTCCCTCATACTCTTTTCATTATCAGAATGCATCCTAAATCACCTTAGAAAATTACTGTGTTCATGTAAAGGTCTTCATGTTCTATTACTATCGTGGCTGAGATAATATGGCAAGCATATTCTGGAATATTACCATGATTTCCCCATTTAAAAGATACTTTCTTTTTTTTCCTTTCTTCTGTTTTTTTCCTTTGTGTTCTGATTATTCTTTCACAAGATGGCTAATGTGGAAATGCATTTCATATGATTGTATGTGTGTGATCTATAGCTGATTGCTTGTTTTCTTGGGGAAGGAAGTAAGGAGGAGAAAGAAAGGAGGGGGAGAATTTGGAACTCAAAGTTTTACAAACATGAATGTTGAAAACTATCTATGTGTAATTGGAAACAAGAAAATCCTATTAAGGAAAAAGAACGATGCCTCATAAGTTGTACAATCACATTAGTTTTATAAAACGCAAGGATGATGAGAAATTCTTACAGATCCACAGGCTAGGGCCCCATACCCTTTCAGGAAGACTCTGCATCTTACTTTCAGTAATCTAGACTCAAAGCCAATTGGTATAAAAACCTTGGAGGCAGCTAGGTGGGTCAGTGGATAGAGTGCTAGGCTTATTGTCATGAAGATCTAAATTCAAATCCAGTCTCAGATACTTATTAGCTGTGTAACCTTGGGCAAGTCATTTAACCTTTGTTTGCCTTAATCCACTAGAGAAGGAAATGGCAAACCACTTCAGTATCTTTGCCAAGAAAATTCTCTACAGGGCCTCACAGAGTCAGAGAGGACTGACTGAGCAACACACAAATGTTAGAAAAGGGTCTTATTGATAACTAACTTCACAATTTCTCAGAGCCAATTTTTTAAGTTTCATGTCTTCATAGGCTAAAGACTGGAGGCAGCAAAGGCTCCTTGGAGCATTTAAAAGTGGAGTTTTGCCACCTGTGGATGTCCTGATAGAAGAGATCTTATCTACATAGTAGTAAGAGCATCAGCTAAGGACCCAAGAGACTGAAGTTCTATCCCAGCACTGTCAATTACAAGTTATGTGAGCGATGCTAGTCAAGTTTCTTCATTGGTCAGGGGGGTAAAATAATTCTTGAACTACTTACCTAACATGGTTGTTTGGAGCAAAGTGCTTTGTAATGTTCAAATCTCTCTATAATTACTATTATTGTTATTAGAATCAGTGTTATGTCAGAAATAAGTAATAGGCTTCTAGGGCTGTTTGGAGGTACAGAGGATTTATGATTTGCCCTTGGTCACAAAACCAGTATGTGTCAGAGGAGGGCTTCAACTAAAGATCTTCTAGACTCCAAAATTCATCCCCTTAGCCCATGCTGCCTCTCATTCTTGAAATATGACTCTATAGTAATTATAGGGTCTCAAATGGTACAAATACCAAAGAAGCTCAAAGAGAATAAAATAGCTTCTTTGCACTGGAACATTGCTAGGTTGCCCCATGAACCAATCAAAACATTTATGAGGCACCTAGGCATTGTGTTAAAAACTGTGGATACAATAAGGCAAAAGACAGTCCTTGCTCTGAGTTCACAATTTAATGGTTGATACAATATGAAAACAATAATGTGTAAACAAGATGCATTGCAATTAATGAATGGAGGGAAGGCACTAGCAATGAGAGGGATTGGGAAAGGTTTCTTGTGGAATGTGGGGCTTGAAGGAAACCAGGGAAGTCAAGAGGTAGAGACATGGAGGGTGAGATGTATATATATGTAAGTAAGAGCTCAGCTAATTCACCTGTTAGTAAACTTTAACATACATTCTAGTGTTCTCTTTCAATTTATGATCTTTAAATGTTCTATGCAGTATTTGAAAACTGACCTCAGAAAAATTTTGAAAGGTAATTGGAAAAATTTGAAAGGTTTTGAGTTGACAATGAATGAGAAAACTTGAACACAAAAAAAGGCCTTGATTTCCTCATCTGTAAACTGAGAGTGCTAAAAGCACCTGTCTCAAAGAGTTGATGTGAGCTTTAAAGGAGATAACATATGTAAATTCCTTTTAAATCCTTAGTGTAATATAGAAAAGCTTTCATTATTATTTCAATTTTAATAATATTTAATGTAATAGTTTAATAATCACAATAACAATGCACTACATTGTCACATTTACTCAGATTCTTTTAGTTGTAGCCCAAGATGGAGCCAAGAATTTTCCCATGATATGATAAACAAAAAGAATCACTTGGGTGAAAAGGCATTGCTTACTCTTCCATTTAACCATTTCTTTGCAGTTTGTGCAATGCAATCACTCTATCAGTCTTCTGGAAACAGAAAGTAAACCTGGCTATAAACAGATTAGTCAGGCTTCACTTTCCAAGACAGAAGGAATTTAAAAGATATAAAGAGCTTACATAGTGGAAAGCAATTCACATTGTTTGGGATTTCTTTTGCTTTATAGCCAACTAAGTATTGATAAAGAAACATTTTTTTCTTTTCTTTTTTTTTTTACAAAGATAATCCAGTGACCAATTCTTCACCTGGCAGTGCCTCCCTTATAAGATTGGTATGTTTTCTGAAAGATGCATCTGGTTTTCTCTAGTGTTACTGGTACCCCTCCATCAAGCTCAGTCATCTGACAGCCTCTTGCTGTCTCCAGGCTACACAGGCAGCTGGATCAACACAACCACTGGCCTGCCCATATTGTCCTGTCTTTTACCAGGTGCAGTACTTTATTGCAATGCAGTTTATTTACTGTAGGGAAATATATTTGCATCTACTTTGATTTTTCAATCTTATTCCTTCACAGTTCCCTAATTCACACCTTTTCAAAACTGCAACAACAATATTAGTTTTTTAAAAAGTATAATAATTAAAAAACTATTTGCAAGCAATATTCAATAAAAACATAAGCTTAGCAGACTGTCTGCTCTGCTTTGTTTGGTTTGTGCATGAAATCTTTCCTGAAAATCTTCTATTTTAATGATGCATTCCAAGAATACTGTCAGAAACTCTAACCTAAGATCAGACAATGCTTACAGCAGCAGGATATCCTGCCACAGAAGGGATACTTAGAGGACAGCATAAAAATAAGCATCATCATTGTTCTTCAAAAATCACTGTAGGCTTTTATTTATCTGAAGTACATCTAAGTTCCTCAAGATAATGGGAGATGGGGTAATTAAAGGCAGTAATTAATTCCAATGTAATCTTTAACAATTTGCATCACAGTTTCCTTTGACATGTACTAAGCACTGTTTC
>CM053600.1:92341436-92403687 GCA_028646575.1 Pseudocheirus occidentalis
ATCATTTTTCCATGTAGGAATATAAATAGTTCAACTTTAATAAGTTCTTTATTATTTCTTTTTCCTGTTTACCTTCTCATGCTTCTCTTGCTTCTTATATTTGAAAGTCAAATTATTTTCCGTTCAGCTCTGTTTTTTCATCAAGAATGCTTGAAAGTCCTCTATTTCATTGAGTGACCATATTTTTCTCTGAAGCATTACACTCAGTTTTACTGGGTAGGTGATTTTTTTTGTTTTAATTCTATCTCCTTTGACCTCTGGAATATCATATTCTAAGCCCTTAGATCCCTTAATGTAGAAACTGCTAGATCTTGTGTTATGCTGATTGTGTTTCTACAATATTCAAATTGTTTCTTCTTGGCTGCTTGTAATATTTTCTCCTTGATCTGGAAACTCTGGAACCTGTCTATAATATTTGTAGGAGTTTTCTTTTTGGGATCTTTTTCAAGTGGTGATTGGTGAATTCTTTCAGTTTCTATTTTACCCTCTTGTTCTAGAATACTGGGGTAATTTCCTTGAGAATTTCCTGAAGGATGATTTCTAGGCTCTGTTTTTGATCGTGTCCAATAATTTTAAAATTGTCTCTCCTGGATCTATTTTCCGGGTCAGTGGTTTTTCCAATGAGATGTTTCATATTGCTTCTATTTTTCCTTCATTTGGATCTGTTTTATACTTTCTTGATTTCTCATAAAGTCATTTGCTTCCATTTGTTCCAATCTAATTTTGGAGGAATTATTCCCTTCAGTGAGTTTTTGAAATTCCTTCTCCATCTGGGCAATTTGTCTTTCTAAGGCATTCTTCTCCCCATTGGCTTTTTGGGCCTCTTTTGCCATTTGAGTTAGTCTATTTTTATCCATTCATTTATTTTTTTGTTTACATCATTCATTTCCACAAGATTTTGAGTTATAAATTTTCTCTTCATCTTTCCCCACCCACCACCCCAAAAAAGCTATCCCACTGTATAACCCCTCCCCCAATCTGCTCTCTCCTTTGTCATTCCCCATCACCCCTCTGACTTTCTGGTAGGACAAGTTTAGTCTATTTTTTAAAGTGTTATTATCTTCAGTGCATTTTTGAGTCTCTTTTAGCAGGCTATCGAGTCCCTTTTCATGAGTTTCTTGCATCATTCTCATTTCTCTTTCCAGTTTTCCCTCCACCTATCTTACTTGATTTTCAAAATCCTTCTTGAGCTCCTCCTTTGGTTGTAACCAATTCATATTTTTCTTGGAAGCTTTTGATGCAGGAGTTTTGCCTTTGTTGACTTCTTCTGGTTCCAAGTTTTGATCCTTTTTATCTCCCCAAAAGGATTTTATGGTCTGATTGTGCTTCTGTGCTTGTTCATATTTCCAGCCACTTATTTGATTTTTGAGCTCTTTGCCATGGTAGAATTCTGTTTCCAGAGTGGAGAGCTTTGTCCCAAATTGTTGGGGTTTTCACAAATGTTGTCAGAGCATCCTCTCTACAGCCTCCACAAGCTCTGGCACACTGGTATTTCCTACCCCAGGACCACCACCCAAGACAGCAACCCAGATACAAGCAGGTCAAAACAAGAGCAAATACCCTTTTAATGGTTGCTTGTACCCCTGTCTTCCCCCCGCCCCAACCCCCACCCTGGGAGCTCTGGAGGCAGCCATGCAGCAGGAGCTACAGCTGCTGCACCTTCTCCACCTCTTGCCCCTGGGGCAGGGGTCAGACTGTGCTCTTCTGTCGCCCAGTTCCAACAGAGTTTCCCACTGTCCTTTTACTATCCATTTGGTGTTTATAGGTTGCGATGTTTGGCAACTGCCACAGCTGCCAGTGATTCACTCTCATGAAGTCTGCTCTGTCAGGTCTGGGCCATTGGTTGTGGCTGTCCTGGGCTTGGCATGCTCACAGGGATTGTGCTCAGCTCCCAGCTTGATGTGATAGACCTTTCCTGTTGTCCTGCCAGGCTGGCTTCAGTGGGAGATTTTTTTCTGTCTGTCACTTTGTTCTGTAGCTCTAAAATTTGTTTAGAGTCATATTTTACAGATATTGGAGGTGGTTGTGGCGGGAGCTCACAGAATTTCTGGCTTCTATTCCACCATCTTGGCTCCATCCGCTCACATCTTCCCCTGTAGTATTTTTCTAGCAAAGACCTTGAAGTCCTCAGTAGTGAAGAAAACAATGTCTTCTTTCCAATAACTTTTTAACAATAACTAAAACAAAATAGATCTAGAAATTGTCCAAGCAAAAACCCATACAATATACTATATCTAATATAGTGTAAAGTAAAGGAAGATTCATTGATGTTTTCAGAGAACATGATAAAACAACTTAATGACAGACAGAAATAAACAGCCCCCCCTTCACAAAGAAACAGAAAAGACTGAAATAGGTATTTCAATATAGATATGTATGTATATACTCACACACATTTATTTTTGTTAGATAGAAGTCAGATTGAAACAGTCTTATACACACAGAAATGAGCTGGTAAATTTTTAACAACCAGATCTATAGAAAAAAAATATGTTGACTACACTAACTTTAATTTGTATCATTAACATTTTTGTATCATTTTCTTAATTCTAGAGAATCAGCAAAGCAATACATCAAACCCTGATTTGTGTTTGCTAATTTCCAAGGTGTAAATGCTCACAGTGAAGATTATATATCACTATATTTGTCAATTGTAACTTCAAGTAGCTTATCTCCAGATTTACCTAAGAAATGGCTTAGACCCAAGAGTCAAATTCCTATTTGAACTCCATCAAACAGAGATGAGAATGATAATAATAATGACAATAATAAGTATAATTATAATAAACCAGGTATATACCAGAAGCTCACTATTTTTCATAAATTAACAGATGAAAAATCCCCATATTATATATGAGAAATTCTAAATAACCTTGACAATTTAACAACTGACCACTACAAATATGAGAGCATCATTACAGGCAAAATTGTTGCCTGAATTCCCCACAGTATTACATTGACCTGTCAAAACTGAAACAAAAACAAAAGCAAAACGCCATGATTTAATAATGTCATCTTGGACGCTTATTTCTCTCAAATTTAATGGAATGAAAAGCTTTCAAAATATAAAGATTTAGTGAAAAAAAATAAAACCAACCTGAGATCAAGAGGGCAAATATCACCCCTAACATACTATCTTTTCTTGGAATTGTCTTAAATATGCTTTCATTCCAATACTATTATTCAATTAACAAAGAGAGGAAAAATATTTTTTTTTCCTACCTGCTCAATAGTTCACTGAACACAAACCAAAATAATATCAGAACAAAAACTTGTCTTAGGATTGTTTTATTTGACCTTCATTGAAAACAGATATGAAGAGATATTGATGATGACATTGATGTTGATAACTGAAATTTATATAGTACTTGAATGATACGCTAAAAGAAGGGTACATGCCGTAAGTTGTTCCCTACAAAACAGTGAAATAGAGTTTGTTCTGAACAACCCTCCGTTCTTTGACTTTGTTCACATTGGTGACCAGCATATACTTATAAGGGAGCCCAGTTAGATGTGTCTGGTTTCAGAAGATTTCAGATTAAAAGATGAGTTCTGGATGCCAATTTTTGGAAAGTTCATTCCTCAGAAAATGAAAGCATGCCATTTTGTTTAGAAAGGGTGATTATCGGACTTTGGCATCATCTGTGTCTATAATAATTTTAACATTGTATATAGTGAATATGTCAAGATGACTATAAAATTTAAGTGTCTACTGAGTACAAGAAATTGAATCTTCTCACTTTTACATAACTGTGACTAAGAACACAAAATTCAAATGACAGAACATTCATTTGGTTATTTGGACATTTTGATTCCGAATTGATAATAATATTGTCCAATTTAGTAATACTATGTCACCATCTGAATGGTATATTTTTGCTTTCATGCCATTAATCACTCCCTTTTTTTTAAACCCAGGAAGCTGAATGTAAGAGAAGTTAAGGGTATGTTTGAATTATAGACTCTCCTGGAAATGTAATATAGTTGGATCACTCAGACATATTGAGGCAGAGAAGTTATTGTCATATATGATGATGTACTATCCTGGCTGTCTCAAAGAGACCAAGTTATGATTGCTTTGGAAATAATAATGTGGAATATGCAGAATTGTGTATATGTAAATGACTTATCTTGACAATATTTTAGCATCAAACATAAAATATTACAGCTTCCCTATTTATATACTTTTAGTAATCTCTTCTGTTTTGCCCAGTCTTTAAAAAAAAAGGCCATTTTCAATTACTTCTCTGTATTGATCTCCTTCAAGGAAGCTACTAAATAATTTCAGCACCACTGTTTTTTCCTGTTTATTCATGTCTTTTACTAGACAGGAGAAATATTTGCTAATGGAAGAAACAAAACAAAATATTTACACCATGCTGTGTCTTTCTTTTGACAAGGCCAGGATGCAGTAGGGAAGCCTTCTTTTCCTCCATAAAATTGTTTACATGAAACAGTAGGAGAATGCTAAAGAATAACAGTTTTCCTTTAGCAGTTGGAAGTTGTCTGAATAGAGTCTTCAATTCCCATGCATGTTTTGTAATGCAGATTTCTTAGAAAATAGTCTTTCCAGTACACCTTAAATACATTTTAGAATTATTTTACCATGAAATTAGTTTTCTCCGTCATTGGCTTAGTTGAATCCTTCTTTTTGATCAATGCTGGGACATTAAAAATAAAACGCTGGCTGCACTTGCTATTTTTGTAAGCTCCTATCAAAAATCCATTCTGTAGCAGCCCAGTGCCCATTGAGAGTTGAGGTTATTACTGTAGCATGGCTACCATGTGGCCTGCTTCTTCATGTTTCACTGTGAGTCTTAATCCCCCAGTTTTACTCTGCCACTTGGTCATATTTACTTATTTATTAACCAGAAGCAAGGCCCAAGAGGAATTTCAGATTCCAGAATTCAAACGAACCCAGAACTATGCTAACATTATATTAGCTCTACCTATAATTAATGAGTTAAATGAAACCCCAGCTTTGGGGACCAAATGTTTTCTTCATCAAAGCCAAGCTTTTTGCTTTGAGTTTTAATATTATGTTCTTTTCCTATTATTATTTCTCAGCCCTTCTGTGTTCTAGTCTTTTTATATCCATAGGTAGAGGGTATTATGGTATAAGTGAAAAGAAAGGCATTGGATTTGAGGTAAAGAAAAGAAATTTGGGTTCAAATCTCAATGTTCCACATTTATTACCTGTGTGATCATAGACAAGTCATTTAACTTTTCTAATCCTTAATTTTCTTATCTGTAAAATAAAAAAAAATACTCAATCATGCCCAAGGCTCATTTCAGCTCTAAATCAATGATATTTTGATTTATAAAATTAGATAGATTTCATTGTTTAAATCAGATTCTTAATTTCTATTGTGGACAATACCTTTGGCAATTTGGTGAAGCCTATAGACTCCTCCGATATTTTTAAATGCATAAAATAAAATTCATAGTATTATAAAAGAAATCAACTATATCGTAATGGCTATTAATAGACCATAGGTTAAAACCCTACAAAAATGATCTCTAAAGCTCTTTTTAACTTTAGATGCTAAATCATTTTCTCTGAAGTATTTTTTTAATCATGGAATTCAACGTGTATATGTGCAGAAGTTAACCTATTTTGAATAAGGGAAATGTGGGAATCACTCAGATTATGACAAAGGTAGAAGGGTCTTCAAAGCAATATCAGCATTCACTTTTGTAGGTTGATCATCTTGTGTATATTTAGGCCCCTTGGGGATCAGAAGTTGTTAAGGAGGTCTATCATAGAAATAAGTAGTTTTATTTAAAGAAATCCTCACTCCAGGCCCCCTTTCTTTTCTCTTTACTATTTATATAGGTATAATCTTTATAATATCTTTATTGGACATTTTTCCCTTCCTCTATGTTACAATATGGAATTATTATAGGAGCAAGTTGTTGGTGAAACTATGAGACTGGGAAATTTAGAAAAAGTAATTTCAAATGAGGGGAATGTCCTTCCTTTCTTTCCACTTTTTTGGAGGGGAGAAGTCAGGGCAGTTGGGGTTAAATGACTTGCCAAAGGTCACATGGCTAGCAAGTATTACGTGTCTGAGGCTGGATTTGAACTCAGGTCCTCTTGACTTCACGGCCAGTGCTCTATTCAGTGTGCCACCTGGCTGCCCCACACTTTTATTTTTTTAGGATTTGTGTCAAGCAGTTGACTTATAATAAAAAATTGCCTAGTTTTACTAAACATAGACTTGAAATTGTAGCCTTTACTTTTTGACCTAGCATCCTCCTCCTTCCCAGAACAATTGTATCACTTTCCATTGCCTTCTCCTTTCTGACACAAAGCCAACCACTCTAGAATCCTGATGAGCCACTTGTCTCTCCTGTCCTGCTTTACCACCAGCTTAGCTCCTATGCTAGAGAAAGCTCACCTCTGAAGCAGACCAAATCAGTGTTGTCTTCCACACAATATGTGGTAATCATGCTCTCCCCATATCCATTTATTCGGTCCTACTCTTTCTATGCAGGGGTTGAACTTGTTAACAGAAACCAATGCCTTATGTAACTGTTTGATAGAAAATCAGGTCTGAACAGAATTCTCTTTGAAAATGTTTTGGTCGAGAGAATAAGAACCGTCCTCAGTATTAAAAACAAAGCCATTCTTTGTGTACTTTCTTATTTGAGTTTAGCTTTAGTACCCAAGTGAGCTTGAGTCCATGACAAAAAAATCAGAAGCCTTTTCCCCCCCCAGTTTTGGAATTCTGACCCTTGAACTTTATAACAGAGTTATTTTCTTTTTATTTGCTGTTTGTCCTTCATTCTTGAAGAGGACCCTGAGATTAGGGAAATGATGTCATGATATGCAAATGAATTGGATTTAAGTGAGGGAGGTCTGTGCAAAGTCACCAGTCTCACTTTTACTGTGGGAGCCATCTGGATGCAGGGGCCATATATAGATCAGGATACCTGGAGATGGCCCAGGATACAGTGAGGAGCCTTGACTTTTTTAAGCTAAGGTCTTTAACAGGTCTCAGTCTGAATGAGGCAATGCCTATTTAAGACTTAATAAGAAATGAGGCAAAGAATGTCTTCTCAAAAAAAAATCTGGGAGGGGAAGACCCTCAGGGTTTCTGGCCAAAGCAGAAATAATTGCTATTTACATTTATTTTTCATTCTTAAAATTTTATTAATTAATTAATTTGTTGCTTTTTTGGAGGGGGGAGAAGGCAGGGAAATTGGGTTTAAGGGACTTTCCCAATGTCACCTGGCTAGTAAGTGTTAAGTGGTTCTGACTCCAGGGCCAGTGCTCTATTTACTGCACCACCTAGCTGCCCCTATTTACATTTATTCAGAGTCAGTCAGGGTGCAAACAATGACCAAGTAGGGCTTGGCCTAGTTCCTATTATTGTCCAGTCTGAGAGTTAGAGTGATTTGAAGAGCCAGAGTGTTTTTGCATGAAGGCTGTCTTTAAGGGAAAAAGGAAAAAAATAAATTCAAAGATTAAAAATTTACATTCCTTTTGGGGTATGATTACTTATGTAAACTGAGAGAAGGAATGGAAGTGAGGAATGAAGGTAGGAAAGAAGAAAGGAAGGAAGGAAGGTACAAAAGAAGGAAAGAAGGAAGGTAGGAAGGAAGGAAGGAAGGAAGGAAGGAAGGAAAGAAGGAAAGAAGGAAGGAAGGAAAGAAGGAAGGACGGAAGGAAGGAAGGAAGGAAGGAAGGAAGGAAGGAAGGAAGGACGGAAGGAAGGTGTTACTTAAGTGGCCACTTCTACTTTGGCCCCATTATAGCTCATTCATGTATATTCCTGGTCCATGCCAACCAAAAACGTGACTCTAAACTTTTTTCCATTTCTAAGTCAAAACTAAGAGTCCCATACCATCCCAAAGCTGAGTTGTTCCCTCCTTATAGATGGGTATGAATATGTCATGACTGTTGCTTTGCCAAACATTTCCTGGTAACAGCTTGTACATGGAAGGTTTTAATTACATTTGGAGCTCTCTTGCTCTGTCATTGACTGATATATAGTTAAATGCTCAGCATGATGTACCCTTGCTGGAACTCTAATAAGGAAAATGGAGACTTAATTTGCATTAGTTGTTATTAGGTCATTTTCTTATTGGGAAAACAAATGGTGATTAATGCAATAGGTTCCAAATGACTCAATATTCTAGTCATGAATCCAATAGGCATATTTATCTTTATTGTGAGTCTGCCAGTGTCACCATGGTCTCAGCTCTCTCTGGGGCCTAAATAACTGCCATGACACATCATGGTAAATAACTTTTTAAAATGTGTAGGCTGACATTTTTAGAATGCATATACTGCTTAAAAATAGGCAGGGAGGTTGACAAACACCTGATTGCCTCTAGAGATGAAATCTGAAGTGCCTGATGTTGCTACCTCTGCTTGGGAGCAGGATTTTAGTCATCTCCCCTCTTGACTTCTGCTGTGCAACAGAATAGATAGATTTGGGTTTGTAGAACTGATATCCAATTACTCAGAGTTTCTGTTCCCACTTCTTGACATTAACTTAAAATTTCAACACTTTTTTGAATCTATGAATACATTGCTGTGAGAATTCCTTCCGGTGGTATAGGTTGCAATTCATCCATACCTTCTCATTCTGTTGATTTATTCTTAGGCTGTTGTCTATGTATTTTGAATCCTTCACAGGGTTTCACTCAAAGAGTAAAAGTCCTTTCTCTAGATGTCTTGACACTGTGTGAGTACCAATACAATATATGGACTATCCATCTGCTCACCCTCATTCTTCCTATGGCAGTGACTTACTTACTTTTTTGATTATGGAAGTATAGCCTAATAAATGAATTATTTGACATTTATAACTGAATATGTAGTCACACAGAGTACTTTCCTCATTTTCACTCACCACACGGAGAGAGAAATTTTTGATGATATCTTTTATGATGCTTTTTGTATGTAATTCATCATTGATAATATGCTGCAGTCTATTTACACTCACCATGCATCTCTCCGTTGCCCTTCAGGTGACCTGCAGTTCCAATTCCTCAGAGACTGTGACATTCCGTGATTTGTAGCCATATAACACCCCTGGAAGAATATTCACATCAAAAAGACCAGTTTTTGTTTCAGGCATTAGCTTAAACTTTCTGTGTATCAGACGATGAAAGGCATTTGTGAAATATAATCTGCTTTGAACAGTTGGCCCTGAAGTAACTCTACCTGAATAACTTCAAGTGAGGGAGTTGGACTAACTAAATGTTTTGTAAGGTCCCTTATTGCAGTAACATAGTATAATCCAGTGGTTCTCAACCTGTGGGTCACGCCCCCTTTGGGGGTCAAACGATCCTTTCACAAGGGTCACCTAAGACCATTGGAAAACACATATTTCTGATGGTCTTAGGAACTGAAACACCGCTCTTCTATTCTTCTCCAGGCAGGTCTACCCACCTGCAGATACACCCAGATACAAGTATTAAAGGGTCGTGGCATTAGGAAGGTTGGGAACCACTTGTATAATCCATGATTTCTATAGGAAAAAAGAACCATGAATGTAATCACCTAAGGCTCCAGAAACTATATATTTATGGAATTTTTAAGCTAGAAAGGATTTAAGAAATCATCTAGTTAGATCAGGAAACTGAGGTTCAGAGAGGACACATGACACATAACTAGCAAATGGTCCCCTTCTGGCCAGTGTTCTTTACACAATGCCTATCAATGAAAATAGCTATACTATTATTCTATTTTGTCCTTTTAAAATTTTATTTAACATTTTCATTTTATTTAATATTTTCCAATGAACAATAATTTATTCTCTCTCCCTCTCTCTCTCTGTCTCTCTCTCTGTCTGTCTCTCTGTCTGTCTCTGTCTGTCTGTCTGTCTCTCTCCCCCACATCTCCTTTGTAACAAAGATAACTAGTTCTCTCATTGCTCACATTAAAAAAAATCTCTCAATCTATACCATGAATCAATCAGATCTCTACGAGGAAGTATTTGACATGTTTCATCTGAAATTATGTTTCATCATTACACTGATCAGAGTTCTTAAATCTCTGAAAGTACTTTATCTTTACAATATTGTTATTATTGTATAAATTGGTCCACTGGTTCTTCTCACTTCATTTTGCATCAGTCCATCAGTCCATACAAATCTATCAAAGTTTCTCTGAAACTGTTGTCTAGATTGTTTCTCTTTATTTCCTCCTTCCTTCATTCCTTCCTTCGTTCCTTCGTTCCTTCCTTCGTTCCTTCGTTCCTTCCTTCGTTCCTTCATTCCTTCGTTCCTCCTTTCCTTCCTTCCTTCCTTTTTTCCGTTCTTCCTTCCTTCCTTCCTTCCTTCCTTCCTTCCTTCCTTCCTTCCTTCCTTCCTTCCTTCCTTCTTTCCTTCCTTCCTTCTTTCCTTCCTCCTTTCCTTCCTGTTTTTCTTTCCCAGTCAGGGTAAAATCACTTACCCAGGGTCACGCAGCTAGTAAATGTCTGAGGATGGATTTGAACTCAGGTCCTCCTGACTCCAGAGTCAGTGCTTTATCCATTGCACTACTTAGCTGCCCCTAGATTGTTTCTTATATGATAATAGTGTACCATTACATTCATATAGTCTAATTTGTCTAGCCATTCTCAAAATGAGTTTAGTTTCCACTTCTTTGTTACTACAAAAAAAAGTTGCTATAAATATTTTCAGATAAAGGAATCACTTTCCTCTTTTTATAAATAATTTTAGGGCGTAGACCTAGTACTGTAGTTGTATTCCTGAGTCAAAGTCCCTTTTTTTAACTTTTGGAGTTTACTTTCCAAAATTAATCAGTTCACAATTCCATCAACAGCAAATTGATGCACCTTTCCCTCTCTGACATTTATAATTTTCCTTTTTTCCCTTAATGTTGGTAGCATGATGAGTATGAGGGAAAGCCTCAGAGAGACTTTAATTTGCATTTCTATAATTATTAATGACTTTTAGTATTTTTATAATGGCTGTCAGTAAATTGGACTTTTTTTCCTTTGAAAACTAGTGTATTAGTCTTTGAGAAATCCCTAAGTACACAATGGCCTCATTTGCTCTGAGGATTCTTATAAATGTGAATGGTCATTAAAAAAAAAAACAACTTAATCCCTTTTCAATCTATTTATAGAAATCTTAGAGGTAAGATGTTGCAGCAGTTCCTGTTTTGTTGTTTTGGACTTCTCTAGGAACTGAACAAGTCCTAAAAAGTAAAAGAAACTACCTTCAGTGAACAATGAGCAGTCAAAATCAATGAGGGGAAAATGGCCTGTTTTCACTTTATTGATTTTTGCTGCTCGGTGAATCTTGCTCATTTTGTCTTATACCTTTAAAAATATCTTTGGAAATTTTTAATGTCACTGCATTGCTTTGCATTCAATGCAGCTAACACACTTGACTGCCATGCTTCCTCTTTTTCATATAGTAGGTATCGATGCAGTGTCAGGTTGGAAGAGCATTTCTTATATTCAAAACAATGCTTTGGAAAGATGTTTCTAGCTTCTGAATGTGGTTTGTCATAGTAGGGGGCTAGAGAGAGAACAGCAGATGGACTCTGATATCAGTTTAGACATTTGTTGTTTAGAACCTTGACTACCAATTGTTTTATTATGTGTTCCTTAAAAAATACAACACATGCACATATCTATGGATGTGATGATGGCTAAAGTTACTTAATTGAATTTAAGCATTAGTTTCCTTATTTTCAAAAATAAATACAATATTTGTACTTATATGTGACTTGTTCAGGGTTATACAGTTAGTAAATGGCAGAGAAATGATTCAAAACCAATTCTTTTAATTCTAAATGTAGCAAAATGCAATACATACACATGCATAAATTATATATATATATATGTATACATGTCACATCTCTTTTTTCACCCTTGTTAAGTGACTCATTATCAGAGCCTTTCTTTGTATTAACTATATCCGATATATATATCAAAAACTGTACAAAATTACTGCCTTTCTAGTAGACAAAAGGTAAAAACTACTTCATCTCTCTTAGTGTCAGTCAGAATGTGTGATCTTTTTAATTTATTTACTTGGATCAGTTGTCTTGAATCAATAATATCAAAAACAATTGAATATATAGTAAGAGTATAATAGAAATGTTCATTTTATCATTTTAAGGTTTATAAAACACTTAAACAGCACTGTGAGGTGATTAGGGTCCTGATGTTAAGTGCCACTATGAGTCAAGGCTTGCCACAAGTGCCAAAGATTAAAGACAGAAAGTTGGAGATAAAAGGTAGATAAAAGAGAGACTAGAAATCCTACTTATGGTGGAGGATGAGACAGTAAAAAAATGGAGAAGTCAAAGAATTCACCCCATATTTGTATCTTTAGATCCAGAAGGATAGAACAAAAATAATTTGTCAGAATTGTTCCTCAAGATAAGTGAAGAGTGGGTAAGAAAATTCCTAGTAGTCCTCATTTCCTTTTTGACAGCATTGCTTGACCTTATCAAGGAATTTAATGAGAACTTTCCTTTTGTGTTATGACAACTTAGCATTCCTTTTCTGAGCATTTTGACTTTTAAACATTTCCTTTCCACAATAACCCTAAGATAGGCAATGCAAGTAGTATAATTACCATTTTTTACAGAAGGGGAAACTGAGGATGAGAAAAAATAAAGGATTTGAGCATAGTCACACAGTGAAAACAATAACAATTGATTTCTTTATGTAACTTGGTAAGCTCAGGAAATCTCCATAGCAAGATAAAAAATAATAAAAGCTTGTTTTAGGTTCTCTGGTGAAAGAATAAGATAGAGGAAGTGAAATGGTATACTAAAGAATTTCTAGGAGTGAGGAAATATCTTTGCAATCACTTTAACCTCTTGCAACTTTTAAGAAGCCTTAGGATGGCTGAGCCATCATAAAATCAGATTTTTAAGCTGAGAAGGATGTTTGAGGTTATCTAGCACAGCCATCTTATTCTATAGATGAGGAAACTAAAGAGCCAAAAGATTAAGTGACTTGTCTAAGATCATACCATAAATGGTAAAGCTGGCATGTGAACCCAAGTCCTCTAACTGAAAATCAAGTGCTCTTCCCACTGCTTTATGCTGCCTTAGTAGGAGAAACAAGAGCATCCTTAAATTGAGAATGTCACTCGGCTTTCTCATCCCTTCTGTTCAGTCTGCTTTAAGATGAACAAGATATCCTGCTGAGATGCAGATTCCACATATCAAAGTGCCAGAAACCTTGGCAAATGGTAGATTTCCATTTAGAAAATAAGAAGCACCATATGAAACAAAACAAAGCAAAACAAAACCAAAAAGCCTGGTTGGAAGTATACACAATACACCTTTTAGCTGCTGTCATCTGTTTAATGCAGGGAACCAGTTTGAGGTGGACACAGTAAAATCAGATATATCTTCATCTCCCCAGGAGGTTCTCAACTCTCCATGCACAAAAATAATTAGGTTAATTTCCCTAGAGAGTTACTGTGTATCTCTGGAGTAACTGGAGAGAGGGGGTGGTGAAAAAGATAGAACCTAAAGCTTTAATCCATCCTTCAGACAATTTACTTCCTTATGGTAGCAGTGGAGCTTGTGAATTTGCTAAATGTTGCTCACTTGGATGGGATCTCTCTCTCTCTCTCTCTCTCTCTCTCTCTCTCTCTCTCTCTCTCTCTCTCTCTGTTACTTAGCATCTTGAATCACAAAATTTGGACAAGGAAACATCTTTGTGGTATTAATGGGAAGGAAACAGATTCCCTGGGGAAATGCTGATAATCAAAGGCTAGTGGAGTGCATCTCATAATAATAGTACCTTGAACTGATAGAGTGTCCTTGAGTTCTTCTAAATAATTCAGAGTGTTTCACACATTTGAAGGATGTGAGTTAGTTGTGAGGAAGCATTTCCTAACAGTCAGAAATGTTAAGTATCAGAACAGGTGACTGAGGGAGGCTAAGGAATCTTCTCTCCTGGAAGCCTTGAAAATGAGGATAAGTTCTCATGACTTCGCCTCGTAGAATCATAGATTTTGAGCTGGAATAGAACCAAGAGATTGTCTTATTCAACTTGTTTAATGGAGCTTGATACATAGTAAGTACTTAAGAAATACTCAATTGATTTGTTGACTTCTTCATTAAACAGATGAGGAAATAGATACATAGAGAAGGTATTTGACTTGTCCAAGGTGTCATGTGCTTGGCAGAGTGGCAAGAGAGTGGCAGAGAAGATCCCAGGATGTCTTCTAACTCTAAATCCAGCCCTCTTTCCAGTTTACTATACTACTATTTGTAAATGCTCAAATGTAATTCTAAAATTTTGAGTTTAATAAATTTAAAAAATTACATTTAAATAGAACTTTAAACTTTATAAAACACATTTCCTGCTTCAACCTCCATATAGCTCTAGCAAAGACACTGGAATAATTTTGTCAGTGAACAAACCTGAAAGGCATAATGGACCAAAATATAAGGATGATAGAATGTTAAACATTTGAGTGCCCTACTCACAGAACCCAATATCCTTAATTCATGAGCACATGTGTCTAGGGGTAGGAATGATTAGGAGCAAGGGGAAATATGGAAATATTGGCCTCCCCTTTCATTAGTGTCAGTTGTTCCACCTAAGGAGAAAGGGGACATGGATCTTCTAAGTTTCTATAAAGAAACAATGGCATAACACATTTTATTGCACTTTATAGCTAATTCACACAACACTTCTTTCAGTAAGCAGTTCAAAGTTTGTTAATCTTTTTTTTTCTTTTTAGAGATGAGGCAGTGAAGATTTAATGAAATCAAAGGACTGGTGTACCTCTAGGGAATGATGATGATTGAAGTGAAGTCCAAATTCAGTTCTTGTTCATCTGCTAAATGCAGTTGAATATGCTTAGACCATGTCATATTTCATCAGTATGTCATTTTGCCCCTTTCTGGGATCTTGAGCTTCTGATAGAAGCCCCTTTTACAACCTTCTCCCTTTCTCTTATCCACAGATATCCTTGCATTGCTAGTTTGTTGGGTATTAGTAGTGCCAGTAGGCAAGACATTTCCCAAACATTCTTTAAACTTTCTTTAATCTCCCCATCATGCAGTCCTTGTATACAATGGCTTATTCAGATCAACAAAAGTCAATTGATAGATTCTGTGGCTACCAACATGTTCATGACTTAATCATTCTAAGACAGTTTGAGAAGATCCAAGACTACTTTCACAGAGATTTTCCACAGACAGGAGTAGCATATTCCTTTTACCTTTCTCCAATCTCTAGGGCCCGAGTTGCTTCAGAATTCATCCAAATGGTCAGGAGGAAAGAAGACATGCTACCACCATGTCATGCCCTATAATCATCTAGCACTTGACTGACTTATGTAACCTTAAGGCCTTGAAGCCTTGCCGCATATATCACTGAAGCACTCTTACGACTTCTGAGGTGTTTCATCTGCTCTGCAGTTGAAATTACTTTTGCCTTTTTTCCCCCACCCTATCTTGCCATTAGAATTTGAATTCCTTGACACCATGGATTGTCTCAATCTTTCTATTTACATTCCTGAACTTTGCATAGTGCTTGGCACATATGAAGTACTCACTATTTGCTTCCTTTAAAAAAATAATATCTATCTAACATTCATTTTTTACAAATTTATTTAAAATTCTCTCCATCTCTCCTACCTTTCTCTCATTCATTGAGAAGGTAAGTCATATTGTATCAGTTATACATATGAAATCATGCAAAACATGTTTCTGTATTAGCCAAGTAGCAAAATAGTAAATAAATGACAGCAAAAAAGAAACCAAAGACCAAACGACCCAACAACAACAAGGACAACAAAACATAAAGGAAGTGAAAAAAGAGTAAGCTTCAATCTGTACTCCAAATAATTCTAGTCTCTGTTTGGAGGCGGATAGCATTTTGCTTCCTGGGTCCTTTGGAATTGTCATGGATAACTGTTTTGAGCAGAATAACTAAGTCTTTCAGAATTGATCATCATTATCATATTGCTTTTACTCTGTACAATATTCTAGTTCTGTTCACTTCATTTGACATCAGTTCATGTAAGTCTAACCAGGTTTTTCTGAAATCATCCAGGTCAACATTTCTTATAGCAGAACAGTATTCCATTATAATCATATACCATAAGTTATTGAGCCATTTCCCAGTTGGTGGACATTCCCTCAATTTCCAGTTCCTTTCCACCACACAAAAAACCTGTTATAAATAGTTTAGTACATATGGGTCCTTTTCCTTTTCTTTTATCTCTTTGGAATACAGACCTAGTAGTGGTATTGATGAATCAAAGGGTAAACACAGTTTTATAACTCTTTGGGCATACTCCAATTGTTGTCTAGAATGTTTAGACCAGCTCACAACCCTACCAAAAATACATTTGTGTCCTTTTCCCCCACTACATCTCCTCCATCATTAATCATTTTCTTTTTCCTTCATGTTAGCTTGTCTTTTATGACAGAGTTGTTTTGATTTGCATTTATCTAATCAATAGGACTTTAGAATATTTTTATACAAATATTGACACCTTTGATTTCTTCTTCTGCAAATTGCCTGGTCATATCCTTTGACTATTTATCAATTGGAGAATGCTCTTAGTTTTATATATTTGGCTCCCTTCCCTATATATTTGAGAAATGAGACCTTTATCGGAGAAATTTGCTATGCATTTTTTACCCCAGTCTCCTACTTTCCCTCTAATTTGGTTGTATTGGTTTTGTTTATGCAAAAACTCTAATTTCTTATAATCAAAATTATCCATTTTACTCCCCATGATCTCCTTTATCTTTTATTGTCATTATAGATCTAAGAAGTAAATTTTTCCATACTCCTCTAATTTTGCTTATGATATCACCTTTATGTATAAATTATTTACCCATTTTTATTTTAGCTTGTTATGTGGTATGAGATGTTGGGCTATGCCTAGTTTCTGCTAAAATTATCTATAGTTTTCTAAACAATTTCTATTAAATGATGACTTCTTTTCTCCAAAGTTTGCATCTTTGGGTTTATCAGACACTAGATTACTATAGTCACTTACTACTGTGTATTATGTACTTAACATACTCCACTGATTCACCACTCTATAGACAATACTAGATTATTTTGATAATTATTTCTTTGTGAGATAAATTGAGATCTGGAATTGCTAGACCGCTTTCCTTCATTTCCATTGATTCTCTGAATAGTTTTGACTTCCAGATGAATTTTCTTATTTTTTCTAGATCTATCAAGTGATTCTTTGGTAGTTTGATTGTTATGTCATTGAATAAGTAAATTGGTTTAGGTAAAATTGTAATATTTATTATATAGATATGAAATACTCATGAGCAATGAAGATTTCTCCAATTTTTAGATATGTTTTATCTGTCTGAAAAAGTGTTCTTTTAAAAAATGTGTCCAATTGTGAAAAAAAAAATGTGTTCATATAGTTCCTGGGTTTGTCGTGGCAGGTGGACTCCCAAATATTGTAGAATGTCTACTGTTAGTCAAAATCAATTTCTCTTTCTATATTTTCCTTCTGGATTTTGTAGCATATAGAAATGAGAGTGATTTGTAGGGGGTTATTTTATATCCTACAGCTTTGCTGTCAATTTTTTCGACTAATTTTTTAGTTGATTTAGTATAACATGCTTCTCATTGCCTATTTTTAGTCCTCTAATTTATTTTTCTTGTTTAACTGATATAGTTAGCATTTCTAGGACAATGATGAATGATATTGGTGATAATACACATCCTTGCTTTGCCCCAATCTTATTGGGAAGGCTTTTAGCTTAATCCTATATAGATAATGCTTGAGACACTTGCTCCTGGGAAAGAAAATTGTGACAAATCTGGACAGCATACTAGAAAGCAGATATATCACTTTGCTCACAAAAGTCAGCATGGTAAAAGCAATAGTTTTTCCAATAGTAATATATGGCTGTGAGAGTTGGACTTGAAGGAAAACAGAGCACTGCAGAATCAAAAGTTTTCTAATTGTGGTTCTGGAGAAAACTTTTCAGAGCTCCCTGCACAGCAAGAAGATTAAATCAGTCAATACTTAAAGAAATTAATTCAAAGCTACTCATTGGAAGGACAACTACTGAAGCTGAAGATTAAATACCTTGACTTTAGACACATAATGAGGAGACAGGACTCATTGGAAAAGACTGTGATGTTGGGAAACATGGAAGGCAAAAGGAGAAGGGGATGACAGAGGATGAATTGGTTTGGTAGTGACATGGATGCAATTGACGTGAACTTGGACAGACTTTAGGATATAGTGGAGGCCAGAAGAGCCTAGCATACAATAGTCATGGAGTTATGAAATGTGAATTAATGAATAACAGCTTTTAATGTTAGATTGATACTACTTACCTCTTTATTCCTGTGCTTTCTAGTGTTTTAAATAGAAATGGCTGTGTTGTATTCCGTCAAAAGTTCTTCCTGAATTTGTTGAAATAATATAATTTTTGTTTTTCTTTTATTGATATGGTTAATTATGCTTATAGTTTTCCTAATATTGAAGCAACTCTGAATTCTTGGTATGAATCCCACATATTCATTATGATATACTTTGTTTAATCTCCTTGCTAATATATATATATATGTATATATATATATAATTTTATTCTTTGCATCAATATTCATTAAGGAATTTGGCTTAGAGTTTTCTTTGTTTTTGCTTTCTTGGTTTTAGATATCAAAACTGTATTTGTGTCACAGGAGGAATTTGGTAGGACTTCTTTTTTTAACTTATTATTTTTTCAAATAGTTTTAATAATGTTAGAATTAACTGTACTTTAAATGCTTGGTAGAATTCATTGCAAATCCATCTGATCCTAGAGATTTTTTTGGGGGGGGTGGGAAGAAGAGGGTGCTGATTTATGACTTGTTCAGTTTTTTTTCTAAGATTAGGTTATTTAAACATTCTATTTCCTCTTCTGTTAATCTGGGCAATTTATATTTTTGTAATAGTCATCTATTTTACTTATATTGTCAGGTTAATGGCATAAAATTGGGCAAAGTAACTTAACAATTGCTTTAATTTCATCTTCTTTGGTATTGCATTTACCCTTTTCATTTTATTTTGAAACTGTTCATTTGTTCTTTCTGTTTTAAATCAATTACTGATTTATTTAATAGTGATTTCTCATAAAACTAGTTCCAAATTTTATTTATTAGTTCAATTTTTTTGACTTCTATGTTTATGAATCTCTCATTTGATTTCCAGGATTTACATTTTGGTGTTTAATTGTGAATTTTTAATTTGTTTTTTTATTTTTTTAGTTTTATGCCTAATTCATTGATCAATTTCCCCCTCTCTTTTATTTACATACTCATATATAGATGTAAATTTCCCCCTGTGTATTGTTTTGACTCTACCCCACACATTGCGGTATGTTGTTGTCTCATTGTTATTCTCTTTAATGAAAATATTGATTTTTTTATGATTTGTTCTTCGACACATTCATTCTTTAGTAGATTATTTGGTTCTCAATCAATTTTTAAACTATGCTTCAATAACTCTATATTGAATGTAATTGTTATTACATTATGGTCTGAAAATGGTATATTTAACATTTTTGCTTTTCTGCATTTGTTTGTGAGGTTTTTATGCCCTAATATATGGTCAATTTTTGTGAAGATCACCAGTCTGGACCCTATCCCTAAAGTAAATGTAGAAATTAAATGAAAATAAAGTATAATATCTGTATTGAAAGAAAAGTTGAACTAAATTATTCCAAAAGCATTAAAGGGACAACTATATAAAGTATGGTGACATATTTTTTAAAGTATAAATTTTGTTGATTAAAAACAAGTTTGTGCTGGTGAGTTTTCTGTTTGTGTAAGTAGAGGAAGAATAATAGGCAAGGCAGAGACAAAACACCTGGGAACCCTAACTAGTTTTGAAAATTGTTTCTCTACCTGTGGGGAAAATTGCATTTTTTGCATATTGTTGGAACATTTGGACTTTCCCTGGAATGAATGTACTTTGACATCTATCTATCCCTCTATCTTTCTATTATCTATCTATCTATCTATCTATCTATCTATCTATCTATCTATCTATCTATCTATCTATCTATCTGTCTGTCTGTCTTTCTATTCCTCTTTCTATCTACCTGTCTACTCTTGAAAGTAGCAAATAATTGGAAGTAAAATAGGTATCATTTTACTAGTGATTGGCTGTATAAATTCTGGAAAAGGAATGAAATGGAATAAGCAGAAGAAATGAAATATGTGAAAAATTCAGAGAAACTTAGGAAGGCACATGTGAACTAATGCATGTGAAATAAATAGAACCAGATCCAATTTATGTAATGACTATAGTAATGTATAGGAAAACAGCATTGGGAGCTAAGTGGCCCAGTGAATTAAATGTTGGACTTGGAGTCATGAAAAAGTGAATTTAGATCCTCCTTCAGACACTTATTATCTATGTGACCCTGGACAAGTCACTTAACCACTTTCAATCTTGGTTTTCTTATTTATAAAATAGAGACAATAATAGCATTTACCTTAAAGGTATTTTGTGAAAATCAAACAAGATAATATATGCAAAATTGCTTTGTAAGCCCTAAAGCTATATATAAATATTAGTTGTTATGATGACGATTTCAAAACTGGACAGTTCAGTAAGCAATCATTACCTCAGGGCATAAGTAGTAAGTGCTTTCCTATCAGTGAAGGTAGTAAATTATTGGCATGAGGTGGTAGGCATGCATTGTCAGGAATAGCCATTTTTAAGGACACTTTTTCTCCTTTTTCAAAAATTTATTTTTAGTTTTCAACATTCATTACATAAGATTTTGAATTCTAAATTTTCTCCCCTTCCCTCCCCACCCTATTTCCCAAGATGACATGCAATCAAATATGTATATTAGAGTTAGAACCAATGGGAGAACCCATGAGAAAGAAGAAATAAGAACAATAAAAAGAGGGAGAGAAAATAGTATGCTTTGATCTGTATTCATATTCCATAGTTCTTTTTCTAGATATGAATAGCATTTTCCATCATGAGTGTTTTGGAGTTGTCTTAGATCCTTGCATTGCTGAGAACAGCTAAGTCTACCAAAGTTCATTGTACAATGTGACTGTAATTGTGTACAATGTTCAGGTTCTGCTCACTTCACTCAGCATCAGTTCTGTAAGTTTTTCCAGGTTTTTCTGAAGTCCTGAAGCTCATCATTTCTTATGTAACAGTAGTATTCCCTCACATTCATATATCATAGCTTGTTCCCCAATTGATGGGCATCCCCTCAATTTCCAATTCTTGGCCACCACAAAAGAGGTGCTATAAATATTTTTGAACATGTGCATCCTTTTTCTATTTTTTATCATCTCTTTCGGATTTAGACCTTGTATTGCCATGCACAAGCAGATTCCCCAAAGAATGCTACTGTGAACAGCTTTTAAGGTTTGGATTACACAGTGTAGTGAACATTCCATTTATTCCATTACAAATCAAGGCAAACATTCACAGCAAATCATAATATAATATTCACAGCATTACATCTTATCACAGAAAAATACAACATAGTGTTCATAATGGCTTAACATTAGAATGGCCACACAGTTTGAACTATAGTGGCCACAATATTTAGAACAAGGAATATGAGAATAATCATTTGGTTTCCCTAAGGGAGAAACCCTTCTCACTTAATCATTCAATCAATTCACAATATATCAATCTTCCTCTCATGGGGCAACCATTAACTTAGTCACTAATCTAGAATCCCAATTACTAAATATCACTAATCACTAAATATAGTCATTAGAAAATTACACAAACCCTCCACCCTTTGGTGGCCAGCAAACCTCAGTTTCATCCCAGGAGAGGCTTTTTCTTCATCTTGACTCGGGGTGGTCTCTCTGATTCCATGGATCCACTTCCATGGTCCCAGCTCCTACCTGAATCCACCAGTCACCTGGATTTGGAGGCAGATAGCTCACAGGATCTCATCCAGTCCTTTGAGGTACACAGCTCCCAGGTCCTCGTCCAATCATCTGGGCAGTCCCTGGCAAATACCAAAGTTCACAGGGTCTGTCAAATCTCAGACCCTTTACCACTTCTGTTGCTAGGAACTCAAGATCAGCCAGGCCACAAACAAACAAAATCTTATCCTGGTCATTCTTCTTCAGTTCTCCAGCAGTTCAGCTGGCCCTAGGACCCAGTAGAAAATTCAGCCTTCCAGGCAGCAGCAGCAACACTGGCCTTCTAGGCAGCAACAACAGCCACTTTGGCCTTCACCAGATTCTGGTCTCAAGAAAAACTACAAGTCAGTTCTCAGTCAGCTTCTAGCTGCTGGGAGAGAAACTCTCTTTCTCTCAAAAAAACTCCAACTCACTTCTTCAGTCCAGCAGCCCAGTTCCCAGATGCTGGGACAATCCTGCTTCCTCCAACGGGAGCCACCAAGAAGAACATTCTAATTCTGTCTCTCTGTCTCTAAAACTCTTCTTATATACACACACTGGCCTCCTGTCTTAGCCAACCCCCTCCTGCCACTTTGACCTGCTTTGCTTCAAACCCAAGGTAATTTGCCCCTCCCTAGGAAACCTGGTAGAGAATCATTTCTGGGGACTCATCATATTGGACTACTGGACTTAGTTAATGCATGCAATAGTCTTTAGCCCTTCTGAAGCTCAAAAATCCTAAACTCAAGCTAAGATTCCTTAGTAGTAGGTTTTTCAAGCATGTACCACTATACCCTGCAACACTTTCTTTTAAAGAAAAAATATGTCTTTGAAAGTCCTCTTTACTTGATCCATAGTAGCTATGTTATTGAAATTTGGAGTATAATATAGTCATTTAGTCTGATTGGATGTTTCCAATTCTGTATTCTCATGGAGGCCAGAAAGGGATGTTGGATTCTAAGTGTACTCTGGTCATTATTGTAGTAGCTTTTGTATTCTGTTGTATGGAGAGTAGTAAAATAACTCACCATGGTATAGCATCTTCTATCCGTTTTAAAGGGCAACTAGGTGGCGCAAAGTTTAGAGTGACAGGCCTAGAGACAGAGACTCATCATCTTGAGCTAAAATCTGACTTAGGACACTAACTAGCTGTGTGACCTTGAGCCGTTACTTAACTCTATTTGCCTTTGTTTCCTCATTTGTAAAATGAGATAAAGAAGGAAATGGAAAACTACTCCATTATCTTTGCCAAGAAAACACTTAATGGGCCCCTGAAGTCAGACGCCAATGAAACAACCAAACAATAACAACTATAGATCCTTTATGAAATTCCATATTTTTATATCATTGTCCCTTCCTGACATATTCCTATTCTCCTCAGCCATATGGATCTTCTGCTCCAATGAAGAGATACAGTTAAAGACTGAAAAAGAAATCCTTGTGGCAGTGCATGCAACCTGTGAAAAATCCATATCCCTCAAATATTCTACTTAGAGAAAGGATATATGTTTCTTCTTTTCTCAGCAACACCTCCCAGACCACAGGCTTTGTTTCCATCATATATATTGCTGCCATTATGCAAGGAAATAACTCTTGTGGAGAAAGGACCTTTTCTCACCACAGTCAACACAAACTCCTACCAAAGTGTAGGTAAGCCCAAGTTGGTAAACTGGGAATAGCATACCTCTGAGCACACTCACTCTGGTTCCAGCCAGGTGCCTACAACCACGATCCAAGGAATCAAATCTTATGAAGAGATTAGATGTGTCAACATGTCTCTGCACATCCTGGTTTCCTCAGCTACTCAGGACCTAGAATAGGCAAATATTCACTAACAAAATCCTTGATACTGTCAAATAGTTGAAGATCAGGAATAAATATAGTTTTATTAATGAAAATGACATTTAAGAAGATGTATTACCATGTGCTTTGTCACAGTTCTTTAATGACCTCTCAGCTTTTCCATCAGACAAAGTTGAAACATCCTATATGCATTATCTCCCCCATAAGAATGTGGACCCTTTGAGAACAGAGATCATCTTGTTTCTCCACTGGTATTCCCAGTGCTTAGCACAATGCTTTGCAAATTGTTAAGACTTTAATAAATACTTCTTCATTCTATTTAATGAACATTATTTATTGCAATTAAACTGAATTCAATTGCCTTTCAATATGGTTTTCTTTTAAGTCATTGTAATTGTTCACTTTATTTGCTCTGTATTGCTCTGATAAGATCCACGTTTTTCTGAATTCCTCACTGTTATCTTTTCTTATGGTGTGTGATATTCTACTACATTCATAGGTCATATTTTGTTTAGCTGTTGCTTTATGAATAGACTGCTACTTTGTTTCTAGTGATTTGGTACCAGAAAGAATTCTCCAATCAATATTTCATTATATATGGGACTTTCCTTTCAGTCATTGACTACCTTGGCATAGTCAAGTAGGAGCTTCTCTGGGTCAAAGGTATGATGGGAATTAGCAAATGCTACCATCTTTTAGATTAACAGCTTAATGAGTTTTCATTTATAATTCTAAACTGTTTTCCAGTTAATTGGATTAATTTAAAGTCCCATTAAGAGTGTATTGGGGCAGCAACTTCGGTTGAGATTGAGCTCAACTTCAGGTAATAATGACTTTTGGGACTATCTTTGCTCAGACAATCTTCCGTATTTGAGACCCTCTCTAGCCTTTTCATTATTTCATTTTTTCTGTTACAACTCAACTGATACTATTTTTCCCCTTTGTCCTTTTCCTTTATGTTCTTTCTAGGTGATTTATAACTAATATTCTAAATGTATTTACTCTAACATCTATGTGGATACTCATTATTCTATGTGTTACCACTCAGAAGTAACACATTTAAATTTTAACAGTGATTTGCCACAGATGCTTTCATAGGAATTTCAGTTTCTATGGAAAGGTGCTGGGCATGTGTAAGCTGGGAGTTATTTAAAGATTCTTCAAATTAGGCCCCATGGGTAACCTCCTACTCTACTTAACACACACACTCTTTCTCTCTGTATACACACACACACACATATACATATATACATATATGTATGTGTGTGTGTATCCCTCTCTATTATGTGAATATCATACCTTATTTAGAATTTAAGAACTTTGAGGGGGCAAAGATGTCATTGTATTTACATACTGTGTATCAAATACCAGATTTTAGTGTTACATCTTATGAACATTCATGCAGATCCAGGCCAAATACATTTGATTTAATGTGCACATTTGGTCTAGTTAGGATCAGATTCAATCCCTTCTTTCAATGTAATTCTCAGTATGGTGGCCCATTTCCTGTTCTATAAAGATTCTTGAACTTACTCATTTTGACAACATACTATGAGTTCTCTGCTAGTTTTCTCCATCACGTTGAATTTTATTCAAGGCATCATGCTAGATATATATCATCTACCACCAAGGGGGAAAATGTAGCAATGATTCTCTGCCACCTTGAAGTATCTGGCATGAGTTATGAACCACAGTACAAGCAAATTAACTCAAACCTATGAGCAGAAGTCAGAATTTAATTGAATGAATATAGTTGCAAGAAATAGGATGTTCTCTAAAACCAGAAGCTTTCTGTAAAGAGGGAAAATGCATTTAAGGAATGGTTTTCTTTGGGAAATGATTCATTTAAAGCCTTGCCTGTTCTTTAGCTTTCATTTAAAAAAATGATTTTGTTCTTTTTTGTCTCCTTTATTCTGCTGCTTCCTGCCATTGGCTGTGTGTGTGTGTCTCTTCTGAACAATGACTTTTCATATATGACAGGTAAGAAGGAAGATTTTTGCTGACTCTCATTTTCTTCATTACTCTGGTTATGTGGGTCTCTGAGCTTGGCACTGTAAATCACTTTAGAGATTTTCTAGAAGTTTACTTCATGAACTAAGAAAAATATATTGTTTTTAAAAAAGAAAATTGATACCTTGTTGAATGGCACCATTATAAACTCTTTAAATGATTACCAGAGTGCACTGTCTTATTCGTATGTGCAATGTTTTCAGGAATATGGTTTTGTCTTACATTACACATGGAATGAATTTCTGAAAAGTTCACTGCCAATCCAATTTTTTTCCATGCTGGCTAAATTATAATTTCAGGGATGTTTCATTTTAGTTTTTGATTGATCTTCCACTGACAGTGGTTCTACACATTTTGGTAAACCAAAGTTTCTCTGTTTCTCTATCTCTTCATCAACATTTTGTTGATCCTATTGGATGAATTTAAAGGCAAAAGGGGTGGGGTGGAGATCAGGAACCCTTGTATTATTTTGTGAAACAAGATTTTTTTGAGAAAATAAATATACTCTCCCTACCCTATTTTATGTGGATATTCTAATTTTTTTTTTGCTTTCTTGGGGTATAGGGAAGAGTAGATAAGATATACTCAAAAGGTCTGGTACTTCATTTAGTTTGCATTCTTATATTCAGATTTTACATACTTACATTCCATATTACCCATCCACAATTTTTTTTGACTCTTTAAGGGAAAAAGAGCCAACTTTTATATATTTTTCTGTGAAAAATGTACAAAAAACCCAAGAAATGAGAAGGAAGTGTGGCAGGTCCATTTGAGGATATGCAGTGAGGCAGTGTGGTCTAATGGGTAGAGGGTTGGAGGAAGAATTGAATGAAAATACTGCCTGTAAACATTTCACTTGATCCCTCTGAGCTTCTAGCAACTTACAGGAACTTAGCTGACAATGTCTACATGATTTATAACCTTCATAGAGCAATTTCTTTCATGATCAGAGTTCTCCATACTCATGACTATTATTGTTATTATTGTTATTATTATTATTATTATTATTATTATTATTATGTGAGAAACCAAACAAGTAAGTAAAGCAATGCCACCTTTCTCTTTTGTTCATCAAGAGAGTTTGAAGTGGAAAGTTTGACACTTTGAAATGACAAAAACCAAGAATGATAGTCACATTTATAAAACATTAAAGGTTTATGAGGCTTCATAGATATGTTCATTAATTTGATCTTCCAAATTATCACATAAGATGGGTTTTATAATAATTGTTTTCTCCATTTATTTTTTGCAGATTAGGAAGTTAAACTTCATGGAGGTTGGGACCCATGGTTACATGGCCTATGTCTGGGCAACATTTAACCCTGACTCTGTCCTGACTTTAAGTGTATATTACATGTTGTATGCTATACTAGGCAGTAGAGGATAGACATAACAATGTATTTTTAAGATTCCGTAGCTTGACTTCAAGAAGCACATATATGTGTATAGATATAGATATGTATGTGCATATTTTATGAGGCATATATAGATGTAAATATGTAAAGACAGATATCTATCTATCTCTTCTCTACCTCAGAAAACTAATGGGACAATAAATAGTTTTAATGAACTCATAGTATTTTTTGAGATCCATGATTTGAATAGAGAGCAAAATGTTTCTGTATGTTAGTCTTTTTAGAAAGAATTGGATGATTAAACCAAAATCAGCATTACACTTATAGATGCACAACCTATTTATTTCTCAGGCCATTTTGTGTGCAAATAATGGATATGCATCAAATAAATAATTAATATATTTGTATGTCTGATATAGCCAGTCATTTTAGCTCAGTTAAACCAATAACAGCAAAATAAGGCATTGTCTTTTTTGCCTGCAGTGCTACAGAAGAGTTATATTTCACAGAGACCTCATATGAAGCTTGCACAGTAACATCACTCTATGAAAAACTTCTCTCCAGAGTACATATGTCACAGAGAGTGCTGAGCTATTAAATATGGTTCTTTTTACTGCCTTTACAGAATAGAAAGTAGTTCTATTAGTGACTTAAAAGGAGGCATCTCTGTCACCGTAGCTGTCTGTTGGACTCTAAACTATTAGTGTGTTTTTCCATTGGCTATCATATGACTAATTTGATTGTAGGACACCTGGAAAGCTTGAGTGGACAGGCCATGATGACTTGTGCTAAAGGCTATTCCTATGCTTTAGTTCATTTTGTTTGGACATATAGATGTGGTTGGGTGACAGCTTTTAAGTTATACTTGAAGTTAACTGTGATGACTTCATGGGTTATCATTTTATAGGTAAAGCAATTTTATAATGAGATTCTATATCTTAAAAACATCTTTTGGTATATGGTCTAAGATACAGGTAGTGCTAAAAATGAAACTTCAGGTTATTTGGTCATTTATGAGCTCCAGGATTTCCCAAATTGTCTTTCAGTAACTAAGTGAATTTTTGAAGAAAAAACAATCCACTGCTAGACATTGTTTCTGAGCCACATGAATCCCATCTGGCATTTCCTTTGTACATATGCTATGGATAATGTCCCAAAGCTAGTGAGGCATAGTTTAAGGAGATCAAGGACAAAGTTCCATATTTCAGCTGAAAGGGAGTTGATGATAAAGGAGGAAGAATCTTTCCTATTCCATAAGGAAGATGATTTTTATGAGAGTAGCTGGATATTTTAAAAATTTGTAATATAAATATTTCCTTTTCTGATCATGGTTTCATAGATTTAGAGCTAGAGAAGAGAGACAACTTAGTCCAAGTCTTTTCTTTTATATATAAGGTAACTGTGGCCAGAGAGGTTATGAAAAATCACTTGCCCGTGTTCAAGTAGGATGTAAACAGCAGATAAAGGACCTGAACCATCTCCATCCAGGTAGTTTGGGGTCCATATTACAGTTAGGGTAGTGTGGGGGACATGTGAGTAGTTTCATCAACTTCAACAAATATTTATTAAGCATACCACTGTGCATGGTACTGTGAAAAAAAATTAAATGAGGCATCATCCCTACTGCATAAGAAGCTTGCAATTAGAGAGAGAAAGACAGAGACAGAGACGGAGAGACAGAAAGAGACAGAGAGAGACAGAGAAAGAGACAGAGAGAACATTGTAACCTTTATTGTGAAAAGTTCTATTACCTACTTTCATTCTCTCTTCTTCTTCCCTTCCCTTTCCTCTACCTTTTGGTACCAGACCTCTTTAGCTTGTATTCATCTCTTCACCTCTGCCAACTTGACATGACACCCTCTATCTGTTCTTTATGTAACTCTTCCCAGCTACATCCTTAAGCAGTTTAATGGGTCTTCCTTGCCCCCATATTCTACCCCTTGCCTTGTTATGCCATTGGAAATAGAATGTGAAACAAGAAAAAAATTTCTAGGTGGGTAGAGTGGAGTACACAGAGTTAGTAGGAGCTTTCACAATCACCTTGTTTATTAATCAGGGTTCTTGTTTAAAATGGTTGTCACTTGTAATCTTCTCTGTATCACTTAAATCTAATTCACTTGCAAGTCAAGAAATTACCCTTCTGATGTCATTAGTCCTCTTCAAGAACAAAGGACAAGCAACAACAATCTTCTACAAGTAATGAAAAAAGTCACATTTATATGTTTAAATACATTTTCATTGAGAAAAATGATTTAATTCCCCTTAAAAATATCTAGAGTTTATTTTTCAAGCTCTTAGGCAGAGGGAGATACTGGACATCGCAGAAGAAAGATAGGAGAAAGTTGTTGTTTTGATGACTTTTTTCTGTTGAATTCTTTAATCTCAAGTAAGTAGTGGCAAAAGGTCAGCTAACATTACTGACAGTGTGATGCCATCACAGTGCCTTTTGAGGTTATATAGTAGCTTAATGAAAATCCCTATCTCATTTCAACAAGGGAGAGGTGAAGGAAAATGGGAATAGAGCAGAGTAATTGATGTGGTTTCATAAAGCTCTGCATCTATGGGGTCATGAGATGATTGCATTTTTGTTATTTCTGAAACCTCATTTTCTTTTCCTCCTCTGATTTGTGATTAGGGCAGGGACTTTGGGAAGTTGAGTGATATGATACTAAGAATACTAAACCATGTCACTCAGAGAGTCAAAGGTGAAGTCACGTCTCATGTAGGAATATAATGAATTTTACACATAATGGACTAATATGATGTTTTTATATTTAAGGGAAATAAATGGTCAAGGACTACTGAATAGGTGTGTTGTTTGTGAACATTAGAATGTAAGCTCCTTGAGGACAAGAGCTCTTTTTGCCTTTCTTTGTATCCCTAGCACTTTGCTTACTTCCTGGCACATAGTAAGTATTTAAGAAATGCTTACTGACTGAGTAGACAGAACTCATAGCAATAGCCATGTTGCTCAATTCAGGGATGTTCACATATTTACAATTTTTGGCTTTCCTTTGGTTAGATTGAAGCCTTGTTGGGCACAATGTGTGCATGGAGGAGGATTGGGTGGAGAATGTAGAGGAAGGTCAGGAGCACAGGGATAAACTAGATGTCTCTCTCTATGCCTACTTATTCATTGAATACAAACACACAAAACCAGTGAGTGACCATCCAAGGTCAGTCAATAAACACAAACACACATGACCAGTTAATGACCATCAAGGGTCAGTAGGTTAATAGATTATGCCAATGTTGATGCTTTTGTTTTAAATTTATTGTTTTATTTATTTAACTGAAGTTTATTATCCTCACTGAAGTCCTTAGTATGTTGAAATAATTGTGTCCTTTAAACAAAAGGGCAATGTAAAACAAGCCTTATGAACAAAAGAATAGTAAAATTTAAGAAGAATTTATTACTTTTGTTGCCAACCCCTATCATCTACAAACATCATTGTGATGGCCCAAAAGCTTTAAACAATAATAGCAAACCATTCTCAATATAAGTGTAGTTCTATACAGTCCAGATTGTTAAGAATATATGTTAATTCATGGTTTGTAGCTTTAATTATATATTATTTTAAAAGCTTTGCAAATTAGCACATTGGAGGAATGCCAGGTACTAGTTAGCCAAAAAACTTTCACTTAGTTCATGTTGCTCCTTATAATCTCACTTTTCTGTTTCTTATTCTCCTGCCCTAGCCTTAGAAGTAGAAAAAATGTCAGAAAATCTTAATGCTTTACAGACATCCAATAAGAAGATATTTATCTTTTTTTCCTCATGAAAAATAGGTAGAGGAAGGAAGGGTGGCATAATCATAAGAGCCCTATACTAGGAGTCAGGCTATGAACAAGGCTTTAGACTTTAACCAAAAATGGTGAGTGCAAGCAAGTCCGAACACATCTCTGATCTTTATAGTCTTTTTTCATCTATTAAATGAGGACAATAATATTTACCTTACCAAGTTCATAGTAAGAGAAGGTTGAATAGTGGATAGAATGTAGGATTTGGAATCAGAAAGACCTGGGCTCAAATCCTGTCTCTGACATTTAGTATCTGTGTGACTCTAACAAAATCACGCACTCTTTCTGAGTCTTAATTAATTCCTCTGTAAAATGAGGGCATTCAAATAAAGATCTTCAAATTTTAGCTATAAATCTATGATCCTATGCTCAAATGGTCAATGTGACAGAAGTTTTGGTCAACTTTAAGTTGCTCTACAAATATATCATGGACATCACCACAGCCATCATCATCATCAATTTAGTTTTATTTCCCACTTGCTCATTGCATGACTATTGATATTTATTTCTTCTCTTCAATACTTATTTCTTCATTCATAGAACAGGAAGAATAACTGCACTGTCTACTTTAGAGAGATACTTTGAGTAAGAAATGAAATAATATTTGTTAAGCGCTCTAAAAATCATAAAGTCATCTCATTCTAGAAAACCTAAAATACTTAAATCTAGTGCATAGAATATCTATTCCATATAGTTTACAGCTGGTGGCAAACCCAGCATTTATACTGAAGGAAATCAGATTAAGCAATTTTTGATATCCCATAGGCTCCTGGTACCTTGTATGGGCCTCCCTCCCTATCCTTCCCTATCCTTATCCTTCCTTCCTTCCTTCCTTCCTTGCTTCCTTCCTTCCTTCCTTTCTCCCTTCTTTATTTCTATCATTCCTTCCTATTAGCAGAAAAATTTTAAAGTCAGAAATAAGCTTCCAAAGACAAAGAATAATAGCTGGCGAAATATGTGGAAAGTATTCAAGGATAAAAATGTAGGAATAAAACTACCATGGTTTTTCAAAGTGAAAAAGATTGCTGTCAAACATTAAAAGTTAAATTCAATCAAGACCCCAAGGTCTTGCATGGTTATTAATCATTGTTTAGGAAATAGTTCTCTATTAACTGTTTCCCTCCAAAACATCTCACACAACAACCCTCTGATCCACTATCACAAATCTGAAGACTAATATTTGGCATACTTTTCTGGTGGAGGTATAAATCATAGCCTATCTAACACGATGGAAACCTTTCCAAAACTTTATAAATGCCCTCCAAAGTAGCTGAAAATATCTTTAATGTGTAACACATTCATTTCTTTGTAACTGCCACATTACATCCTGTGTAACCACATGGGAAAATTCCCGGAAGTTTGGCAGTCTGCAATTTAAATCCATCAAAAGCATGTGAAAAATGTGAATAAGAAAGCTCCTACAAAAAAGCATTAATAAGGAGAACAAGTGTATTCTATAAGGAACCCCCCCAAAATTATTAGACACAAATATATACTCACACACATGTACAAACACACACAATACCATCTGTAATCCCTTTTTTTTTTAAGATAACGTTTCTTAGTTTGGTGAATGGTGTCTAAGAATTCTCAATAGTCTATACCAGATATTCACTAAATTGAATTTTGTGAAGAATGTGGCATGAGGGTGGAATTGCATATATTATAATGTCTGTATAATAATATTTATGTTGTTAAGGTTAATTGCATGACTCTTTTTTTTTTGCTTTTTGGAGGGCAGTTGGGGTTAAGTGACTTGCCCAGGGTCACACGGCTAGTTTTTGTGTTAAGTGTCTGAGGCTGGATTTGAACTCAGGTACTCCTGACTCCAGGGCCGGTGCTCTATCCACTGCGCCACCTAGCTGCCCCTAATTGCATGACTCTTAAGGTCTGGACCTAGTCTTACAATTTTCTTAACTTTCTCCACATCTACATCCTGTTATAACATTTGTGATGGACACACAGTGTTTTTTAAAGTTTAAGACTTGTTTATATAAATACTTGTTTAATTAAATTCAGTTGAATTAAACTGCATTTTTCTTCTTCCAGGAAGCTATCGTTTTGTTATATTGATTGCATTTAAATCATCTTGCAAATAAAGGCATATTAGTACAATCTATCTTTTATTAATCCAATTAAAACAAGATTTTGATGCCCTTATTTGGGAAAATGATCGTATAATCTCATCTCAAGATTTCAACATTTCAATGGATACCTTGCTTAGCTGAAGTGATTCAGTTATACTCATGGCAACCCATTCATGTTTTGTTATTCGGTGCATTTTTTTAATTCCCTCCCACAACTTTTCCATCCTTCCCAATGAAACGAAGGTCTGTCCCTAGGTCCATCAATGTTCCCCAGGTACCACTGCTGAACCTAGGCTGTATGTCTCTTATCCATTGCTCTAGATATATTGCTAGTCCACCTCTTAGTTTTCTTTACCTGCTCTGCTACTGTGGGATCTTGGTTAAGTTCCTTATTTTCTTTTGGTCTTTGTTTACCCACCTTTAACAAAGAGCTAAATTATGTTGTCATTTTAACAGCAGCAACTAGTTGGCATAGTGGCTAGAGCGCTGACCTGAAGTCAGGAAGTTCTACTCCTTTCCTTCCTTTCTTTTATGACATGTTAATAAAAGCTATTTGAAAGTGCTTCAAGATTTGTGGTTTGAAATCATTTTCCAGTTGATAATAACAATGATAGTAAAAACTTACATTTGTAAAGGAATTTTCTTCCTTAAAATTAGATGCACTTTGACATTTTTTTTCCTTTTCCTCACAGACCTTTGATTAAGTAGATGTATGCAAACATTGGTATCCTTAATTTGTAATGACTGGATACTTTCCTTTTTCCAGATGGTGGCAGGGAAAAAAAAGAAGAATCTCAGAGTCAGACTCTACTTAAACTAATCTGGGTCTCATTTTCAATAATGATTCATAATGAATCACACACATCCAGGAGAATCAGTTTTGAGCAATACATAATTTACATCAAGATGTGGAAACAATGGATACAGTGACCTTCTGTACTACAGAAACATAATCCATACTCTAGCGGCATTCTAGCAAGCTAGAAAGGGATAATTGGGATGTTTGAGGTGATATGGTAGAGAATGGATCAGATCATCAGCATTAGTAATGTCTGTAACACTAGTTAAGATATGCTTATGTTAACTAATTCAGGCAGACACAAAATGATATTCTGCTGCTCTACACTGAGCTTACCAGGGAGTCTGTACCCTTTATTCTCCCTGATCTTCTGAATTGCAATGGTCTGATTCTACCGAAAGTAACTGAGTGGTTGCCTACGTGTAATCTGAGCATCTGCTCTTTATACACCACTGTGAGCCTTGGTTGTAGAGTCTTATGGGGCCTACATTCTGTCAGCTCCAAAGAATTAGAGCTGCTGATTAGCAGAAAGAGAAATGAAGCAAAAAAAAGAGAGTATGATTGCTAATTTAGAGGATATCCTTGATTCTAGAAATGCTTTTCTGATTTTAAAATTATGATAAAAGATTTTATTGGTTTATATATATTATAAAACTCATATTCATCCATGTCCCATCCTGAAAATCATTCTGCTCTCACTCCTCAAAGCTACTGTCTTCCAAAATGAGTAACACAGTTCAGTAAACACTTTCTTCCAGATGAGTGGTATGCAGCTTAATCTGAAAAGGCCTCTCATCATTGTTCTTCCATGATACATTTAGACTGTATTGGGGAAACCTTAGGTTCCAGATTTTTGTACAGTCCTTTTTTACAGATTTTTGTACAGTCTTCTCAATGAAGTGCTGGAACATAGATCTCCTTCATGCTTGCCTTATCAATTACTGCCTTATGTCCCTTCATGGATCCTTTCCCATTTACACCATTCTCATTCAAATGACTAATTCTCTGTCTCTCTTTCGCCTTTTTCTGTC
The DNA here is from genome assembly GCA_028646575.1 of Pseudocheirus occidentalis. Classification (NCBI taxonomy): domain Eukaryota; kingdom Metazoa; phylum Chordata; class Mammalia; order Diprotodontia; family Pseudocheiridae; genus Pseudocheirus; species Pseudocheirus occidentalis. Next base: position 92,376,147 of record CM053600.1, read on the forward strand.
TGTTTCTTTGTCTCTGTCCAAGACTACTTCATGAACTTCCAAACACTCAACAGAAATACTCTTTCAGTGACCTAACTCTTGAAACTTACTCTGCCCCAATGCTATCTCTCAGGCCTTACTGCTTTCACCAAATCAAGGTCAGTTTCCAGCCACTATACATTGAGAACTCATTCTGAAGCTACCTCTGAGGTCCTAAAATGGGTTCAAAGGAAAACTGGAATCTTTGCGTCAGGGCAGCTATCCCTGTTTTATCCATTGGCCCCACAGTAGCTTCCATTTTTCCAGAATGTTAGTGGGAGATAGCTTGGAAAGGTTGCATATAGAAAGTGTGTATATCATTATTTCCTTTCTAAAACCTGGAATGAGACTGCCCTCTTGGTTTGCTATTCATTCTGTCATTGAGATCAGTTCTTCCTTTTAGATGATGATGTTTGCTTTGAATGAAATCAATGAACACAGATGTCCATGTAGTTTCTATCCCCCTGTACAACTCATTGATTAAACTGTCACAGTCACACAGGTTTATAACAGTTGTGAGATAGGTACAGATGTCCTTATGCTACTCTACCACTTATCCATATGCTAGCTTTATGGCTTTCAGAAGACTTCCACCTGTAGCATTGTGTAACTGAAAACCAATCACCTGTCTCCCGAGAATGTAAAGACTTCTGCTGCTCAAATGGAAATTGACAGGTGGTGCTAGCTACAGCTGCACCTGATTGTCTAAATTATTTTGTATAATTGTTAAAACCTCACTAACATCTAATGGAATGAACATATTATTCCCTCTACCAATTGATCTGGAAGTCAGGATTTAAAAGTGTTTAAGGCTGTCAGTTCTTTGACAATGGAAAAATTAATTTGAATTGCTGATAAGGAAAAAATATACAGACCAAATTAATAGATGGAAGAGTATATAGAGATATATACTTTGCACTTACCATTTCCATTGGGAGAATATGTCAGACCTCATTTAACTCAAATAACCAGAGATATCAAGAACTACTGGGTTGTGGCTTTTGCCTGAGAATTGTTGAATGTGTCAAGTTGGTGCATAAGTCATGTGTAATATTTGGGTTAACCTTATACTTTAATGTAAAAGACAATGATGTGTGTCACAAGCAGAATATAGAGTGGATGTCAATGATATATGACACGTTTTCCATTTACTATTCCTTACACATCTGCCACTATTCTCATGGTTGGTAGAATAGGAACTGACCTTAACAAGGTCTTTATTTGCCTTTCAGCAGGACCAAACATTTTTTATTTAATGAAAAGAAAAAACAAAAGATAAGAGGGCTCCAATAAAAGTTTATTCTACTGGATACTAGTCAGAGTAACATTTTAGGCTAACCTTGATTTATAACACTGTTGAGAAGCAAGTCTCCTAGCTATAATTTAAAAACACTTTCAATATGTGTGCTACGCAATTATTTTCTTTTTTGGGAGGGAATGGGACAAGGCAAGCCGGGTAAGTGACTTGCCCAAGGTCACACAGCTATTAAATGTCTAAGTCCGAATTTGAACTTAGATTCTCATGACTCCAGATATCCCTTGTGCCACCAAGTTGTCTCATTATGGGATTTTACTATATAAATGCTCAAAATTATGTTCAAACTATATTCCTATATTTATATAATATACAAATACATAAACAAGCATAAACTATTTTATTTATATAAAACCTTATAAAATATATTTTCCTCAGTTGTACAAGATGAATAATACCTATATCCACATTTATCCAAGTAGGTTTTCAGAAATTAAAATGTTTAGTTAAGTCTAATAAGGAAGACTCTAATTGAGATAAATGAAGAGTACTATTTTGTTTTGCTTTTTTAAAGTAGCTTCACAAGTATAGAATGTGATATGTGGATAGACAGCAGTTTGCCATTTTAGTAAATATAAAAATTGATATGAGTCATCATTGTGGTATGACAGTCAAAAAAGTAATAGATGCTTGTACTACACCACAAAAGACATAATATCTAGAACAAAGTAGATTAGAGTCCTGCATTATTTTCCCATGTTAAGACCACTTCTGGAGTGTTGTGTTAAGTTATGACATCACTTTTTAGGAAAGGTACAGATTAAGTATAAAAGCATCCACAGAGGTATCAAACTTATTTCTGGAGTCCCAAATCAGATTACCTGAACAAGATTAAAATGCAATTGATAAATGCTTAATAAAATAAATAATATTCAATATAACATAGGAAATATTAATTTGTGGTTTCCTAAGTCCTTGTTGGTGGCTGCAATTCATTTCTGTTTGAGTGTGATAGAACTGATCATGGTGAAATGCATTGAGATTTTTCCATTTGAGAATTTTTTTGGACACATTTAACTTGGAGAAGAAAGTATATTGAGTGTAGATTTTAGTCTAATTTAGGAAATATATAATAGCCCCACCTATAGTTCTGAAACCCTTTCCTTCCCCTTCACCTTGCCGGGTATCTTACCCCATCAGTCATCTTCATTCCCTCATGCCCTTTAGCTTCTTCAACTTTATTAAAATCTGTCCTCTACATGCAAATACATTCACGACTTCCTTAGCCTGCAAAATGTTTTCCCTTAAATTGTCTTTACCTTTCCTCCACAAATGATCACATAATTTTTCTTGCTTCTAAACTTACAGAAAACGTAGTCTACAATCCCTGTCCCTATTTTTTCATCATGTACACCTTAATATCTTGTAATCTGATTCCTAACCACCCCCTCCTTTGCTTTCTTCATGCTAATTAATGACCTTATATCACCAAACAAAAAGACTCTTCATCCTTCTTCACCTAGGAATCATTTGATATGGTTAACCACACATTTAAAAAATGTTCTTTTGGTGGCTTATGCGACACCAGGTCTTCTAAATTGTTCCCGTACCTTTCCAACTGTGAATTCCCTTTCCCATTTGCTGGTTCATTACTCTCTTTTGACCCTCAGATTTGGATATTGCCCACAGTTTTACACATTATTCTTTTATCTTTTTCTTCTGTAGTGTGTCCATTTTTGAGTTCATTCATTTCCAAAGCATTCAGATATCACTTCTTTGTAGATCGCTCACAAATCTAATACCATTACCTCCATCCTCTCTCCATACCCACATTTCCAATTGTCCCCTGTATATCTCCAACTCAATGTGCTTATTTATAAACTTATTATCTCCCTAGAATTGTACAGGTGGTAGAAAAAGCACTGAATTTTGCGTTAGGAGACCAGATATAGAAACTGAACTCTGACACAGTAACTGCGAGAATAATCATGTTATTTAAATTTCAGAGCCTCAGATTTATAATTTGTAATGATAATGATGATTATACTACTTACTTTATCATTTAAGTGTAAGTAAAATTTCTTTATATATCTTAATTATTCATGTGGACATGTAAAGTCATCTATTTGAGAGGTTCCTCCAGTAAGATATACTTATCCTGTGTATTTTTTTCTGTGTATTATTTTCCATGTGTATTATTATGTGTCATCTGTATCCTGTGTATTATTTTCCATGGCTTGCCATAAATTTGCCACTTAAAGTTCATTCAATGTGCCAAAGATCTTTCTTGCTTCCTCTTGGTATCACAAAGCTACCTGTGGAGCGTTCTGGCTGTCTACTTGTCATTTCTTGGTAGTGCCATTGATTACATAATTCATTGGGAGCATCTTTTGCTTGTTCTATGATATTTCCTGCTGTTTATGTCACAGTCTGCTTTTACCTACTGTGTGCCTCTCTTTTGCCCGCTGTGTGAAAATAATTTTCACTTCTTCAGAACTGAATAGTATTCTATGTCCCATAGCAATGTAACTGTACTGGTAAATACATTAATACTTAAACGATGGGATCTTTGCTTTCATGGGAAGCTTAAGGTCAATAAAAGAGCTTTGCAATTTCCCAAAAGCAATTCATCATGCCCTCCTTCTTTTTAACTTTGGGTCCAATTAATTGCTTTTAAATGCAAAAAAACCCCAAAGAATTATGAAAGAAACCAACTATTGAAATATAATCTTATACATATACATATGCACATGTGCAAGTTCACACACTCCAGGTGAAGAATTCACACTTTATGGTATACTTTATCCAAAAGTACATTGAAATCTGTCCTATAGTCTTTCATCATCCACTTGGTCTCTCCTGTGTAGACAAGACAATCTTTGAGTGACTCATAGCTCATCCAGGAAGCCAGCCAATGTACTTGGTCTTGACACCATCACTACAATATCATCTGCAAACAAGAACAGCTGGAGAACTTCACCCTCTAAGAGGATTCATATTTGGCCTGGATTTTACAGTGGCAAATGCCTTTGGAAAGAATATATCTTATCTTCCATCTTGCCTGAGGAATATTAAGTTTTCATCTCTTTAGGATAATCATCTCTAGTTTCTTGAAACAATCTATATAGGACATAAATTCCAGGCCCTTTAATATCCTGGTTATCTTTTCTGGGAACTCTCCAGCTTTTTGATATTCTTCATAAAACATGTTGTTCATAAATTAAATCTATAGACGTCTGACAAAAGCAGGGTAGGGTAGGAATGTCACCTCATTCTTAGCACTGGCTTTCTTAGCAACTTTATTGTACTATTATTGAGTTTGAAATTCATTAAAACCCCTAAATCTTTTTTTTTCTCAGAAAAACTCATATCTATCCAAACCTTTCCCATCTTAAACCTATGAAATTGATTTTTGTAAATTTTAATTAACCTGAGGTTAAGACTATGAATTTGTGTGTATTACATTTCATTGAAAGTAAAATTCCATATTAGATTTGGCCCATATTCTAACCTATTAAGACCTTTTACAATCTTAAATGCTATGGGCTGCTAACTTTTCTTATAGCTTTATGTCTTCTTCAGTTTGTGTATTCTATCTATACCTTTTTACTAAGTTGACTTTTTGTTGGCAAAAAAAATTGCTAACAACATAAACCTAAGCAAAGATACTCAGGCACTCTACTGGGGAGCACCTCCTTCCAAGCTGACATTTCACCATTAATAACTGCCTGGTTCTGGTCAATTAGCCAGTTCAAAATCTACTTAATTATGCTATTACATAGTTCACATATTTCTTTCTTTTCCATAAAAATGGCATGAAATTTTATCCAAACTTTTGCTAAATTCTTGATAGTAACAGATACTCTACTACCCTAAAATTCTGGTATCAACAGCTACTCCCCTACTCTTGTAGTTAATCAATCCTATCAAACTAAAAAAGGAACTTAGTCTGACTTACCTGTTGCGATGTTGGCTTTTTGATTACTGCATCCTTTTCTAAATGCTTACTGATCATCCTTTTAATAATAGACTATTCTGTGAAGTTAATGGGTCTATAGCTTTCAGAAACCATTCTGTTCCACCCCCCCAAAAAAAACCAACAACAGCTAAATGACCTGAGACAGCTTGCCTTTTACACCATCCTATGATAATTTTCTCATTCTCCATAATCTTTTGAATATCATTGATAATAGCACAGGAATTACACTTGCTATTTTTTTCTTGTGTTCTTACTATATTCTCTCTTACTATGCATCAACTGTATTGTATTCTTTTCACTCTTTTATAGACAGTGAATCAAACTCACAAATATATCATGAGTTGTTCGAGGGCTCATTGATAGTAAATGGCACGGGGAGGACTGGAATAAATATACTTAGAATTCTTGTTCTGTTCCCTTTCCCCTATACTATGCTATGATTCTGTCTTTTACTTGGATAGAGCTTCACCTCAGAGTTGGAAAGACCTGGGTTCAAGTCCTTCCTGTGACACATACTGGTTTTGTTTTTCTTGGCAAGTAACTTAACTTTTCTGTGCCTCCACACCTCTTCAACACCATACTTTGGAGAGCACATGTCCATAAATAATTTTTTCACTAAGGGTTTCTTATGTTGATGACATTGTGGCAATCATAGGGCCAGAATAATAACGTGAACAGCATCAGCAACAACCGCAATCAACAAAAATCCGTAATGAGTAGGATCCTCGTCTATTAGTTATTATTATTATCTATTAGATATTATTATCTATTATCTATTAGGTACAAATCTCATGGATTTTTCTGTATAATTTCTCAATTCAGATGTCATTACCCCCAAGCTTACAGATAGATATAAGATATATATTTTCCTTTTCAGACCCCAAGTTTCCTGGACACAAGGCTATTATGTAAGCAAGGAAGCTAGTATTTCCTAATTGCTTACTGTAATGATGACTATGGAATCGGTCTTTTGACCCCTCCAAAGCAAGAAGGACGCTTCTAACTACATTAACACCAATAAATCATAACTTACCCTCTGCCCTTTGGACAGGCTCAAGGAAAGAAATAATTATATGGGACTGTTTAAGACTTAATTTAAGTATAGTGAACGGAAAATAATTCCAATGAGAATTCAACCAAAGCTGAGACAACCCTACTACACTCCCACCTTAACCTCTGGGGTATATAATGACATTTTAATAACTACTTGAGAAATAATCATGGTTATCAGACTGTATTTTTAAAGCAGAGCATGAGCAACCGGACAGGATGACTTTAAACTAAAGAGAAGGAAAAATATAATCTCTTTTTGCATCTCAGTGCTGTGGCACAGAAGGCATTAGTTCAAAGATGTTTCTATATGCTATTGCATAATACTACAAGTGCCTTGTGCCTCAATTTCCACCCTGTGGGATGCAGAAAATTACATCATTAAAAGCATGACTATTTGGAGAGGCAAAATTAATGTCAGAGTAATGCATTTTGATAGGCAATCAGCTCTTAATTAGTCATCAAATGGAGATCTACTTCTACCCTAATGGAGGAGGAATGAAGTTTGAGTGAGGTATACCTTGAAATAGCATTCAAGTACAGGGCTAGGAGTTAGGTGACTGGTGTTTGAATCCTACTCAAGCTACTTATTGTGTGGTCTTTGACAAGTTACTTAGTTTCTCTTAGACTTTCTGTAATTAGAAGAGAGGATTAGAATGGGAGACATGAAGATACTCATTTCTGGCTCTATATACTATGTTTCTATGACAGAATACAGTGAATAATTAAGATATCTTTTGCTACCTTTGGGAATAAGTGCATCAGAAATGCAGTATTCACAATACCTACAGCAACTATAAGTATGCTAATATGGTTATTAATCACAAAATGTAACAGGCTCTCTACATGGGAAATATAGCTAGAGCATTTATTCAAATACCAGAAAACTGAGTCCCAAAACTAGAAAGTCAAAGTCAACACAGTAGTTATGAAGTCGGCACATGTAGTTAATATAGTAAACACCCATATTCTCAAGCCGTTAAAACAGGACAGACTACCTGTCTTTGCTACAGGCAAAGATCCTCCTCTGCTCATTCATGTAACTGCTCAGTGTCCAGACAGCTTGCTCCTAGCAGCTCTGGCCCTCCTGCAGTTCCAATCCCTGGCAGTCCTCAGCAGGAGTCCTTAGCAGAGATTCTGGCAGGCTAAAAGTAAAAGGAGTTCACTCCACAGCTGCTGCTGCTTCCAGTCACCACAGTACAGATGCTAGCTTGGTTCCAGCTTTCTTTTGCTCCACCCCTTCCTGCTATGTCAGCAAGTTCAAGGGGCATGGAAGATCTTCAAATCCCAGTATCATTACAATAAGTCAATCATGCATACACATATATGCATATATAACATATATGTGTGTATATATGCATACACACATACATACTTATGTATATGGATGCAGAAAGGGTAATGGATTAGGTGTCAAGAGTCCTGGATCTGAGTTCATATTCTATCTTTAAATAACTTTATGATCTTGGAAAATCATATAACCTCTGTGGGCCCCTGTTTTTTCTTTCTTTTAAATGAGGGTTTTGGATGAAATTCATTCATTCAACACATAAGGATGAAACAACTATTATGTATATTATACTGTTAGGTACTTGGTAGATACAAAAATAAATATGACAAGGACACTGTCCCATGAGAAGTTTAAAATCTATTAGAGAAAGAGTAATGAATGCAAAATAAAACAATAAAAACAAACAAATAAAAACAAATAAAATAACAAAATAATAAGAAATAAAATGCCAAAATTATAAAATATGCTAAATGTCCAATAGGAATATAAAGAATAACGTGATCAAATAAGGGAGAAATCACTTCTAGCAGGAGGGATCAAGGGAGATTTTCTGAAGGATGTGGCATTTAAGGTAGACTTTAGAGAAAAGGTGGTATTTGAAGAAATGGAGATGGAAGGTGAATATTCCAGGCCTCTCAGGTTGTTGTGAGCATCAAATGAGATCATTATAAGTCACTTAGCACAGTGATTACCTAGCACGTGGTTGGTACTATATAAATGTGAGTTGTTTGAGAGAGTTAGCCTCCTAATAGGGCTGTTGTTAGTTGTTGTTAATAGAAAATAGTGTGAACAAAGGCACAGAATTGTTAAAGCTTATCATATATTCTTGAGGCTGGAATGATTGTGTGTGTGTGTGTGTGTATGCGTGTGTTTGTGTTTTGAAGGGCAGGGAGGAAAAGTAGGAGCTAAGTCTAGAAAAAACAGATTAAACCAAATTATGGAGGACTTGCCTTGAATATTAGTCAGCAGTTTAGTCTGTATTTGATAGGTGATGGGAAAATACTGAAAGGTATTGAGCAGTAGAATGATATGGCTATTCCTCTTCACCAAATAAACCAAATTGACAACAGTATGTAGAATTTATCTCATCTATGTCTGTGACATGTTGTCTCCCAGTTTGAATTGTGAGGTCTTTAAGAGTAAGTACTATTTTTACCTTTCTTTGTATCCCCTGCAATTAGCGCAGTACCTGGAACATAGTAAGTACTTAGCACCAACATAGTAATTTGCTGACTTGATTTGTCTTGAGAAAAGGGCTGAGGCTGGGTTCCCTATTAGGAGGCCATTAACTCTATCAAATGTTCAAGTGGATCTGTGATCTCATTGATTCAAGAATGTACTCCAATGATGAAAGTCACAACTCATCCATATGGACCCATCTTTTCTATGTCTTCCTATGTGTTTGGTGTATGGGGACACGCACATGTGCTAGAGGCTCTCCTGTCTTCCTCACAACATAATGAGGCTATGAGCAGAGCATTGGGGTAGTAGAGTCATCTAGCCACATAAACAGCCTATCTTTTCTGTCGTACAATTCCTTGAAAATGTCTTTTATTCACTGTTCTTCTGTTCAGAGTTCTTTTTTGGTTATACGTTGGTGCCTGGTTGTGCCTACCATGTATCTCGCCATTACCCTTTCAGTGAGACTAATTTTTTATTCTTTTGAAGTAGTTGTCTTCTGTGTCTCACAACCATATAACAACACCAGTAGAATGCTAATGGGTTTTTGCTTTCATGGGAAGCTTGGCAAAGGAACTTTGTAATTCCCCAAATGCAATCCAGTCTATTCTTCCTCCTGTTCAACTCTAGGTTCAACTCATTGTCCATGCTGTCTATTATAGATCTGTTCACTTAAGGACAAATTTTATATGGTCTCCATTTAAATACAAGTTGAAATCTGACCCATAGTCATTCTTCATCCACTTGAGGCTATTAGTAGTCTAAATGTTTAGAACAAAGAGTTTCCAATGATTCTTCTAGATTTAAATGTGGAGGATCTATTTTTCCCCTGCTTGGTTATATACATATTTCTTCTTGTGATTTTACATGCCCCCTGTGCCAGACTATCCCTTTTCTTGGGAGCCTCTTGAAGGAATGATACCTAGGGTGCTACAGATAATCTAAAGATGAGATATTCTCTTAATGAATAATTGCAAATGAATTTGATCATTGCTGAATAATGGAGAATGATAATAAAATAATAATACTATCTACCCATTATATTTGCTGGGATTATGTGTGAAGTACAAAAGAATAACAACACGGAGACATGTAAGGCAAGCTAATGCACTGAGAAAGCCTGGAAAGAACCCTGTAACACTAGCTGGCTAATCTCTAATGACATCAGAGAATTAGAGCAATAAGGGATTGTAGACATCATCTAGCCCAAACCATTTGTGTTATAGATGAAGGAACTGAGGCCCAGAGAGATTGTGATTTGCGAATTAAAACACACACATATGTTATATATTCTAAAAGATATTATACTATAACATATGAATATGTTTTCTATGTGTGTATGTATGTGTATATATGTATATGCACATATACACACATGCAAACATATATACACACGTACACACATACAAACATATACATATATACATGTATGTATGTATGTATGTATGTATATATCTGTCTTTGGGTCATCTACTAAACTTTTCAATTAAGATACCAGGAGCTCTTTTTACTAATGAAATAACAGGTCTAGTAGTGGATAAAATCTAGTAATGAAGATCAATGCCTTTTCTGCTGATTTATAATCTTAGATAAATTATTGTGATTTATCAAAGGTCATGCCTAGCATGTATCAAAGGAGGGACTTGAACCCATGTCTTTCTTACTCTGAGGACAGCTTTCCATCTAGTAAATGATGCTTCTCTGTGTATGCATGTTTAGGCCTGATGTTTCATGCATACAGACTGTATCCACAGTATGATTATCAAACTAAAATATAAATAAGTATCAATAATCCATTCATAAGGATCTCTGCAAGCTATATACTGACAGTTTTTAAATGTAATGTTCTCTATGTTTGGTTGTGGGGTTTTTTCTTAATTATTTCCCAATTACATTTTAATCTGGTTTGGGCCACACTTGGGAGGCTTGTGGGCTCCATGCGGCTTCTGGAAAGAATGTTTGACATTATGACCTAGATGTCTTTAGATATTTATCTATATAGAGATAGATATAGGGATAGTATGTATTTATGAAGCACCATGGCATAATGGAATAGCCTCAGCATTAAGGGGACTAGGATTAAAATTCTTCCTTTGACATATATTGGTTGTGACCCTGGGCAAGTTGTAATAACTTAAGATTATAATTTTGTGGAAAAGGTGAAAATCTGCATTAGCAAGGGAAGTTCCATTACTAGACTTGTGATTTCACTGGTTTGCAAAGTGCCTGGTAACTTAACCAAATTTAGAGACTTGCTCTATGTGCAGGTGTATGCATTACAAAAACAGATGTATAAATGTATGCATCCATGCATGCAATTGTATTAGCAAGAACCCTAGCATACCCAGGATGGCCTGCTATAATAGGTTCTTTGATCTGCTTTTAAAGGAAAGACTGCTCCAAAAGGGATTAACAGTCCTATTTTTAGTTATATTCACTAGTTCAGGGGAAAGGTCAGCAGCCTGAACTCAGGGAAAATGCAAACAGAAAATGCAGGCAGAGAAATTACCACAAAGATCAACAGACATGGATCCAGCTGTCTGAGTAAAGCAATATTGCTATACACATCATATGCAACACTGGATTGAGAGAATATAGGCATCTAAGCAGTCAGGGGCCTCTGAACATACAGCTACTCAGAGTCTCAAGCAGGAAATCAAAAGGTCCTTCAATGAGCAAATCCCCAAAGCAAAATGCCAACCTCCCAGAATACATAAGAAAGACATGGCCCCCGATTGGGTCAGAGCCAGTAGGCATGAAACCTATGTGACTCAGCACAGACATGAATTATCAGGGTTCAAAGGAGATCAATCCTTCAGATGCATGCAATTTAGCCTGAGCCAGGGAAACTGAACTCTAAGAAGAAGGAAAAAAAACACAACAAAAATCCCACCTTGCTTGTGCTTATAGTAATATATGAACCAAACAGACCATCAAAACCTAGAAGTTATCTTCCTGTTAAAACATCCAGCTGGAAACATGCCCTTAGAATAAATGTGTATTTGAAAGATGTCCCAAACTCCCCAATATTAGCCTAAATATGTAAAATTTTGATTTTCTTCCTGCTCTTCATGAGTGAAGACTCTGAGCAATAGTGAGAGTTTGATTTTTGGCAAGGATAGGCATAGTTTTTCAAAGCACAGAAACATGATCTAGCGCTACCAAACCTCTTTGAAAGTAACTCTGCTCCTTTTTCATGGTGTGTGAAGATTGCAGAGCCCCTGGGCACCATCTCACCTACCCTAGCACCTTCTTAGAGAGCATACCAAGAAATATCATACCGCCTTCCTACAGTAGAAAGTGCTAGGATCAAGCAGAAATTTAAATATCTGGTTAATAAAGTAATATGATCCTAGTGTAGAGAATAGGCCCTAAGACTAGGAGAGGTTTTTCCCTTGCTCCAAGTACCAGAAACACAAAGATATTGCCCAGTATGCTGGGGAGGATCAGCTTCATCATATGATGACAAAAAATGGAACTGTAAGTAATGTTAGCCATCTTAGACAACTTGCTATGAGAAATCAAAATGGTGTTTCAATATTTGGTTCATAAACCTCTTATGTATTCAGAAAGACACTTTTTAGCCCAAATGAAAAAATGTGTGTCCTAAAATCCTGGGCATTTGGACGAAGGGAAATAATGTTCCGGAACATGCTGCTCTGTCCTCTTTAGAAAAGAGCAAACTGATTTAATCATGCATGTTGCTTTATGCAACAACCTGAGAATGATGAGATGACTTTGAATGAAGGATAGGTGCTATAAAAATATACTACCATAGCAAATAAAAGTTCAGAAATGCTCTTAGACATTTCCATTATACATGATTGTTTCCTTCAATAAGAATGCAATATGAATGAATAAATTTTTAATTTTTAATTTATGAATGGCTCTACCCAACCAATCTTTGCTTTTAAACCAAGAGTCAGTTGCCCATTTACTGAGGTTGAATAGTAACTTATGCCAGGCAAGTAAGAATGTTGATATAATGTATTGTATTGTTCTACTAAGTGTCATGGAACAGCAAAGAAGACAGGATAGCTGGGCTGGGGAAGACAGATGCTAACAGCTCTGGTTAATAACCTTGAGGAGTACTCTCAACTTTCTTATTTTAGGCCTGTCGGTAGCTAGCACATAAAAGCAGAGATAGCCCTTTCATGCTGGTATCTAGCCCTTGTAATGCTGAATGCACAGAACTATTGTGTGGAGGGGTCAGAAAGGAGATGGATGCACTTGTAGCCCTTGAATTTGGTGGTTTCTAGCTTTCTTTCTCTGTGTCTTTCTCTTTGTCTCTCTGTCTCTCTCTCTCTGGTTGTCCATAGTATTGCCACTTTCCCATGCATGGTCTGGGAGGGGTGGGGAGGGAAGAGGATATGCTGATGAGATTCCTGGGATGTGAGATCCAATGGAGGGGATTGATGAATATGTGTCAAAAGATAGCTATGCCCATCTTAGTACTTTTTGTTCCATTTAATCTTCTTTGGCCATTTCACCATCAGAGGTCAGATTACTCTGATAGTAGTCAGAAGTTAAAGGACTTTAATATAACAGGGGGAAACAAGATGATGAAAATATCTTTTAATTTTTAACATTTTAAATGTATTATTTTCAAAGCTGATATTTTGCCCATATGATGTATTATAGAGATTAAACTCTTGACTTTGGATTAATTAGTTCAGCATATGTTTCAAACCAAGGGAGGCTTCAAGGGAAAGAGAATATTTGACACCATGCTGTAACCAATTAAGATCCCCTGAAGACTCTAGGCCCAGAATATAAGTAGCAATTCAATTAAATTTATATTTAAATAAAAACTGACTCTCACCTTCAAATTCAACAAATATTTACTAAATATTAACTATTTCCTCATTCCAAAAAAGTGTTTGCTAAGTTCAGCAATGGGATTCAAAAAATGTAAAAAATGTCAGTCTCTGTTTTCAAGGAGTTTAGTAGATTGCCTACAACATAAAAATAAATAAATATACTATCAGGTAGAGTTTGATGAGGCCAAAGAACAAATCCAGACAAAGTAGTGTAGGAAAATTTGGGGTGGGAAAAAGCAAATTCAATTGGGAGGGGATTAAGGAAGACTTCGTGGAAGAGGTTTCATCATAGCTTAGTAAAATTAGTATCTTGATAAAGAGAAATGAGGCAGAGTATATGGCAGGTGTGGAAGATGGCCTATATAAATGCATGTAAGTAAATGATAGTATATACATGTAACCTATGGTTTGTAACTCCTAGTCTAGTTCCAGTCTTGAGACTGACCACAAAAATCCATTCTCTGACTTGTTTAAGGTAGTGATTTGAACCTTGAAAAAAGATTATTTAAAGGGGAAGGAAAAAAAAAGACATTTGTGCAAGAAACACTGAGAAAATCAGCCTCTCAGAGAAAATTACTTGTCCAGAAACAGTTATTCAATGAAAGCAAAAATAAAATGTCTTATATCTCAGTAGTTTATTTACAAATGACTGTTTGAAAAACTTTGGAATAGATGACTAGAAAATCATGAATCAAAAAACTGTTTGGTAACTGTGGAACAATTGTATATTTCTCATCTTTGATGTGGCTGATAAAAAAAAAAGTTGATCTGGGGTTTTTTTTTGTCAGAAGATAGAGGTGAGTCACTATGCATGAGTAAGCCCTACTTTTAAGTAGGAGAGAGACAGGAGCAGAAGCAGATGGCATAAATGGAGAGTAATAGAAGCATATCATGGAGACAGAAACAGAAGAAGCCAGAAAAGAGAAGAGAGTCAGTATTGAGATTGACCCTTGCTGCTTAAAAGAACCCAAGCCCACATGAGCCCAGCCTGGAAAATTTCTGTATTTATATTAAAATTAAATTAATTTTCTTAATTAAAGAAAATTTAATTAAATTTTAATTAATTAAATTTCTGTATATATATGTATGTATGTATGTGTGTTTATGTATACGTATATATATATATATGACTTGCAGCTAGGTTTCAATAAATTTGTATCCACTTTCCCCTCATTACTTCCCCAGTAGACTCCAAATTCATTGGTAGGAAAAGTGTTGCTCCAGTTTTTGGTCGAACTTTTAAATTATGATTATTCTTGCTTTTGCCTTCTTAATTAGTTAATGATGCTAATTTTGTTGATTTATTTAAATAGGGAACACACTGATGAAGGGGAACATGAGCCATAACTACGAATTTTAGAAATATAGTTTCTCTATACAAAGGTTATCCTTAGCACCCTGACACTGAATTATTATACCATAACTCTCCCTTTGGGAACCTACCCTGACTTACAAGTATATGAACAGAAGGTACATTAAAACATTTTGTGGTTTCTCCCTCACTTCTAGCTAACCACTAGAACTGAGTTTATCAACCACATGGTTGATCAGTTTCTAGATGAGTTCTGAGAATAATTAATCACTTATTGCACTGAAATGTTAAATATTTGAAGGAGAGTCATGCGGGGAAAAAGGTTAGAAAGGCAAGTTGGAGTATTATTATTATCAGCCAAATGAAAGGGTTAATATTTTGGACTGAAAATAATAAGGATCCACTGAAGATTTTTGAGTAAACCATTAAATAGGACATTGCATAGAGTCCTTGTAACTTAGAAATATTATTTTGGCGTCTATGTGAATATGTATGAATTATAACAGGGAAGGTAGGGAATGTCTGTTAAGTTACTGAAATAGTTTAAGAGAGAGGTGGTAAGGACCTGAATGAAATAATAGAACAAAATAATAGAAAGTATGATATGGGTCAAGGAGATATTGTGGAAGTTGGATAGATAGGACTGGGGCTCTGATTGGATGTGAGGGTTAAAAGTAAAGAGTGGAAGGTAATTCCAAGGACCAAGAAATCCAGTCTAGATTCCTGGAATGATTGTGGTGCGGTCAATATTAAAAAACAACATGTAACTTCCAGTATGTTTTTATATAAAATTTGTGTTTGATAAAGATGACAAAAAATAAATAAATAAATGCAATAAGCTTAATAGAATCAAAGAATCTCAGTTATAGTTATGATTAGCTTATGAATTGTGTGTGTATGTGTGCATGTGGCTGTGTGTGTATGTGTGTAGCTGTGTGACTGTGTGGCAGTGTGTGTTGATCAGTATGACAGGACCCAGACATTGGTTCAAGAGGAAAGTTAGGAAAGGAAGTACGGAAGGACCTTGAAAAGTTTCATCTTCACTTGAAAAGTCAGACACCATAGATCTGATAGCTAATACAGTATTCAAGTTTTAACGTGGGTATTAAAAGTATTAAAGTAGCATTAAAGTTATAGAAATCTGAGAATAGGAGGCAGGATGAAGTGCAGAGTGGAGTGGGGTTGTGTAGGAGTGGTAAAGGAAAGACTGTGCTGGGATTAAAGGAACAGGCCATTAAAAAATTTCCATAGAAGTCCAGGATTTAAAATTCTAACACTCATCCACAAAAAGTAGTACCGTGGGATATAAAGGTGTGACAGGGAGTCCCTTCCTTCCGCATTCAGTTTCCTGGCTGCTGTGACTGTCTTGTGCTTCCTAAGCTCAAGATGTCTTTTTTTCATGAGGTAGAAGAAATACAGCATGTCTAGGTGGGAGGTTAAAAGCTTGAACATCAGATGTACTCTTAATGTGATTTTCTGCTTCATTTTCCTTTAAAGATAAACCAGGGAGCCAAAGTGTCAATGTTTTGTAGCTCCAGTCTCTGTTGTAATTGGATGATGATGTTTGCATTTGAAATGTGTGTCAAGTGAACTGAAACTAAAAACATCTTAAACAGTGCTTTTTATTGTTCAAGGGTGTAGGGGTATAGAGACTGATGAGTTATTTGGACATCAGTGAGAAAAGCACTGGACAGAGCCAAGCTTTCTATGTTTATTTACTTAAAAACAATATTCCCATTTCTCAGAGTTTCAAAAATGATCCTCTGAGTTATTGTCAAATAATAATTTAGTGGACAGCTTGATTAGAGAGGTACAATGAATTAGCTATTGGTCTGACAGCCATATAAGCATTATGCTTTGTATCTGTTTACTCAGCACTAGGTGAACTGCAGAAGTCTATTGAAAATCAGATTTCCATGCTGCTTTGTCAAAGCAAATTTAATCACAGCCAGAACATGTGGCATCCATCATTTCCACTTCAAAAGGCATCAACGGGTGCAGATCAGCAACACAGAGCACGGCTGCCATGGCTATCCTCTACTCCCACGAAAATTAAATTTAACTCTAGATCCTTGATAAATGAATCAGCCTAGACCATCAAGCATGATGACTAAGTGCTCAATATTAAAGCAATCCCCAGCGGCTTCCTAGCTAGAAGCACAGTCTCATTCAGTCTGGCCTTGAGGTCTTTTATACATATACCTGAATTGTAGATGGACAAGTATCTGTTCAAGACCTTTGCCAATACTTCAGGATTTCGTTTCTATCTTCTGTGAAATTTTACTAAGTTCCTTCAGTCCTAATTCTCTCCCTCCAGAGGTTCAGTTAATAACTGTCTAGTTATGTACCAGTCTCCCCAAATTGCATTTTCATACATACATACATACACATACATGCATACATACACACACATATATCTGAGTGTATAACAATGGACTTGTAATCAAGAAAAAATGGGGCTCAAATCCTATCCATAATGCTTTATGGCCTTGAGTAACTTACCTAACTTTTCAATTTTCAGTTTACTTATATGTAAAAAGGGTATATCCTGTCTCATAAGACTTTTATAAGTATTGAATGAGATGATATATGCAAAGCAGATTGTAAACCCTAATATCCTACCTAAATTCCGTTATAATTAAGGCTGTGTGTTGTAGTGAATAAATTGCCAGGCTCAGAGCCAGGAAAACCTGGATCTAAGTCCAGCCTTTGACACCTGTTGTATGTGTGACCCTGGGCAAGTCAATTATCCTCTAATTCCTCGAGGCAACTCTCTGAAACTCTTAAATTGCAAAGACAGTGCTGACCTACATTGGCAGGAGGAGTTTCCTCTGAGAGTTCCCTCCGACAATGAAATCATGTGACTAATTCATCTCATTCTATGAAGAGTATTGGTGATAATGATGACAATAATAATGTAATCACCATCCCCCTCCTCATCTTCTCCTATCCTTGGGATTCAATACCTAAAATAGCCATAGCATTTCATTTATATGTTAGACAGTATGCCATAACAGATAGCGTTGGACCTGGGACAAGGAAGACCTGAATTCAAATCCCACTTCTGAAACTTACTCTCACCGTGTGACTACAAGCTAGAGATTTAATATTTCTAAGACTTGTTTCTTCATCATTAAAAATGCTAATAATGGGGGTGGCTAGGTAGCACAGTGAATAGAGCACTGGCTCTAGAGTCAGAAAGATCTGAGTTCAAATCCAGCCTCAGACACTTAACACACACAAACACACACACACACACACACAACTAGCCAGAAACCTTGGGCAAGTTGCATAACCCCAGTTGCCCTCCAAAAAAAAGGAAAAAAAAGGAAAAAAAGGGATAGCATATGTAAGGGACTTTGCACACTTTAATGAGCTAAACAAACAAATAAATGACATTTATCTTCCTTTCTAATTTTTCCATGCTTTAACCTCATTATTTTCTTAGGCAATGGGATGACAGGGCAAGTGGGGCAGGAGTGACTTTAATATTTAATATAACATAATTTAAAATAATATAACAATTTAACAATATAATTTAGTATTTAATATAGTATTATTTGATACTCATAGTCTGAGCATAGGACTGAGACCCATGTACTTGTAATCCAGATATTCTCATGGACTGACCTCATTGAAGAAGTCTTTGTGACACTGATAATGGAGATACCAAAGCAAAGACTGGAGTCATTCTTTATATCACACTTGGATTAGAATACCATATTATAATGGAAAAACTGCTAAATTTAAAATCTAATGACCTGGGTTCAAATCAAAGCTTTGATATCTATTAATTTAATAATGATATAGAAATAGTAATAACAACATGGCTGGCATTTATGTATTGTTTTATGATTTGCAAATCACTTTGCACACATTCTCTGATTTTTATTTTTACAACTACCCTGAGAAATAGGTGCTTTTATTACCCTCATTTTGCAGATGAGGAAACTAAGGCTGAGAAAGGTTAAATGACTTATCCAGGTTCATACATTTAGTAAATATCTGCTACTTTTACTGAGATTTGAATTCAGGCCTTCCTGACTCCAGGTCCAGTGTTCTATGTACTGTACATAGACTTTGACTTTCCTAGGTCTCAGTTTCCTTATCTGTTAAATGAACAGGTTGAATTTCATAACCTCTAAGGTAAATCACTTTACAGATCAATTGACAAGCATTTATTTAGCACATACTACTTCAGACACCATACTGGGTATATCGATACAGAAAAATAAAGCAATTGTTGCTCTCAAAGAGCTTACAATTATTTGAAGGTAAACAAAACGTGTATGTAAGATAACATAGAATAAATATATAAAGAGCAAATACAACACTGCTAAGTAGTTAAATGGGAGGTAGTTATGTATGGAGGGCAATTGTAATTGGGCCTTTCTAGCTCTAAAATCTAGAACCCTATGGGCTTTAAATTCCCTTCCAATTTATATTCTATCACCTGCCATGAGTGAAGTCTATAAGTTTCAGAAATAATCTTATCTAAATCTTATCTAAATCATTGAGATTTTGTTTTAGTTAATGAGACCTTCAGTGACATTTTAACAACTAAGGTCTTTTCCAGAGTTTACTTTCAAGTGTTTATATTAGAGAGATTCTTTGAATAAAATGTAATAGATTTATAATAGCTATTTTGCTATTATATCAAATCAAATCAAATCACACCAAAAAATGACCCAGAAGCAGATAATTAACCATTTCCCTATGAATGTATGAAATGACAGGTGCAAGATGTCTACTTTCTAGCCATTCTTGACCCCTGAACCTGAGAAATCTTTCCTAGAGGCAGGTAGGGCAAGAGGAGGAGTAGGTGAGATAATGTAACAAAACTAATAACAGCATTTATAAAGAACTTTAAATGTGTAAAGTGCTTTATCTTTATTATTTTATTTGAACCTCATAACAATTGTTGGAGGTAGGTACTTCAAATCTTTTTACTTAAACTAGATCTTGATTTCTGTCTTTGTAAGGTGACCCTTTCAGTGAGGAAATTCCTATTCTTCCCTTGGTTAATTTAATATGTTCTAGCAAAATTAATTATCAAGAAAGTATTCTCTCTCTTTCCAAGTGTAGTTACCTTTTTTTGGGGGGGGGGTGAAGCACAATTGAAAGGTTTAGAAAGTAGCCTAGTTACAGTCATGACCTCTTATGGGGTTGTGAAAAATTTGATAAGAGTAAAAGGTTTCTGTATGCTCAATGACCGAAAATTAATTAAAAATCAAATGTGTAATGAATCCAAGTTGTTTCTGGCAGCACTTGTCTGTGTTATGTCACTTCACTTTACTTCCTCCTTGGTTCTGAACACAAGGCATGCACACTTTGGACTGCACATACCATCATGCCTATGCAACCCCAAGGAATGCTGCTGAAACACAAAAAGTGGTTGCAAGTGGAAAAAGTTTAAAAAGCCCCATCCTAAGGTGCTAGGCAGTTAAATAATTTCCTATGGGTCACTCAGCTGCCATGTGTCAGAAATATTCTTGAACCCAAATCTTCTAGATTCTGAGTACAAGTTTCTATCCACTTTGCCACGTTCTCTCTCTCTCTCTCTCTCTCTCTCTCTCTCTCTCTCTCTCTCTCTCTCTCTCTCTCTTTCTCTCTTTGGAGGGGGGAAGGCAGGGCAATTGGGGTTAAGTTAAGCCCAAGGTCACACAGCTAGTAAGTGTTAAGTGTCTGAGGTCGAATTTGAACTCAGGTCCTCTTGACTCCAGAGCTAGTGCTATCTGTAGCTACACATATCCTTATCTCCATTTTACACGTGAGGAAACTGAGGGTCTGAGAGGTAAAGTGAGTTATCCATGGTTATACACGAAAAGTAAATACTAGATGTTGAATTGGAACCCGGGGATTCCCAGTTCCATATCCAGCACTCTTATTGACTACTATTGCCTCTCAAAGAAAGAGTATGCACAAGTGAAGGCCTAATGATCAAGTGTCTGTCTGTCATCTGAGGACCAGCTGACCCAAATTAAGGTTAGTTGCAGTGTCATATTTTTTCTCCCCACAACAATTCTTGAAGATTATTTACTAAATTGTAGAAATATTCTGATCTGCTTTGGTGGGGAGTACCCATACTAATAACACAGACCTTTGAAGCCTTGAAGTTTCTGTTATGCCAGCTGAAATTTGGGATGGGAATATAATTGAAGGATATTTGTGCAGTTGGGGTAGCATGGTAGAACAAAGGTGTCTACAGTAGCTAGTATGTATGCTTTTATGAGGGAAATTATCTTGATTATGCAATCAGTAGGCTCTAGTACTAGGTTACCCTTGCTTAGGTTCCAGCAAAATTAATTATCAAGAATTTTTTCTCTCTTTCCATTGATTTCTATCAATAAGTAAATACGTATTTCTTCAGCATCCACTAGGTACCCAGTGCTCCTGTATGCATTCTGGAAAAGGAAAAGAGAAGAATATTTGTGACTTAACCGAAACAATATAAAATTAAATACTAAATTATGTGATATTTACACTAAGCATATTATGGATTGATAGAAGAGTGATATCAATGTGGAACTTGGGAGAACTTGATGGCAGATTGAATCTTCCCTATCCTTTAAATAAAGATATAAAGTAAAATAAGGGATATCTTTATTGAAGTAGAGAAATCTGTCTCAAATCTCTGAAAGATATGTTAAAGGAAGGTAGAATTAGAGGAGAAAGTTACTGTTTAGCTTACCTTTCACCCAAATGATTGACTGCATTGAATAATTGTAGTCTTTGGTAATTGAGAATGTATCCACAGTATGTGTACACATCTCACACTGAGTGATATTTATAGCTCTCTTTTCTTAACTTCATCAAATGCCAATTTTTAATCTCACAGTCAATAATCATGCACGTTTTAACTCCTCTGAAGAATGATTATACACACTTGTGCTGTGCCTGAGCTTTTATTTTTCAACATGATGCCTTCAAAGGGAGTGTAGCCTAAGTGATATACTGAATATCATCTAAGCAGAATTGTATTTTTTTTGAAGTTGTGAATAAGTTATTAAGACATTTTCCTGGTATCTCCAGGAAACACTTGAAAGGTCTGGCAGTAAGAGTCATTTTTGGTCTAATCACATATTACCAAAGGCAGTTTGCAAACATGTTATTTTGTTATTTACTAATTATATTTATTTGATGCACCAATCACTTGATAGCCTCTGGCTGCATTTACAAATAGTATTGAAAAAGCTCCTGCTGTTACACTTTTAATTTATAATAGACAGCATAAAAAGAAGACGCTGTCTCTTCACACACATGACATACACAGAGATAATGTATAAAGATCAATTCCATATAGCAGACCCTAGGAATTTTCCAGTATAAAGAGCATCTATAGCTAATGCTAGCAATGTCTTTACCTTTTGCTTCTTGGTCTTGAGCTGAAAGTTATGACTCTTTGGGGAGCTACCTTCAGTTGCTTTGGGGTTCAGTCTGAATAGGTGTTGTATGAATCATGTGAAAGTGGTATTTTTTTTCTTGATACCTCTGAAAAAGCAGGGGAAAGACTGGCCTGGGAAATATTCTAATGGCACTCAGCTGAAAATCTGAAGACTAATCCTGTGTTCTGTAATGATTTTTTCTCTAACTTTTGGTAGAAATTGTACATTGTAATTATTGGGTATTGTTTGTGATTGTAAAGTGGGTATCTAGAAAAGGACCGTGTTACATGGGTGAGGGAAATGTGAAGACTTTAGGGGAGAGGTGATGTTAGTAGCCTGAAGTCTGATAATGAACGTATTATTCAGGCTAAGATAAGTGCAGCATTTGAGACCGTAACTTCACAGATGATTCTGGAAAGGGTATCAGCATCAAAACTGGAAAAGAATGTTAAATGGTCAGTATTCTTTTTAATTAATTGTAGGTATTTATTACAAGTAAGGGTTCTATTAGACTAGAGGGTAGTGTCATTTGGAAGGAAACAGGTGATAAAAGAATCAGTAAAGCATTAATAAAAGAAAAGAAATTTAATTTAATTGGTTGAGTTTCTTGCTACATGTGTCGCCTTGAGTCATAACTTAATATCTGGGGCTTTGGTTATCTTATCTACATACTGAGGGAGTTGGACTAGATGATCTCCATAATTCCTTCCAAATCTCAATCAAGGACACAAATGTTAGAGAAGGGGAATGTGAATCTTCCTCACCTCAGGTAAGTAATTACAGATTATAGTTGAGTTCTGATATTTTATAAATGCAAAAAAGATGAATCAAACTCTGTAGAGTCCTTGTTAGGCAGTAACTGTCAAACTTGGACAAGAAGAGAACAGTTGATTGACTAAACACTCCCTTGGAGATCTTAAATAGCTGGTGATTCATGACGACAATGAGCTAGCTTAGTGGTTTTTGTTGTTTGGTCATTCTCTTTGTAACTCTATGGACCATAGCATGCCAGGCTCTTCTATCCTCAACTATCTCTCAGAGTCTGCCCAAGTTCATGTTCATTGCTTCCATGGCAATATCTATCCATCTTATCCTCTGTCATCTCTCCTTCCTTTTGACTTCAATCTTTTCAAATATCAGGGTCTTTCCCAATGAATCCCATCTTCTGATTATGTGGCCAAAGTATTTAAACTTCAGTTTATTTGGCCTTCCAGTGAATGGTCTGAATTAATTTCTTTAAGTGTTTAAGTGTTTAAGTGTTCAAAATTGGGAGTTAAATTGGAGCCACACTCTTGACCTTGAAAAGAAATTTCTGTCTGTCTCTGTCTCTCTGTTTCTCTCTCTCTCTGTTTCTCTCTCTCTCTCTCTCTCTCTCTCTCTCTCTCTCTCTCTCTCTCTTTATCTCTCTTTCGCTCTCTCTCTCTTTCTTTCTTTCTCTGTTTCTCTCTGTCTCTTTGTCTCTTTGGCTCTCTCTCTTTTTTTCCCCTTTTTCCTCTCTCCCATGTTTCCTCTTCCTCTCTCCATTCCCCTCTCTCTTCCTTTCCCTTTGTTCTCTTCTTTATTTCCTCAATCAAGTTCTAAGCTTGCAATGGGCTAAGCCAATTGAATCAGCCATAATAGACACATGATCAGTGTTTGTTCAATTAAACAGATTCTTAATGGATGAAACTTTGGAGAAGCTATTCTCAATCTATTCAGGGTGGTGTTTCTCAAAAGATACTCACAAAGAACCACCTCCCCTCACACACAGCCCCATAAGGAAGAAACTGAAGCATACACTGTGTACTTTGAATGGATATAAATGAAAATCCATCCTTTTCCCAAATGGCCTTCCCAGCATCCTATCCTAGGACATATACTTCCTTTCACTAAAACAATGCCTTCGAGATAAACTTTGGGAGGCCCCTTTAAAGCAAAAATTTCTTACCTGGGAGCATATACATTGGATTTGTAACTACCTGTTAGCATTTTCGTATTTTCCTTCAAGGGCTAGCTCAGTGTCTGTCTTTTATATGAAGCCTTTCTATATGCCCTTGGATGAAATCATTCTTTCCTATCTCAAATCTGCTCTGCAAGGATCCTTCCTTGACTTATCAACTTTGTGGTATAGTGGATAGAACACCCAATTTGGAGTCAGGAAGCTCTGAGTTCAAATGTGGCATCTAGTACTTACTAGCTGTACAACCCTGTTACTTCAGTTCTGTCTGCCTTAGTTTCCTCCACTGGAAAATGGGAATAATAATAACATTTACCTCCCATTAGTGTTGTAAGGATCAGATGAGATAGTGTTTGCGAAATTCTTAGCACAGTGCCTAGCACATAGTAGGTGCTAAATAAATGCTTGTTCCTTCCCTCTCCTTCCAGTTGAAGGTTAGTTCCTTGATGGAATGGATCCTATGATATTTAGCATTGCATCCTCATAATCTGGTAAAATGCATTGAATAGAGAAAACTTTAAATATTTGTTGAATTTAATTGATTTGCATATCAACGATGGTGCAGTGCATATAGTACCAGACCTGGATTTAGAAAGATCGGAGTTCAAATCCAGTCTCAAACTCTTACTAGCTGTATGACCCTGGGCAAGTCACATAACCTTGTTTGCCTCAGTTTCCTCATCTATAAAATGAGTTGGTGAAGGAAATGGAAAACCACTCTAGTATCTTTGCTAAGAAAACCCTAAACGGTTTCATGAAGAATCAGACAGCTGAAATGAATAGAACCCTAGAGAAAAGAGACCTGAAGAAGTGGGAGATGAGATAAATCTAGATGAAGAATTAGAATCAAGAACTCTTGAATATCAAAATTAACCTAAGGGATCTAAGAATCTAGAAGGTAATAGGAAACCATTGTGTGTGCATATATCTGTCTGTGTGTGTTTATCTGATGGAAATGTTTGTTGGGAGAATCATAAATGTAAAGCTTAAAGGGATCTTAATGGTTATATATTCCTGGAGTGTGCTGGAACTCCCTCCCACCAGCTTACATAGAGTAATTAAATTTTCAGTGGGAGCACTTACACTTTGGTAATCAAACACTACAAATCCGGGCTTAATTTATTATTTTGTTGAGTGTCTAGACTTAAGCAAGTGAAGGAGAAATAATGAAGTGATAGAAATAATAATAATACAGATTAAGCTTAAAAGTGTGTCATGAATTTTTTTTGTCAAGAAGGTAAATTGTTAAACATTACCAACCCCCCCCCCCATACTGTCTTTTTAAGGAAGAGGAAACTGAAACCCAGAAAAGGAATTTGCCTAAGGCTAAGTAAGTAGTGTCAGAGATAAGAACTTAAATTAGATCCTCTGACTCCTAATCCTTTCTCCTTGCCTTGTAGCATCCTATGTTTCTTTAAAAGCCTAATGGGGATATAGCAATTGTAAGTTTCAGCTCCAATATAAAAATATAGAGGAAATATCATGATATATTTAATGCAGTCTGTCAATTATAGTAGGAAGAAAATAATGAATCAAGAAATTTCAGACTTTAACAAAATTGTTGTACCTGACTTGTGTCTGAAGTTATTTCTACCCATCATTTCTAAATGTAGCAGCAGCAGAAAGAAATATAACACAGAAATTTATCAAAAGTGTAGGAAGGGAGAGTGATTCAGACAAGCATCTTCCATTTTACAGTTTTGCTTAGGGCATGTTCTGCCTTAAAGTCTCTGCTAGATACATAATAGACTGCAGATAAAGCAGATATGGATGAAAGTTGGAGGACTCTCCAGCGTCCACTTAGAAAGAAGATGAATGCCAATACAGCTTGCTATCACTTGTCTTATGGTATCAGAACAAAATTCTAAAATTGAATAAATCCTTCAGTATACAGGTCCAAATAAGTCATTTGATTTGTGTAGGAGACATTGTGTTTTATTATTTGAGGAGACTATGTGAATAATTTATATAGTAATTTTAATGATGCTTTGGGAAAAGAGAATATGTCCATTCCTCTCTTGCCTTATTATTAATTATTGAGATCTTTTATTTTATAAATATATTAATAAGTTGAGAATGGAAAGAATAGTTTGTTTTGTAAATGTTTTGAGATTTCTTAGGTGAATTATTTGTATAGGTAGAAATTGATTTAAGTAATATCTAGGTGATATAGCACATTTAGGTCTTATGTTGGGATAACTTTTAATATCTAACTTGTGACAATTCCTGTTTGTTTATTTATTTTACATTTAGTTCTACTTGGAGATAGGCCAGAAGAAAAGATTATAACAAATAAACTAGGGTTTTCCCAACTGGATTATAAACTTCGTATGGGTAGGAACTGTTCAGTACTTATTTTTTTATCGCTATTACTCTATCCAAAATGGTAAATAGTGGAAACTGATATGATTTAAAAAATGAAAACATTCATAACTCTGGGATTCACAGTCTTCTTATAATCTATTAAGTAGCTTTTTTTGTTTTTTAACTACCAAGGAAATGTTGTCAATAAATTTATTGACTTTACTTATTTTGGGTAATAATGCAAGAAATAATTTTCTCTAGTTAACATCAGAGATGCCATCAAGCACTCTAGGGTTCTCATAGAGCTCACAATTGCTTTCGCTTTACCGCTTTTGACAATAGCATCTCTAAGTTTCATTAGTTTAAGGATTTATCCATCTCTGACTTTTGCAGAAGATTAAAAATAGAAGAATAATATGAAGATAGCATTCCACCCAGGATGGTTTTCAACTGAATTCCATTATAAAGGATAAGAAAAGGAAAATATTAAGAATATAAAAATATAAGAAACAGACACCTGTCATCAGGTACAGTCATGTTGTCAAAACCTGATACATGGGTATTCCTTATGAATGTCTTTTGACTCTGAATTCTCTGTCCAGCTCTTTGTTTTTGCTCTCCTTGCTTATTCCCCTTTAGTTTTACCAAGCCTGCCTACTCTTATCTCACATCTCTGCCCTCTTGCTTATACCTCACATGTGCTCTGCCTTGCCTGTAGTGCTGCTTTTATTACTAGGTTCCCTGGTGGTTATCCACTTATCAGTAAGAAAGATTCCCAGTACTTGATCTGGGAGTAGTCAGATTTGATAATAGTTTTCTTTTTGATAACTCTCAAAGAGACTTGTTCTGCCCTCTATTGGCACCAGTAAAACCTGCGAACTCTTAGCTCCTCAGCCCGGCTACTCTGTCTTGTCATACCATGGACTTATTTGGAGATACAAAGCAAACTGTATTCTCTCTCTCTCTCTCTCTCTCTCTCTCTCTCTCTCTCTCTCTCTCTCTCTCTCTCTCT